>CM062296.1:603407923-604607923 GCA_031216915.1 Pictodentalium vernedei | reverse complement strand
CCACCTAAGTTCAAATTGGCTCCTACTTCCCTGAAATTACGTTTGTGACACTGACTACGTTTATAATAACATATGTTGAGTCTATTTTCTCGCTTACAAAACCAAAGACCGTTTTCTCAGGTAATTTTCAAATAAACGGTCTCTTTTATAAAAAAGTTATTGGACTGATGTTTCCCATCTTGTTTGGTCGATAACCTATTCTGACTGGCACTGTAAAAGAGCCTCTTCACTACATTCAAACCCAGTCGACTCCTTGAAGTTTTTGTTAAGCCAAGTTTTGATTCCTCACTTCTAAAATCAAAAAAACAATAGTTTCATGGAAGATACAGCAACGTTCTATGAGCAGCGAATGAAGTGGAATTCCTGAAAAATATATACACTTCCTTGTAATCAGTAAGGCAGGCATAAGCGGCTGGACGAGGGTGGACACTAGGAAGGAGGGGTCAAGAGTGCGCTATTTTTAGTGATCTTCTGAATAATATAATGACATCTTTGAAGATTTAGAAGGCCATTCTCTTGATCTCTACATTCTGTTAAATGACAATCTTTATCCTGCACAGTAATCATCGCAACAAAAGATTCCAGCGTGTCATCACACCGGCCTTGCCAAAATAAAATTTCTTCGGCGACAGAGTGACACATGTTTTCGGGATAATAAGCCGGTAATTTGAAAAAAATGACGTTCCCCAATTTCTGGAAGAACATGGTTTCTAAGATTACCTTCACTGTTGTGCCAATGAATGACTACCGAGAGCAACAACTGCGCATTATTTAAGCAATAATTGGCATTGCTAGATAAAATCACTGCATTATGTTTATTTTTATTATTTTAAAAATTGCGGCATATCATCCCTTTAATTAAACCATACATGCATGGGCAATAAGAGTAAATTTGATGAACATCAAAAGCTATCAAAACTTATGGTCAGCGGAGTTGTGTCAAGCCCAATGTCGTCTGTTTAATTAGGCATACGGCACTCAACTAGAAATAACTGCCCAGATCACAGCCATACCCCAATAAGTGTTATGATCATTACACATTGGACGCGATGGAGAGAGTATGGTCAGGTTATGTTTATTTATTTATTCAATATGATTTTCATTTCCTGAAATGCCCATTTTCAAATTAGATCTCGGCTGTTGTAAACCAAAACTAGAGTTGTCCCCCTTGATGCATTACTGTGCGCAACAAATTTGTTTACATCCAAATCATTCCTGGAACGCAGTCCGAAAAATTGGCGTGAACAGGCATGCTAGAGTGGTTTATGTTTTGAGATCATGGGGTATTAATGGTGGTATTAACCCTTTACCCAACGTAACGGCCAAAACCGGCCAGCGCTATTCTCAAAATTCGCCAATTAATTTTCAAAATATTTTCATTTTTTGTCTCAAAAACATAGGTTATGACCCCTCGTTGGAACGAGCTCGTCGAGCACGTTCCAACGAGGGGTCATAACCTATGTTTTTGAGACAAAAAATGAAAAAAATTAGTTATTCAAGAATTTTTTTTGCAAGTGTCGTCTGTTTTTCATGTTAGGTAAAGGGTTAAGTATGGATTAGGTGGGTGAAGAGAAGAAAGAAGAGAGCTGTACACAAAATTCAACGCAAAGTCAGATTCAGACTCAAAAGCGGAAAACACGTCGAAATAGAAGAAGAGATAGCTCAGATATCCGAACGTTGCGGCTTCTCCATTGGGGAAGCAGCGCCGTTTGGATAACTCAACTAGAAAAGGAAATTTCGGACTTTGTGAACAGAATGAGAAACAATAACGCAAACAGAAAACTGAGAACACTCTGTAATTATTTGTTTTGGTTAAATAAATAAAGAGATTGTTATGTGGTTTGTTTCATATCGAACGAGATATCAGCCCTCGGTTACTTCACATCAGCCTTCGACCTTCGGTCTCAAGCTGATAAGAAGTTACCTGGGGCTGATATCTCGACCGATATGAAACTAACTAATAACCTCTAATTATTGGGCATTAATCTGCTCAGACAGAATTATAGTTCTGTGGGGGTAGAGAAACATAACGGATTCAGCGCAGCTAATATTTTCCTTTAACCCTTTCAACACTGGCGCCCTGGTAGGTATCATTTCAGTCAACACTATCAACGACGAAATGGACGAAACCATTCTGGTTTGTTGGCAGGTTCAGTAATGATTTAATTCAACAGCTCTGTCGAGCTGTTGGGTTAAATTATTACCGAGCCTCGCTTCAGAGATTTTGCTCTTTGTATCGTCTGCTTGTCCACTATAAATTTTTACTTCACGCAAAAATTTATTCCCACCGCATTGATAGAGTTAAATAAAGAATCTTGTTTTTAGGAAATCATTAGCTCTTCAATGGATTTTATACGAGGAAAACGTCATCAGATTGATAATGTCACTTTGTATGGAATAGTATTCACGTAATCCAGACAAAAGTGGATCTCTACTGAATAAATTGTTTATACATAACCAATCAATAGGGCGTCGCAGCGATGATCGATTTAGGGATGTAAACCTAATTTATCCCGACCGAGGAGATGGCTCAGGTCCAGACTGATAAAATATTTCCAACGACAACGACAACATCAAGGCATGTCTTTGTTGAAGACATGCCTTGATTATGTTGTTGGAATATTAGTCAATTTGGATGAAGGTACAAAACTCGAGTTCTTGGAAGGTTATAAATATGGATAAATATATGTAGAAATTGTGAAGCATGGGCTTCCCAACATGCTTTTTAATTATCATGGGCCGTACTACAAATTGATCATGTTCAGTCCACAAATCGGGTATCACAGACCTCTATTTGTATAACCGGCTGTGTTGTATGACATAAATAGAGGATATGGAATGAGTGTTTTTCTCATATAATATTTATGAAACAAGTTTAAGAATTTTCCGTTTTGGCGAGCCTCTGGCGAGCCCAAACGGAAAATTCGGACGAGTTTCCTCAATATTATATGAGAAAAACACTCATTTCATATTCTATTTATCATATGACACACACACGCACAAATTAGCCACTTAGTATGACCCTGTTAACCCATCACCTGACTTGAGTTGAGGACGGCACTTGGAAAAAACATCCTTGTATAACAAAAAAATTTCATTTTTTGCTTCCAAAACATAGGTTATGAGCCCTCATTCGAACGAGCTCAACGAGCTCGTTCCAATGAGGGGTCATAACCTATGTTTTGGAAGCAAAAAGTGAAAATATAAAAAAAATGAATGACGTTTTTCTTGTAGGTAAAAGATTAATACGATATAACCCACCCTAAATAGGACAGATAAATTCTCCCTACTGAAATTATGCAAATGTGCCCCAGTTGTATTTTGTTTGGCCAATCAAATTGTCCAGTTTTGAAATTGACCAATGAAAGCTCCCAACTCTAATTATGCAAATTATGAAAATGTGGCCCAGTTGTATTTTGTTCAGCCAATCAAATTGTCTAGTTTTGAAATTGACCAATGAAATTGACGGAAGGCTTTATTTATCACTGATTAATATGAAAACAAAATATAAAATGTTTTAAAGTGATCAAAACGGACTAGTCATATAAGTTCAAATATTAACTCTAGTCTCGTGAGAAAGTATACGAAATCGAGCGAGACCGCATCGATATTTCAAACACCAATCCAGACGAAACTATCCCGACTGGAAAAAGCATTGGGGTGGGGTGACAGACCCTGCTACAAGCCCCGTAGTTAATCTCTTTGTAATCAACATCATACAATTAAAATTATAATATATCAAAAATCTGTTATAGAATTTCCTCAAAATTCCATACCTCTTGGATGTTAAACATGTTAATGAGTGTGACACGAGAACAAGCGACAACTAAATAGCTCTGAAATCACCTAAACAGCCGGATTTTTTGTTACAAAATTTTCAGTGGGAGTCCCACACGCCCACCGCAGCCGCAGTACGTTATGCCCAAGACACCCCAGTCTGCTGCTCCTGTTTGAAAACGTTTTGTGTACCTTCCGCCACGTCTAAGAATATCGAACCACTGTAATTACAGAGGCGTGACGGTGATGCCATCATGCGTGTGTGTCCCATCCTCTCCCTCGATAATCAGCCTATCATTTGGAAGCTCGATTTCGGTATCAGATTTCTCCACTGCACTCTCATTGACTGCTTTACCTGTAATGTTCTCATCAACGAGCGGAGCGACATCTGAGGTGTCCTTAACAACAACTATTTCGTTAAAACGAACTTTCTGAGGTGAATAGTCGGGATCTGGTTCTGAACTTTCCTGTTCAGCACTTCCCGTTTGTGGACTTTCCAGTTGTGAACTTCCGGGTTGTGGACTTCCCTGTGGTGAACTTCCCTGTTGCGGACTATCGGGTTGTGGACTTCCCGGTTCTGGACTATCCAGTTGTGGACTTCCTGGTTCTGGACTTTCCGTTTCCAGACTATCCGGTTCCAATTGACTAGTGTTCAATGTTGAATCGTTATCTTGTGTAAGAGCATCTCTTACCCCAATATTACAGTTTCCATCACTAGCTTCGGAAATAGAACTATTCAGTTCTTTGTCGGACACTTCATTAGTTTCAAGGTGATCTGACTCGAAGCCATCGACGGCTTGTGTTTCCGCCTGAAAATTAAAACAAATAGACTGATCAGTAAAATGAATCAGAAAATACGACTTCAAAGCAATATTTTGATTTTCTTTTGTCTATTGGTTATTTACATTAATCATTTGAAGTTGTAAAATAAAGGTCTGCCTTTACTTCCATGGGGCCGCTACTTTTTTAGAGCATATCCATATCGTCCCTTGAGTGCAACAAGACGCTATCTGCAATGCTGCACTTGCGGCGCAAGTGCAGCATTGCAGATAGCGTCTTGTTGCACTCAAGGGGCAACATATTTTAACCTCTTCCCCCACACCATACATTATTGAGGAATGAAAAAAAAGCAAATTATTCAACTCTTTCCTTTCACGAATAGCTAAAAGCACATCCACAAAAAGTCTGGTATCTGGTGGCTGTTAAAAGTGTGGTTAAACCCTATCAAATAAATTGCCAGTCACACAGGTGACCAAGTAATTAAAATTTCAGAAATGGTCCCTGAACTTACACTGCCGCGCCAAAGCATTGAGAACAACGCACAACGATACACATTCTTTTTATGTGGGTGACCAGCTATAGATATTTTCAGCCGTCCTCAAGGTATGGCGAACTTTTATTGTTGGGGCATGACTATACAGGTCATCAACCCAGCAGAATCTATACTAATACCCACCACACACTATGTTAAAGAGTAATATGACAGAGCAAAACGAGAGAACGGGGAGGGTGGTAAGGGGAACTGAAATCAACGATCCGAGGCTGAGGTTTCTCAGTATTTCACGTGCGTCGAAGGCGCGCGTGAAATACAGGAAAAACTCCACCAAATGCCGTTGATTCCCATCCCCCGTACTCTACCCTAGTTGTGTTTTGTATTTATATCACGGTTAAACTTGAATTAAGTGAATGAAGCTGATATCTTTAACCCTTTACCTAACATGGAAAGCAGACGACACTTGCAAAAAAAAATTCTTGAATAACTATTTTTTTTAATTTTTTGTCTCAAAAACATAGGTTATGACCCCTCGTTGGAACGAGCTCGTTCCAACGAGGGGTCATAACCTATGTTTTTGAGACAAAAAATGAAAAAATAATGAAAATTAATTGGCGATTTTTGAGAATAGCGCTGGCCGGTTTTGGCCGTTACGTTGGGTAAAGGGTTAAAGAAAAATATCACCTCTGGCGATCTGATAACTTTCTTGCTTGACACTGTTTTGCATCAAAGCATTCCATACAAGCCATAACGCCACTCGCACTCGTAACGTCCAATCAGATGCATTCTAACACGGCATTGTTACGCATAATCCAGATCATGCGCGGTGTATATAAAACATTTCCCAAAGTCTGTATTGTATCGCGCAACGCTGGATACGGCGCTCCTGGTTTTATGATGGGTAGTAAGTACCTCAGAGTCCATTTTACTCACTATGCGATGCTAGCAATGCGTACTACGCTATAAAAGTATAGACTATGACAATTTGGACAGAATGAGGTGCAGGCCTTGCCGTAAACGGGGACAAACATTCATTACTCTAAAACTGCTATGCAAGCTCAACCATAGGTTATCATTTCAACGCCGTGATTTATTGCTTCAAAATTGTTGTCAATGATTGTACGAGTGACAATGGATACCAGGTTCAATGTGATTTATCATTGCCTTTGTTCTTAAGCAGGGTGGAGAGTGCATTGTGTGTAGATTAATAGCAAAAAATAAACATCATTCACTGAATCTTCTGGTTCGGATAATTGCGTGAAATAATTATACTGAATCATACCCCTTGATCGGCAGCCGCTTCAATCCTTTGGGGTGAATCTGAGATAAATCCAGGATTCACCACTCCAACAGTTGTTCCATTGTCTATTGTTGTCAGAGCAACTGTGTCAAGTTTGTCATATTCTGATGCATCATCATCACCAATGTCCAGTTTTATCTCTTGAGTTTCATATATCTCCAATCGCTGATTTAATTTTTCGTGTAAACTGTCTTCACGTTCGAACCTGTGGCAAAATAACGCATATTAAATTATCAATACGTATACAGCTTGATGGTTTTGCAGCACCGGTGATTTGTTCAACTGAAAGACCTAATGTGGAACCATGGTCGTCGCGAAGATGATTGATTGGGGATGGGGTGTAAATTTAATTTGTCCTCACAGTGATGGCTAAGTCCCGACTAACTAATATACTAACTACACCATCAGGGCATGCCTTCCTCGAAGGCATGCCTTGATGGTGTGGTTAGTAGATTAGTCGGTCGGGATTATGGTTACCCCCCCCCCCCCCCCCAAGACTTATTGGAAATTGTTAGTGAATAGATACCATATACACATTGTAGTCATGACTAAACTTCTTATTTAATCAGAACATACCATACCTGTACTCCAAATTGGCCAAACTGGTCCATCAACTACCCAGACCGGGTACTGCAGACCTCTATTTGCAGGACCGATTGTGTATATTAAACAAGTCCAAGTATCAAATCTAGTTTTTCAAAGAAAGTACATGTTTACTGGCAAGAGATAATTGATATCTTATACTCCAACCCTGACGAGAATGTCCCGACTGGAACAATTATTGGGGGGAGGGGGATATCTCCTAAACACTTTTATCCTTGCCCCCGTGTGGAGTTGAAGAAATAGAAAGGTTGGAGTTGGGATGTGAATGTTCATTCTTTATCCTCTTCCTTAGAAAACACAAATAAACTGAAAGATAAACATTGAATTCCTTCAGTTTATTTATTGGGGTTTAACGACACTTTCGACTGACAGGATAGTAGGTGATAAAGGCCGTTTCTGGACCACTTGGTACGTGTACCGTACACGTACACGTGCATGCTGCGTTTACCATCGTAGGATTCAGTGTTAAATCGCATGCTTGTTCGCAAAAAATGTCGTTTTTTTATGAGGGTCAAGAATCGGCTGTTATTTTGAGACTCCTAGAACGCACTTTTAACGTTCAAATACCCGTTGGCGAACGTGTCGAATGTACACGTTTTTCAAAAAAGTGAAAAATATATGAAATTGTACATTTTTTTTTCTTAAATTTTGTTTACGTTCCCATCGTGGATCAGACCTTCAATCTATCGTTGGTGAACGCGAGCAAAAAACGCTTTGCCGGTTCTAGACCAGTATAAAAAAACGGTTTGCCGATTCTGGACCAGTGGTCCAGAATCGGCTATTGTTTTTGAGGCGGGGCGGGGGGGGGGGGGGGTTCCAAACTTAACAGACTACTATTGGGCGCTCTCATTTCTGACGTAAGTGGGGGAAATACCCATAGTGGGATTTTCTAAACTCAACAGAAAAAACTAAGTTTTTTGGAAAATCGAAATAAAAAAAGTGATTGATACATATAGGAGAGAAAAAAAATATAAATAAATAGTTATTTAAAAATAAATATATCAAATCGAATAGATAATAAAAAAAAATACGTAAATCATGAGCGCTTCCCAGACTATTAGAGCAAGGTTTCTTTTAAAAATGCTGATGAGAGCCTACGCATTCTGCGTGAACGAACAACTAGGTCGCCTTTTGTTAGAACGATGCGTCGGATGTCGGGATCACCTAGAATCATTCGTGTCTGACGATGGAAGGGGAAGATATGGTCGTCAAGTATTTCGAACCGGCGTTCGAACGCGTTCAAATCGACGAAGTGATCGCGTTTTGGAAGAGATTACTCTTCTGTAAGGATCGAGACAAGCCCACAGTTTCGGAAGAACTGAAATTGGCGCGTAGAAGTCTGACTTTAGAAGACAAGGATGCGTCATGAAATTATTGTTCAATGAAGCATACGTCGAAGTTTTCTCGTTGATATAAAAATCAGGGAGAATAGAAAAAAAATAAATACACATATAAATTTTTTATCTAATATTAGAAAGAAAAAACCCCACAAAAATGAGAACCAGAAATAAATTGTATCCGACGTTAGATGACGACGAGGACGAGAAGCCGAACGGCGTTTTGCCGACGGCACTGTCGCTAGAAGAAAAAGAAAGAGGAGAGAGGTATCGCATCGATCAAATCAATAGAATCCAAGCGTATCTAACTCGAAAGAGAGATTCTCGCCGTTCTCTCAAGAAGAAGTATTCGCGTTTCGTGAAATTCGTCAACGCGATCGACACAACACTCATCACGATTTCCATGGGTTTACACGCGGCTGGCATCGGATTGTGGTCGACCGCGGTCGGTATTCTGATCGTGTTGACCGTAGAAGGAGTGGCTCTCGCCGCTGGATTGTTTAACACGCACGGAAACTTTCTGAGTAGGAAATTATATCTGAAGGCGAGGAAACACGACAAGATTCGTGTCTTGGCCGACTCCAAGATCGACACGATATCCGAAATGATCTCGATGGCATTGAAAGACGGTAGGATATCGGATGGAGAATACTTCACGATATTGGGTGAGAAAACGAAATATGAAGCCATGAAAGAAGCTGTGAGAATCAAGACTCATCAGATCATCAAGGAAGAGATGAAGGATTCTCTCGTGGAAAAGGGGAGGAAAGAGGCCAGGGAGGAATTCAGTAAGATGATAGAACTCAAGAGCAGCGATTGAAAAAATATATATATAATAAGAACAGAATTTAAAAAAAAAATATTAAATTTATATATATAAAATAAAAACGAAATTAATTTAAATAACTCTTAAAAATGTATTGCGTAAAGTGTAAGAGAGTTGCCGAGACGAGTAATTCTCAAGAAGTACGAACTAAAAACGATAGACAGATGCTTCGCGGAATTTGCGACGTGTGTGGTTCTATCAAGACTCGATTCGTTAAAAAAAAGAACGCGAGCAAAGGTAAAGGCATCGTGAATAAAATGATCAATAATCTACCTTTCGAAATGCATCTGCCTGGTCACAGTTTCACGGGACCCGGAACGAAATTGAACAAGAGACTCAACGCCGATCTGACTCCTAAATCTTGGAGCAAACCTGTGAATAGGGTGGACGCGGCCGTGTATGATCACGATCTGTGCTACGCCGGACATCCCGACACCAAGACTCGCAACGACGTCTGCGATAAAAACATGTTGGGGAAATTGAGAGGTATATCGAATCCGACCAGGAAAGAGAAGATAGAACGTTCGCTGGTCGGCAATCTGATCGGTGCGAAACGTCGAAAAAAAGCGCATCTGAAAAGAAGAAGAAACGATTATTGACGAGCGAATTGGCCGAGGAGTTACACAAACCCATTGTGCGTAAATTTCGAAAGAGAAGGGTGTTCGTGAAGGGTTTGGATGATATTTGGTCTGTCGACTTGGTCGACATGAGATCGTTTTTGAGGTGGAACGAGGGTGTCAAATATATATTGACGGTCATCGACGTGTTTTCCAAATATGGTTGGATCAGAGCTTTGAAAAATAAATCGGGACCTTGCGTCGCCGAGGCTCTAAAGAGCGTGTTCGACTCGTCTTCTCGAAAACCGAGTAAATTGTGGGTGGATAAGGAAAAGGAATTCTACAACAAGCACGTTCATCGATTGGTTGACCTCTACTCGATCGAAAACGAAGAGAAAGCCAGCCTGGTGGAACGTTGGAATCGAACGATGAAGGAAAAGATGCATAGATACTTCATGGCAAATTTGACCAAGAAATACATATACGCTCTGAACGATCTGGTTAAAGATTACAACAACACGCGACACAGATCGATCAAGATGACTCCCGTGGAAGCTAGCGATCCTCGAAATGAAAAACGGGTCTACGCGAATCTATATCCTGAAAGATCTAAGATTAGGAAGAAGTCTAGAACGCCGAAATTTGAGGTCGGTGATCGAGTGAGAATCTACGCTTATAAGAAGCACTTCGAAAAGGGTTATACTCCTCGATGGGCCTCGGAAATCTTCGTGATAATCAAAATATTTCACACCGATCCGGTGACTTACGAAATCGAAGCTTTGGATGGAGAAGAGATCATCGGAAAGTTTTACGAACAACAATTACAGAAGACAAAGTTTTGATAAAGAAAACAAATTTCTTTTATTTACTCACTTTAACATTTTTTTGTTTACCCACATATATATAAGAAAGAAAAATAATAATAAAAATAATTAAAACTATTTTTAGATAAAAAAGCAAGCTAATTAATAAACAAAAAAAACAAAAATCCTTTAAAAATGACAAATATACTAGATATAGCACAAAGCATAGTGAAAGATGAAAGTATTCAAGAATAAGAGGTTCACGAATACGAACCGGTAACCGGAACGAGTTTGAACAATGCGGGAGAGATAAGAATCAACGTGGAAACTCAAGATCTATTCATACATCCTAGCGAGAGTTACATAGTGGTGCAGGGACGTCTCACCAAGGAAGATGGGAGCGACTACGCCGACGACGACACGGTTACTCTAGCCAATAATGGCATCATGCATCTATTCAGTAATATAAAATACATACTATCCGGACAAGAGATAGAATCTGTGTTTCATCCCGGTCAGGCCACCACGATGTTCGGACTCTTGACGTATCCTGATGATTTTTCGAAATCCAGAGGACTTAATCAGTTGTGGGTGAAAGACACCGTCGGCCCTGCTAGCGCCGGCGCCGCCGCGATATTCGACTACGTCGTCAAGACATCCAGACCTAAAGGAACGTTTTCAATCAGGATACCTTTGAAACACATCTTTGGATTTGCGGACGATTACAACAAGATCATGTACGGATTCAAACACAATCTGACGTTGATTCGAAAAGGAAACGACGACGCAATAGTGAGACTCACTGCGACCGATGCGGGTAAGATAACTCTACACAAGATATCGTGGTTCGTTCCGCACGTGGAGCCTTTGATCGTGGAAAAAACGCGTCTCTACAAGATCATAGAATGAAAGAGTAAATTACCTGTGGGATTTAGAATGAGACAGTGCGACACGGCTAGCATTCCTCTCTCCACGAATCACTTCGATTGGAGATTGACGGTGAAATCCGCTTCTGAGAGACCACGTTTCATCGTGGTTGCATTTCAGACCGATAGGGACGGGTCTCAGGAAAAGAATGCGTCGCTGTTCGATCACTGCCATTTGAGAAACATGCAAGTGTTTCTGAACACCATGAGATATCCAGCAATCGATTACAACGCATCGTTCGACAAGAACGATTTCTGTAGACTGTACGGTGATGCCGCTGATTTTAGAAAGAAGTATCATGGTCAAGACGAATTGATGAGCAATCCTAACATATCTCCCGGCGAATACAAGTCGATGTATCCCATGTTCGTATTCGACGTCAGTAAACAGAGTGAACGACTCAAGAGTAGCATCTTAGATATTCAGATCAAGATGCAATTCGATAGGAACGTGCCGAGAAAAACCGAAGCCTTCACCCTGGTCCTGTCGGACAGAGAATTACAATTCGAATCGGATGGAAATAAGATGTCGATCATTCGATGAGAGACGTGTGTGAAAAAGAAAATAAAACAAAAATAAAAAAAGTAATGAGTAATTATTAAAAAAAACAAAAAAAAAAATAAAAGTAATGAGATCTAGAGAGATTGAACATCTTTCTAAATCTCATTACTTTTTTTTTTGTTTTTAATAATCACACATTATTTTTTTAATTAATTATTTCCACGCGTTCACTGTTTGTTCAAAGGATCTAGTTCGATCAGTAGGCTCACCACAGAAGTGGAGGCTTTGGGATTATTGGTTTTCGTAACGAAATTAATCCTGTCTCCAGCGTTCACTTTGAGAGGCGTGCTGAACGTGCTAACATTTGCATGTTGATTCTCAGTCTTTTCGACGCTGTATCTCTTATCGCTCTCTACTCCATTCACCATGAGATTGACGACCGGTCTGTTATTCAAATCCGTGGAAACCAGACTCATTCGAATGATTTCATCTCCCAATGGCATGGGATATCCCACCCGACCATGTTGCAATCCACTACCTCCATTTCCGAAAGACCACTCAGCTTTTCCCTCCTCTAACGTGCCACTCTCCTCGGCCCACACGGTGATCAATTGTCTAGCATATTTGACTTTCTCCACCACCGAAATCAGGGTGCAGGCACCGTCATGTTCACGGGATCCGGTAGATTCGTGAGTGCGTGTCCACCCATGTCTAGTTTACCTTCCATGATGTCACCCTTTCTCCAGACCGAGTTGTCATCCACATACTTCCTGCTGACCGCGCTGTAATCGAATTCGGGATCGTGACTGAGTCCGAATAAATTCTCACCGTTCATGTCGATATCACCCTCCATGGTTCCGCCAGATTGTTTGTTCAGGTAGAGATGGTCCACTTGCGATTCTAGGTATTCTTGTGATCGTATCACGGCAGAATCTACGTAGCCCTTGTTGACCGCGGTTGAGTCCGCATCCGTGTCGTCGACCTTCGACAGATTCAATATCTTGTTGAATCCCGCATTCAGATCCGATTTCATTTCTCATCTGTCAGACTTTCTCTGTTCCAGATCTACGTAGTGTTTGGTCGCCACGTGCTTGGGATTCGTGGGAGTGGCCACGTTCGTTATCTTGTTAGAATTGGCATTCAGTTCCGAGTGCATCGTTTTCTGAACGTATCTATTTCTCAGGTGTTTGCTGAATCTCATGTGAGAGTCGTCCACGTATTTCTTGGTCACAGCATCCGTGGGATCTATGGGATTTGCGACGTTCACCAAACGCTTAGATTTCAGATCGAGATTGTCGGTCATGGTTTTATCCACGTAATTATCTAGCATGATTCGTTCGAAATTGGCGTTCCCCCTGTCAACGTATTTTTTAGTCGCAGCATCTGCGAGATCTATCGGAAGATTGTAGAGCTTCTTATGGTTCATGTTCAAAGGTTCCTCTCGAGGTTCGTATCTCCGAACGTAACGTTCGTCCAAGTTGGCAACATCGTAACCATCGTCGACTTCGAGCATCTTCCTCTTCTTTCTTAGGTTGACTTTTTCATCGTCACTTCTACCAAATTTATCGACTGGCATGTTGTTTTGAGATTTTTTGTTTTTAAAAAAAATATATTTCAAACGTACTTTATTAAAAATGAATTATTTTATTTATTTTTATTTTTCGTTTTTATTCAATTAAAATTTTTTTAAATAATTTTTTATCTTTATATACTATAAAAAAAAATCTCTCTCTAATGTAAATCATTGAGAATGTCTTGAAACCGATCTCCTTCAGACCATTTCTTGAGAACATAAAGACACAGGTGACCGCAAAACACTTGATCTGGTGATTGCACTCGTTCCGTGTTGTAACAAACCATCGATTTGTTGAAATAGTTCTTTATTTCTTTCGGCGGTGAGATTCCGTAGCTGTCAAAATAATAATTCTTCTTCCCATTCTTGAACCACGCCACCCAGTGAGTGCCTTCACCGATAAATCATCTAGATTTAAAATTCCACATTCCGATTGTCTTCTCTTCAGCAAGGCATCTCTAGAAAACACACCTAGAAAATCTTTGATTTTCAAATCCTTCGCCACATTCGACAGATCGATGTTGGATAGGGGTTCGTTAGGTAAGACGACACCTTCTATGGATATCTCTATTTTCTTATTCATAAATGCGTATATATATTTTTTTTTTATTTATTTATTTTATTATAATTCACTAAAATGACGTTATTTTTTTTTATATTTTTTTCTTTTTCTTTTTAAACTAACTCTCTTGATGTCTCTATCGATTTCCATAATCTTGAATCCGTCTAATTCCTCTTGATTTTCTGGAATCCTATCATCCTTAATCATATCTGGAATCCTATCATCCACAATCATATCTGAAATCCTATTGTCTCTAATTAGGTACGAAATCCAATGTCCGCATGCCAAAGTGCTTATTTTATCATCTAACATGAATCTCTTATCATCGTCGGCTGTCAGTGAAATCTTGTTGACTATTTCGGTATACAAGTCGTGATTTTCGCTTCGAATTGATTTCATAGTCTTATACACCGGACCACTTCCTAACAGACAATCTTTATACTCTTGGAAAGAGATGTTTTTCTTCACCACGCATGCTTTAACCCCTTTGCACTTCTTGATCTCTTCATCTTCTAGACGATAAGCATACAGTTTGGGTCTCAAGCTATCGAATTCGAGGATTTATTTACCGCAGCTCTCGTCCTTAAATTTACCCAACACCTTCTTGTTGTCCTTCAATTGAATGTTGGACGGGTAATCAACGGGATAATTGCTCATGTCGAACCATGTGGCCACGTCCGGAGATATATCTCGGTAGACGTCTTTCGTCTCTATCTCGTAAACTAAACTGTCTGTATTGGTGAACAGTAGTTTGGCTTTATCACCAAATTTTCATTGGACATAATCGTAGTGAAACTTGTACATCAATCGCTTGCTGATATCTAAGATGATCGGTCCGAGATAATACAGTTTGTCGAACTTCAGGTGCGTCTTTTGCATGTGAACGGCCACTAGATTTTCGTCGAATATGGTTCGGTGTTTGTAATTGGGTTTCGGCACTAATTTTTTAGCTCATTTCTCAGACGTGACGAGTCGAACGTCGGTTCTCTTCCTGATGTTTTCTATCGATTTACCGTACACGCAGTTGTTCATGAGTTTGAAGAAATCTTTTTCAAAATCGTTCTCGGCTCAAATTCTGAGATTCGTGTTGAGATCGATTTATTTTTTCATCCAAGGCTCTTTGTCGAATCGAATGATGCGATGTATGTCGACTAATTTCATCCCGTAATCGACGTATTGTTTCAAATTCTCACTGTAGATGACGTAGTTACGTTTGTTAAATTAATTAGGAATGAGTTTTTCCTCGTCTCCTTTGTTCGGTTCCATTCGTTTGGGAGCCAGCAGATAATCGTTGTGTAGATCATGTAATTCTTCCAGATAGTTCAAATCGACTTCTAAAATGCAAGGATAGTCTCTCCATTTTTGCATCTCTTCCTGTTCCGTCACCCATTCGAAATTTCCAATCGGTGAAGGATGACTCATAGCCCAACCATACAGATTATTAGCATCCCAATACTGTATGTATTTATTCGATCGTTTCAAATCGAAACCTTCTTTCATGTAGGGATTGTTAGCTTCAGAATATCTGTGGGAGATCATCGAGACGCCACCTCTCGCAGCCCTTTCGAACATGAGCAACATGTCCATGTCAGATAATAATTCCAATTGGACTTTGGTGGTCTTCAACAGAGCGTCCCACACCAGACCGGGTGCGGTGAAATACCAAGTGGGATACATATCATAATTTTGACGACAGACGTCTCGAAAATTTTCGAACACGTCTGCCAAGAGCAGAACGTCAGTCTTTAGATAGAGATCGTGATAATCTCTCATGGTTTTCATATCGAATGATTTCCACACGTTTTTGCCGTGTTCGTAATTCTCGTCGGAAATGTCGGATTCGTATAATTTTGAATAAAAATCTTCTTTTGAAGGTAGTGCAGTGTCGTCGAATCTCTTTAGATCGTTCATGTAATCGTAAGGATAGACTCCTTTCCTCAACATAATGTCTACTCGTTCTCCGAAATGTTCGCTTGTGATTTTAAATTTATCCTTGCTCATGTTATCGACTAATTTTTCCAGAGTGGTCAACATGAATTTAAAACAGTGTATGAAACGTATGCCTCTATGAATGGATTTCGTTTTTTCTTCCAACGTCTCTCCGTCTATTACTTTTCTTCTCCATGACCTTCCATTTCGTAAATGAAATGTATCTTTCCTCGCTGTTAGTGATGCAATTTAATTCCTCGTGGGGGGTGCCGAGATTTTTCACGAACAGATGACTGTCGTAACCCAAGAGAATGTGAAATATCACAGGATAGAAAACAGCATCTCGATATTTTAAATTACATTTGCTGTGAGCCGGACCGTGATACAGACCCGTGTAATGATCGTGGTCTCTGACCTTCTTATTTTCCTCTGAATTCTCATCGAACGATTGTCTGCATATGTGACATTTGGTGGCTCTGTTATTTTCGTCCTGCTGCTCTCGCGTGATGATCATTTTCGCCGGAGTTTTGAATTTGTCGTATAACATTTGAATTTTCGATTCTAACTCTTCCACGAATCTTTGAGCCACGTCGTCGTCTTCGCACTGTTTTGTGTAGGTGAAGGAACCCATGTCGTGTTGCGAGTTGAAAGCACATTTCAAGTAAATGCAATAACCCGAAGGCGTGTGTTTTTGATATCTTTCAACGTAACTTTGAAGAGCGTTAGGTTGGCAGGAACTCATTTTCACGGTGAAACATTCGAAATCGGCGTACATGATGAATGGTACTTTTAACCTTCTATTGTGATTTTCAAACTTCACGATGGTGTTAGGTTTGGGCATTTCGATGGCGACACCTTGATTTTCGTTGCAATATTCCTGATGTTTTGCTAACGATTTTTCGCTCTGAAACATGTTCATGCAGTTGCAACATAAACATATCTTATGTTCATGTTTGGTATTTTGTCTCAACAGTAATCGGCTCGGATGTTAACCCAACAATAATGACGATTGTCACCATTCGAAATCAATAATATAATAATCATCTTTTCTCTTTCGAGATACGAAGTCTGTCTGAGAGGATAGATCGGTCGTTTTTCATCATCATATCCCAAGACGTTCACTGCTACGGTGGGATTTTGAGCTTTGAAACGTTCGATGTGTTTTAACTGCATTGGAAAAGTCACTCCAGTCCAATCAAGATTTTTAGAAGTCTCCTCGTAACGAGAAACTCTATCGGAGTGCATTTTGACAGGGTATAAAGCGGAGGTGACTGCCCATTTAAAACAATGATCATCGTTATTTCTCACATTGACCACAAAATGTTTTTTAGCTAAGAAATACAGTAATTCCACATAGGAAGATCCTTTCAACAAATCGTTTTTAGTTATATGAATTTCGAGTTTCAACACCTCATCGAATGTCCAATTACTACCTTCATGTTGATAATTCGCGAGAGATGTCAATATCTTGTCTTTCATCTTTTCGAAAACGTCCGATAAATCTGAACCTCGAAATACGAGTTCGACGTTAGATCTGAAATATGCATTTTTCATGATGCTCTCGCCGGACTTCACGTCGATTTTAGTCATCACGCAATAGAGTATCATCTTAATTTTTTTTGTCCCACGTTCATGTGTTCGCGAAACAAATCCAATACTTTTTTCTTCACCCGTTTCATGAACAATTTCGGATCGATTTTCTTGAACGAGGGAACCACGTCAAAAGTTTTAAAAACACCTTTGATCGCACTCTCCCATTCTAAGGCTTCGATTGGAATAGTTCCGTGATGAGTCGTGCTACATATTCTTCTCCTTTCCCTTCGTCGATTGCTTGTTGAATTTCGCTCAATATATCTCATTTGTCTAGAATCTGAAGTGCATCACTCATTTTCGTTTTAGTTTTTCTTTTCTTTTCTTTTGAAACTTGATGTTCTTCAACGGTTTTCCGTTTAGTCATCTTCTTATTTTTCACAATCGAAACGTTTTTGGTTTTTTTTCGACGTTGGCATTTCGATTCCTTTTACTCTCTTTTTCTTCTTCTCATTTTTCACAAATGATGCATTTTTTGACGTCGTTGCTATCAACATTTCATTTGCCTTTCCATCGTTTCGCAAATATTCCTGTATGACATCAATTTTTTTTTATTTAGTTCTAGGATTTCTGAAATGTGGAATTTTTAATAGTTTACAAATCTCGTTTAACTGAGGTATGGTTTTCTCATTTAAATTTTCCATTTTTTAATTTGTTTGCACCATTTGTAAGAATATTTTTTTTTTTAATTTTGTATTTAAATAATTTGTTAAAAAAGCTTTGTTTTTTACTCTTTATATATAAAAAAACTTTTTTTTTAATTTAATTTTTTCTTTAATGTTTTTTATTCAAAACAATTTACGATCGCTTTTATTTCTTGTTCGCAAAACGAACACGTTTTCTCGGCTCTAGAATAACATTCCTGACACTAACACAAATGTGCACATGGTAGAAACAAAACATTTGCAGAGTTGTTTTCGCAAAGCAGACACGTGTTCACATCACTCGACTCCTTCTCAATAGATAATAACCCGTTGCTTCTTTCATGAATCGAATCAAATCTTCTAAAGTTGAGAATTGAGATAACGTCTTGTTTGTGTAATTCAATGTATTATACAATTGTTCCTTCGTGTATCCGGATTGTAAAATACCCCTTAATAAACTCTCGTTTTTATTTCTTTCCCTTTCTTCGTTTTCAATTTTAATCAATCCTAATGTCTGGATCTTCTTCAAATAATCGCAACGACCTTCGGTGTTTTTATGTGTTCTGCCAACGGTTTGTCATTAGGTTCCCAATTCATTAAATGTGTGTTACAACAAAAACATTTAACTCTGTCACTTTTACCCACATAAATGAAACCCGCAGCAGCTAAATCTTCGGGTTTTTTAGCAAGATGCAAAGGCCAACACACGGAATACTCAGTTATTTAATTATTCATCAGATAGTTGCATCTAAGCATTTAATTCTACTTAATTCACTTAATTCTATGAATTAAGTGCTTAGATGCAACTATCTGATGAATAATTAAATAATTGAGTATTCCGTGTGTTCTGTACTGGCCTCGTATATACTTGGTTAACTAGCATTCCCTTTTTGGGGTCTGTCGGTGGCCGAGTGGTGTGCGTGGTTCAGTATAGTTTCGCTAGGCGGTTGGTGCCGAAGGAAACTCTCTCGGCGTGGGTTCGAACCCCCGCCATGCCAATGTAAACAAAACAAGCGTCCTTTCTTAATTCTATGGCATCCGAGAAATTTGAAAAAGACAAGTACTGTCGCTGATTTCTTCTGAGGTGCAGTTCGTAGAATTAAGTGCTTAGATGCAACTATCTGATGTATATTTTCTTCAATTGTTTTTTTGTTTTAATGATAATTATATATATTAAATAATTTTTGTAAAATTAATATTGCGTTTATTTTATTTTTGTTATTTATATATATAAACAATTTTTTTTTTTTTGCTTTTATATTTCTCTTATGTGAAATCGTATCGTCACCCTCTCTCTGCGAAGATCTAACAGTTCACCATTTTGATCCATCAACGTGGTTTTGAGACTATACAACGTGTCTAAAATCACTGGTAGATAAACTAAATTTTGAGGTCGCTCCATGATCTTATAACCCGGCGACACGTTTGGAAAGAAGGAATAGATCGTCGGTTGAACGCTACCATTCACGTAGCTTTCAGCAATCACATCCACGTTCACCAGAATGCTATTGACTGCAAGAATGTCAACCGTATTTTCAGATGCCGCGTGGTCTCGATACATCTTTTGATCGAATCCCAACATCTTGCCTATAGAATCATCCGTATTGAAATCCACTCGAAAATTATCTTCCAAATCCAACATCGTCTGTAAGGTATTAGGATTGGGAGCGAGTCTGATCTTGTTGCTTCCCTTTCCATCCGTCTTCATTCGCGTCTGAATGTAATTGTTCAAATCGTCTATGTTGTAACTTCCTTTGGGAATTCGAATCTCCAACCAATCCACTCCTTCGGAATACTTGAACGAGTTATTCTTTTCGGTGACGATGGGAAAGGAATAATAAGTCTCCAGATTCACCAACGCCATCTCGTATCTTTTCTCTCTATTCAATTCGATGGAAGGTTCGAATTTCGTCGCGAATGGAGTCGAATCGCCACTCACCACGATTTGAATGGATTGTTTTGCAGCCGTATTCTCAGCTATCCGTTCTGACAATTCTCCCTGTTCGAACATTATATTTTAATTTTATTTTTATTTTTTCAAAACTAATTATTTGAAGATTTATTATTTTCTAATTTTTTTTATTTTCACGCTCTATCTTATTATCATCAGAAACATAAAACTTGTCGAATCCGCACTGATATTTTCCGCGATTAAATTCGCTAGTCAAATCGATCACGATGAAATTGTAAAGTCCTCCATCCCAAACCCTCTTGCAGAATCTCCTGAATTCCTCCACGCTCATGTCGTTTGCGACGTGATCGCCGTAGATGTAATTGAGATTCTTGAGATCTTGGCGAAAGAGACATAGAAAATTAGCGTTCTCCCTTATCGTCTGTCTGTGCAATCGAAAATAATTCTGCGACAGGTAGAAACAGTCCACGTTGCTGTGTCGACTCCTAACGTAATACGATTCGCATCAGTTCTGTCTCTCCAAAAGCAGATCGTCGAAAATCATGAGATTCTTATCTTCCGATTTCAATTCTCTAGGATCCAGAATGTCGCTAGCGTTCTCATAAAATCGACACTCGACGTTCGAAGATGCATTTCTCTTCATTAATTCCATCGCCGCACTGTCCAAAATGGTCGAACGAGGAGCTTCACTTTTGTCGAATTCCTCCCTACTGTCAAATATTCTGGCTATGACGTTCTTGGGCAATCTACGATCCATGCACTCTCGAAGCAATCTGTATTCGGGTTGAAACAAGCTCTTGCCAAACACAAACAATCTGTCATAATCCAACCAGTCGGGTCGGGACAACGGATTCATCAACAGATTGGTCTTTCCACAATTCGATTTTCCCACTATCAAGCCTCTTATGCTTTTGGGAAAAAACTCGTTATTCGACCTCTTGGTCGCGGCGTCGTCCCAAGACATATCTTTAATGTTCATCTTTGTTTTATTTTTGTTTGTTTGTTATTTTAGATTTTTTTCAAACACAATTTTTTATGTTTTTTCAAACTCAGTTTTTAATATTATTATTTATTTATATTACACCGTCGCGAGTTCTCTTCAATCCAGATCCACTCGTCATTTTGGCTAAATCTTGTATGGGTACCACAGCATCCTTAAAATCTTTCCAACTTTTCGGCGTTCGCTCTAACGCAGCTCGCTTTGCCGGCGGACTGATCAACTTGTCAATCAATGCGTCGGCTGCCCTCTTGCCAGCCACAGAAGCTATCCCACCACTGGCTTCGGAAGCGGCTTTCTTACCAGCATCCAAAGCCGTCTTCTTACCGACCTCAAACGCGGTCGATGCGAGTTTTCTACCCGCATCGTCCGTGAACGCTCGCATTATAGAATCGACGATGCCAGAACCGCCTTGAACGTAAGTTCTGACGTATCCCCTGTTCTTTATCACCAACATATTTTTTTTATTTTATAATATATATTTTGTTTTTCACTGGTAAATCGTTTGTTGTTTAAATACTTTTATTATTCTAGTGTAAAATTTACTATTTTTTTATTTTATATATTTTTGTTTGTTTGTTTGTTTCTCTCTACTTATTATATACATCAATCCTTCAATTTGTTCATCAGCCTTTTATAATGGTTTTTATTCAAAACCTTCTGTCTTAACAATTCGTCAGATATAGTAACTATCTGATTATCTAGCCCTGTGTTACCAGCACGTCTGCTTGCCATCAACAAACTCAATCTCTGAGACAGAGCGTCAGAATCGCTCGGAAGAAAAGTGGTTCTCACCCCTTTGCCAGTCACCGATTCGACGAACTTCTTATTCATATCCCATATGGGTTTCACCACTTTCGTCCACTTGTAACCTCTGTTGGCTTTGGGTCTTGTCTCTCTGGCATCGTTATTTCTCAGCATGGCGTGGGTCTGAACCAGAATGTCACCGTAATTGTCGAAATCCTGTTCCGTGTAATCTCCAGGCTTGTCGAAAAGGAGCAATTTGCGCAGTCCATCAGTTATTTTATACTCATTCGAACCGACAATTAAATCTTCATCATTCATTTCCACTTCTGTATCGCCCACAAAAGTTCTACCGTCCGAATCCTTATAAATTCCATACAACAGATCTCTCTTACCACCATCCTCAGACGACGCGATGCTATCAGTGGTAATAGTCGAAGCTGTATCGTTGGTCTCGCTCACGTCGGTTTGAATCCCTGTGGGAACGTAATCCGGTGTAGATTGAAAGGAAAACTTTTTCGTAAAACTACCGGGCAACGAACCCATTCTCAAAGAACCCTCTTTTATGGGTCTCGATTCTTCAACTATCTCCTTCTTGCTTCGCTCTTGACCCTCTGTCACGGGTTTAAATATTTTTGCGGTTTCGCATCTCAATTCCATCTCTCCGAGACGTCTGCTTCTGTCAGCCGATTGAATGCTCTTCTTGGCACGTTCATATTCGTTTAAAATAAGATCTCGACGTTTAGCATCCATCTGTAAAAACATTTTTCGTTTTTAAATTATTAATATTCCTTTGAGTATGCTAATGTGAGTTATTTATTATTTTCAAAATTAAATGTATAATTATTTTTATGTTTTATGTTTTAAGTAAAAAAAAATCTTCTGTCTTTAATATAATAACTAAAACCAGTTGAGGAAAAACATTTTACAAAATGAAACCTCGAAAA
This sequence comes from Pictodentalium vernedei, assembly GCA_031216915.1. Lineage (NCBI taxonomy): Eukaryota > Metazoa > Mollusca > Scaphopoda > Dentaliida > Dentaliidae > Pictodentalium > Pictodentalium vernedei. The sequence continues at coordinate 604,585,121 of CM062296.1, read as the reverse complement.
ATAGTTAAAAATATTAAAATAGCGTCCGTTTCAAACGTGTTAAAAATCAAAAAGAACATGAATAATTAAAATCTCGAATAAAATCATGTCATTAAATGTAACGCTTTTCAAAAAAAAAAAAATAACATCAATTAATCTTTTGAACTGTTTCCGCTTTCATCCATAGAATAGTTTTTCAGTTAAACCATTTAACTGACAATTGACTCATTTGAATAAAAACCTGTAATACATTTCGAGCGTGACAAATGGCGTTCTCAGTAAGTTTATACAGTAAATGTCACTTTGACATGCGACCTGCTTGTCAGTTTTGATAAAAACAGACTGATAGACTGACACCCGAATGGAATGGTTTAACGCGCCGAAGGCGCGCAGGGACGGTATGGGGAACAAGCCCCTTTCAACCCTCAGTGACTGGATAATAAAATCCACAGCGCTTCCTTCGTAAATAATTATATTCACGTGTCAGAACGAGCTTCATCGCAGAGTAACTCGGTGTAATGATACACATTATTTTGATAAAATTTATTATTATTTTACATTTGGATTCACGTAGATTTCTTCTCACCTTTTTTTCGTGTGGCCGATCCTGGAGGATCTTCGCCAATGATGATTGTAGCGCGCAGGAGCTCTATTTATACTGTACAAGTGGAGATACCCATCGTGGGATTTTCCAAAAAAACTTAGTTTTTTTCTGTTGAGTTTGGAAAAATCCCACTATGGGTATTCCCCCCACTTACGTCAGAAATGGGAGCGTCCAATAGTGGTCTGTTAAGTTTTGGAAAAATCCACTATGGGTATTCCCCCACTATGGGTATTCCCCCCACTTACGTCAGAAATGGGAGCGTCCAATAGTAGTCTGTTAAGTTTGGAAAAATCCACTATGGGTATTCCCCCCACTTACGTCAGAAATGGGAGCGCCCAATAGTAGTCTGTTAAGTTTGGAAAAATCCGGGTATTCCCCCCACTTACGTCAGAAATGAGAGCGCCCAATAGTAGTCTGTTAAGTTTGGAAAACCCCCCCGCCTCAAAAACAATAGCCGATTCTGGACCACTGGTCCAGAATCGGCAAACCGTTTTTTTATGCTGGTCTAGAACCGGCAAAGCGTTTTTTGCTCGCGTTCACCAACGATAGATTGAAGGTCTGGTCCACGATGGGAACGTAAACAAAAATTTTTAAGAAAACAAAAATGTACAATTTCATACATTTTTCACTTTTTTGAAAAACGTGTACATTCGACACGTTCGCCAACGGGTATTTGAACGTTAAAATTGCGTTCTAGGAGTCTCAAAATAACAGCCGATTCTTGACCACCATAAAAAACGACATTTTTTGCGAACAAGCATGCGATTTAACACTGAATCCTACGACGGTAAACGCACCATGCACGTGTACGTGTACGGTACATGTACCAAGTGGTCCAGAAACGGCCTTTATCACCTACTCAGGATCACCTCGTGTCAGACAGTTTTACGGGTGGAGGAAGCCGAAGTACCCGGGGAGAACCCAGAGCAACGGCTAGCAACTGACAGGCTCCCCAACATACTAACTCCACACAAGCAGGGTTAGCATTGGTTGAAGACAAGTGCACCATCGACGCCTTAGTACACAACACCAACGTGCCCCCACGTGGGCAACGGGAGTGAAGTGTCTTGCCCAAGGACACAACGCGGTTGCCGCAGGTGGGATTCGAACCGCGGACCTCTCGCCTTGCACTCTGCACCTCTACCTACTCAGCCACATTCCTTGAATAATATTGTAAAAGAAACTCTATACTCTAAATTGGTACTGAACATCGATTAACCTTGTCGTCAAAATATAAGCCTGCAAATGATTTAAATATGAAACGTCAGACCTCTGACAACCTTGTACCTCAATATGTAATGAAACGTCCCACAGATAACTTCTTCGAACACCTCTTTTCGGTATGAATGGTACGGACGGTGAATATCAGACCCGTACAAATAGGATCGGTCGAGTCAGCATGGAATTTTGACTGAATAAACAGCTACAGTCCTCTTCTCCAAGAGTAGTATATCACGAACATGAACGGGGTCAATCTTAAAGACGTAACGTTTTATCGCGATGTATGAATGATGGGTTTCACGTGAGTTGCCATGGTAATATAAGATGGCATGTTCAAAGCGGAACTGGAGTAATCAAAACAGGATCCAAGGTAGGTTGGAAATGAGGATTCAGATAAGAATTCGAGCTCACGAGGTATTCTCATTGAGTCCAACACACCCCATACCACGTGACCAAGTTTAGCAGTCCATGTTGTACATGGAATTAAATGTCAACCTAGATATAAAGACAGCGTCCTAAGGATATTTAGTGAGGCTCAGTCACGATACGATCAACATTCTCTGTCCGTTTTTGTAACCAGAGTACTGGACTTCCTCGGTGTAATACCCGGGTGATGGCATTTAACTAGCAGGAAACAGGCGGTCCTTTTAAAAAGGTACGGTACATTTGTTTGTATTTGCTTGTAAGGAAGGCAATTGACAAACAAAACTAGTTTGTAAATAAATTACAGTGATATTTAATAGAAATGTAGGCAATTGCAGCAAAATAACGAATGAGACTTTAGTTCGAACAGAACGTTTGAAAGTTCCTAATTTATAAGTGTGTTATTCTCACTGACTGTCTATATGCTTGTAAAACTGTGCATGGGTTAAGGTGCATTAATAATGATCAGGTAATTTTACTGAGCAATTAGTTTTACTGTAAATTATTCAACTTCATGCAAAATCAGAGAGCACAGTATTTTTTCACAATTATTGACACATTAATAAATGAAAAGCAGAACGAGAGTGGTAGGGTAAATAAATGACAAGCCGAACAGATGCTAGGAGCGATAACTATCCTTTTAACCCATTACCCAACGCAGACGATATCAAAATTTATTATTTTAAATATCATTTTTTTTAAATTTTTCAAAAAATTTCAACAAAACCATATCATGTGACCCCTCGTTGGAACGAGCTCGACGAGCTCGTTCCAACGAGGGGTCACATGATATGGTTTTGTTGAAATTTTTTGAAAAATAATATTTTTTCTGCTGCTGAATTTGTATATTACGCGGGCGGATGCGGGCGATTCGTTGGTAAAGGGTTAAAAAAGTATCCTCCAACAGTACATCACCATATCATAGGATTAGACATAATTGAGGGATTTCCTCATAGAAGGAATGGCCTCATAAGACGAAAAAAGGGCGCTAGTCCCTTGTTAGACATGAGTGTTGAAGGTAGGGCACCACGATACCGGACTGTTCAATATCCAAGTGAGGATAAGATGGACTTAATGGTAGACCTTATTGTGGCGTTCATTCAAAGAAAATGGATGTTTTTTGTATTTGTTTTTAGATTTAATCGCCTGAATACTTCAGTTAGTCGGAAAAATGAACAGTATTTTTTAAATATAGACAATGGACCATTTGAGGGCTAGGCTTTCAGGCCATAACAGCGTCGAATTCCTTACAGAATTTGACTGCTGTCTTGAGCACTTGCGTTGGTCTGTTGGCGACTAAAGGGTTAAAGTGAATGAATTTGTATCGACCAGTCAAAAAACAAGTCATAAAGTACTTCAGTCTGCGGAAATGTTAGCCACGTTGATGACATCGAGCAAAGAGCAACATCTTTGGTAGGAATTGAGCTCTATGAGGAATGCACTGCCACACACATCTGGTATTGCCTCCATTGGACTCTTGTGACAGCCGTTACTTATTCCCAATTCCTTATTCGACATTCGAAACTGCGAAAAAAAAAACGGTTGTCACGACCACCTGCATTAGACTGAAACAAGAATCAATCATCAACGGTTTGGCTCACCGAAGGCGCACAGGGACGGTGTGGGGCAAGTCCCTTTCGACCCTCGTTTACAGTATAGTTTATATTTTCAAAAATTTTGAAACGTCATCGTCAGCATCATGTCTGGGTGGTGAAAAGGGGTAGAAGAGTTCTTGTTCTGGAGTGTTGCCGGTCTTCTGGCAAGCATAGTCTGCCACTTGATAGCATTTTCGGTAGGGGCCTTCATAGGCAAGTATAGTCTTCCTCGGGATCGTTGTAGATATTGTAGATTGATTCGGAAGCAGTTAACAGAGAAAATAACGATCCTTAACAAGGTACCCCCAACCTGAACTTCCCTGGTCCGGGTACAGGCCTGCTGTATTCCTATTTGGCCAGGACCCGCGTGCGTTCTAGGAGCCTTTACAAAAAGGCCAAAAAAAGAGAGACGCAAGACCAACGCTCACCTCTCCGAAAGTGGTTGACCACCTCTGCGGAAGGAGTGAAGGATGAATAGAATCCATAGCCGTTACCAAATATCCATAGCAGTTATAATGATTCCATAACGGTTATTGGGGAAAAGAAAAGAAAAAAAGTGTATGTTAGGACTAAGAAAAGCAAGCTCTATTTTTATAACCAATGCAAACTTTAAAAAAATACAAATTAAATGGTTTATGTCTGATATTTTTCCAAAGTTAATAAAATTGATAAATTTGTCCCTTGAGTTCAACAAGGCTTTGCAATACTTTAGCATTGCAAAGGCTTGTTGCACCCAAGGAACGAAATTCACCACCACCCCTGCTATTCTGTAGATTATGAGGCCTAAAGCATGAAACAAACTAAGAACATGAACTTTTGATGGCAAAGAAATAATTACAAATATAAAAAATAAAATAAAAAAACGCCCTCCCGCTCGCATGCAATTTTACAAACAATGGCCTGAGAAACAGATGATCTACTTTTCTAGGCCTTTTGTGTCTGTCTTCGTGATCTTGTCGCGTCTTCAGGCAAGTATAGTCTGCCACTTTGTCTATCTCTGTCATTTGTATGATGGAGCTGTCCTCGGAAAGTATAGTCTGCCTCGAACTCTTCTGGTTCGGTGGATCGGTGGGTCGGTGGGTGGGTGGGTCGGTGTGGGTTCGTCTTGAATCTTGTGTTTAAAAGTGTGTTAGTGATGCCCCCCCCCGTCCACCGATTGGCCCTCCCCGAGGTGGCTGAAAATTATTTATTTTATTGGGTATCAATGAGGAGCTGCATGGAAAAGCAGCCTGCAACGATGGCAAGCCACACCCATAGGCTTATGGTATTCCGTTCGCGACTGTATGCGGAGAGATCTGTGGCAGAGAGAGACAGGTTCTTTAATTTATTTTATTTTGTTGGGTACTAGTAAGGAGCAGAGGTGGGAAAGCAGCCTGCGACGATGGCAAGCCACAGCCGAATGCCTATTGCTGCTTTCGTGGTGGAATGTTCATCCATTTTCTCCTGAGTGCGCAGAGATTGCTGGACTCGACCATTAGAAGCAGCCTGGGAACCCCACAAAGTCTCACGGTAGTGAATCACTTCCTGGTTCCACTGTAGATCTTCTCTCTCGGTGAAGCTTTCGCTCCAGGATCGCTCCGGTCAAGAGCGGTCCAGGAGCGGCCGGGCCAGCCGGACCTGAATCTGATTCGGTTCAAGTTCACCTGGCCCGACCGGTCCCGGCCCAATCCTGATCCGAAAGGCCTTGGAGTAGCTGTATTCGGTTTGTTTCCTTGCTTTTTGGATTTTGTCGATTGGCACGGATATCGTTTAGTTCTGATATTAGCTTGCTGTCCTTGAGTCTGACGCGGTTTTTGGCGGCTAGTGTAGATAGGCGGTCCTTTTTAGTTTCAATGCCAGCACATTCGTGGAGTATTTAATGGGGGTGTTATGGGGGACACGAGGGACGACGCTGCGCGCGTGATTCTGGACTTTTTGGAGTTTGATGATATTGGTTTTATTCATTTCACTCTATTCAAGTACGGGACGTGCGAAAGATTTTGTATAGTTTAAGTAGAACTGCTTCGTTGGCACTCCAAAAGATGCCACGTAGCATTTTTAGCAGACTGATTCGTTTGGTTGCTTTAATGACGATATTGTTGGTATATTTATTGAAGGTAAGTATTTGGGCAAGGGTTATTCCAAGGAATTTTGTCTTGGTGCATTCTGGGAGGACTTTGTCTTGCAGTTTGAGGTCAAAATCGCGGTTTCTGAACGAACGGGTGAAGGTGATTCTTTGGAGTTTGCTTATATTAGTTTAATTCTCCACTTGGCTCACCAGCGCTCGAGGTCATCCAGTGCGCGTTGGAGGGATTTTTGGTTTTGGAGGTGGAGGATTGCTTGTTAGGAGTCCCATAACCCTTTGTCATCCGCGAACTGTGAGAGTTGGACGTGATTCTTGGTGATTTTAAGGTCATTTACGTTGATAAAGAGGAGGGGCTAAGGGCGGACCCCAGTTTATTGGGAGGTTTAAAACAACAAACATCTCAATCATGCTTTCAATCAGTTAAGTCATGAGGCATATTTCGAAAACTGCCACAGAACCTTTGCCAGTTTTTTGGTGGAAGAGAAGTTATAACGATAAAAACACCCCCATTTCACTAAAAAAACAATATAAATTATTACCTTCTATAGCGTCGACAAATGACAAAAATAGCAATGATGCTTCCAATTAAAATTACCACAGCAACGGCAATCAGGGCAATAGCACTGGAGGGCATGTCATCATTCTGTTTTATATTTGATACTGCTGCTGACATTAATCCCACGGTTTCTAATTTATCACACGATTCATGAATCATTCTGAAAAGAAAACGATCCGATTGGTTCAATTTTACTTTAATGAAAAGATTATATGTCAGAACTAATTCGGACTCAATTCCAAAAGCCGATTCTATAAAAGCCTAAATTCAGGGAAGGGAGGGAGGGGAAACAATCAATCAAAATTCTTTGCATCATCGAGGATTGCGTCATTTCCGTCTTACACTTAGCTCATGTGGCAAGCTTATTTTAAGTGGAACAACTGGGCACAGATCCAGAGTAGAGAGCCGCATGCGGAATGAGAAGCACAACTGTTGAGGGTTTCCAGCTTTAACAACCCTTTACATAACGCACATGATATCAATATTCATTTTAATTAATTTTTGAAAAAAATACTTTTTTCACAAAATTGCAACATAACCATATCATGTAACCCATTATTGGAACGAGCTCAACGAGCTCGTTCCAATGAGGAGGTCACATGACACGATTTTCTTGACAGTTTGTGCAGAAATATTTTTTTAATTTGTAAATTACGCGATCGAATGCGGCCGATTCGTTAGTTAGAATGGTTAACGGGACGTGTCAGATCGTCTTGTTCAAAGACCTCCATTTAGACATACAACTCTCTCAAGGAGATGCTATTTTGGTAATATGTGAGTCGATCCAGTCCTTAAAATTAGCTACGGCAATCGACAGTATCTGCCGCGAATTTTACCACAACATTGACGATGAAGCCTATCTGATTTTATTGATTGTAGCCGCATTATCTGAATAGGTAACCAAAAAGATATATATACGTGCATAAAAACAGGTGAGTGACTCGTGTTATAGCCAGGCAAACATCCCATCCACCACCTCTCTCTCACACACAGGTGCTTTGTATTGTACTCGTTCACTTGGAATCACTACTATAGAACTTTTACAACTGTATTTTCTAGAATTATATTTTCTACCTATTAATATAACTGATTAAAAGGAATCATTATCATTTTAAAAGATATGGCAATTTGCCAATTGGCAAATAGCCACATCTTTGAAAATGCCAATGATTTATTTCATCCTATTTAAAGTCATAACTAGAAAATACAATTCTAGAAAATACAATTGTAAACTGTTTATAGTATTGGCCCCTGGACACATCAGTTTTCCAAACACATTATTTATTAGATATGATTTTCTTTCTCAGAATTACCCATTATCAAGCTCGGCTGATACGACTTCACACTCGATTGAAATGACGCCAATCTCAAGTGATATGAAGAAAGCTCGAGTTGTCCCCTTGAATATTATTATTATTATATATTTAAATATTAGTTTATTGAATTTTAAAAAATGCAACATACAAAGCCGGCTCGTTGAGATCCCATTCTGGACACCACCTCGAATCTGATCCAAATCACAGGACATGCACATTATCATGATAATTCATTTATCTAACAATTCCGTCACATACACAGATTAAATCTTAAATTATTAATACAGTTTTGGGACATAATGTTGGGCGAGAAAAAGTTAAAAAAAACCCATTTTTATGGAACAATATTATTGTGCACTTTAACAAACAATGAGTAACGCGGTCACCGCAAATTTTCAATGTTACGTTGTAAAATTATTTACTCTCAATGTCACTTCCTATGATGATAAGTTTGAATTTACAAGTGTGTAATATTTTATTGTGAAGTTTCTATTTATTGTGTGTGTTTGTGAGGGGTGGGTGGGGGCTTGGTTGGGGGTGGGGGCATTGGCTATTAATAGTTCTGTCGCTAATTGTAAGGAATTCTGTTTTATTTTGTAAGTGATCAGCTGAGCCGATCAATGAAACGCACATAGAATGTATTCATGTACCTGTTATGATAGCCCGTTGTATTCCCGGAAACGAGTCATCTGTATGATACGGAATCAGAATGAGTCGTCTATATGATACGGAATCGGAACACATTATGTGATACGTATAGTTCCTCGTGGTTTTCAAGCCAAAATGTATATGATTGTTAGATAAAAGCCATATCATGTGGCCCCTCATTGGAACGAGCTCCTTCCAAATGAGGGGTCATATGATTTGGTTTTGTTGAAATGTTTTTTGAAAAATATTTTTTCAACAGCTCAATTTTTATATTGCGAGGGCGGTGCGGCCGATTCGTTAGGTAAAGTGATTATATTATTCTTTCGAGACTACAGTTAAAAAAAACTCGAGACATCTTGAAAATCAAATTAGAGGTAAATAAATAATGACGATAAACCTTTGTTTTTGTAATTACACCGGTATTCAATCGACACTTGTATGAACACCGGTATGTATTGGATTATTGATTTTCCGTGCAGCCCTACGTGCAACAATAAAACTGCTCTCCCCCCCCCCCCCCTCCCAAGTAACGAATATGGACTATTCCAACTGATAGCACTGAGCTGAAAATTATGCGAAATTTTAGCCAGCAACAAAATAATTTCTACGTGAAATAATATAGAGAGTTAACTTCCTGGAACAGAAAACTTTGAATGTAAAAACAGCAATTTTAATTCAAAGCTAGAATCAGATCAGTGTAATAAAAATCAGCTTTGTTGACGTTATAGAAACTAAATTCAACTTGTATGGGTATAATCAAAGAGTGATCTGTAATTTGCAAATATTAAATACCGACTAGGAATTTATCTGCAGAAATTCCTCGTTAACCCTTTACCTAACATGAAAAGCAGACGACACTGCAAAAAAAAAATATTCTTGATTAACTAATTTTTTTCATTTTTTGTCTCAAAAACATAGGTTATGACCCCTCACTGGAACGAGCACGACGGGCTCGTTCCAAAGAGGGGTCATAACCTATGTTTTTGAGACAAAAAATGAAAATATAATGAAAATTAATCGGCAATTTTTCAGAATAGCGCTGGTCGATTTTGGCGTCACGTTGGGTAAAAGGGTTAAAGTAAACTGTTTTTCAACCGTACTAAATAATTTACTCAGTTTTGGCTTATTCCTATATGTTCGCTACTGTCCGATTTTTTTTCCTATTTCCATCTGATTTGTCTCCAAAGTGTGTGTGAAGAGGAGGAAAGACTTATCCCTCACTTTACCAGAAAGGCTGGTCACGGCTTGTCAAGGAATTCATAACCCAAATTAGATAATGGTCTACACCTACTCATTCAATTTTTCCTGTGAAACTCTATTTCCATCTTTTTTGGCAGTCACGTGTAAATGGGATCTGAAATAGAATGACACAAGAAATACACAGTTAAACCCATAGTCTTCTATCTGATATCTATGGTTAAACCAACGAGAAGAAATCACATTTTCAGAAGATTACTCAGTTACAGAGGTGCAGGTACCCTTTTCTGTTGGGGTTTAATTCTATAAAATATATGCCAGAAGTTAGCGATGAAGAAGACATGAAATAACTCCCGTTTCGTGATGCGTTGGTCACGCTACCTCTCGTTGAGAGGGTTCACTCACGTAATTTAGAAAAAGCATCTGAGGCATGGGTATATAGAACATGTTCTCTCTTTGATTTTAAGTTAACACTTTTAAATAAATGCAGCGTGAATAGATCACCCTTTGTGTAAAACAATCCAAATAGGACTCTAAATCTACAAAATAACCCCTTCTGGCATTTGGAGAACTGCACACATGATGTATGAACATAGCATATTTAACAAAGGTTAACTATTGTAGAATTTACAAAACCTTCAGCGTCAGATGACGTCAAATTACCTCTGAATGTGAGCTAGTAAAGTTGGCCGTGTAACATTTTCTATCCTCACATCAACGTTGCCAAGAATGGCCCTGTAATTCAACATAGCTTATGACCCTCTCATTTGAACGAGCTCATAGAGCTCGTTCCAATGAGGGGGCAAAAGCTATGATTTTAATGAGGGAGCCAAAAGCTATGTTTTTAAGACAAAAAAATTAAAAAAAATAATGAAAACTGAAAGTTAATTTTTAGTGAATAGCGCTGGACTGTTTTTTTTTTGTTGCGTTGGGTAACGTTACCAATAAAGGAGATTATATAACCGTCGGCATATTGCAGGCTGATTTGTCGGTTTGTGCAGTTGCGAGGCAGATAAAAGATACTTATCAATGGGTTCGAAAGATATCGACATACAAATAAGAATCAAGACCGCACTTTTTGATAAACTGCACAATGATGAAAAAAACAGTAATGGGAAACCAATTACCTCTTAATATGAGCTAGTAAAGTTGGCCGTGTAACATTTTCTATCCTCACTTCAACGTTGCCAAGAATCGCACTGATGTTCCTGCAAAAGATCGAAATTATTTTGTGGTTATTGATTGTTCCATTTAACTGAACACGCGACGAAAATGGCGGTTATATTGTCATAGTTCAGTTCAAAATGTTACCATGCGATGTGATGTTTTTTCACGTTCCGTTTTCTCACTGTTGTGGACGGAAAGAAACTGCCTACAGTTCTGACCAGTCGTGATCGGGATGACATTCTCTGTTCGTTTTTGTAATCTGAGTACTGTTAATTCTATCCCCGCATCATTATTGCTTTGTAATATAATCGGTCTTGGTCGTTGAAGGAATCCCTGATATACAACGCAACATAAACACCACCCATAAATTCCGAAATAATTTGTCCCGCAACATCAGACATGGATTTGGACAACAGGAAAAAACCATATTCTGTTGAATTACTGACAGGAAAGAATATCTGCGTTCCTTTTTTTTCCGTTCAGTCATTGTATGCGTGTTCATGCAAAAATTCGTCCAAACTGTCTGCGTAGGGTCTCTACTGATACCTTTGTTAGCATTGTGATTCATCTTAAGCAACCGCCGTCGCTTGTTCGATGAGCCTTAACCCTTTATCTAACTCGAAAGGCAGACGACACTTAGAACAAAATTCTTGAATAACTATTTGTTTGATTTTTTGCATCAAAAACATAGTTTATAACCCTCTCACTGGAACGAGCTCATAGAGCTCGTTCCAATGAGGGGCCAAAAGCTATGTTTTTGAGACAAAAAAAATGAAAAAATAATGAAAACTGAAAGTTAATTTTTAGCGAATAGCGCTGGACTGTTTTTTTCCATTGCGTTGTGTAACGTTACCCAGTGATGAAGAAGATTATATAACCGTCGGCATATTGCAGGACGATTTGTCGGCTTGTGCAGTTGCGAGGCAGATAAAAGATACTTATCAATGGGTTCGAAAGATATCGACATACAAATAAGAATCAAGATCGTCTAAGATCAGGACGCCTGCCACTTCGATTCCTGGCCAGAACCAGAACATGATTAGGTTTCAGATGTTTAAAAAATGCCTAGACAGCAATCACAGTTCAAAGACGTCTATTGCTAGTGTATGAAAGGGCACTGATAACACGCATGTTTTTGTTTTTTTATACTGATGAAATGACATCATCTTCTTCCTTTTCCAACGCCTCAGCTGATGACCGTTGCATAAAAAATGTCGTTCAGGCACAGCACCTCTATCGCTGGATTTTCGCTTCCACAACTACTCATCGACCTGGCCACAACTCTTATCTGATGCCTTCCGATTGAATATGACTGTTATGAACCATGACGCCCAATCCAAAGTGGGGTTACCACGGGCTATTGGAAAACCTAGCACAGCTCTTGTTCGTGAGTGCACAATTACCAGAAAGCCATGGGTCTACTCTAAATGGCTTTAATTTTTAACCACAAACCGAAATATCTTCATACTATGCTCTTCGGGATCAGCATCCTTAAGATTCAATCACATTATTGAAGATTGATAAGAAGTGTTTAACATTTAGGAACAAAATCCGAAACACTATAAGTTATTTTGAAGAATTGACGGTAACTTGTTTTGTGGTTCACGGCTTGGAGTTTATAATGAACCGAGACGCGTAGGCGTTCACATAAGGCCCTACCCTCAACCCCAAACCCACATGAATAGGGCAACATTCAATGATACCCGGTTTAAAACGTTTAATGGTACCCGGTTTACTGAATAAACCCCTCGTGTACCCCAAGACGTCACTGGACAATTAATCAATCAACAATAAATGTTGAGGTCACACAATCTTACTTCAAATCGTAAACTGATTCGTAACTTAAACATCACTTCATTCCTTCATTCGGAACATCGTCTGCTGCACGTGTGAAAAATCTGCAAAAATGAAGCGGTTTGCAAGTCAGTTCTTTGATGAAATGAGCAACGTCATTTCAGCATATTTCAGGTGGCGACGTCAGGCGGTAATATATGTTACTGGAGCCGAAAACATAGAAAAAACTATGCGGTCTCTCGGCCAATCCGATGGCGAGGATTTCAGTCTTATAGGTATCGCTGCAGTAAATATTTGAATTACCGTTACCTGCCTTGAAATGTTGCACTCGGAAATGATGCAATCTCTGACAATAAGCAGGCTTGGGAAAATATATGCTTTCAATAAACAGTTGAAACATTCTAATGGCATTTTGCATTATTATTGAATATTCCAGATAAATAAAGAGGGTGATTGGATGACTTTTGAACCTAAAAATACAATTGACTTTTGGCATGATTTTGTTGGGAATTCCTAGAAAAATATGTGCACGTAACCGGTACTTCCCTTCCTGTCAGTTTTTCTCTCTTATTTGTTGCCCGACCCCCTGTTTTCGGGTCAGAAAATGTTGTCTGGAGGGCTATACTTGACAAATATATTTGAATGCCAAAATTAAAATGATGAGATCATAATTTTTTTCTTTCCCTTGAACACCCTATTGACATATTTATTTGATTCCAATCATCCAGCCCTCTCCCAAATCACCATTCAAACACACAGTCTGAAAACCTATACTGTGCTTCTGTTCACTGGTACTTAGAAGTTTTTTCTTTATATTATGCTCTTAAAGATGGTAGAAAACAATTCATTTACTGGAAGAGTATTTTGGAACAGAAATGTGGGGAGGGGGCTATATTGGACAAAATAACATAATAAAGTAGCAAATGTGAAGGAATGGCAATTGTGCATAGCTACCAATATAGTAGTCTTGTAGTCTTGTACTAGTGCTGTCATGGTTACTATGGTACAGCACAGAACTACAATTACAGTTGTGAAATATCGTTCACTGCTTGAACCAAGTCCCCTCCACCCATACTGAACCTCTAAGCTGATGGGAAACTTTTGGAAAGCCTGTACAGTTTGTTTTTGGAGACTGAATTTAATATCATACATTTTCAGTTTCTTATGATTTGCCTTCGGACTTCTGCACTCGTGGTTCACTGGGCTTTTTTCTATTTGACAACCTTGTTCTGGCTCTTCTCATTATATTTTTTCATTGTAAGTCATTCAGTACTCTTATGTAGACTTCCAAAATGGGTGACTGCAAGTCTATCTATCTGTCTGTCTGTCTGTCTGTCTATTAGACAAGGTGTTTTTTTTGACTTTTCATTTGCCTGGCTCAACAATTTCAATAATTGGCAGTTGACTATCTTTCAGTCTCACCACCCCTCCCTCCCTAACACTCACATAAATATATTATACATCAGAGACCACTCTATTATAGAAGCAAATATCTGATTCCTCCTCTTTGGAAATATATTTTCTACAATTTTACTCTTTTTGTCAGAATGGATATCTGTGGGGCTTAAAACTAAATTTGTGAAAGTGCACTTATGGGTACTTGCAGCACAAGCATTGCACTATAGAAACAATAGTTGATGGTTTTAGGCATTTAACGGTGTTATGAGATACCACAGTAGCAGTACTGGTCATGTTGGTGGAAAAAATCTGTTTTGTCCGTGACATTCCAATGACTCTAGGCGCCTTAACTGAGCAAACTGAGGGTTTTTCTTAGAAAAATTGCAAAATATTCATCAAACACAAGTGTGAAATGTCTTCAGAAGACACAATGCAATTTATAAATTATCACAAATGGGAAATTTAATATCACAATAGGTTTGTTTTGTGTCAACATCAATTAATTTATGAATCATATCATAGTTTTTGATAAAAACTTGCATACCGGGGGACCACATTCAAGGCTATATTTTACCACATAAGTAGGGAGAAGAAAATTTGACATAAGTTTTGGAATAAAAAGGCACTGTCCTTTGATATTGGTGAAATTTATAGCTGAAACCCCAATTTTTGAAACAAAAATTGATATTCATATTGTTTTGAGGGGGTGGAATACTATTTTCTTGCTGTGTGCTTAAATGAGACAGATATTTCCCCAACTTTTCTTTAAAAGAATAAGTTTTCCATGTTTTTGTCTCAACAAAAGCCAAACGTTGAATTGTAATGCAGAAAAGCTCTTTTATCTCATGGAAGTGGTAAAATGTAACTTTGGAAGGTTTGGATGAATATAGGTATCGCTCAGGAAATATTTGAATTAGAGTTACCTGCCTTGAAATATTGCACCCGGAAATGATGCTATCTCTAAAAATAAGCAGGCTTGGGAAAATATATTGTTTCAATAAACAGTTGAAACATTCTAATGACATCTTGTATTATTGTTGAATACACCAGATAAATAAAGAGGGTGATTTGATGACTTTTGGACCTAAAAAATACAACTGACTTTTGGTGCGGTTTTGTTGGGAATTCCCAGAGAAATATGCGCACGTAACCGGTACTTCCCTTCCTGTCAGTTTTTCTCTATTTGTTGCATGACCTCCTGTTTTCGGATCAGAAAATATTGTCTGAAGGGCGATACGTGACAAAGATATTTGAATGCCAAAATTAAATTGATGCGATCATAATTTTTTTCGCTTGAACGCTATAAAGGTCACCTGTGGGAAAATATTTAGTGCTGTGATATCTATTGGGACATTGCACATTATTGTACTAGTAGCTAACTGTGATAGCTTAAAATAACAAAAAACCGTACCAATTAATTTTAATTATAATTTATTCATGCTAGGCTAAACAATATTAATCGTTTGATTCTCAGAAGTAGGTAATAAAGGCCGTTTCTGGGACACGTTGTACATGTACCGTAAAGTACATGTACATGGTGCGTTTACCATCGTAGGATTCAGTGTTAAATCGCATGCTTGTTCGCAAAAAATGTCGTTTTTTTATGGTGTCTCAGAATCGGCTGTTATTTTGAGACTCCGAGATCGCACTTTTAACGTTCAAATACCCGTTAGCGAACGTGTCGAATGTAAAAAAGTGAAAAATGTACGAAATTGTACATTTTGTTTTACATAAAAATTTTTGTTTACGTTCTCATCGTAGATTAGACCTTCAATCTATCGTTGGTGAACGCGAAAAAAAACGCTTTGCCGATTCTAAGACAGCATCAAAAAGGTGGTTTGCCGATTCTGGGACAGTGTCTCAGAATCGGCAAACGGCTTTTGAGGCTCAAGTGGGGGAATACCCATAGTGGGATTTTCCAAACTCAACAGAAAAAAACTAAGTTTTTTGGAAAATCTCTACTGTATAAGCTTACTGAGAACGCCATTTGTCACGCTCGAAATGTATTACGGGTTTTTATTCAAATGAGCGTCAATTGTCAGTTAAATAGTTTAACTGAAAAACTATTCTATGTATGAAAGCGGAAACAGTTCAAAAGATTAATTGATATGATTTAGACGCGTGTTTTTGAAAGCGTTACATTACTGATGTGTTTACTTGTGATTTTGATTATCAGATGTAATTATTCTCAAACACGTTAAATCAGAAACCGGTTTCTTATGTACTAAAACTTTCAAACTTTTCAAAGTTCTCCAGTTCGCCATTGAGCGAATAATCTGTGATGCGATTTTAATGCGTTCAGAGGCAAAACGCATTCATAGAGGTTTATCATGTAAAATGTTTTTTCCTGAACTGGTTTTTAGTTATGATATTAAAGACAAAAGATTTTTATTTACTTAAAACATAAAAAAAATAATTATACATTTAATTTTGAAAATAATAAATAACTCACATTAGCATACTCAAAGGAAATATTAATAATTAAAAACGAAAAAAAAAAATGTTTTTACAGATGGATGCTAAACGCCGAGATCAGCTTTTAAATGAATAAGAATGTGCCAAAAAGGGCATTCAATCGGCTGACAGAAGCAGACGTCTTGGAGAGATCGAACTCAAATGCGAGACCACAAAAATATTTAAACCTGAGACGGAGGTTCAAGAGCGAAGCAAGAAGGAGATCGTTGAGGAACTGAGACCCTTCAAAGAAAGTTCTTTGAGAATGGGTTCGTTGCCTGGTAGTTTTACAAAGCAGTATTCATTTCAATCTACACCAGATTACGTTCCCATGAGAATCGAAACCGACGTGAGTGAGAGCGATGATAGAGCTTCGACTATCACCACTGATAGCGTTGCGTTGTCCGAGGATGGTGGTAAGGGAGATCTGTTGTATGGATTTTATAAGGATTCAGACTTTTTTTTATATATACATAAAGAGCAAAAAAAACCCAAACTTTTTAACAAATTTTTATTTAAAAACAAAATTCGAAAAAAATATTCTTACAAAAGAAGCAAACAAATAAAAAAATGGAAAATTTAAATGAGAAAACCATACCTTAGTTAAACGAGATTTGTAAACAATTAAAAATTCCACATTTCTGAAATCATAGAACTAAATAAAAAAACTTGAAGTCATACAGGAATATTGTTCGCGAAACGATGGAAAGAAAAAAATCAAAAGATCGGAAGTGGATAAACTAAAACAGTCAAAAATGCATCGATTGTGAAAAAGGAGAAGATGACTAAACAAAAAGCCGTTGAAGAACTTCAAGTTTCAAAAGAAAAGAAAAGAAAAACTAAAATGAAAACGAGTGATGCACTTCAGATTCTAGACAAATGAGATATATCGAGCGAAATTCAATGAGCAATCAACGAAGGGAAAGGAGAAGAATATGTAGCATGACTCATCACAGAACTCTTCCAATTGAAGCCTGTAGAACGGGAGAGTGCGATCAAAGGCGTTTTTAAAACTTTCGACGTGGTTCCTTCGTTCAAGAAAATCAATCCGAAATTGTTTATGGAACGGGTGAAAAAAAAGTATTGGATTTGTTTCGCGAACACATGAACATGGGACAAAAAATTAAAATGATACTCCATTGCATGATGAATAAAATCAATGTGAAGTCTGGCGAGAGCATCGTGAAAAATGCATATTTCAGATCTAACGTCGAACCCGTATTTCGAGGTTCAGATTTATCAGACATTTTCGAAAAGATGAAAGACAAGATGTTGACGTCTCTCACGAATTATCAACATGAAGGTAGTAATTGGATGTTCGATGAGGTGTTGAAACTCGAAATTCATATAACTAAAAACGATTCGTTGAAAGGGTCTTCCTACGTGGAATTACCGTATTTCTTAGCTAAAAAACACTCCGTTGTCAACGTGAGAAATAAAGATGATCAGTGTTTTAAATGGGCAGTCACTTCTGCTTTATACCCTGTCAAAATCCATCCTGAGAGAGTTTCTCGTTACGAGGAGACTTCTAAAAATCTCGATTGGACCGGAGTGACTTTTCCAATGCAGTTAAAACACATCGAACGTTTCGAGGCTCAAAATCCCACCATAGCAGTGAATGTCTTGGGATACGACGATGAAAAATGAACGATCTATCCTCTCAGACAGACTTCGTATCTCAAAAGAGAAAAGACGATTATTTTATTATTTATTTCGAATGGTGACAATCGTCATTATTGTTGGGTTAAAAATCCGAGCTGATTACTGTCGAGACAAAATAATAAACATGAACATAAGACATGTTTATGTTGCAACTGCATGAACACGTTTCAGAGCGAAAAATCGTTAGCGAAACATCAGGAATATTGCAATGAAAATCAAGGTGTCGCCATCGAAATGCCCAAACCCAACACCATCGTGAAGTTTGAAAATCGCAATAGAAGGTTAAAAGTACCATTCATCGTGTACGCCGATTTCGAATGTTTCACCATGAAAATGAGTTCCTGCCAACCCAATGCTCTTCAAAGTTACGTCGAAAGATATCAAAAACACATGCCTTCAGGTTATTGCATTTACGTGAAATGCGCTTTCGACTCTCAACACGACATGGGTCCCTTCACCTACACGAAACAGTGCGAAGACGACGACGTGGCTCAAAGGTTCGTGGAAGAGTTAGAATCGAAAATTCAAATGTTGTTTGTTTGTTTGTTGGTGGTTAACGTCACATATTTATGCACCATGGCTAATCGTGACACAACATGGAGATGAAGTCAAGTTTAGTCAATCGTTGATCAACATGTTGCCCATTTTAGAGGACTTTCACCCCAAGCATTGGTGACTGGGTCCTATTTTACTAGTAAAGCGGAACTGGTTTACCACAGTAAACAAGTGCTGCTTACTTCCCGGGGTTCCCACGGGGAAAATTCAAATGTTATACGACAAATTCAAAACTCTGGCGAAAATGATCATCACGCGAGAGCAGCAGGACGAAAATAACAGAGCCACTGAATGTCACATATGCAGACAATCGCTCGACGAGAATTTGGAGGAAAATAATAAGGTTAGAGACCGCCGTTTTCTATCCAGTGATAGTTCACAATCTCTCAGGTTATGACAGTCATCTGTTCATAAAAAGTCTTGGCACCTCCCACAAAGAATTAAATTGCATTGCAAACAGTGAAGAAAGATACATTTCATTCACGAAATGGAAGGTAATGGAGAAGAAAAGTGTAATCAGTGGAGAGATGTTGGAAGAAAAAACGAAATCCATTTGTAGAAGCATACGTTTCATCGACAGTTTTGAATTCATGTTGACCACTCTGGAAAAATTAGTCGATAACATGAGCAAGGATAGATTTAAAATCACGAGTGAACATTTCGGAGAACGAGTAGACGTTATATTGAGGAAAGGAGTCTATCCTTACGATTACATGAACGATCTAAAGAGATTCGATGACAGCGCACTACCTTCAAAAGAAGATTTTTATTCAAAATTATACGAATCCGACATCTTCAACGAGAATTATGAACACGCTAAAAACGTGTGGAAATCATTCAATATGAAAACCATAAGAGATTATCACGATCTCTATCTGAAGACTGACGTTCTGCTCTTGGCAGACGTGTTCGAAAATTTTCGAGATGTCTGTCATCGAAATTACGATCTGGATCTCACTTGGTATTTCACCGCACCTGGTCTGGAATGGGATGCTCTGCTGAAAACCACAGAAGTCCAATTGGAATTATTATCCGATGTGGACATGTTGCTCATGTTTGAAAGAGCTACGAGAGGTGGCGTCTTGATGATCTCCCACAGATATTCTGAAGCTAACAATCCCTACATGAAAGAAGGTTTCGATTCGAAACGGTCAAATAAATACATACAGTATTGGGACGCTAATAATCTGTACGGTTGGGCTATGAGTCATCCTTTACCGATTGGAAATTTCAAATGGGTAACGGAACCGGAAGAGATGCAAAAATGGAGAGACTATCCTTGCATTTTAGAAGTCGATTTGAACTATCCGGAAGAATTACACGATCTACACAACGATTATCCGCTAGCTCCCGAACGAATGGAACCGAATGAAGGAGACGAAGAAAAACTCATTCCCAATTTATCTAACAAACGCAACTACGTCATCTACAGTGAGAATTTGAAACAATACGTCGATTACGGGATGAAATTAGTCACCATACATCGCATCATTCGATTCGATGAAGAGCCTTGGATGAAAAAATACATCGATCTCAACACGAATCTCAGAATTCGAGCTGAGAACGATTTTGAAAAAGATTTCTTCAAACTCATGAACAACTGCATGTATGGTAAATCGATGGAAAACATCAGGAAGCGAACCGACGTTCGACTCGTCACGTCTGAGAAAAGAGCTAAAAAATTAGTGGCAAAACCCAATTACAAACAACGAACCATATTCGATGAAAATCTAGTGGCCGTTCACATGCAAAAGATGCACCTGAAGTTCGACAAACCATATTATCTCAGACTGATCATCTTAGATATCAGCAAACGATTGATGTATGAGTTTCACTACGATTACGTCAAACGAAAATTTGGTGATAAAGCCAAACTACTGTTCACCGACATGGACAGTTTAGTTTATGAGATAGAGACGAAAGATGTCTACCAAGATATATCTCCGGACGTTGCCACATGGTTCGACACGAGCAATTATCCCGTCGATCACCCATCCAACATTCAATTGAACGACAACAAGAAGGTGTTAGGTAAATTTAAGGACGAGAGTGGTGGTAAACAAATCCTCGAATTCGTGGGCTTGAGACCCAAACTGTATGCTTATCGTCTAGAAAATGAAGAGATCAAGAAGTGCAAAGGAGTTAAAGCGTGTGTGGTGAAGAAAAACATCTCTTTCCGAGAGTATAAAGATTGTCTGTTAGGAAGTGGTCCGGTGTATAAGACTATGAAATCGATTCGAAGCGAAAATCACAACTTGTATACCGAAATAGTCAACAAGATTTCGCTGATGGCCAACGATGATAAGAGATTAGTGTTAGATGATAAAATAAGCACTTTGGCACGTGGACATTGGATTTTGGATCTAATTTTAGACAATAGGATTTCAGATATGATTGAGGATGATAGGATTTCAGATATGATTAAGGATGATAGGATTCCAGAAAATCAAGAGGAATTAGATGGATTCAAGATTATGGAAATCGATAGAGACATCGAGAGAGTTAGTTTAAAAAGAAAAAGAAAAAAAAATGACGTCATTTTAGTGAATTATAATAAAATAAAATAAATTTAAAAAAAAAAAAAATATACGCATTTATGAATAAGAAAATACAGATATCCGTAGAAGGTGTCGTCTTACCTAACGAACCCCTATCCAACATCGATCTGTCGAATGCGGCGAAGGATTTGAAAATCAAAGATTTTCGAGGCGTGTTTTCCAGAGATGCCTTGCCGAAGAGAAGACCTCGACAATCGGAATGCGGAATTTTAAATCTAGATGATTTATCAGGTGAAGGCACTCACTGGGTGGCGTGGTTCAAGAACGGGAATAAGAAGAATTATTATTTCGACAGCTACGGAATCTCACTGCTGAAAGAAATAAAGAACTATTTCAACAAATCGATGGTTCGTTACAACACGGAATGAGTGCAATCACCAGATCAAGTGTTTTGCGGTCACTTATGTCTCTACGTTCTCAAGAGATGGTCTGAAAGAGATCGGTTTCAAGACATTCTCAATGATTTACATTAGAGAGAGATTTTTTTTTATAGTATATAAAGGTGAAAAATTATTTAAGAAAATTTAATCGAATCAAAACGAAAAAAATAAAATAAGTGAAATAATTTTTTTAATAAACTGCATTTGAAATATATTTTTTAAAAACAAAAATCTCAAAACAACATGCCAGTCGATAAATTTGGTAGAAGTGCCGACGAAAGTCAACCCAAAAAGAAGAGGAAGACGCTCGAAGTCAATGATGGTTACGACGTTGCCAACTTGGACGAACGTTATGTTTGGAGATACGAACCTCGAGAGGAACCTTTGAACATGAACGATAAGAAGCTCTACAATCTTCCCGAGCCGATAGATCTCGCAGATGCTGCGACTAAAAAATACGTCGACAGGGGGAACGCGGATTTCGAACGAATCATGCTAGATAATTACGTGGATAAAGCCATGACCAACGATCTCGATCTGAAATCTAAATGTTTGGTGAACGTCGCAAATCCCATAGATCCCACCGATGCCGCGACGAAGAAATATGCGGACAACTCTCATGCGAGATTCAGAGAACATCTGCGAAATAGATACATTCAGAAAACGATGCACTCGGAATTGAATGCCAATTCTAACAAGATAACGAACATGGCCACTCCCACGAATCCCAAGGACGTGGCGACCAAACATTACGTAGATCTGGAACAGAGAAAATCTGATGGACGAGAAATGAAATCAGATTCAACAAGATATTGAATCTGTCAAAGGTCGACGACACGGATGCGGACTCAACCGTGGTCAACAAGGGCTACGTAGATTCTGCCATGATACGATCACAAGAATATGTAGAATCGCAAGTGGATGATCTCTACCTGAACAAACAATCTGGTGGAATCATGGAGGGTGGTATCAACATGAACGGTGAGAATTTATTTGGACTCAATCACGATCCCGAATTTGATTCCAGCGCGGTCAGTAGGAAGTACGTGGATGACAACTCAGTCTGGAGAAAGGGCGACATCATGGAAGGTAAACTAGACATGGGCGGACACGTGCTCACGAATCAACCGGATCCCGTGAACATGACGGACGCCTGCACCCTGATTTCGGTGGTGGAAAGACTCAAATATGCTAGAAAATTGATCACCATATGGGCTGAGGAGGCCGGCACGTTAGAGGAGGGAAAAACCGAGTGGTCTTTTGGACACGGAGGTAGCGGGATTGAAACATGGTCAGGTGAGATATCCCATGCCATTGGGAGGTGAAATCATTCGAATGGCTCTGGCTTCCTCGGATTTGAATAACAGAGCAGTCGTCAATCTTGTGGTGAATGGAGTAGAGAGCGATAAGAAATACAGCATCGAAAAGACTCAGAATCAACACGCGAATGTTCGCACGTTCGGGACGCCTCTCAAAGTGAACGCCGGAGATAGGATTAATTTCGTTACGAAAACCAATAATCCCGAAGCCGCCAGTTCCGTGGTGAGTCTACTGATCAAACTAGATCTTTTGAACAAACAGTGAATGCGTGGAAATAATTAATTAAAAAAAAAATAATGAGTGATTATTAAAAACAAAAAAAAAAAAAAAGTAATGAGATTTAGAAAGATGTTCAATCTTTCTAGATCTCATAAATTTATTATTATTTTTTTTGGTTTTGTTTTAATACGTTATTTCTCATAACGTTTCATCTCATGAAATTGGATCACCTATCTTGAAACACGCATCAACATCTATTTTAGCATTTCAAAGAGCTTTTATAAATTCTCGAAAAGCAGTCGGTCCTCTATACGTCAATGTGTCTAAAAGTTTTCTGGTCTTATCTTCTATCAAGATTTTACTTTCGATTTCACGTCTCATATAGTCAGTCAATATCAAAGGTTCTGTTTCGACTAAAGTGTCTAGAAATATTGCTAACGAATCTTGCAAAATATTTTTAATCAAAACACGTCTGTTTCTTCTTAAGTATTCTCTTTCTTTATCATTCATTTTTATAATAATTTTTTAATTTTTATTTATATATTTTTTTTTTTCACACACGACTCTCATCGAATGATTGACATCTTATTTCCATCCGATTCGAATTGTAATTCTCTGTCCGACAGGACCAGGGTGAAGGATTCGGTTTTTCTCAGCACGTTCCTATCGAATTGCATCTTGATCTGAATGTCTAAGACGCTACTCTTGAGTCGTTCACTCTATTTACTGACGTCGAATACGAACATGGGATACAGCAACTTGTATTCGCTGGGAGATATGTTAGGGTTGCTCATCAATTCATCTAGACCATGATACTTCTTTCTAAAATCAGCGGCGTCGCCGTACAGTCTGCAGAAATCGTTCTTGTCGAATGACGCATTGTAATCGATTGCTGGATATCTCGTGGCGTTCAGAAACACTTGCATGTTTCTCAAATGGCAGTGATCGAACAGCGACGCACTCTTTTCCTGAGACCCATCCTTATCAGTCTGAAATGCAACCACGATGAAACGCGGTCTCTCGGAAGTGGATTTCACCATCAATCTCCAATCGAAGTGATTCGTGGAGGGTGGAATGCTAGCCGTGTCACACTGTCTCATTCCAAATCCCACAGGTAATTTACTCTTGGATTCTATGATCTTGTAGAGACGCGTTTTTTCCACGACCGAAGGCTCCACGTGTGGAACGAACCACGATATCTTCTGTAGAGTTAACTTACCCGCATCGGTCGCAGGGAGTCTCACTATTGCGTCGTCATTTCCTTTTCGAATCAACGTCAGATTGTGTTTGATGTCAACCAAGTCAGCAGACCAAATATCATCCAAACCCTTCACAAACACCCTTCTCTTTCGAAATTTATGCACGATGGGTTTGTGTAACTCCTCAGCCAATTCGTTCGTCAATAATCGTTTCTTCTTCTTTTCTGATGCGCTTTTTTTTAACGCCCCATCCGAATCGACGTTTCGCACCGATCAAATTGCCGACCAGCGAACGTTCTATCTTCTCTCTCCTGGTCGGATTCGATATGCCTCTCAATTTCCCCAACATGTTTTTATCGCAGACATCGTTGCGAGTCTTGGTGTCGGGATGTACAGCGTAGCACAGATCATGGTCATACGCGGCCGCGTCCACCCTATTCACAGGTTTGCTCCAAGATTTAGGAGTCAGATCGGCGTGGAGTCTCTTGTTCAATTTCGTTCCAGGTCCCCTGAAACTGTGACCAGGCAGATGCATTTCGAAAGGTAGATTATTGATCATTTTATTCACGATGCCTTTACCTTTGCTCGCGTTCTTTTTTTTGACGAATCGAGTCTTGATAGAACCACACAAGTCGCAAATTCCGTGAAGCATCTGTCTGTCGTTTTTAGTGCGTACTTCTCGAGAATTACTCGTCTCGGTAACTCTCTTACACTTTACGCAATACATTTTTTTAGAGTTATTTAAATTAATTTCGTTTTTATTTTATATATAAATTTAATATTTCTTTTTTAAAAATTCTGTTCTTATTATATATATATTTTTTTTTTCAATCGCTGCTCTTGAGTTCTATCATCCTACTGAATTCCTCCCTGTCCTCTTTCCTCCCTTTTTCCACGAGAGAATCCTTCATCTCTTCCTTGATGATCTGACGAGTCTTGATTCTCACGGCTTCTTTCATGGCTTCGTATTTCGTTTTCTCGCCCAATATCGTGAAGTATTCTCTGTCCGATATCCTACCGTCTTTCAACACCATCGAGATCATTTCGGATATCGTGTCGATCTTGGAGTCGGCCAAGACGCGAATCTTGTGGTGTTTCCTCGCTTTCAGATATAATTTCCTACTCAAAAAGTTTCCGAGCGTGCTAAACAATCCGGCGGCGAGAGCCACTCCTTCTACGGTCAACACGATCGGAATGCCGACCGCGGTCGACAGCAATCCGATGCCGGCCACGTGTAAACCCATGGAAATCGTGATGAGTGTCGTGTCAACCGCTTTGACGAATTTCAGGAAACGCAAATACTTCTTCTTGAGAGAACCGCGAGAATCTCTCTCTCGAGTTAGATATGCTTGGATTCTAGTGATTTGATCGATGCGATACCTCTCTCCTCTTTCTTTTTCTTCTAGCGACGGTGCCGTCGGCAAAACGGCGTTCGGCTTCTCGTCCTCGTCGTCATCTAACGTCGGATACAATTTATTTCTGGCTCTCATTTTTTGTGTTTTTTTTTCTTTCTAATATTAGATAAAAAATTTATGTGTGTATTTATTTTCTATTCTCCCTTATTTTATATCAACGAGAAAAACTTAGACGTATGCTTCATTGAACAATAATTTCATGATGCATCCCTTGTCTTCTAAAGTCAGACTTCTACGCGCCAATTTCAGTTCTTCCGAAACTGTGGGCTTGTCGCGATCCTTGCAGAAGAGTAATCTCTTCCAAAACGCGATCACTTCGTCGATTTGAACGCGTTCGAACGCCGGTTCGAAATACTTGACGACCATATCTTCCCTTTCCATCGTCAGACACGAATGATTCTCGTGATAGAAGTCTAGGTGATCCCGACATCCGACGCATCGTTCTAACAAGAGGCGACTTAGTTGTTCGTTCACACAGAATGCGTAGGCTCTCATCAGCATTTTTAAAAGAAACCTTGCTCTAATAGTCTGGGAAGCGCTCATGATTTACGTATTTTTTATTATCTATTCGATTTGATATATTCATTTTTTTAAATAACTATTTATTTATATTTTTTTTTCTCTCCTATATATATCAATCACTTTTTATATTTCCTTACTATTTTTTTTATTTGAATGAAAACAAATTCTACAAAGTGTTTTTATTAAGATTTATGTCACAAAATTCGCAGTGACAAAACGTAAACAAACGATTTTCCCATCGATTTTCTAATTTTCTAAAACTCAATTTTTTGAAGGACCTTCAATTTGATAGGTCACGTGACCACCTTCAGAGCCTCAAAAGCCATTTGCCGATTCTGAGACACTGTCCCAGAATCGGCAAACCACCTTTTTGATGCTGTCTTAGAATCGGCAAAGCGTTTTTTTTCGCGTTCACCAACGATAGATTGAAGGTCTAATCCACGATGGGAAGGTAAACAAAATTTTTTTATGTAAAACAAAATGTACAATTTCGTACATTTTCACTTTTTTTACATTCGACTCGTTCGCCAACGGGTATTTGAACGTTAAAAGTGCGATCTAGGAGTCTCAAAATAACAGCCGATTCTGGGACACCATAAAAAACGACATTTTTTGCGAACAAGCATGCGATTTGACACTGAATCCTACGATGGTAAACGCACAATGTTTCATGTACTGTACGGTACATGTACAACGTGTCCCAGAAACGGCCTTTATTACCTACTCTCAGGCAACGGCGCATTCGTTTTTGCGGCCCGCGTTCGTCATATTTATTTCGGCGGCAAAATTTAAAATGTATAAAACTATCATAGGGTGTGATTTTAGCGGTATCGCATCGCGATTTGCGATGCAATATGTTGTATACATTGATATAATATTGCTATTCCCTTCCTTAATAGCATACAATAAATTTTAAAGCATATTCGAGTTACAAATAGTGATACAAATTATAAACAATATGTATTGATTATGTGGTACAAAAATTACAAGGAGAGGGCATAACCAGATTGGATGTCTACCTGCCATCTCCTTAATACAAGTCGGATTTATCTCTTGGAGATCTGCAGATCACAAAAAAATATTTTGTCTCTCTAGTAAATATTACTACTTCTTCTATGAAATGTGGAATTGGCCAAATAAATCCACAATGTTCTGAGTATCCATCGCTTTCTGTTTAGTTACTTTAAGGGAAAAAAGAGCCAGAAGGCATCATCTCACAGGAGGCAACCAGAATTCGGCGGGAGGCGCAGCAGGGTGATAACCAAAGATTCGTCAAAAATACTGAATGACAATGCAGAGACTGGCATGGCGTTCGAGACACCAAATCATCAGACACAGATCCGTCCCATCATCGTGTATCTTCCGAATTGTGTCGGGTGAGCCAGTGTCTCACTGCTAAGTTTTCTTGACTCAATGGAAGTACTCAGAGAGTGACTGAAAAACGCTAATTGTTACATCACCATATCGCGCGCAATGTCCACACTTCACGAGAAATTGCCTTCAAGCGATGGAGAAATAAGCTATTGACCGACAAAGTTATTGATCGACAATGTTATTGGTCGACAAAGTGATGAGATTCAGAGTATGATCACTGTTACAAAAAAAATATATACTCGCCCAAAAAAGAAAGTGCATTGCAGAAATTGATAAAACTCCAAAAACATAATTTCGTAGGTGTAAAGAGTGTTAACCTGTTCACGAATAAGT
The DNA here is from genome assembly GCA_031216915.1 of Pictodentalium vernedei. Classification (NCBI taxonomy): domain Eukaryota; kingdom Metazoa; phylum Mollusca; class Scaphopoda; order Dentaliida; family Dentaliidae; genus Pictodentalium; species Pictodentalium vernedei. The sequence continues at coordinate 604,557,167 of CM062296.1, read as the reverse complement.
TATATTGAACACAAAAACAGCTTTTCCCGTTAAAATTGCATTAACGTTAAATGACGTGCTGCACGTTTGTGAAAAGGCATGTTTTGCACGTGGAGAGTCTGAAAATTCATGCAGCAGTGTGAATCCTTGGGTATTTAAACACTAAAGTAAGGCCTTCCTATCGTTCACATTCAAACTTGCGCTGCTGTTAAAACGACTCCACATTAGCATGCCAAGATTGACAATGAATCAATGTCTCCTTGCCCTGGGTATGCTTAGAGCTGGCAGAACACACAGAGAGGTTGCCCAGCATTTGAACTGCCACCGTAACACTGTAGACAGGCTAGTCCATCGACATGCACAACATGATGACGTTCGAGACTGACCCCGCTCCGGGAGACCCCGAGTTACCACCCCTGCACAAGATCGGTATATCCGTATCGTCCATCTCCGGAACCGGCAACAAACGGCAACGACGACAGCCAGGAACATCCCTAACCTGAGACGGATACATCCTCAAACAGTAAACAACCGGCTGAGAGAATACGGCTTACGTCCTCGAAGACCTGCAATTCGTCCAATTTTGACGTTACGTCATCGTCGTGCTCGACTGCAGTGGTGGAGAGTAGGGTTAGGGTTAGGATTAACCTAACCTAACTCTAACCCTACCATAACCTAACCTAACCTAACCTAACCCTAACCCTACCTAACCTACCCCTAACCCTACCTAACCCTAACCTAACCCACTTCCATGCTAACTTGTTCGCTTCCATGAGGCGTAGATGCACAGCAGCAGTCGATGCAGACAGACGTCATACCAGATATTGAGTGTGTGATTTTTGTGTTTGACCCTTAGTGTCTTTGACTCTCCATGGCACCAAGGGTATTCGTCGTAGCGTAATGAAATTTCTCGTGTTGATCACAAATTGATTCATCTGTGATTGAATAAAATTTCCATGAATGAAAATGATATATATCTTTTTTAGTGTTATTTTTTAGCATGCGCACTTTCTTTTTTGGGAGAGTATATCTGTAAAATCAACACGGAAGATCAAGTATTTAATTTTAGGCCCTCACAACTGTTTTTTAGGCATCGGCGACCATTCCATCAGGAATAAAAATTAAAAATAAAAACCGCCTTCCCTCATTCGTTTAAAAAATTGTTGCCTGGGAATGAATTATTTAATTTTGTTTGGCCTTACTACTTTCTATTTGATACACATATTTTCACAAGTTCAAATTGGACTTGAAATATACGCATTTGTAGTTTCACTCACTTGGAAACTACGATTTTTTTTGTCACCAGCGGCGTAGGGGATGGGCCCGCAGGGCCCGCATTGCGGGGCGGCGGCTAGAAGGGGGGGGGCCGTTTTGAAGGACGTCCCAACGCTGGAAGAAAGAGGGAAAGAGAGAGAGAGAGAGAGAGAGAGAGAGAGAGACTGAGTACCAAATACATATAATTTCAAGCTCTCACTTCCACATGACATAGCCTATGTATTACCCAAACGCAACGGCCAAAACCGGCCAGCGCTATTCTCAAAAATCGCCAATTAATTTTCATCATTTTTCATTTTTTGTCTCAAAAACATAGGTTATGACCCCTCGTTGGGACGAGCTCGTCGAGCTCGTTCCAACGAGGGGGTCATAACCTATGTTAAAAAATGAAAAGAATTTAGTTATTCAAGAATTATTTTTGCAAGTGTCGTCTGCTTTTCAGGTTAGGTAAAGGGTAAAGTGAAAGCTACATCATTGTAACTGATGGGGGTGAGAAACGAACAATATACATACATGGTGCCTCTCAAGTCACACATGTTGGGAGTGCATGTGTGTATCGTTGGATGGTGAGGGTGAAACTTAAAACATGCAATGTAAAAATATACAGAGTCGTACTTTTAGAATCGATCCTATAGTCTGTACCTTCATTTAATTTATGGCGTATGTACTACGTGAAATCCTGTATGCTGCGTACAGTAACAACACTAAATTTGCTCCCATTTTAAAGGCAACCACCATTATGAAAGGGCCCCCGTCTCGATCTCGCGGAGGGGGGGGGGGGGGGCACAAGATTTTCCGCTACGCCGCTGTTTGTCATCACCCCTTTTTGTATACCTTTGCTATAATTTCTTGCTTATTATTTACTGAACAAAGCTTTACCTTTATTTGAAAACCCATTTCAGGTTATCCACTCGCGGTAAGATTATCTGCATTCACTTGACACTCAAGGTGTTCAGAACTCAAACGAAACTGAATTTTCAACTTGGAATCGCCCTGTTCCGCATCTCATTTTGTAACAGGATTACACCTCTTGATTAAAAAAAAGATTCCTCCCGAGGGGAATATCAATAACATCGTTGTCATCAGAAGTGTCGTCTTAATAATAATAATAATAATAATAATAATAATAATAATAATAATAATAATAATAAATAAATTAATTTTCTCGATATGACTAATTGTTTGTTTGGTTGGGTCAGTCACTCACTGTTTGTCAATGAGTATTTCTCACAAGTATGTTGTCAAATAATGCTGACACTCGTGCAGATACAGTTGTTTCTGCTCAGAACAGTGGATAAGTCTTCCATGAATCCACTGTCGAAAACTCCCTTTTTTCTCTTCAGAATCTGATAACAGTATTCATATCGAAGGAGATATATGACCCATGACATCCGGTCGGAGAATGGTCTCTGACATTGTCTTTGACCACTGTTCGACCGAGTGTCCTGGGCCCCTAATATTCTTTAACTCTAACTGGATCATCGAACAGATGTGAGTCTCGTAGAAAAAATACCTCATCGATTTGGATGATTGAATGGGCTTAGTCGCGGCCTTTGATGTCTGGGCTTGACCTCGGACGTCCAAATCGTCACAAATTTAAGTAGTAATTGTCGCCCGTGGCTTTGTCCGGGCAGCGTGGCCCTGTGCCCTCGTGGGTGGCCTCGTGAATAGGTTCGTCAGGTCATCCAAATTGACATTTTCCCCTAACCTGGACAGTTAAACATAGTTTTTTTCTTTTTTTTCCATCTCTCACAATTGTTCCACCATGTCAAAAAATTATTCAACATCTGTACTTTATACCAAATACTCTTGTATCACTGATGTGATTAGAGCGAATAAATATGATGATTTTCCGTGGAATCCACATATATATACAGTACACCCACCGTGGACTCGTCGTAATCCACGCGTGGACAGTGATGTCCACGCATGCGTTTACCAGATAATAAAAATCATCCGCAGCAAATTTTAATTAACCCTTTGAACTCTGGTGGTAATTCCCATGCCAGTTCAATGGCACAATTAGAAGAGTCCATATTCTTTATTTGGGGTAGACCAATCAATATTTTCAACGTGCAGCCAAGAGGCTGCACGTTGAAAATATTGATTGGTCTACCTCTTATGTTTACTGAACAGCCATCCCATTTAATAACGTTATGGCGTGTCATGTTCCTGGCCAGAAAAGCGGCTACTACGATTATTTATTTATTGTTGTTTAAGGTCACATGCTTATGCACAATGGCTAATCATGACCGTGACAGTTTTACGGGTGGAGAAAGCCGGAGTACCCGGAGAGAACCACCAAGCAACGACGAGCAGCTGCCAGCTCCCCAACGTCGTAACTCCGCACTGCAGGACAGACTGGTTGAAGACATGCGCACCATCGACGTGCAGTACGCCTTAGTACACGGCGTCATCGTTCCACCATGCGGACAATCGGGGTTAAGTGCCTTGCCCAAGGACACAACGCGGGAGTCCGAATCGATCGCCAAGACGGTCACCCATCCAAGGATTAACCGGGCTCGACGTTGCTTAACTTCGGTGATCTGACAAGAACCGGTTACCACCGCTACGGTTTAAAGGGTTAATGATGCACTGGGCTGTACCCCTTGCTTCATTAGTTAAATTTTTGATGATTATTCCAATAACTAGTGTTTTAAAAGAATCTTATATTACTGTTTCCGTGGAAATATTGCCCATTCGTGGAAAGTGACCAGTTCTCAGCTGCAGTACTGTATATTGTTGACACGTTGTTCTTTGATTTGAAATAAATACTGTTTACAACAAAACAACGCGGGATTGCAATATCAATATAGGGGCCATGGAATTCAAACTAACTAAGCTAAATCTAAACGCTTGCAATCCGTTGCAAGTTACGGGGATCATAACAAAAAGTCCACCATTCACGTAATTCATAATTCGTGAGCAATAAAATGGTAACATATTCTTCGTTATTAATTTTTGTGGAGAGATATTAAATGGGCAAAATAATTTATATTGGCTCGATTCCAGCGAGATAAAACATAATGCAATGAAATAAAAAAAAATCACGGATAAGAGGATACCTGCTCTTTATATCGTAACAAACTTACTTAGCAACAGCATCTCTATCTATCGCCGATGGATCGGATAAAACGACTATTATGGAAGTAGAATCCATCGTTTCAGGTTGGAGCTAGAAAGAGACGAGATAAATTAAACACCGAGCGTTGACATTAGGATAAAAGTGCCGTTGCGAACCATCATCCGTCGACAGTAACTTGTAACAAAACGTTTCAGTACCGTAGATTCACATAAATAGAAAGAAAAAAGAGCCTCTATAAACCCCTCCCCCAAAACACCCCCCCCCCCCAAAAAAAAAAAAAACAACCCAAAAGAGAAAAAAGAAACAAGAGGCCCCACGGGGCACTGAAGCGCTCATCTTAAACAGAACACAATATACACAGAGTCCAAGAATGAGTTTACATTAAGCAATCCACCTCCATATTATACACTGTCAATCCTTGAGACCCTCAGTAGTGTCAAAAATAATCCGGGCATCATGCCTTTTCTTCAGTTCTTCATAATGTAAAATGTAGAGCTCCCCTATGAAGCCCCTTGATACAATCTATGTGGATTAATCTTAGTTACACACCTCTAGAGGGTACTGAATACAAACTTTTTAATTCTTCAGCAACATGGCCAATTCCAGCTCCCATAGGGAGCCAAAATATGAACTCAGGCTCTCGATTTGACCAAAGTTGAATCTGACTTCTCAAGAGATGTTGTGTACCAAATATGAAAGTATTCTGACTGTTGAATCTGAAGAAGAGAAATTTTAAAGAAATTTCTTCATACTGCACTAAGTTAAAATTTGGGCTACCATAGCGAGCCCAAATATTAACCTGCGGATCCAATTTGAACAAAGTTGAATCTGACCCCCCCCCCCCCCCCCCCCCCAGAGATGTTGTATACCAGTTATGAAAGCATTCTGACTTGTGGATCTGAAGAAGAAGATTTTTGAAGAAATTCCCTCATATTGTACTAAGTTAAATTTCAGGTTCCCATATGGAGCCCAAATATTAACCAAGGCACTCGAATTGTACAAACTTGAATCTGCCCCCCCCCCCACCCTCCCCCTCCTAGAGATGTTGTATACCAAATATGAAAGCATTCCGACTGGCGGATCGGAAGAAGAAGATTTTTAAAGAAATTTCCTCATATCGCACTAAATAAAACTGACCCCCCCCCCCCCCCCCCAGAGATGTTGCATACCAAATATGAAAGAATTCTGACTGGTAGATCTGAAGAAGGAGATTTAAAAAAATTATCCCCCATATTAACCTAGGGACTTGGTATGAACAATCTTGAATCTGACCCTCATAACAATGATGTATACCAAACATTAAAAGATTCTGACAGGTGGTTCTGAAGAAGAAGATTTTTAAAGAATATTCCCCATATTACCCTAAGTTAAAAATTCGGGTTCCTGTATTGAGCCCAAATGTGAACCAATGGGCTTTATTTTAACAAACTTGTATCTGACCCCCCCCCCCCGCCCTCCCTCCCTCCTATGAATGCTGTATACCGAATATCAAAATATTTTGATGATTGGTTCTGGAGAAAAGAATTTTTAAACTGTTTTGCAAATCAGCATTTTTTCGATGCCCATTACAGAACACCCTAACATAATCGATGGCAGTTTTGTTTTACCGTACAATTCTACTGGTCCTAAGGATGCTTCATACCAAATAACAGCTCTTTGTTCAGTGTGGTTTGGGAAATATGGGCGTTTGAAAATATTTCTATTTTTAGCTACCAGGGTTCCCATGAGGATGCAGGATTTTTTTTTTTTACATGAGTCAAGTACTTATGACCCAATAATACCACATACCAAATTTGATTCAAACCGGACCATCGGTTCAGAAAATAGAAACTTTGGGTGGGGCCAAAATCTTACCCCTCCCATTACAAAGTCAAATACTGCTTCACGAACTTCGTTTCAACAAATTTGATTCTACACCTCAAAAGAAAGCTCCATAACAAATATCAAGTCATTGTACACACTGGTTCATGAGAAGATTTTAAAAATATTTTGGAGCATTTTCTCCCACTCCCTCCCTATGGGGCTGGGCATGTTGAGTTGAACAAAAATGCAATGTCCCTTCGGGACCATCGCTCCCACAAACTTTCACTTGAATTGGCCCAGTGGTTTTGGAGGAGAAGACCAAAACATTGTGTTGACGGACGACGGACGAACGGACGGACGGACGACGGATGGAGAGCGATGAGATTAGCTCAGCTTGACTTTGTCAACATGAGCTAAAAAAGACACCCCAAACAAACAAACAAACAAACAAAAATGCCCAAACCCAACATACGCACATACTACAGCAGCGCTTTTAAAAAAGAAGTATATCGTACCACGCGGACAACGTTTCCTTACAGCTGGCCCACACTGACGCCACGATGAGTTTTGAATTTGACGTCATTTTGAGAATCACGTCATTTTATATCATACAAGACAACCGTCGTTTGCAGAAATAAAGGCAATTAAGAGAGTACTCTAACGTTTGTATATATTACAGATCACTAAACTGAATGCACAATATTCCACTGATAGTTTAATGTTCGGTCGCACATGACGGTTTGCGTGATTTATATCCAATACATTGATTTATCTGGGGAGTGGGTATCAATCCATACTCACACTTGCGTGTCCACGGGGAACGTGAGAACTCAACTGTCAAATTTGTAGTTCATGGATCACCGGCCTGGAAAAGTTGAACCTTGTCTGGAAAACTTGAACCACTGCACCCTCGGAGAGAGGTAGTACCTTTGTGAGAGGACCCAACCTCCCACACTGGTCCTCACCCGAGGGTTCAACCTACATCAATCAATGAAGCCACCTACCCATCACGCATCGACCGGAGACATCTGCCGAGCACCTGAACCTTTTCCTCTTTCTACACGCCTTGACATCAGAAAAAACGATCAAATACAGTCACTGAGGGTCGAAAGGGGCTTGCTCCCTAAACCGTCCCCGCGCGCCTTCGGCGCGTGAAACCAATCCTTTCGAACAGCAAATTTGCTTGTTGGATCCCAGTCGCATTGCATTTACATCCAGTTCCATCTTAACCGGCCGTTATCTGTCCAGATAACTTTGGGGCATTGAATGTTAAATCTCAGTATTACTCCATACTGATTAAAGTATAAAAGTAATACACTTGCTTTTACATACCCGAATGATAACTGACGACATCAGGGGTGGGTCTCCACTGTCTGTTGCCGTTACTGGTAGACTTTCAGATGACTGACACGTCGAAAACAGCGGATATCTTTGTAACTTCAAAAGTCCAGACATTTCATCTATACTAACACTTCTGAAAACAATAAATTATTTGAGAGTCATGAGAAGCAAATATGAACCCGCACAATCAAACAACAAATATATCGGCCCACTCTAAAATCAACTGGTATAACATTATCTTCCACCTTCATATTACATCTCTATATATCTCTCTCCCTCCCTCTCTCTCTCTCCCTCACTTTCTTTTTCTCTCTCCCACCTTCGCTACTCTCGCACACCTCCACCGTTTGATACCAGGAAAAATTACCCAGAGGTCAAACAGAAACTACATACCCTTCGTTTGGAAGGCTGTACAATATTCTACCATTCAGATCATCATCTTCATCAGTTGCCTGAAACGAAGGTGAAACGAAATCATGTTTTTTACTGGAGTTTAACAACATTTTCAATAGCCAGGGTTACCTTCTGTCGGAAAGTTTTATGGATGGAGGAAGTCGGAGTACACGGGGGTAACCACCGAGCAACGACGAGCGAATGACTCCCCAACGTACTAACTCCGCACAAGCAGGGTTGTCATTGGCTGAAAACAAGTGCACCATCGACGTGCAGTACGTCTTAATACACAGCTTCCCCACGTAACCACTGAGCCACAGCGCTTCCCCGAAATCATGTTAAGCCACAGAGGTTTGATTTTAATAGCTATTACAATCAATGACTTCAGTAAAACAGGAAAAATAAGATAATACTTTCAGGTAGGCTTGGTGCACGAATGAATTGCTGTTATATTTGTTGTCTTTACATTTTATTATAAATTGTTGGAGTGTGTCCATCAGTCAGTTCTCAACGAATTGTGACACAATGCCCCCACTTGAGAAGATAACGCTCTACGCGAGATAGACAGTACGTGGAGAGTGCATTATCACTAAATCACCCGCTGAGTGGAGATTCCACCCGTGCAATGAACGCAAATTTGTTTCAAAGTATAACAAGCACAAGCAAAGTTTCTGCTGAAACATTGCTTGTGTTTTTTGTCCACATATGCAGCATTTGAAAGTGATACTTTGAGTGATAACTCCACTGCCCGGTTGATTCAGTTACAATCCACTATTTTATCCTCCCTGTATATTGATATTGGACTGACCCATCTCACTATAACTGTACACAAACGTTATGTCATTCCAGTAAACAAGATTTCAAAGGGTTAAATTAGGTCCTGGCATAATTTAAAGACAAATTAACGTGTTTCTCTTCGTAACTAGTAAATGCTCATTTTCTTTCGCGACTCGTGGTGTTTCTAAAAAATATCTGTAATCTGTTACAGACTAACAGTTTGATGTGGAGTTACTGTGTAGATCCCCGGCAGATTGTAGCAAGTCACAGTACATTGAATTATTTATTTATTGGTGTTTAAGGTCACATACTATGCACAATGGCTAATCATGGCCGTGACAGTTTTACGGATGGAAGGAAGCCGGTATACCCGTACCCGGAGAGAACCACCGAGCAACGACGAACAGCTGCCAGCTCCCCAACATCGTAACTCCGCACTGCAGCACAGGCAAGGTTAGATTAGTTGAAGACATGCGCACCATCGACGTACAGTACGTCTTAGTACACGGCGTCAGCGTGCCCCCATGTGGACAATTGGGGTTAAGTGCCTTGCCCAAGGACACAGCGCGGGAGTCCGAATCGATCGCTCAGATGGTCACCCATCCGAAAACTAACCGGGTTCGACGTTGCTTTACATCGGTGATCTGACGAGAAGCAGTAACCGCAACGCCACCGCGCCCCGATACAATGAATAAGATACTACTTGTCAAGTAGACATGAAACACCAACGAATTGATTTTATATTCGTTGTGTTTATCTTTTATTATAATTTGTTGGCGAGTGTCAGAAGGCCATTTTCCAACGAATTGTGACACATCTGCTTGGTACGTCAGGATAATTCTGACAATTTTCGTCATTCGAAGAAATTCGCGGGAAGGTCAGCTCCCCTGAAGTTACTGAAGTTGTCAGTGCTTTTTACACGGAGGCTTTGGGAAGTCCATATAAAGTTTTTAAAAAACAATCAACAAAACCATTTTATGTGACCCCACATTGGAGCGAGCTCGTCCCAATTAGAGAGTCACGAGATATGGTTGTGTCAAAATATTTTGAAAATTTTATTTTTTTCAAAGCTTAATTTGAAAATTACGGAAGTATGCGGCCGATTTGTTAGGTAAACAGTTAATTTATTTTTCGACCTGGGAAATCTCTCAAAATCCTATGTCATTAGTTGAAATTTGCTGGAAGTGACTGTGTGTCGATCCCTCGCCAATGTTAGGTGTCTCCCTGTCTGTAACCAGCAGATGTTTAATTTGCTTCTCAACACGGGGATGTGTCAAAAAATATCTGTCACCCATTGAAACCCTTCAGAGAGAGGCTGCGGCGATCACGAGCGGATTGTGGCAAATCACAATATATTGAACAAGATACACATATACTGACCACGAAAATACCTGTCAGGTAGACTTGGAACACTTACGATACAACTAGCTTGTAACTTGCAGATTCTCAATCTATTTCTCAAATCGTGGTGTTCCTAAAAATACTTGTGTAATCTCGTACGTTCAGTTGGTGAGTGACTGTATTGAGCCCCAGCAAATTACAATATATTGAATAAGATAATACTTATCAAGAAGACATGAAACACCAGCGAGTTGGTATATAGAGGATATGGAATGAGTGTTTTTCTCATACAATATTTATGAAACGAGTCTAAGAATTTTCCGTTTTGGCGAGCCTCTGGCGAGCCCAAACGGAAAATTCGGACGAATTTCATAAATATTATCTGACAAAAACACTCATTTCATATTCTATTTATCATATGACACACACGCACAAATTAGCCATTTAGTATGACTTTTTAACCCATCACCTAACTTGAGTTGCAGACGGCACTTGGAAAAAACATCCTCGTATAACTAAAATTTTTCATTTTTGCTTCCAAAACATAGGTTATAACCCCTCATTGGAACAAGCTCGTCGAGCTCGTTCCAATGAGGGGTCATAACCTATGTTTTGGAAGCAAAAAGTGAAAATATAAAAAAAATGAATGGCGTTTTTCTTGTAGGTAAAAGATTAATACAATATAACCCACCCTAAATAGGACAGATAACGTAAATTCTCCCTACTGAAATTATGCAAATGTAACCCAGTTGTATTTTGTTTAGCCAATCAAATTGTCCAGTTTTGAAATTGACCAATGAAAACTCCCAACTCTAATTATGCAAATTATGAAAATGTGGCCCAGTTGTATTTTATTCAGCCAATCAAATTGTCCAGTTTTTAAATTTACCAATGAAATTGGCGGAAGGCTTTATTTATCACTAATTAATATGAAAACAAAATATCAAATGTTTTAAAGTGAACAAAACGGACGAGTCATGTGATAAAACATTATATTTTGTGTCTCTGTCTTGTATTTCATGTTTTTGGGAGAGTGAACTAGATATAATTCAAAGTGAATCGTCAGAAATTGACATCCTGGCTTTTACAGAGACCTGGGGCCAATACTATAACACTTTTACAATTTTATTTTCTAGAATTGTATTTTCTAGTTATGACTTTAAATGGGTTGAAATGAATCATTAGCATTTTCAAAGATGTGGCAATTTGCCACCTGGCAAATTTCCATATCTTTTAAAATGCTAATGGTTCATTTTAGTCAGTTATATTAATAAGTAGTAAATACAATTCTAGAAAATACAATTGTAAAAAGTTTCACAGAAATGGCTCCTGGTTACAAAGTGCAGACCCAGCATCTGATATTCAGAGCTACAGCTTTCACGAACCCTTGGGGTTCAATCGCTTGTCAAGAGGAGGTGGGGTTGCTATTTATATCAAAGACGGTATTTGTTTTTGTCCCAGGCCTGACCTTGAATTCCCAGACTCCGAGTGCATACGGGAGGAAGTGTTTACTAAGTGTCGTAGATCGCTACTATTAATCGCCCACGTAACAGTGCCCTAGAAATATAGGATATTATTAATGATACTCAAATTGTTTCTCTAAACGGTCATTTTTCTTACATGATTAAGTATGCTTAACTATTTCCGTCCACGCAAGCTTGTGAGTGAGCTCACGTACTTATATCGAATTGTCTGTTTCACTGATTGATCTTTATGCTGTTAGCCACACAGTTTTCGTCCTTGAATGATTCGCTATCACAGACCAAGGCCCGGCAAACATAAAATAGTAAAATTCATCAAAATGTACCATCACTTAACTCTCCCACACATTTCTAATAAAGTACCACCGCTTGTCTCATTGATCAACCAGCTATACAATCTCCGATTTCGTCACAACCATCGAGTTCCGTTTTGTCACACAAATTTTTATTACATGCCCATGCAGTCTCTCTTATGCAATACGGCGTGCAATACGGCTGTGCAATACGGAATTCCGTGTTGCACACCAACCTGTTCCAACCGGGACTTTTTATGCAATGCGACTGCATAAAGTGCATGGTGTTTACCACCGTTGATAAAAAGAAAATTAGGTCAGTAGGTGCTTGGGTCATGTAATAAATACAAAACCACATTATGTTTCAATGAGTCGTTTTGTATTCCATTCGTCAAGATGTGCGTAGAAAGAAAACGTCTCGACCTTCGGTCTCGACGTTTTCTTCCTACGCACATCTGACTCATTGAATACAAAACGACTCATTGAAACATACATGTAGTTTTGTCTATGTAGCAGTCCTCATTCATTCCCAACGTCACCAACCAACGGTATAGCTTACCCTTGCTTGTCCGAGAGAATTCTCCTGTTATTTTGTATTGGTAATAAATGTTCAGCTCAGATATACCACAGCGGTGGCATGGGGAGGGGGGGGGGGCAGAGGGTCCTACAGCCCCCTCCCGACAGAGGGGGAGGGTTAGCCCCCTCACGTACTCTTCTTTATATCGTCTACATACTGATTATTGTCAAGTGTACTGTCACAACGTATTTACATTCTGTCTTCAAGATGGCTTATTATTATTCTCCAATATTTTTGTTTGCTTTTCTTTTCACTGTTTCAGATTACCTACTCTTGGAACGTAGGACAACTCCCAATCTCCACCTAGTGTGGCATACAAAGATTTGACAGGAATGCTCACATAATAACATAGTATTTGTACAATTAATCCACTGTCAGTTTTTCCTACCATCCTTCTCCCTCGAGCTTGGGTCTCATCTTGGTGATAGGAAAGGGGAAGTCTACATGTTCCCCAGCCTCGCCTCACTGTCACGGCTTCCTCCCCCCCTTCCACCAAGAGGAGAAGACAACCCAATAGTGTGCATCCACCTGCATCCAAAGTAAGCTAGTATTGCTTCCTGCGTTCCCGACCGTTCAAACTTCTTTTTTCTCCATATTAGTTTAAACAGTTTCTTACAATGGCTAAATCTTACCCACGCCTCCATTTATCTTGTTAAATTTATCAGTTTGCTAGGGAGACGCCTCACAAAAGATTCCACCTTACTGTCGAATCCCACACTTACAAGTTTATTTTCTCTTTGTTAGACCCCACATTTCTCATGCCATCTTTTGTAAAACTGCATGTGGTCGGGCGGTTTTTTATTTTATTTTTTTTTTGTAATTATTTCTTTGCCATCAAAAGTTCATGTTCTTGGTTTGTTTTATGTTTTAGGACTCATAATCTACAGAATAGCATGGGTGGTGATGTATTTCGTCCCTTGAGTGCAAGAAGGCTAGGCAATGCAAAGCCTTTTTGCACTCAAGAGACAAATTTACCAATTTTATTAACTTGGGTAAAATATCAGAAATAAACTATATAATTTTTATTTCTTTTAAGTTTGCATTGGTTATAAAAGAGAGCATGCAGCAGCCAAAATGATCATGCGGGAAGGCCTGAGAAACAGATTTTTAGGCCAAATGGCTAAATCTGACCCAAGCTTCCATTTATCTTGTGTAAATTTATCAGTTTACTAGGGTTACGACTCACAAAAGATTGCAGCTTACTGTCGAATCCCACACTTACAAGTTTAATTTCTCTTTGTTAATCTGTGTACCATTAATTTGGATTTCGCTTTGTTACAACTTTTTTTTATTTAATATGATATATATATATATATATTTATTTTCGCTAAACGATAGATTATCGAAAAAAATGCGGAAAGATAGAAATCGTATCCCCCACTGTGAAGATATAGAAATTCTCACTTTCACGATATCATTCAAAATGGCGGCTTTCAAAGCGTCACTTCAAGGTGAATACGAGTAAAATTATAACTGGAAATGATCAATGTGTTCTAAAACGTATAATGAAAAGAAAATGTAGTGTTTTTGAGTGGATACCGATCATTTCCAGCAATAATTCAACACATATTCACCTTGAACTGATGCATGAAACTCGCCAGCTGAATCAGATCGCAAGACGCTACCTGTTCTGAGTATCGATCAAAGCAATTCCGCGTACAAATGCGCATCAGCTGTTTACTTCCATGCATCAATTCAAGGTTAAAACAAGTGTATGACCAGATTCTTATAAAAAAACGTATAATAAAAAGAAACTCTCGTGTTTTGGAGTGAAGACCAAAAATTATCTAACTCGTGACCGAGAGAAATGTTTTTTTTTCGCAAGCACTCGCGAACAATAAACATTTGTCCAGGTCACTCGTGAGATAATTTTCGGTATCCACTCAAAAACACGAGCTATCCTCTATATAACTCGTTTTTGTTTTGAAATAAAAATATTGTTCAAAATAAAATAGGAAAATATTAAACGGAATTATCTCCTTACTGTCAGGAAATCTTCTGTAACTTGTATGGAACAAACATTTAACCTTTTACCGCCCGCGTAATATGCAAATTGAGCAGTTGAAAAAAATAAATTTTTCAAAATATTTCCAAAGAACAATATCATGTGACCCCTCATTGGAACGAGCTCATTGAGCTCGTTCCAATGAGGGGGTGACATGATATGGTTTTGTTGAAATTTTTTTGAAAAATTTTAAAAAATTATATTTAAAATAATTAATTTTGATAGGGTCTGCGTTGGGTAAAGGGTTAAATCATAATATCTAACCAAAATAATAAAAGAAAAGGTCAGATAGTAGCTACCAATAGGGACTCTCTTTATATCTCTCCAACATTGTATCGATGGGCACATTCACAAATGATACAGCGACCATAGCTATTGCGGTAAAATAAACGAAATTACGCAAATACATGTCACTGCGTGTTTGATCACCTACCATCGTAAAAGTGATCCTCAGTTCGAAAACTAATCTGCGGTGATAATTAGAAACATTCTAGAACTAAGGGTTGAACAAAATTAATCTTTTGATTCTCAGACCGCGGCGCATTCGTTTTTTTCGGCCCGCGTTAATCATATTTATTTCGGCGGCAAAATTTAAATGTATAAAACTGTCATAGGGGGTGATTTTAGAGGTATCGCATCGCGATTTGCGATGCAATATGTTTTATACATTCATGCAGTATTGTTATTCCCTTCGCGAAACTGGATTTTAGGCATCGGCGACCATTCCTTCTGGACACAAAAAATTAAAATAAAAACGCCCCCCCCCCCCATTCGTTTAAAAAAAATTGCCTGAGAATCAATTATTTAATTTTGTTTGACCTAACTTTATTTCGAGAGTACATTAGATATGAATTTGGATAACCACACGCTGGTTTAAAGAGTGTGTTGGTTTTTTTTTAATACAGTGTCATAATATAATTATGAGCTATTTTCGCATTTGGAGCCAATATTACCTTGCTTTGAACCAACCATCTATCAGAAATGATTGCTTACCTCGGCACTTCCCAGTGTAGAGTTCACTGCTGCATTGACTGGTATATAAAAGATTTTCGAAGTGTTCTTGAACTTCGGAGCATTGTCGTTGATGTCAATAACGTTTACTAATAGAGTAAAGTTTCCCCGCACCTTAAAATAGTCAGTCAAGAGTATTAACAAACAAACTGCGTTCCAAACAATCACACTAATCAGCCATACAAACGCAGTAGGAAAACAAACAGATATCGGATCTAGGTATCTAAATTGGAGGGGAGGGGGGCACAGGGTCTTTTTGGGGTGGGTAAGGCGTTTGAATATCACAAAGGATTGAAGTCTCGAGTGGAAGAAGGTATGGAAGTTCTGCTCGTCTTGAGTTCCTACGGCTTGGGGTTAATTTTTAACCCTTTACTTATCGGATTCTACCGCACCCGGCCTCGTACATTACAAAATGTGCCGTTGGAAATCATTTACTTTTCAAACAATTTCAACAAAACCATATCATGCGACCTCCTCATTGGAATGAGCTTCAAGAAGAAGCGTAATAAAGTTATATCCGAATTCATAAAGCAAATCTAATTATGATACAAGACAGGATAGTTATGATTGAGTCCAAACTTTGGCTATAAAATTGGGGGAAACGAGTACACGTACCAACATCACACAATATGATGTTCCATCAGAATTTATTACACGCCTGTTCTATGAAATCCCCATCCACAGCAACAATAAACCATGCAGAAAATGAAAATCTGTTCCGCACATATGTGCGGAACGGAGATCGTTGACGGACTATGTTTAAATAGAAATGAAATTTCACTGGAATTTCCTACAAATCGTGCAACGCAATTACAATTTGAATCCCTAGCGATAGCTGAAAATCGTCCCCCGAGTTCCAATGTGTTCTATGTGCCAGTTGGCACATAGAACACATAATTGGAACTCGGAGGACGAACTGGTAACACGATTTCCTCTCGCAAATTTGGTTGGCGATATAATGTGTTCTTTTTGTTGATACTTGTCAAATGATTTGCTGAGTGTCCTTCTAATAATTGTTTTTTATAGACGTGGAGGCGTTTAATAAACACAAAACGACGCACGCCTGTGAATGGGTTAATCGATATGGCACCTGTGTCATCGCCCAGGGATAAAACTCGAGGCCTGCGTGATTAACCCATTCACTAACGTGTGTCGTTCTGTGTATTTCCTAAACAATTCGACCAAAACACAGTACTGACCAGCCCAAAAGATACTGAAGATTTTTTTAATGACTATTTTATTTCAAAATCATGCTAAATACCGACAACTGTCCCGTAATTGATATCCCACAAGTAACTGATACACAATTTGAAATATAGTTGTCACTCCAGTAGAGTTCGAAAATGTACTTGAAGAAACGTGACCACAAAAAAGCTTGTGGACCAAATGGAGTTAGTAATAAAATTATTGAAACATTTCTACAAAACGTAGGAACACATTTGTCCAAAACATTCAACATGTCGTTTGTCCCGGTCGAATGCCACCATTCTGGAAACCAGAAAAAGTTACACCCATACATAAAAAGGGAGTAAAAGTTATGAAGGAAAACTGTTGGCCAATCCCTCTTACCTGTTGCGTTAGCTATGTCTTCGAGACAATTATTTTCTCACTCGTCTTCGTGTACATAAAATACAACAAACTACTGACTAATTTCCAGTCTGGATTCAATAAACCCAATGTGTATGCACAAATGGTAAAAAATTAGAAAGCAAAATTATAATTTCTCAATGTTCAGTTCCGGGTCAGTTCCGTTTTTTTTGTTATACATAAATGACTTAGCAAAGCGAGAGAAGTCAAACTTCCGTATGTATACCAACGACACAACCCTATAATTATTTAACAGCCGATGACAATAAAGTTGCCAGTGAAATTTTAAATAATGCTCCAAACAAATTTTGAAAATGGGCAAAACTTACGCATTTGGTCTTCAATAATCAAAAACCTGTAAACATGATCATATCACGCCAGGCCTCACAAGTCACCGATCCCATAATCTCAACTTTGGACCTTAAGCCAGGCGAAGTTTCTGTACTTCCAGAATACCAATGGTTGTCCATATAGATGAACCAGTAGAACGAATAAGTTCAATGATTAACTGCTTTAGAAGGTTAGAACATGGGTTATGTTGTAAATCATTGAAAATAAAAATATTCGACTGTGTAGGCGTTGTATGGGGTGCGTGTACCGAACTTATAGCTCGATTATTGGAAAATTGACAAACGTATGCTCTCTGTATGATAAGTGGCGAGGCACGTGGTAGGTAAATCACGAACTCACCTGTACAGAAACAAACTTCGACCCGCAAGAATTCATAAACCATTTTCTATAGGATAGTGAACAACTTAACTCATCTGTATCTGTCGCTCATTGTACCGAGCCAAGTCTCCCATTTATCCCATGATTACCCATTCTACTGTATATAGAAAGCCTATGACATAAATCTTATCTTTACACACCAACCGTGGTGAACACGCCAGCAATGGGATTTCAATAGTAAAAATTTACACCTAGAATGGAACTATATCCAAGTTGACCTCATCTTGAATGTAAACTTGTCAAAACCTATCACTCGACGCCTCGTGAAGAATATGAAACCCGCAATTATTTATTACGTTTTTAAACAAGTTTACCTCATAAGGTACCACACATTAACAAACACACGTTGTCTCATGTTAATAAAGCATCCATAACTCGAAATAGTATGTTATTACGTTATTAAACTGAAAAAAAGGCCCGTAATTTGCGGTTTCGTTTTCTATTTCGTTTCGGCGAAAAAAATGCCAGCGGAAGTACTGCCCAACGGTGTTCATGTAAACAAAACTTGATTCACACACGTCAATATTGATTTATTTAACATTTAAACTCTTAATAATCTGACGATCGTGGTACAAATAACATACACCCAACGTAGCTTGTTGTACCAATTGTTCACCACTCGTGGTGAAGTGGTGTTAACCGCGCGTCGTTGGCTCGCGGTTAACACCACTTCACTACTCGTGATGAACATTTGGTACACCAAGCTACTAAGGAAATATTCTATTTATTACATGCCCATGCAGTCTCTCTTATGCAATACAGCGTGCAATACGGCTGTGCAATACGGAATTCCGTATTGCACACCAACCTGTTCCAACCGGGACTTTTTTATGCAATGCGACTGCATAAAGTGCATGGTGTTTACCACCGTTGATAGAAAAGAAAATTAGGTCAGTAGGTGCTTGGGTCATGTAATAAATACAAAACCACATGTATGTTTCAATGAGTCATTTTGTATTCAATTCGTCAGATGTGCGTAGAAAGAAAACGTCTCGACCTTCGGTCTCGACGTTTTCTTCCTACGCACATCTGACTCATTGAATACAAAACGACTCATTGAAATATACAAGTAGTTTTGTCTATATATCTCTAGCTATTCACAGAGATACTCTGATACTCATGCAGCGATAAAATATAGAACTCAGTTCTATTCGGACAGCTTTCTTCTATCAATTATTAGGTTATGGAATAGTCTGGATAGCCATTCTTACATTTTAAAAACTCAATGAAGAATACATGCGAAATATTTATGGGGCTCTTGACGAGTTCAAGTTCTCCATTGTAGACAATGGCGTGGGTGCGGTGACCTGAAAGCACACTTATTTAACCGTTTCCTGACTGACGACGCATCATGCATATGTGCCCAAACCACGAAGATCCAAACCATTTCCTCACGGACAGCTCATTATACAATGAAAAAGATGCACACTATTTATTTGCTGCATGGTAACACAGAAATTAATAACGCAATGCAATTTGAATCACTACAGCAGTATATCCTATCATCTGAATGCATTCATTAATTTATCTATCGAACTCACAACAAAAATGTACATTGCAAAGTAAATGTACTGTGCAAGATCGAACGACACAACACTGGCATAGTGGCGTAGCCGAAAATCTTGTGCCCCCTCCCCCCACCCCGCGAGATAGAGACGGGGGGCCCTTTCGTAATGGTGGTTGCCTTTAAAACGGGAGTAAATTTAGTGTTGTTACCGTGCACAGCATACAGGATTTCACGTATTACATACGCCATAAATTAAATGAAGGTATAAACTATAGGATCGATTCTAAAAGTACGACTCTGTATATTTTTTCATTACATGTTTTAAGTTTCACCCCACCATCCAACGATACACATATGCACGCCCAACATGTGTAATTTGAGAGTGAGAGGCACCATGTATGTATATTGTTCATTTCTCACCCCAATCACTTACAATGATGTAGCGTTCACTTAACCCTTTACCTAACCTGAAAAGCAAACGACACTTGCAAAAATAATTCTTGAATAACTAATTTTTTTCATTTTTTGTCTCAAAAACGAGCTCGTTCCAACGAGGGGTCATAACCTATGTTTTTGAGACAAAAAATTAAAAAAATAATGAAAATTAATTAGCGATTTTGAGAATAGCGCTGGCCAGTTTTGGCCGTTAAGTTAGGTAAAGGGTTAAAAGAATAATACAGTTAGGTAAAGGGTTAAAAGAATAATACATAGACTACAAAGAGTACGTCGCGTGGAAGTGACAGTCTGAAATTATGTTTATTGGGACACAATCTCGCTCTCTCTCTCCCTTTCCCTCTTTCTTCCAGCGTTGGGACGTCCTTCAAGACGGGGGCCCCCCATCTAGCCGCCCCCCCCGCAATGCGGGCCCTGCGGGCCCATTCTCTACGCCACTGCACTGGCACCCTTTCGGTACGTCCTTGCACATTTCTTCATTCTCCATATCGTTTTGTATGTAAAACACTACAGAGTAGAATGCACCTTTGTAAGTCAGAACACAACGCGGGTGAAGTACGGTGGGATGAAACCAACAACACCAGGATGAGTAATTTCGACATTTCACGGGCGCCGAAGGCGCGCGTGGAATACATGAGATACTCCACCAAGGGTTGTGGATTTACCCCGTCTCTACCCTAATCTGGTTCGTATTTATAGCACTGTTGAACTTGAATTAAGTAATGAAGCCGATACCTTTAAAGAAAAATATCGCATTCGCAACGTTCTTGCTTGACACTGTTTTGTGTTGAAACATTTCATTTTCGCCATAACACCAGTCAGATGCGTAACACCCAACCAGATGCGTTCTCACACGACGTACTTGCACATTATTTCCGCATGTGGAGTATCTAGAGAACATTTTCCATAGAGATTATTACCATTATGTGGATGTACAAAATATGTATCCGAGTCGAGCTCTGGGTTCTAAGGGGAGATCACGACGAGTCGAAGACGAGTCGTGATCTACCCTTAGAACCCGGAGCGAGACTCGGATACATATTTTGTACATCCACATAATGGTAATAAGCATTTTATCTTACAATATATTGGGGATAAGTCAAGAATGTAGACGAATATATAACGAACTATTTATTCGTACGGATGAACAAAAAGAAAAAAAAATGGAACTCACGCGAAAGGAACATGCTTGTATCCGACCCCCTGGTACAAACATCTGTATCAGGGGGTCGGATACACGACAGTTGCGGAGTTAATACAGACAAAATACATGTTGATTGTAAGATAAAATGCCTGTATGGTATCGCATAACGAAGAATACTCACGGCAATCGTGACGTAACTTCTGTGTCTCGATAGAACGAAATGGGGAAAAAACTATCGTTAGGTGGTGCACATTTTTACTCGGCAATAAGTGAATACGTAATAGTAGTGAATCTGTTTGGCGGTACTTGTGTATTTGAGCAGCCTGACAACATGCGGTGAGTGACACCGACCCGCGTAGCGAGCAGGCGCAACAGCACGCTGCAAGCTGATCCGATGCCTGAATGCTTGCAGCTAGGCTGATATTGATAACCGATTTATACATTGTAATTTTTGTTCCATCAATAACACGCTCGGACACAGGTACACTCAGTGGACGAGAGGTATTCAAGTGACGCCACGTGAACACCCGGTCAGCTGTCCTATTGGGTATTTCTAAATGGTTACGAATCCGGAAAGGTCAAAGGAGCCAATGTCTAAAGTAAGATGAGTCAAAAGAACAACGGGGAGTTTTCATGGAAACAAACAGCATAATCCCCAACTTGCCGGACGTTACTAGGTGAACAGGAGTCAGGTGTCCAGCGAAGTATTCCAACTGAATTTCGTTAGCTCGATAATAAGACATCACAACAAATAAGAATACACCGCACCGCACTTTGCAAATGGACTTGCCAAGGTGTTTGAAGACATTGTTAATCAATCTGTGTGAGTGAAAACTATTAATACAGAAAGCCCGTCGTGGACTGGTCACTTTCTGCTGGCGAGCAATATTTCCGGGCACGCAATATTAGATTCCAAACACTTATTATAGGAATAATCACCAAAAATTCAATTAATGAATCTCCGGATACAAATCGGTGCTTCATTAATTAAAATTTTGGTGATGATGATTTTTATTATCTGGTAAACAAATGCGTTTACGTTCACGTCGACTGTACTGTACACACACAAGCCTGTTTAATACCGATCTACTTTGAAGTAAATAATGGATGCTTAAATAAAATGTAAGACACACAGTTTTCAGCTAGTATATATATTATTAGTTACACAGTTTGTTGGTGGCCTAATATGGTATATATGGTGTGAGTTAATTTAATATTGGACGAGAGCGAAGCTCGAGTCCAATATGGAATTAACTGACACCACATATACCATATTAGGCCACCAACAAACTGTGTAACTAATAAATCTTACCGACTGTTGCATCGCTCGAGTCCAATATGGAATTAACTGACACCATATATACCATATTAGGCCACCAACAAACTGTGTAACTAATAAATCTTACCGACTGCTGCATCGATGCACAGAACTAACAGCGATCAAAATTAAATGAGAAAATTCTCACAATGTGTTCACAGGCACTCTCCCATAAATTGTAAAAAGGTAAATTCATACATACAAAACAGTTTCATTTCGAAGGTAACATGACACACATCCACAGAATATGAAGCCTTTTAAGTTGCCTAACCTGCACTTCAGACCAAATATGGGTTTCCAACACTCAATCTTTCAACTTGAAGCATTTATCGACTGCCGCCATTTTGAATAATCAATGAACAAAGGGGAGATTACCCATAGCTGTCAGCGCATATTGATGTTGACAGGCAGTATTTGGTTTTATATGCAGCATGCATGTGGCGTCTTTGAACCAATGAAATTCCCAGATACTTGTAGGAGGTAAGATATACATCACTATTGTCCAAAAAAGAGTATGCTGACCCTTTTTTAAAAGCGTACAATGGGAAACATATCTTAATTATAGCAATTTAATGAATCCTGTACGTAATCACATACGCGAATACCTGACGGTCTAACAAAATTAAAAATAGTATAGTTACAAGGGAGAAAGGTATATTATGAGGCCCCCGTCTGCCTACGTTATACTTTAACTATCCTGCTGGGACCTTCAAAAAGCTTCCCAAGGATGAGTGTCTGGTGTAGGTACAATTTCGTTGAATAAACAATACAATTTTTCCAACAAAAACACAAATACGAAAACCTATAAGTACAAAGAGAGTAATCGCTTGACTGGACTTGTTACGTGAAATAATTCATGAGAGGTGAGAATAATTATAACAATAATAATAATTCACAAAGACGAGTGCCCGAATGCGCACGAGTGTTTTAAAATATAGTCCCTCGCCTCGAATGAATTATTCCACATAACCAGTCCAGTCAAGCGATTACTTTGTTTATAACTTTTCATTATTAACGATAATTATATTATTTAGCCATTTACCTAACGTAACGGCCCAAACCGGCCAGCGCTATTCTCAAAAATCACCAATTGTTTTGTCTCTAAAACATAGGTTATGACCCCTCATTGGAACGATCTCGTCGAGCTCGTTCCAATGAGGGATCAAAACCTATGTTTTCGAGACAAAAAAAAGAAAAAATTAGTTATTCAAGAATTTTTATTGCAAGTGTCGCTGGCTTTTCATGTTAGGTTAAGGGTTAACAAAAACAAAACAAGGAAGTCCCCATTACACCCACGGCAAAGCGTCTTCGTTTGCGCGCACGGATATATGACACAATTTTTGATTGCATAATTCACTTATGAAGTTTATAATCAAACCCGGAAATCCCAGTAGATCACACTTTGGAAAGTAATAAACATGTTTATCACATCTAGACAAGCATCAATATGTTTTTCGGGGACTTTCCCCCATGAAAGTCGAATTCGCAAGCCTTGAAAGTTCAGTTAAAAATTAAAACACTTCTTCTACCTTTTACGTAACCTAACGGATAAACCAGACCAGCGCAGTTCACAAAACATCGCCATTGAATTTTTTAAAATTTATTCATTCATTGTCTAAAAACATTGCATATGGCCACCCATTCGAACGAGCTCGTTCGAATGCTGGGTCATAGGTTATGTTTTAGACAAAAAATTGAAACTGTCAGCTCTTCCGAATTTTGATTGCGTGTGCCGTCTGCTATTCTTGTTCAGTGAAGGGGTAAACGCTTTCATGGATCTGTACGCAACGTATCATCTGTCCAAAGCAGCCATTTTCTTCCCCCACTGCATGTGTAACATACGTCTGTCCAGGGTGAGATAGCAGGGAGAGACAGATGTATCCCACCCCACCCACGTGACCTTGTACATTTATATCGTTATTATGACGCGATGCATAGTATTTGGCTACCAACTAATTCATATTGACGTCATCAGAATGCCGTGTGTTCAAAGTTTGATGCTTTAGAACTCTTTAAACCCCAAGATGCCACCGTTCCTAATTGATTTCGTGGTATATACCTTTGGTATATACATAACTTTTGCATCCTGTTTCCGATGGTGTCATTAGTTTTTCAAAACAACGAATACCAAATGAGTTGATTATATCAGCACATGACCACCGATTACCTCTGGCTAACGTAACCGCTGTATGGTGGGGGCAGAAAAATAATCCCTGATGGGTACGGGTGTGGGATGGGAAAATCTCACCCGAGGGCAAGATATTTGGGCCAGACACTCGGCTTGCCGAGTGTCTGGCCCAAATATCTTGCCCTCGGGTGAGATTTTCCCATCCCACACCCGTACCCATCAGGGATTGTAATAGTCACAAATGATAGGCCTGTATCAACATGAATTATCATTATTCTTTTGGCTATGAATTGTTCGTTGCTCTGTACTAAGTAAAGGATATAAATTACCTTGGTTCCTTGATAAACAACCACTAAACTAGTATATGTTGTCACGTTTTCAAAGTCTAATGACGTTTTAGTTTTCAGAAGCCTGCAAGAAAGATTTATAAAACGAACGATAAGTGTGAAGTTAAAAGCGAACGATATTAGGCCTATATGAACTAAAAATAACGAAAACGTCTTCAATGTTGGATCGGAAATTGCGGCCTTGTATATCCTACTGCACGCGCTATTAAAAGCCAGTAGTCTCTGGGTTGCTGAAATTGATAGCGGACCGAATGGTGACTTAATCGGACAACAAACAAACGATCCGAGGGGTGTAGTTTTGATAAATAACAACTTTCCTGTTAGCAAAACAGAACTGTCATTGAAAAGGAGGGCAGACAATTTCTAACTGATCGCAACTGGGTCGCGATCTAGTCATCATGTCCGCCTTTCTGCCTATAACACTGCAGAATTTCACCTGTCAAAAAGAAACGCGATGCTGTGTCTGTTTGTGTTTCTTGATTTAGCCTTGATTTTGCAGTATTTCATTCAGGAAACGTCGGCCCACCAGTGTAAATGTGTCGAGACCAGACAAGAACACAATCATATCGCTATCCGATCGAGAAGTGGCCACTATTGCTATCACAGTAAAGCGTGTATTCAGTTCAATGCACTCAGGCTACTTTCTCAAATGCCATTCTCATTTATTCTATTGGCAAAATTATTTCAGACTGACAGAATGAGACAGTGATAATTTAATTCCACAAACAAACAATGATTTTTTTTTTCTTTTTTTTTTTTTAAAAAAAAAAAAAAAAAAAAAAAAAAAAGAAAGAAAAAACAACAATGATTAAGTTTCAAAAAAAAGGAATGACAAATCGAAGATAAAGCTACATTCCGTACAAAATAAAATGCTCTCATTCATTTTTCAATGCAAGATATAATATTCAAAATTATTTATTTGATATGATTTTCTTACTCAGAATTGCCCATTACCAATATATATAACTTCAAACTCGGCCGATATGGATCACGCTAGAGTTACCCCCTTGATACATTATAAGGGGCAACCAATTTCTTTATATCGAATTGTTCACAGTTATTCGTCGAACGCAATCAGGTAAATTGCCATTGTCGCTACCAGGCATGGTGGAGTGGTGTGAAATCGAGTTTTGTATGGTGAAGAATTAACCATGGCCAAAAGTAATGACCTTTTACCTAACATAACGGCCAAAACCGGCCAGCGCTATTCTCAAAAATCGCCAATTAATTTTCATTATTTTTTTCATTTTTTGTCTCAAAAACATAGGCTATGACCCCTCGTTGGAACGAGCTCGTCGAGCTCGTTCCAACGAGGGGTCATAACCTATGTTTTTGAGACAAAAAATGAAAAAAATTAATTATTCAAGAATTATTTTTTCAAGTGTCGTCTGCTTTGCATGGAAAATTCATTGCCAACTAAAATTCAGAGTGGTAAACAGAGATTTGTCGAAGTGGAGAATAGGTAATTCAGCTATCCGAACGTCGTGGCTTCCCCTTTGGGATAGCTGAACTAGGAGAAGAAGAGAAAACTTCGGATTTTGTAAAAAGTCGGGCTGCACGATATTCAAAACTGAATACCGGTATCGGTATTCAAAAAAATACCGCGGTATACCGGTGTATCGAAAACTGTTCAGATATATGAACACAAGTACCACAATCGAGACTCGAGGCATCACAGTCAGAACGAATTAGCATGCCTTGATGATGCGGTTCGAAACACCTTTACCCAACGCAGACAATATCAAAATTTATTATTTTCAAAATTAATTTATCACATTTTCCCCAAAGCTTTCAAGAAAACTATATTATGTGACACCTCATTGGAACGAGCTCGTTCCAATGAAGGGTCACATCATATAGTATTTTTGTAATTACACCGGTATTCAATCGATATTGGTTTGAATATCGGTATATATCGGTTTATCGATTTTCCGTGCAGCCCTAGTAAAAAGAATGAGGAACAATAACACTGTTAGACAACAATAATAGATCAGAGAACTTTTGTTTTAATAAATAAAAAGATTATTACGTGATTAATTTCATATCGGCCGAGATATCAGACCTCCGGTCTAAGGCTGATATTATAGGCCTAAGTTACATGGCGTGTATCTGGCTGATACATTTCCATACAAGGCGAAGAGAGTTTATATCAGGTGAGGCGAAACCGAACCTGATATGAACTCTCATCGCCTTGTAGGGAAATGCATCCGCCAGATACATGCCGTGCAACATATTTATTATATAGAAAGTCCATGTAAATCAAAGGATTAATAAATTTTCACGAGAAAAAAAAAAGAACGAACGGACGTTTTTTTTAGAAACCGCTATTGACAGCGCAGTAACTAGCACCGGTTATATATACATGGTGACAGTAAACAATCGTCGCTGTTCGAAGTGCGATATTAATTTTTTTTGTTTACAAAATAAAACGTATCGCTACAAATATAACTGATATAATCTTACAAACACAGAACGACACGCGTGTGTGAATGGGTTAATCGATATGGCACGAGTGCCGGCGCGAAAGGATAGAACGAGAGGCCGCAGGCCTCGAGTTTTATCCTTCCACGATGGCGCAAGTGCAATACCGATTAATCCATTCACACGCGTGTGTCGTTCTGTGTTTATTACACGCCTTCACGTCTATAAAAAACAACTATTAGAAGTACACTCAGAAATTCATTTGACAACTATCAACAAAAACAACACAGTTTATCGTCAACCCAATTTTTGAGGGGAACCCGTGTTACTATTTCGTCCCCTGGGTTCCAAAGTGTTCTATGTGCCTACTGG
This sequence comes from Pictodentalium vernedei, assembly GCA_031216915.1. NCBI lineage: Eukaryota > Metazoa > Mollusca > Scaphopoda > Dentaliida > Dentaliidae > Pictodentalium > Pictodentalium vernedei. The sequence goes on along the minus strand of CM062296.1, from coordinate 604,529,800 downwards.
CACATAGAACACATTGGAAATCAGGGAACGGTTTTCAGCTATTGCGAGAGATTCAAATTGTAATTGCGTTGCACGATTTGCAGAAAATTCCAGTGAAATTTCGCTGCCATTTAAAAAGAGTCCGTCAATGATTTCCGTTCCGCACATATGATTTTCATTTTTCGCATGGTTTAGTGTTGCTGAAGATGGGTATTTCATCTAACAGGCGTGTAATAAATACACCTAAAAGGGTTAACAAAACACTTTTTAAATGTTCTAAAAATCACTTTTAATCTGTGGAGTAAACTGTGAAGAAAATGTTCGCTTCAGTATAAAAAAACGATAGACTATATACAGTCGGTATAGAGTTGTAACAACAACAACAACAACAAAGACCTTTTGCCAGGTTTGGGACTAAAAATAATATTTTCTGTCTTTTTTTAAAACATATTTAATGCTTTAAATCAATAAATACGGTACCTTGAAAATATTTTTGGTACTTAAATTCTCTTATTTTGTTTTATTTCAATAAGCTCCAGGTAATCTTGGATCATCGACCGGTTAAGGGAGCGTCTAACCTTTGGCACTTATGCCCCCCCCCCCCCCCCCTCGTGTGCTTGGGTGGCAGCAGGCCCGACTGAGCCGGATACAGACTATACTTGTCAAGGAACGCTAGTTCTGGGACACAACTACAACAGAAAGTGGCAGACTATGCTTTCCTGAAAAACTACGACAACCCCTAGAATTATCGCCATCTTTCACTTCTGGAGACAGAATGAACTTGTCAACGAAGGAGCTGGAGCTTATCAACGAGCTAAATTACAAGTTGGGATGGTTGGCTGGGGGTCCTGATAGCTTTTCTGGTTCCTGTGCTTCCTCTTCTGTGTGGCTTCTTGGTATCAAAAGTACAACTGAAGTGCTGAAAGGGTCGCCAGGAGTTTATTTACCTTACGCCGTCCCAGCGCGAATTCGGCGCACTAAAATCTTCGATTTGGTTGCATTGCGTCGACTCAAATGTACCTAGCAAACAAGGCTCGGCCAATGTTTGGACAATTCCTGGTATCACCTAAGCTCTCAAGCTACCAGTCAAATTTTGTCAGGACTGAATTCGACGCATTTACGGGCTGTTTGTTTACCTACTTTTTGTGACGTTTACGCGCAGACTACCGCTGATCTAATATGATGTACTTTCACTCATAAAGATATACAAATATTCTTTCGTGATCCAGTTATAGATAATCAAACAAAAAATTATTACTGAATTTACAAACGATTTTCTTTCCCAGAATTGACACAAATCAAGCTCGACCGATATGACATCAAACTCGGATGATATGACTCCGATCTCGGCCGATATGATCCAAGGTAGAGTTGTTCCCCAAAGCGTCGCTACTAGGCGCAATCAATACCAAGTTACCAAGCATAATGGAGTAGCTTGAAGCTGAATTTAGCATTTGGTGGGGAATTAATAATGACTGTATGTAAGGATTAGGTGGATGGAAAGAGAAAGATGTGATTCGTGCAAAACATGCAACGCAAATCTAAGACTCAGAGTCGTAAACGGAGATTCGTAGGAGTGTATCCGAATATCGCTGCTTCGCCAGCGGGGAAGCGGACACGTTCTGACACTTAAACAAGAAGAGGAAACTTCGGACTTTGTGAACATGTTGTAATTATATGTTTTGGTTTAATAAATAAAGAGGCTATTACTTTGTTAGTTTCATATCAGTCGTGCGACTTCGTCTCAGGCTGATATGAAGTTATCCCGGGCTGATATCTCGGCAGATATGAAACTAACCAAGTAATAACCTCTAATTCCCACTTGTGAATTGTAATACAATTTCGGTATCCATCCAGGAAGTGATAACAACAGTTCCAATATCTACATACATACCTGCCATCTATCTCGAACTCGTCGTTACAGGATAAAAGTTCACACCTAAATTCCTCGCTCTGAAAAATAAAATGAGAAGCTAATGTCCGAGAGTTTACAGCATGAAAATTCATTTTTAGATAACCCAACACAAGGTTCCTACGAAATTTCGAAATGCGCAGATTCGGTAATTTTCGAATCGTTGAAATGTTAACAAAATCTCACCAAGCACCCGTCATGAAATCTTCTTCCATCGTCAGGTCTCCAGTACAATAGACAAGATGACGGAAGAAGAGCTCAAGGATGTTTCGTTTTCGAAACTACTTTGATTCCATTTCCAGAATATTCCCTTTTTTGGTTGACTTGCTCAAATAGACAACTCGACGTTTGATACAATACTCGAGTGGGGACTTTATAAAGCACGGTCGTCGTGGATTGGTCACTTACCACGGGTGGGCAATATATCCACGGATGCAATAATACTACATTCAAAACACCAATTACAGGAATAATCATCAAAAATTGAATTAATGAAGCACCGGGTACAACCCGGTGCTTCATTAATTAAAATTTTGATGATGATGTTTTTTATCACCTAATAAACGTATACCTGGACATCACTGCCCCTGCCTGGATTACGACCACTCTGCAGCGACGATACTGTACGTAGACGCAACATCTACAATTTGAAAAGTGGAGAGATTCGATTCGATTTAAATTTTCTGCCTCATTCGGTTCGAGATTCGATTCAACGCGAATTTTTTATTTATTTATTTATTGTGGTTTCACGACACTTTTGACAGCCAGGATCACCTCGTGGCAGACAGTTTTATGGGTGGAGGAAGCCGGAGTACCCGAACGACCGAGCAGCGGCGAGCAACTGTCAGACTCCCCAACGTACTAACGTCACACAAGAAGTGTTAGCATTGGTTGAAGACAAGTGCACTATCGACGTGCAGTACTCTTTAGTACACAGCGCCACCGTGTACCCACGTGGGCAATCGGAATTAAGTGCCTTGCCCAAGGACACAACACAGTTACTCCTTGCGGGGATCGAACCATGAACCTTTCAGTTTGAAGTCCAATGCTGTAACCACCGAGCCACTGCGCTCCTATTCGACTCGAAATAGGAGATTCGCAGGGTCATAGCAAGCACACAATAGGATTTGAACTGCAGCATAGAGGAGATGATAACTTTAACCCTTTACCCAACGTAACGGCCAAAACCGGCCAGCGCTATTCTCAAAAATCGCCAATTAATTTTCACTATTTTTTTCATTTTTTGTCTCAAAAACATAGGTTATGACCCCTCGTTGGAACGAGCTCGTCGAGCTCGTTCCAACGAGGGGTCATAACCTATGTTTCTGAGACAAAAAATGAAAAAAATTAGTTATTCAAGAATTTTTTTTGCAAGTGTCGTCTGCTTTTCACGTTAGGTAAAGGGTTAACAAAGCGATGAATATTCAATATTGTTTTCCTCAAATTTCTACTAAAGGAATGGGACAAATCCGTCCAGCTCTATACACACAAACTTTCATTCAAAGTTCATTATTTTCAAATATTTGATTCAAAAACACAGCTTATGAGCCCTCAATGGAATCAGCTCGTCGAGCTTTTTCAAAAAAGTGGTCAAAAGCATGTTTTTGAAAAAAAAGAAGAAATCTTTTAGTTGTTCATAATAAAATCGAAATGTGGACGTCTAGCTGCGACAGATGAAGGGGCGTTGATATTGACATCTATAACACTGTCAACAACAGTTGGACCAATCTATTTTCGTTATTCACAGAAAGGAACAGTACAAATTTGAACCTATATCCCATATGGGTCTTTCCAACTGAATTATTACCGATACGTTGTACTATACTGCTGTTTTCAGTAATATCCATTCTTCAGCTGCCACAATTACTGCTGGGAAGATTGCTCAAGTTGGCAAGGACTTCAGTTTCTCTCGCTATGCAATTTCCCAGCTGTGAACAATTAGTATCTGCACTTTCATCGTGGTTTGTTATGCTACAATTTATATGAGAGAAAGCACTCTTGATGTTACTGATTTTCCTTCAGTGCATTTTCGAGATTCACTTATATTGTATATACCCACAGATAAGAAACTGGACGGAAACCTTACCCCCTTACATTACGAATCGTCCGCATCCACCCGCGTAATATACAAACATTTTTCGAACCATTTCAACAAAACCATATCACGCGACCGCTCATTGGAACGAGCTCTGTAAGCTCGTTCCAATGAGGGGTCACATGACATGGTTTTGTTGAAATTTTTGCAAACAATTGAAAAATGGTATTTCAAATAACAAAGTTTGATATCGTTTGCGGTGGGTAAAAAGGTTAAAAAGGAGTGAAAACCAAATATTCCTTTTCAGTATTATTATTAAATTAAAATTTTGAAAATCTTTATGATTTAAACAAATTTCCCAGATTACAAACGTAATATGTGATGAGGCTAATATAGCACTTTGGCCTGCCGCTGATTTGTCGCGGTTCTCGGATGAGAAGGCCTTGGTTACCCCAGTACTCCCAACTGCCTCCCTATTCCCACGCATCTTCTCTCCTCCCAACACTCGGAGACGAACTGCTTGATGACATCCCTTGCCCCCATTCTTCCCAATCTCTCCGATTACCATATATTAACCCTCTCCTTTGAGTCTCCCATTAACCACATGTCCTTCATTCTCCCATCTCACTTCCCCATTATACTCCCAGTGAATCTTATTCTTTTAGACTGGTATTTTGGGTATTCTAGGAGAAAGTGTTCCAGGGTCTCCACCACGCCCAAATTACACATCTGACACTCCTTTTCACTGTTTTTCCCAATTTTTCCTCTCAGCTCCAGGGACCGCGACCTCAGCTTGAACAACAGTAACCCACCCAAACGTGCCATCAAAGTACTCTTCAAAACCAGGCTTCTCTTTATCACGCAGGCCACCCAGAGGCCTCTTGCCAATTACGGTTACCATCCTCCACGACACTTTCTCTGACGATTTTTTTACCCTGGTTTGTTGAGGCTGTGTTGTTATTAAAAACACTTTAAATGTTTAGGGTTTATTTATTTGATAAAAACAGTATTAACCTTTGGATTTCGGAAATGTTACAGACCTAAAAAAATCAGTTCAACATACCAGAAATTCCAAGTTGTGTATAATTCCCGGACGGCTGTTTTCAAATATATTCACCTCTACCGGTTGGTATTTTATCGTTTCAGAATTATTGCCTGGTATAACGTGTATTATGGCAGTGGCGATGGAGCAACGCCTGAAAAGAGTAAAATGAATGATGTTTAGACCCCAGTGCACATCTGTGTCCCTCTATGATATAGTCGCAGTCATTTGAACAAACGCTGAGGTTTGTCTATCCAATAAGGCCATTGACTGTTATAATTTCCATTAGTTTCAAAACAATGCAAAGTGCGTCAACAAACTTCCCCTCCCATCCATTACCCACTACACCAAAGAATCTGAGAGAAAACCCAAAGAAAATAGACGATTCCCCACGCCCCCTCATCTAAGAATCATTCTTCCCACAAAATGGAAAAGTCAACAGAAATTAAAAAAAAAATTAACAAAAAACAAACGGGAAATTACAAAAAATATTATAAGAAAAAATGTATTTTCTGTTCGATAACAGAGATGAGCTGAAGACATTTTGCGAACAGAAACTGTCTGAAGTTTGCATTGCCACGAAAATTGTGCACATCATCAACATTTTCACAGACAACAAACTAAATTTTCTAAAACGCAATCGCTTTTTTTGTTTTTTTTTTGTTTTTGATAATTGTTTATTTATAGCACCCACCCCGACAAAACAGGGGCCGACTGGGTCAAAATATGTTACCAGGAAGTTCAAATGGAAGTTCGGGAGAAAATTTTGATTTTTTGGACTGAAGAACGCTGCGTCCTGTCATCTGAGCGATCAATGGCAGTCCAAATAAATGGCATTCCGATCGCATTTTTATATCAGCTTCGTCGCTCATTAGGCTAAATTGGTTGCAACAAAAGGGCCCCGGATCCCTCAGGCCAACCATAGTTCGGACCAATGGGAGACAAATTTGATTTTTCGAACTGAAAGAATGCTGTTTCCTCGCATCTGGGCGACCAATGGTAGATTAGATGGCTGGTGTATCGAAATGCCATCCATGTGGACTGCCAACACCTTGTCTTTGCTCTATCTGGTGTTTCAAGGTGCTTATACCCAAGCTCCATTGTCTTTTCGAAGTATGCAAGCAACATTAAATACCCGATAAAACAACAGATAAGATTTTGACTCTCCCTTCCGACTCTCGTGGATTCATAAGTAAATAAAGTTATAAACAAATAAACTTACTCGAGTCGCAAGGGATTTCATTCCCACATTGTCCCTCTTCGGCGCACTTGAACTTTTCATTCATCATTCATCAAGTGACGTCAAGGACGGGTGTAAGTTTTCTACCAACCTCGAGGTAGGTATTTAATGAATATGAACAACCTGTCCCGTGCTTTAAGGTGATAAATAAGTAAGGGAAATCTGTTTCCTTGAAATTCCCACCTCTGATATTCCATAAATTCAAATTAAATTTACGCAAATTATACATGAAAATGAAGGTTGTGATGTACAGAATATGAAAAATATATGCATTCATCTCACCCAGTGTTGGCATCAGGCACCAATGGTTTCCGGAAGTCTGCAGTCATATTCGTACCAGAACTGATAATAAAATAATATTTCCGGAGAACACCTCGTTGCCAAATGTACTTCAGATATCCAAGCACAAAGATAAACCCAGGTATTCAAAACACTTTACGATGCAGCGACAGGACTGCATTTGTGGAAAGGACAACGCTGTCTGCATTTTTTATTGAGGTAAGGTTCCATGGCCGACTGACATGCATATATCACACGATACCACGAATTTTCATCGAAAAACAATCCCGTAATTCTAAGAAATTCAAACAGGTGTCATTATACCTGGTAAGTTATATGGCAGTTGTGCAGTCTCCATTTAATAACAGCGTTTGATAGCATTATCAGGTTGTTATTATTATTTGGTATTATTCTGGGAATTGAATATGTGCTAAACAAATGCTCCAGCTGAGAACTTTGAGCAGTTCATACTCTCCTAACATTAAAACAGATCTTATGTAGGAATGATCAATTTTCGATGTTTCATCATTTTGTAACCGTGAATGATGAAATTAACGCAGGATAACGATTTTTCATGATACGATTTTCTTGAAGAGCATTTCGAGGATTTTTTTATTAGATAAGTAAACGCACTATATAAATCTTGTACCGATTGACATCATGCATACTTATGAAGCTCGATATTGCGTACACTGTAGTTGTAAATAGTAACAGTTTGAATTTTTGCCGATTTGAAATAAAGTTGGCATTTTGGGAAGTAAAGGCGGCATCAGCATCACCAAAGAAGCTATAACATCCAGAAATGTGGAATTTCCAACTACTCATGACATGCCCTCCGAATTTCCAACTATATGAACGTTTGGTCAGGATTGGGGGGGGGGGGGTATTCCCCCCCCCCCCCGTCGCCACGTCCCCGATGCCGGAGTACCGGTGAGACCCACCGAGCAACGGCGAGAAACTGTTCGATCCCCAACATATTAACTCTACACAAGCAGGGTTAGCATTGGTTCAAGACAAGTGCACCATCGACGTGCAGTACGCATTAATACACAACGCCACCGTGCCCCACGTGGGCAATAGGGGTGTAGGGCTAACTCGCTGTAGTTCACCGCTATTTTCAGAACTACTATCGTGGGTGCGCTGTCGCCCTCGATTGCAAAAGTTAGGAAGGCGTGCGGTATCCCCTCTTATTAAGGTCAAAATTAAGGGTATTCAGTACACCCCTCTTTACTACCTCGAGTATAAAGGCTTGTGGTATGTGCCTAGGTGGAGAGTGTGCAGTAACCCCCTCACGTCTCAATTCATATTTATGTCATTCTAATCACATTATACTTTCTTTGTTATTTACTGCATTTTCGGTATATACTGTTCAATCTGCCTTCGTTTCTTTTTTGGGCGCGGGCGGGAGGGGGAGGGAGGAGCGTTGCTATAAATATAATCTAATACATAGAGGGCGGCAGTATCTTCCTTATGTCTCAGTTTACAAAGACGACAATAGTATCTCCATCAAGTCTATTTACATAAAGGGCGGCAATATCCCCATCAAGTCTCAATATACATAGAGGGTGGCAGTATCCCCCTCAACTCCCAGTTTACATGGAGGGCGGCAGTATCCATCCCAAATCTCAGTCTACATAGAGGGCGTACAGTATGACGCTCTGTTTCGATTGAGCTACAATTTGTCAGGTTACAATGGAAGACTAACACGTCCATAATTCGTTCGTTCATTCTTCCCAAGAAGACAATAAGCCAATAAGAAAAAAGTTCCATTTGGAAGTTCTATGTTAGCTAAATAGGGTAAAAATATTAGACCCCTCGCTCAGTTGCCACCGTACAATGCCTGGCGCAAATACAATGAGCATATTTCGTTGATTTAAAACCACTTTCCCCTCTAAAAATATCAATCGTTTGAATGCCAAGCCCATCCACAGTTCTGGGTTACAGTGACGAACATCCATTACAATATGGGGGTAATACACCCATGACACGGAGATTCACCTGCAGTGGCCCCCGCAAATCAAAACGATATAAGCACGGACACGAGTGTAGCCGATGTCAAGGTGCACACCTAACATTCAAATGCTCAAACAACCCACGACGGATACAGCTCCTGAAGCCTATCAGACAGGGAGCACCATCAAAAAATAATCTGCCAACTCCTGTTAAGACTGATACTTGCAATTACGCAATTAATTTCGGGGTTTTCCGAGGGTTCCTGACTCGGCTATTTTGAACTTAGGGAGCTTCTATTTTCTAATAATCTTCCGGTCTGTGGTTCAGTCGCCCCGAGTCGTTACCGATAAGCGGATAAATACAAATCGTGGGTCCCCATATTACCACTCGTTTTAACAATCCTGGGATATCTTCTTCAAGTGTAGTTACTAAAAATGTCCAGGCATGTTTCACCTCACATCCCACCTGTTATTACCACCAGCCTTACGGAACTACATGTAGCATCTGTCAGATGTTTCGTTGTTTGATGCTATGTTCGTTATGGAATCTCTGCACCAATGCTGCCAAATGACGAAAACAGATATTGCATCTGCTGTTCGAATCACCCCGATTCCCATTTGTTGGAAGATATGCTTTTGTTGTAATAAATGCTTTCCCGTGAGATTTTCCAAGTCTACTGCAATGTTTGAGAATTTCAGCTCCGCGACTGTATGGAGAAAAAATGTCTTGCTCCAATTGGCTACTTGTTTTTGGAACTACTTCGTTCTGACAGTTAATTTGAATACCTACAAAGGTTTCTTCGTGAGTGCGATTCTTTAGATAACGCAGAAATACGTTTTTAGGCACTGAACTGGCCCCTGACAAATGGAAGCGCGCGTCCACCTGATAATTTATTCAAGATGAAAGTAAATGTTTCTAGTCCTTAACAAACAGGAAAACCTCCTGCGTCGCAGGTGTCATGTGAAGCACTTCACTTCAAGTCTAAGCAACAGGGGTCTGGGATGCTTCTCTCCGTTGTTATCATGCTTCACTCTTTTTTCGGACACATAAGGCCGCAGTGGTCGCGATTAACAAACTTTCTGCAAGAGATAAACAACTCGCCTGGCTACTTCGAAAATTAGAAGTATTTATGCATGCAACTAAACATGTCAATTAGACCTTGGCACATTCTCGATCATGCTATTATTCAAGCTGATTCTTTCTCATTTACATGTGCATCGGTTCAGGAAGCGATCAAATGGATCGATAGCCATCAAGGGTACCAAGTCAGTTTATGTTCAGCTGAACCAGTTAATTGCTCATCTACTTCAGGCGGCTGTTTTGCAGGCAAGGACGTAAACAATAATTTCCGTGCATAGAAATTCTTCCAGCAGTTTAATCCGTAATGTCGACCATTTCCAGCTCGGTTTACACTTTGGCTTGCTTTATTACATACATGTGTAATAAGAATCTCACTGCAAACGCAATTCGGCATAATATTATGGTGCGTACTTTTCTTATGCACACACCGTAGCAATCGTGATGGCTCCAATCGAACTCATGCACAAGATTTTACACGGTTACAAACGTTTGACTTTCTCAACAGACATCAGACTAATAAAACCGTCCATATTGCAGAGCTTCATTGGTCGTCATTAATGTTTCGTGGAACGAGGACGCGCAAACAAAAATCATCAAGTATGGATGTAGTGCATTGGAAGAGCAATTAAAAAGGTTTTACAACAATCCGGATGAGGTTTGAAATTTCGCAGCGACAGCAGCCTGTCAGACTTCTCATTCAAAGCAACCCGCACGACTCTGCGCTACGAGCATATTTTCGAATTCAAGGCTCTGCCCAGATGGCTTTGTATTGTTTTTCTCCAGATCAACCTTCAGTTTATTAGTCTCTCGCAATCTATGGGAATGCAAATCTGTTTTGTATTTCAAGTCTTCTTTGGATAGCTCTCACAGTTTTCACATAGGCGCATACACTACAGATCGTGTGATGGATTTATCGGTAGATTCCGTTTATAGGAAGATGGACGCCAGGCTCCCCATGCTTGGGTGAACCTGGCGTCAGTGCACCATGTTCCTCGTGTCTGCTACAGGGTGAATGCTATCTAAGGATTTATGTACTTACTGCAGAATTTCCAAGGTACCACATTCTATGTGCAGTACTAAATAATACTACAGACTCGGTGGTTTTAGTCAAGACCCGCAGTTCGTTATGATACAGACTTCAGTGTCTGTGTTGGCAATGTTGTGAATTCGAAACGTTTTGAAACAAGCACGGGGTAGCTGTCATAGAGACACACTCAGCCAAGTATGGGGAGCGCGCTTTTATCTGAACATTGCGAGACAAAATGGAGAACGTCTGCACTGTTAGGGTTTTGGGCAGTAAGTGTACCCAAATGGAAGATATTTACTCACTACAAGCTAAACTTATAGGTACAATACTTCTTGGTGACCTACAAAGTGTCCGAAAAATCTTGGTTGAGTTCAATCCACAAAAGACTGAGACCATGCTTATGCCACGTAGAATTACACCCCTTCTACAACCGCCATTATTCTTTGGTAGTATACACATTTCTGAAGTTAAGAACCATAAACATCTAGGCGTGATACTACACAATACTTGTACATGGAATGACCATGTTGCCCGTATCTGCTCCAGAACCTGGTCCCGTATTCACATACCGAGGAGTCAAAAATTCATCCTTGATCGAAATGTGCTGGAAAAAAATTATTGCTTTTATTAGACCTCTCCTGGAATATGGCAATACGGTTTGGGACAATTGTACGGCGATCAAGGCTGCTGATCTGGAGAAAAGTCAGATCGCAGCGGCCAGGATTGTTACTGGTGCAACTGTAAGTGCCAGTAAGATCCTCTTCTATACCGCTCATGAAGAAAGACGTCGTAAACACAAAACACAGGTTGAAACAATCCTTCAAAATGTACCATCATCTGACGCCTCAGTATATTGCTAACAAAGTTCCACCAACAGTTTAGTTAACCGGTCAAAGTCGTAACCTACTCTCTCACCAGAATCACCGAGTTCCCCTTTGTAACTCGCAATTACACCAATCTTCGTTTACCTCAAATACGACTAGTCAGTGAAATAAATTACCACTATCTGTCAGAGAAAACTCATACCTGAGCAATTTTATGACCTTCCCAAATGATGGCAATCTACGACCACCGACATTTATGGCGGAGCTAAATCGCGGGCTGATCAGATTTACCACTGTAGGTTACGTTTGCGCTCCAGCAATCTAACGCACATTTGTACAATAATCATTTATCACCCCCCCCCCCTCCCCCCCTCTGTATTTGTAGTGAATGCGAAACAGTCGAGTATTTCCTGTCATATTGTCCAATACATGAACATGACGCAGTCCTACAATTAAATTACTCCCATCTTCTCTTGATCCTAGTACTCTCTTCTATTTGGTTCTGAATTCCTTGATGATGCAGAAAACCGCTTTATATTTACGTTGTACAGAATTTCATTATACTTAGCAAACGGTTCAGTTAGCTACAGCGATTACGTGGCCTGCATGGATACGTGTTCATCTGACTTATTATAATGCTTGAACCAATCGACACTAGCCATTAATTTCTTTCGCGTCACTTAATAAGCGCATTTCTCAGCTACCAACTCGATTCATGTCTTCTTAACTCAGATCACCAAGGAATTTTTCTTCTTCTTTTTTTAATTCAAGTTGGCTTCATCCTCATCTCTGTCTTCACCTTGTTTCTTTTCTTGTTTTATCTCTACTTTCTTCTTCCTGTTATTTTTCTGCTGGCTTATACAACATTAGTCCAGCAAATGCCTCATGTTATCTTCTAATCAAATACTCTATCCAACAAGGGAGACGACTTCCAAAACGTCTAGTTTACTGTTGAATCCCTTACAGTTATTAAACGTCTAGCTTACTGTTAAATCCCTTACATTTATTCTTGGATTCTGTTGTTCTGTTACACTGTATACTATTAATTTCATGAGGTGTTCCTTTTTATCTGTTTGCATGATGTACACAATTGTCACTTTCATTAATAAATATTGTTTAAACTAAAGTGTCCGAAGCACGGATATTGACATCGTCTCTCTAATTTCTGTTGGTGTTTGAAAATATGGAAATGTATGTTTAAAACATACATGACGAAGATCAGAACATCATTTAACGAGTTTAAGCATTTCACCCAAAAGGTGTGTGACGTATTTTCGCTTATATAATTAGTTCTCCGCACAAATGTAACTTTTAGCCAACGATTTCCATCACGAAGTTTTGAATGTTTAAGCATATCAAGTTTTGGACGATTCATAGATTATAATTCGGTACATAATTCCAGAAATGAAAAAAAAAAAAAATTCTGGAATGAAATCTGAATAAGAAGAGATGTACCATAAAAATAGTTGAGAAATAATCTACATGATCCAGAAAATCGACGGCTGGAAGTAAAACTGATATTTAATAAATATAGCATGGCTTTGAGTTGACTATGCCAAAATAGTGGTCCTCGAGGAGAGGATAGTCCCGACGCGTAGCGGAGGGATTATTCTCTCCTCGAGGACCACTATTTTGGCATAGTCAACGAAAAGTCATGCTATATTTATTATATTAGATGTGTGTGTGTGTGTGTGTGTGTGGTGGTGGGGGGGGGGGGGGGGTGTTCTTCGGTCATATATGCAAGATAATATTCTTATTCACAGCCAAAGAGAAAAGGAAATGGTTCAAGGTTTAAACAGGTAAACTAAGTTAATTCTGCCACTCATAGTTCTGGGATAGAGAGGTAGAGAACCAAAACCCCAAGACACACAATACCATTATTCCATTAACCCCCTCCCCGCCCCCAACACTACTACAAACACCACTTTCGATACACATATTTTTATTTCTCCAAACTAAATGTAATAATGTATATGGGACGAGATGTCTTGTAAAGTATTTACGCTTCAATGGAATTTTCTAAGCGAATTCGAATGTTACTATTTATAACCGTGCACTATTACCGTGCACTATTCTTTTTTCAAAAATGATAGCAGGTCTGTGCGATTTCGCAGACGAACTATCGGAAAATAGGGTGTTTCTGTTCAACCAATCAGAACGCGGGAAAGTCACGTGACATCTAATATATAGTAATATTCATACAGCGAGTTTGGAAAACGGAAAAAAGAAAGGAGGAAAAGAGGAACAAACGAAAATCTGCATTCCGTTTAGTGGCTCCAATACTAAAATAATAGAACAGAACTGCGGAATAGAATTGCCTAACCTTACCTGTCGGATGGTCTGGAAGGATTGTCGCAAGCCTCGACAATGAATGTGTAAGTTTTGTCCAATACAACAGGTACAGCTTTGTTTACAGTTATTCTCCCGTCGTCGATGTCGAAAGGATGGTTATCAGCTCCGATGCTCTTGATGGTGTAGCTGACTCTACCGTTTTCAGCTTCATCACTGTCATTGGCATGTACCTAACGAACATTGATCGTCAAAATAGAGAAAAAATTATTTGAATTTTTATAGTACGGAGATGATAATTATTTTGAACAATATTCATTTTCAGTTAGCTCGCAAGCTTATATGGAACTGCGTCAGCAGAATAAACAGACTTTCAGATACGATAAAATACATAACAAGAACATAACTGAAAAATCGTCATTGGACATTCCGATATTAGATTTTCAATTTTCGATCTTTATCCAAAACAACGTCACCTCAAATTTTTGTTCTCTGTCTTTTGATATCTACGCCTTTCTATATACAGAACGACACACACGTGTGAATGGATTAATCGATATGGCACGAGAGCCAGTGCGGAAGGAAAAAACGAGGGGCTGCCTCACACGCGAGTGTCGTTCTGTGTTTATTACACGCCTTCACGTCTTTTAAACCAGTTGTTAGAAGGACACTCAGCAATTCATTTGACAACTATCAATAGAAAGGAAAGGACACATTTTATCGCCAACCAAATTTGAGAGGGGAACCCGTGTTACTATTTCGTCCTCTGCGTTCCAATGTGTTCTATGTGCCTACTGGCACATAGAACACATTGGAACTCAGGGGACGACTTTCAACTATCGCTAGCGATTCAAATTGTAATTGCGTTGCACGATTTGTAGAAAATTCCAGTGAAATTTATGTGCCGAACAGATTTTCATTTTTCACATGGTTTAGTTTTGCTGTAGATGGGGATTACATGGAACAGGCGTAATAAAAAAAAGCCTTCCTCTTTCAAATTTGTAAATATCATCTCCAACAAAAAAACATACGTGCAAATGTGAGGCCGGCCCGGGATATTCGGAAGGGATCTGACCGAATTCACTGTGACGTCACTGACGTGAACGTCACTAAAAGTTAAATGTCGGCCAATTTTCATAAAATTTTAATCTGTCGTGCAGATCAAAAAAGTAAGAGAACTATTTGTGGTCATTTGAAGTTGTGAACCTATATTTTCTCATTTCAATTTGAGACCCCGGATACCAGCGATATCATCTTTTCTATACCTTTTATTTTCACCCTCATTTGAGCTTCAGCCTTTCGAACTTTTGCAAATGTAATCTCTTCATAAAACCATATCTTACAATATGGTGCCGTCATTGGAAATCCCAAGCCGTTATTATTGAACTCTCATGTGACGTCATGGTGAGGGGGGGGGGGGGGGGCATATGGTAAAAAATTAAAATGTCTGGAATTTTTATGAATTTTTAATATGTTGTACAACTCACACAAAATAAAACAAAAAAAAAAAAAAAAAAAAAAAAAATAGGAGATAGCTCCTTCTTAGTTTTTCGGCTTCTTGCAGGTATTGATGTTTTTACATCAAGTACAGGCTATTTTCGTCATATTTCATTAAAAATGAGCAGCGGCGTATGCTTTATTTAGCGGCTTAGTACGGTAATAGACGATAGATACCTTCCCCTCGGTGTTGGGCGGTTAGACTTTGGTTGTACTTCGTTGGCTGACTATTGAAAATTCGCTTTTCCATTTCAAAACCATCTAGTGCTGTATCTGAATTTATGAAGTCGCATTCATTGAAGACAAAATCAAAGGCTTACGTACATCAGTCAGTTCTATACTTGTAAGGTGAGTGCTACACTCAGATTAATGCTTCAAACGCTCATTTTGAACATTGAGACGACGATTCTTAGACAGTGGTGTATGAAAGGATATGTATCATTTTCAAAATATATTAACCGTCTGCACACAGTGTCAAAATACCGAAATTTCAATTGGCAAAGTTTTCCTAAAAAGTCACCGGGAATTCTGTAAGTTCAATCTTGGTTGACCGAGCTATAAGAACTCGGGAAAACAGATTGAAGTTATTAAATTTCTAGTTGCATTATGGGAAGAAATTATCATTTTGATATTTCCACATCAGTGTGCAAAGTGCTAAACTAATAGGAAACAGTGAAAATAGTGCTACTGGTTTTGAAATTTACGTAAAACACAAAATATGCAATCATATGTTAACCCTTTGAGACTTTAATTATTCTGATGTTCAAACGTCACTGGGAATTCAGTTTCTTCAACGTTTTTCAAAATGTGACTTCAAGCGTTGGAAAGTACAAATAACAAGATATTTTTCACATTTGTGATTATCTGGTTGAGAGCTAGATTATTTTTGGTGGTCTGAATTTGTTATGCAAACCTTGTTTTATTACAAATTATTGGAGAGTGCCTACAGGCACTCTCCAATAATTTGTTATAAAACAAATTTATATAAACGAAATATTATTTGTGTTTGACTGAATATGAAATATAAGCAAGGGAAGTGTTGGCTTTTGCTCTGGTATCCTCATTTTTTGAAAACCCTCATAGCGCCTTCTTGCACTCAATCAGTTACGAAGTTTTGACAGTAGGATTATATTAGTATTTTAAGTGGCGATAACATCGGACTCAAAGGTTGTCACTAAGCACTATTCGCGAGAAAATAGGAATTGATGTTAAAACTTTAAAAAATCGAAAAATAATAACAAAACAAATGACCACAAAGTATCAAGGTGCTGTTTGATTTCGTACGTCATAAGACACACAAAAGTATCAAAGTGTTTTAATAATGATGGACAGCAGAACTGAAGAGGACTCACGGACGTGTTTCGGAATTTACAGCGCCAAGGGCAGGGAACTTTGTGCCTTCGAAACTCTGGATTACAGGTAGAAGGATTATCGCCTTCTGGAAAAAGAGGAGGAAAGCTCTCACTCATTGTGGACGTGTGGCGGCTTTATGCATTTCAAATAACAGCCCCGTTTCTATTTTTCTATAAGCCGCCTCACGTGCGCTTTTCCTGGTAGTTTGCCATCCCAATTCGCCTCGATTATGGAAACCATTAGAGCTTTTGATTTTTCAGATTCGGTTTCGGTCGGTTTCAGGAAAAAAAAACTCGGTTTCGGTTCAGTTTTTCTATACGCTAAGAACAGGTAGTAAATAACACTTCAGCCTCCTTAACCCTTTACCTAACGAATCGCCCGCATCCGCCCGCGTAATATGCAAATTGAGCAGTGGAAAAAATTAAATTTTTCAAAATATTTCTACAAAACCATATCATGTGACCCCTCATTGGAACGAGCTCATTGAGCTCGTTCCAATGAGGGGTCACATGATATGGTTTTGTTGAAATTTTTTGAAAACTTTTTAAAAATTATATTTAAAATAATAAATTTTGATATCGTTTGCCTTGGGTAAAGGGTTAATCCGCAATAGTTTGTACGACACCACAAAAGCCCTGTCTGTATTGGGTTCAGCCTAACTTCATTTTTGATCATTCTTAGGGGTTCTATGGGATCAGTTGCTAAGCCTATTCGATAAGAAAAAAACACACACCAGAGTAACAAATGAATAAAGTTCATCTAATCTACGTTGTGTTCTCATTGTCATATATTCTGCCTTATTGACTCGTCCACCGGACGAGTCAGTAAGGGAGAAAATGTAACAATCAGAACACAACGTATTCTCCCCTTTGCTGGATAGACGATGCGACGAGAGTCCTTAGTGGTATTTAATGCAATTCCCTGCAGTAAGATTGTTTGATCAGTTTATACACGAACGGTAAAGACGTTCGGCCGTTTTATTTTGCTGGATCTTGTGGTTCAAGTTTCCGATTTACCGCAAAAAAAACAACAAAAAACGGAACGAAACTGAAACCCACCAGCCCTCCTAACCATTCCACGCTTTGCTTCGTTCGTCAGTTTTCTTTTCTTTTTCTGAACTCAAAACGCTCTTGGAACTCTGTAAATGTTCATTTGTACACCGCTGAACAAAATGGTTCAAGGAATATTCCCCCGCAAGCTTTGCCGCTTACATAGCACACTACAAATAATCTAGGCTTTTGTTTACATAACTATTGCCTGAAAATTATATACTTACATTTCCAACAAAAGTATCACTTTCGCTGATATGAAAGGTATAGGACTGCTGCAAAAATTGAGGAGAGTTGTCGTTAATATCCAGTATGGTTATTATCAGTGTGGTATTCCCACCAAACAACCCATTTGAAGTTTCTTTGGTACCAATCTGTTAAGAAAATAAATGCAGATATAACTGGTTTCAAATGTTACGTTTCGTGTGTGTAAAAAGACACAACAGTCATTCTCAACATGGTTCACATTTTTTAAACTAAACGTTAAACTTGATCTTTTAAACAGTGCGATGCTTTAAAGGCACCTTGTCGACTCATGGATACAGTTCACCGATTGTTCTGGCCATCAGCTCATGGTGCACAATTAGATAGCTCTCTTTTGAAAAGGGGCAATAATACAGCGTTTATAGAGTTTTATTCCAAACACTGCTCTTGGAATCAATCTTGAAGAATTGTCTCCAAACCTTGATCACAATAATATTCGTTATATCATTACCACGACTAGCCCTGCGATTCTACCGCAGTTTCGAATCATTTCTGGATCGCCGTGAAGACGAGAGTATCAAACAAGGCCCCATGACGTTACTGATGAGCACATATTTTCTAGGCGACAATTATAGAAAGGCTATATAAAACCGCGAGAGCTTTTACTGTCAACATTGAACAAGCATTGCATAATTTCTTTTTCTGATTACATTTCACATGTCAAATAATAAACAAATTATTACAACACTAAATGATTCTGAAGTTTCATGGTCCGTAGATTTGAAGAGACCAAATCAGTCGAATCCATCAAGACGTCGTATATGAAGTTGAGATGGGCGGTATTGGAAATTTGAGTTCGGTATCGGGAATTTTAGGGCGGTAAACCCCCGTATCGGTTCGGTATTTGGTATCTGACTTGACTGAGATTTGATGTTAGTACCAAAGAGGAATTCACATCAGAAAAAACCCAGAATAGGTTGTTGTACATGTAGTATCACCTGACCACAACGCTATAACTGACACTGTCAATGAGCTCAACAGTGGCATTCTTTTACGACCACAAATCATGTCTTCAATAATTTTGTGTCTTGTTCTGAACGCACCTTAAAGTTTAAAGACCTATTTCAGGCTTTTGTGATCTCATAGCATTTTCCCTACCATCTTTGGGAGGCCCTGCTGACAATAGACAAACACAGGGACGTTGATTTCTAGTCAGGTCTTGACTGCCAGTTAAGGCAGCCAAGACCTGACTAGAAATCACTGCCAAGCAATTGGACATGTACAGGTTGTAGCCAAATGAGAATTCAGGAAGTTGCCCATTTCATTGGGGATTAACAAAACGGAAAAGAAAATCAGTCTCTTCTTTCATGAAAATGAACCTTTCAACTGTTATCAAGACTCAACATGGACTTATAAATAGCGAATGTAAGAAAATTTGAAAATTCAGACGGTTGTGGTATTCAACGGTTGGTTTGGTTTAGTTTTTCGGTATCCCCATAATATCAGTATCGGTTCGTTTCTTTTCGTTATATTGCCCATCTCTAATTTGAGAACACCCTCTCACTTGAACATATTTCGTGAGATTTTCTTAGTACAAAAAGAAAGCTTCTGAAATCACATCAACATTCAGAACTCACAGTCAATAGAGACGTGTAACTGAAGAAACATTCAAGTTAATATTAAAGGCAGAGACATAACGTTTCTATATTTGGAAAAATGTATAACATTAACGCCTTTACTTGGTCCAACGGAGCGAGTTCGTAGGATGACCTTCGTAGCGACAACTTCGTGGTCTCCGACTTTTTGAATACTATGAAGGGATTTTAACCTGCACGGAGTGTGTCTCTCTCTGTACAGAGGACGGCCATCTTACGTCACCACCCAATGGGATGGTACGCTGTGACAGCATCAAAATCCCACACGTGGGTCTGACGGAGAGTGTTCGGACACCTTGAGAACTTTCCCCGACCGAGGATAGACCCCGGAACCTCTGGCGCGAGAGACCAGTGCACTTATCCACTCGGCCACCACACTCATTTTTGCAACAACTGATGGGACATTCGTTCCGCATACCACTTCGTGTCAGTAGAGCGTTCCAGACGCAGTCTTTGACCTGATACTTGCTCGCTAACTTTCATTGTTGGAAATGCTAAGTTGCATAACTTGCTCGCCAATTCTTGAAAAACAAATAAGCATAAAACAAGACAATGTTTGCTAGAACAGAGTGTAACTAGCGTTTCAGCCGGCCACGAATTTTCTTATTCTTATCGGATGTTAGCAGTGTTGCACATTACAGCCGTACCAATGGTTAGGACGCTTCGGAATGGTGCTATCTACCAGCTAAAGTACCGTATATATCGGATCCGGTACTGCTTGCCAACACCGTCTTTAATTAAGGAATAGTGCATGGCTTGGAGTTGACTACGCCCATATAGTGCCCAGTGAGGTGGTGTAGTTCCCGCTGCGAAGCGGAGGGAACTACACCACCTCACTGGGCACTATATGGGCGTACTCAACCCAAGACATGCACTAATCCTTATATTATATCGAACACCCATCAAGAAAAACATCTGTCCAATTTGTTAATCTGCTATCAAGGTAGCAGCCCTACCAACCAGTGTTATATAGAAAGAAATACCATGTAGTTCTCAAAAAAACATTTTCTTCTTCCAAAAAAAAGCTTATTGATATGAGCAGGAGACAAATTTTGAATCGGTCGGCAAGGGTAATCAAAACATTTCCCCCAAACGGAACTGTGTATTCTAGAATCGCGCAACTCGCGATTGAAAGCTAAAATTTTCGAACTTTGACAACGCAGTTTGATAATTTCCACACATTTGTCACACATATACATTACCGAATGGGTCAGTACGGGATACAAAACTCCGAAGATTCAAATGAATTCCATTATTTATTTGTTTACTGCCCAAAACATACAATTAAATAGCGAAATAATATGAGCAGCGAAACAAACGATTTTTCATATCCGGACGCGTTCTCATGAATGTTGTACCCAGGTATGGATCATTCTCTTCGAAACGAGATATGGATCATCTGCTCAAGGAATAAAATGAACGCCTCGGAAAATGTGACTTCAACAATGGAAAAGCGATACATTTTTCCACAATGATTTCTTTCCGGGTCGTTTTGTGGATGTTGTGCCTCTGTGAATCGATATTTAAATTTAGCCTGATTAGTTTTATTCGCCCAGTATGAAAAGAAAACTGATATAGTAGTGTGCTAAAAATAGAAAACGTGTAGTGCCTGGGTGTAGTGCCTGTTCAGTTCTGTGGATGCAAACTACACGAAATAGGGGTGCAGCATTCGTCCAATCAGGAACCTAGAAGGTCACGTGAGATATAATATTAGAATTTATTTAACCTGTAGGTAAAGATAAATTATTACAAGAATCATTCAATTTGGATCGTCGAATTCCGTCTCGCTGACAAGATCAGAGTGTCAAGGCCAAACAAGACGCCGATGCCGCAGTGTGTTTAATCTGGCCCATCTGGTCTTGTTATCAAGACGGATTATTTCATCCTAGATGGATTTACTGCTGTAATTTTCTTCGTTATATGAAACCGAGTATTTAAAAATTTAATACGACATCTAAAAAGTGAACAAGAATATTTATATCAACCAGAAAACATATTTTTATCCCAAGATTGGAAATATCAAACCTGTATTAATATCTTACAATCAGTCTGCAGGTCTAAATTTCACTTTATCACGACTCACTTTCGAGACACACATATTCACTTTCGTTTTTTGTGATTTTAGTAGTTTACTTTCTGATAATTTTTGAGAAAAGCATTTCCAAACAAATTTCGGATAGAGACCGCTGCATGATTTACAGGACAACCTGGTCAGTCAGCTCAGGTTTAAAATGAGTACAAATTCACTGGTCACAACAAAACGTATTAATGTACTAAAAATGATACGAGGTACATACTAGGGAGCCAACCAGACCATTCTGCTAAAATTATACAAAGCCTTTGCGCGCCCTGTACTCGAGTACGGGGCTATCATCCTAACAGACCTAAATCAAACAAACATGAGGAAACTCCAAAAGGTCCAAAACCACGCGCTCAGGGTCGCCCTCCGTGCTCCCTGGGAAACACCCATCAAAACACTCGACGACAAAGCCGACATCCAAACCATTGAGGACCGCTTCGCCTCCAGGTCTGCGAAAAACCACGACCGGTTCGCCGACAGCCAACTAATCTCCGAACTACAGGACATTTGCGAAAGCCGACAAAAACCCCCAAACGCAAAAATTTAATAATTTAATCTAACAACGGTGTAAGTTGGAACCAAACCGCGGAGGCAAGGGCAGGAAACACCCTCCGGTGTGGTTCTTTGTTAAGGCCTGCACCCTCCCCTATTTTCAACCGAATAAATAGAGGCGAATAAACAGGCAGTAATAACGACTCCGCTGTGACCTTCTACCAAAAGGGCTGCCTTCGCCGACTCAACTAATCCAGTAAAAATCCAACGTCCATTATTAAACAAAACCGAGAACGAGAAGGTGAATAAACAGGCAGTAATAACGGCTCAGCTGTGACCTTCTGCCAGGAAGAGCTGTCTTCACTGACTCAGCTAAATCATTAAAAATCAAACGTCTTAAAACAAGTAATCCAGTAAAAACCCAACGTCTATGAATTAACAAAATCGGGAACGAGAAGGTAAATAAACTGGCAGTAATAACGGCTCAGCTGTGACCTTCTGCCAGAACGGGCTGTCTTCACCAACTCAGCTAAATCATTTAAAATCAAACGTCTTAAAAACAAGTAATTCAGTAAGATCCAACGTCTATGAATTAAAAAAATCGGGAACGGAAAGGTGAATAAACAGACAGTAATAACGGCCCTGCTATGACCTTCTACCAGGAAAGGCTGCCTTCACCGACTCCGCTAAACCACTAATAGTTCATCGCCCTAAATAAACATAAACTGGTAATAGGAAACTGGTAGATTACAAACTGCCTTCCACATTATAACCACATACTTTTGTCTATCATACTAATTCTGCTTTCTTCTTTTAGCAGGTACACAGAGATGCTTTCTTTTTGATCGCCAGCACCCAATAAACCGCTATGGAAACTATAACCGATATGAAAAACAGTAACCGCTACGGATTCTGAACATCCTCCGCTCCATCCCTAGAAGTGGTCACCCACCTCAAGGGAGGCGAGCGTTGGTCCTGCGCCCCGCCTCTACCCCTTTTTCGTAAGCGTCTGTAGAGCGCATTTTTGCCCCAGCCAAATAGGTTCCAATGCAGGCCTGCCCCGAACCAGGGAAGTTCGGGTCATCGATGGGTGGTCCCGAAAGGGGCCATTGTTGTCGTCTATCCAAACACACATCCAACTGTAAAACCGAAAAATTGATTAAAATAGCCTGAGGCAGATTATACTTGCCAACGATGGCCCACCATCGCTCCATGATTTATCTTCGAAGTGGCAGACTAGACTTGCCCGAAAAAACACTACAGCACCCTTGGTGAGAGGTAGTACCTTTGTGAGAGGACCCCCCTCTCGCTCTGGTCCTCACCCGAGGGTTCAGTCAACGACCTACACAGTCAACCCAACACTCCTGATCATCTAGATTGGGACATCTACTGGGTACTCGAACCTTTTCCTCCTTCAACAAGCCTTGACATGCAGCTACCAGATCTCATACGGTCACAAGCGGTCGAAAGGGCTTGCCCCTCAGCGTTCATGCGCGCCTTCAGCACGCGAAATCATTTTATCCTTGGTCACGAATACGTACAATGCATTGCGATACAAATTCCCAGGTGCATGGTACATAATCCTACATCCTGGACAGTATGGTGCTGCCCTATATCTGAGTATTTATAAAATCTGCAAGAGGTATATTCTACGTTGTGAATAAATAGTATATCAGGATGAATAGCATTAGGAGTATCAAAACATATGTTCATTGCATTGTGCTTGCTTTAAAATGGAAATAACGGTACACACTTGAGAATAAAGACTAACAGAGTGGGAAACACTCTCGCTGCCAAGCTTTTTTGAAGGCCTGGTATGTTTTAGCATGTGCTGTTGGTAAATATTTTTCTTATGTTTGAACTTAATTTAGAAACTATTCCAGAAGTTCACTTGAATTCACTGAAAAAAATCACCGATTTCCCGGAGAATATTTCCATGACATTACTTTATCAATTAAGCAAGGTGACTGGAGGAAAGAAGGGAGATGGTTAACTGGTAGAGTGCTGAATTATTTTTAGTCGTCAAAATTTCTTCATATTGCACTGCCTTGTTACATTTTATGTGAGGGTGCACCCTTCCATAACGTGTTACAAGGCAATCCAGGCAGACTAAAACTTTTAGTTCAAAGATAATGCAAAGCACACCAACAGAATTTGAAGACTTTAGGTTGCGACTCCAGCACTTCAGAAAAAAGACCGACTGTGGGCTTCCCGTTCTCAACCAATTAATTGTGTGCCCCATGTAAAATTAAAATTTACCCTCATCGACAAAGTATCTCCAATCGATTCTCTGTCCAGAGCATCCGAGTTGTTTACTTTGACTTCACCCGTCTGTGATTCTACATAAAAAATCCGCTCATAGTTATCCAGTAATATATATTCAAATTCTGCATTCACTCCCTAAATTCAAAGATAAAAAAATGAAAGTTGACGTACAAAACAACACAATGTCAAGGAAGTCAAAAGTCGCTCACAAACTTATTCCTGCTCAATTAATTTCTGGCATAATCCCCTCCCCTCCCCTCCTTTTCCACACATATCGTCGCTTGAGTGCCAGAATGTCCTATGTCCCATAGGGGACATAAGACATTCTAGCACTCGGGCGGGGGGTGTGGCGGCGTTGCGGTAACCGGTTCTCGTCCGATCACCGAAGTTAAGCAACGTCGAGCCCGGTTAATCCTCGGATGGGTTACCGTCTGAGGGATCAATTCGGGCTTCCGCGTTGTGTCCTTGGGCAAGGCACTTAACCCCGATTGTCCACATGGGGGCACGATGAAGCCGTGTACTTAGGCGTACCTCGCGTCGATGGTACGCATGTCTTCAACCAATCTAACCCTGCTTGTGTTGCAGTGCGGAGTTACGATGTTGGGGAGCTGGCAGCTGCTCGTCGTTGCTCGGTGGTGCTCTCCGGGTACTCCGGCTTCCTCCACCCGTAAAACTGTCACGGTCATGATTAGCCATTGTGCATAAGTATATGACTTTAAACAGAAATAAATAAATAAATAAATAAATAAATAAATAAATAAATAAATAAATAAATAAATAAGCACTCAGGCAACGATGTACCCATACTACTGTTTATTTGACAGGACCACACTAGCTTCAGATCAAGCTCCGGATGGGGAAGGTGGAGCGCGAATCCAAAAAGATATATTTGAGTGCCAGTTTAACTCCGTAATCATTTCAGAAAGAATATCAAACTAAAAATTTGTAATATTTGGATGTTATTACTTGGTTAGTTTTATATCGAACGAGATATCAGCCTTTAGTAACTTTATGTCAGCGTGAGTCCAAATATCGAAGATCGAGTTCGATACAGACGACATGTATGTAGATATAGGAACTGTCTTCACTTCTTGAGTGGATATCGATATTATATTACGTCTCCCACGTGGGAATTAGAGGTGATTACTTGGTTAATTTTCATATCGGCCGAGATATCAACCCAAAGGTCGAAGGCTGACATGAAGTTATCTCGGGTTGGTACCTCGGCCGATATGGAACTAACAAGTAATAACCTCTTTATTTATTAACCCTTTACCCAACGTAACGGCCAAAACCGGCCAGCGCTATTCACAAAAATCGCCAATTAATTTTCATTATTGTTTCATTTTTTGTCTCAAAAACATAGGTTATGAACCCTCATTGGAACGAGCTCGTCGAGCTCGTTCCAATGAGGGGTCATAACCTATGTTTTTGAGACAAAAAATGAAAAAATTAGTTATTCAAGAATTTTGTTTGCAAGTGTCGTCTGCTTTTCATGTTAGGTAAAGGGTTAAACCAAAACAAATAATTACAAAATATTCTCTGATCTGTTACAGTTTTCTGACAGTGTTCCTCATTCTTTTCATAAAGTCCGAAGTCTCTTCTCCCTCTTCTCCCTCTAAGCAGAACTGGTTCCATCTCAGGGAAAAGATTAGAACCAGTTTTGGTTCTAAAGAGAACCTATATTTTTGCAGTGTAGATACTTTCAGCAAACTTCTACTTGCACAGGAGTAAGTCCAGACATCTGTGATCCCTCTTGGAACGACATCCCTTAAGACAGCTTCAGGTAGTATTATTAACCCATTACCTAACATGAAAAGCAGACGACACTTGTAAACAAAAAGTCTTGAATAACTAATATTTTTCATTTTTTGTCTCAGCTCGTTCCAATGGGGGGTCATAACCTATGTTTTTGAGACAAAAAATTAAAAAAATAATGAAAATTAATTGGCGATTTTTATGAATATCGCTGGCCGGTTTTGGCCGTTACATTGGGTGAAGGGTTAATACTAGAAAGAACACTACGCTACAGAATACCAACCTTATCGGCGTCTGTTGCATATACTTGTGCAACAACCGAACCAGCTACTGAATGTTCGGCGACTTCAGCCCTGTACTGTGATTCCTTGAACAGCGGTGGATTGTCGTTTATATCAATGACGTTTATGAAAACTGTTGCGGTTGCTGTTCTTGTTTCAGGTGCGTTGGTTTGATAAGCCTGTGGAATAAAGACATGCCAAATCAAGCAGTACAAATTCAAGTATACAATAACACAATCAGCTTAAACAGCTCGGGACTCAGTTCAAAAATAGGAAAAATCGCACAAAAAGCTTGATCTGGGAAAGTGCTGGACGCCCAAATTTGGGCTTTATTTAGAAGTACTGATGCTGTAACGTAAAGCCTCATACTCAGCAGATATTCTTCATACTATCTTTGAAGTAAAATTATTTATTATGTCAGGATTTTCCTTGTTACAGTGTAGGCACTCTCCCATAAATTTGCAACAAGATAAAGACACGTGAACAAATTTTGATAACGAAAGATAATTCAGCACTGTGTCCGCTAATAGAAACTTTATATGCAGTTCTTTCAAACAAATGATGCTGTGTGCAATTATCTTACCTAACGCTCGGTGTTGTCAAGTGTACAATTGGTTAATTAAACCTTTACATAACATAACGGCAATATCTGAACAACGCTATTCACAAAAGTGCCACTCGAGGGGCGTCGCGAAGTTGAGAGACTGAGGCGGGATGTAAACCTGATTTGTCACGGGTGTCATGGCTCAAGTTCCCACTAGTTAAATAATCCAACTACATCGTCAAGGCATGCCTTCGTTGAAGGCATGCCTTGATGATGTATTTGGATGATTCTAGAGTCATTAGTGTAGTCAAAAATGCAAGACGAATTTGTAAATTTATTTGTGGATATATAAAATATACATATAGTAGTCATTACGCAACATCAGATTCAATTAGTGTCGGTATTCCAAATTGGTGATGCTGGGGCCCCAAAACCCAAATCGCGTGTGCTACAGACCTTCACGTGTAGTTGCATGAAGGATCGTGTATGTGACATAAGGTTAATTATTAGTTTTAACTTTCTTTTCCAGAATTACCTACTATTAAACTAGGAATATATGGCTTCAAACGCGGCTGATATGACGTCGACCTCGGCCGATATGAAACAAGCTGGAGTTGCCCCTCGCACCTGATGCATCATTAGGCGTAATTGAAATGTTCATACTCATTCGTCGAATACAATTAGGAAAATTGGGGTTACCAAGCATGGTGGAGTGGTTTGAAGCAGAGTTTGGTTTGATAAGGAATTAATGGTGGCAAGAAGGATTATGTGGATTAATCGAAAAAAGGAGAGAGTTCTACAGAGAGTTTATCGCAAATTAAAAAGAGTCGTAAGCCGAGATTCGTCGAAGTGGGAGAAGAGAGTTAAGCTTTCCGAACGGCACGGCTTCCTTGATGGAGAAGCCGGACGTTCGAGTAGCTGAACTAGGAGTAGGAAAGGAAACTTCGAGTTTGTGGAAAGAATGAGAATCACTAACACTGTCAGAAAACTTAATCCGATCTGAGAATATTTTGTAATTATTTGGTTTGGTTTAATAATAAGAGCAATTATATGTTTTATTTAGGAGTAAATAAATGCTTTGTCTAATTTCTTTGAAGGTTGTAATGTGCTCACATACATGTACTTATTCACTTATTATACTGCTGTGGAATTTGGATTGTGTAATCCGCGCGCGTATGCTTACAATATTACTTACACACACATTCCGAGTAATAATTAATGGAATAGTCCGGATTTACATAAACCTCAGTTCTGGTATTTATGTACGACTATCACGAAATAGAAACCAGGCAGTTTTTCAGATATTTCTCATTTTAGGTCGAGCTCTCAAGCCACCAGTTAAATTCTATAAGGAATTCGACGCTGTTACGGACTAGAACCAGTCTAGCCCTCAAATAGTTCATCGCCTATGTTTTAGATTCAATCAACTTAAATATTCCAGACAATTAAATCTACAAGAACCATAAACATTCATTTTCTTTGAATCAACGTGAGAAATGTTTCTCAATCGAGAATTGATTTGATGGAATCTTTATTGAAATTTCAATACAGTACTGTACAGCATCCGTGGACTGGGCGAAATCCACGCGTGGGGAGTGATTTCTGCGCATGCGTTTGCCAGGTAATAAAACTCAGCAGCAGCAAAATTTTAATTAATGAAGCACCGGGTTTTACCCGGTGCTTCATTAATTAAATTTGTGATGATTATTCCTATAATTAGTGTTTGAAATCTAAAATCATTGCATCCGTGGAAATATTGCCCATCCGTGGAAAGTGACCAGTCCACGGCTGATGTACTGTAATACGTGTTTGTTTGTAAACTAAATACGTATAAAAGAAGACTCACCACGGCTGTAGTTTTACTATAACGCGCAAAGGTCAGACAATTATGTTGATATCGTGATGCTTTTCAGGCGAAATACATATTTATTATATCTATTACTGAAGCACGAAAGAATATCCGAGTGTATATCTTTACGAATAAAGGAACAACACATTAAATCAACAATAGCCTGCGCGCAAACTCCACAAAAATGGGTAAACAGCTTATAACAGCGTCGGATTCCTTACGGAGCTTGATTTTGGGCATCGCTTCATATGATTGAAAACTCGTAAGTCTGGGCGTATCCAGAAACATACGCAAGGACTTCGGGAATACTCTTCCTCGTAATGTAGAGCATGTGGTACATTTGTATAACCTGTTTCCTTTCGAGATCTCAATTTAGAACACAATGTAAAATTCAGGTAAGTTTATTTTGCAGTACGTGGATACAAATATTACACAAATATATTAGCCAAACGATACTTACGGTCATGACATTGCCAGGAAATGGCATAGCCTATTTATTATTTATTAAGTTTTTGTTACAAAATCTAGATGTACATCCAAGTGCTGTACAAAAGGTGGTTAATATGAAGGGTAACAAGATTGTGACAAAGTTGAATTGAATGAATGAATAAATGAATGAATGAATGAATGAATGAATGAATGAATGAATGAATGAATGAATGAATGAATGAATGAATGAATGAAACAAAAATATAATCAAATAAATCTCTTTCATTACCAAGATTGGAGCCGATAGCTATGGTCTTACGTGGGAATCTATTATAATAATGGGCATTTATGCGATTGACTGAACTTGACTTACACCTATGCTGAAAACATAATTGACAACATGTACTTAACAATGACGATAAAGGTGATCTTAAAACTTCATGCTGAAAATAATAAATTATTTCGTTTGATACATTACTGTCTTTCAAGCTCATCACAGCTTTCTCCCTACCAAACCCAACCAAATAGTATTCGAGATAGATAGATTGGTTTGCCCTGGTCAATGGTGGAGGCGGTGGGGAGTCTGAATTACACAGCAGCCATCAAGTCCCACATTAGTCCTATACTATGTGTATGTTTCAAAGTGGTCCAAGTAATATACAGTAGTCCTTGTACTCTGTTTAGAATTTCACAATATCCTGTACACTATTGCTATAGAATTTAAATTGGGGATAACAGGAAGACAGCTAATTTGGCTATGTTATTCCCAACAATAAACATATGTATTTTCATGTAATTTTATCATTGCCATTATTGTTTATTATTGTGTATATGTTTTATTGTGAAATAAAGAATCAATGAATCAAGTTAATACACTACTTGGGAGTGCTTACGTTAATGCATGGTGATATAGATGGACCTAGGAAAAATAACAATGTAGAGTGAAACCAACATTGATTGTGTACTTGTACAGGAACAACCGCGACCCACAGCCTCACACAGACGAGAGCACCCACTTTTCTGTGAGGAAAAAATAGGCAGCACAAGCATTCCCTCGACTAAAAGTATCTGGTATTTAACTCGGGTTCCTTCTCCAAATGCATGTCATAGGAAAGAATGCAGACCGCGAAATGTATGTAAAGTTAGGTCGACAGACAATATGGTTCTTGGATTGAAGGTTTGTATATTCCAGATCGCATACTATCCATACCACGAGAATTTGTATTTATCCCATAAATGGCTGTTATTCGAACAATAAAAGCCTTGGATAAATATTTGCTTTATTCACCTAGTAGGGTGATAAATTTTCCCCATAGGTTTAACACTTAAAGAATTTATTCCTATAGTAGAGACGGACTTGTTGACCTCTGACCTCTACCGCATTCGTGTTGTATAATTTCCAGTTCAATTGTTGTTTTCCTTAAACCTTTTTGAAAGTATTACACAATGCCAGTAGGAAACACAACACATTGTTCATTTAATCAAGCATTTTTGCAAGTTTAACTCAAGTTTGAAGGGGAATTATTTTTAAACAGAAAGGTATCATTGCGCCTTTTTATTTTTGTTAATAATGCTTGTCATCGAACTGGATCTTTGTGCTCCTCACTTCTTGCCGTGTTTTGAAGCGAGTAACAGCACGATTTCGCCCCAACTGCTCTGTAAAAGATTTATGGGATAAACAAAATAAACGTACAGTGTTTTCGAGTAAAAAATTTATTCTCCTCGTAGAATTAAGAATGAAACCGACTCGCCAGAGGCTCGTCGGTTTCATTCTTAAATCCTACTCGTAGAATAAATGTTTTACTTGAAAACACTATACGTTTATTCTATATATATGAAGCGTATTTCAAACAATATCATAAGTTAGTTATTGCACCAATCATGCACGGAAAGATAGAGGATATCAACGCTGTTTTAGTGAATACCGGAAATTATCTCATGAGTGTGGACCTGAAAGTTTTATTTTTCACGAGCGCTTGCGCGAGTGAAAAATAATACTTGCCGGTCCACACGAATGAGATAATTCTCGATATCCACTAAAATAGCGTAGATTTTCTTTTTATTATATGCTATGTGACATTTTACCGCGCACTAGTCAGCCCAATTGGACTGCAAACAGTTTCAAGACAATATGAAAAAGCTGCTGATCGTTCCCTCAAGGCGACGTTCAAGGCGACGTCGTGCGCCGAAGCGTAACGTCATTTAGAAAACTACCGAAAAAATTCATCGTGTGAGCCTGAAAATATTATTTTTCACTCGCGCAAGCGCTCGTGAAAAAATAAGTCTTCCAGGTCCACACTCGTGAGATAACTCCAGATACTGACTAAAATAGAGTAGATTTCCTTTTTTATTATATGCTACGAGACATTTTATTGCACAATATTCAACCCAATTCGACGAGAAATGCGTACGTTTCAAAACAATAACAAAGATCAGCTGATCGTTCTTTCAAGGCGACGTAATGCGGCGTAGTGTGACGTCATTTAGGAAGCTACTGAAGAATAGTTCTCAATATCCATCGAGTCGATAGATATAGAGAAATATCTTCTGGATAATTTGCGATAATTCACAGGCTGGCATATAATAAAACTTACAATTTATAAATATCATTAAATTGTAAATTATGAAGCGTTCCGAAGTGTATGAGAATTTCGTTTTTTTTCTTACAAATGGTACGAATTTCTTTTTTCTGTAATGTAAAGATCTTTGATGCTGATGGTACATTACCCCATACCTATATACAGTATCAAAGATGACTTTGGATTGGAGAAAAATAGAGAGTTTTCAGAGAGTTCTGTGGAAATGTTTGCTTAATTAACTGCGTAATTAGCTCTTGCCATCTTGAAATAAAATTATCGAGACACGTTGCTTGCAGCTGAGATTTTCGTCCATAAATATACCAGGAAATCCAACTGATGTTTTTCTTGTCCTTAGCCTATGAATTCTAGTTTCATATTACCAAGGAATAATCTCCCATCTCTAGATCGTAGGAATCACTATGAGCATGAAGCAACATAAATTTAGTTTTCACAGCAATTGCTGCACACCATTCCTTCGCGTGTTCCAGTCATGAGCTACTGACTGAAAATAAAGCGTCTAAGTTGCATCTAGACGTAAAGGCCGTCGTATCGTCAGCAAACGATAAGACGTTTAAACTAGTGGTAATTGGTTATGTAGGGGAGGGAGGGACGGTGGCTTAGTAGGTAGAGGTGCACGATAGAAGCCGAGAGGTGCTTGGTTTGAATCCCACCTGCGGCAACCGCGTTGTGCCCTTGGGTAAGACACTTCACCCCATTGCCCACATGTGGGCACGGTGGCGTTATGTACTCATGCGTACCGCATGTCGATGGTGCACTTGTCTTCAACCAATGCTAACCCTGCCTGCTCGTGTGGAGTTAGTCTGTGAGGGATCCTGACAGTTGCTCGCCGTTGCTCAGTGGTTCTTGTCGGGTACTCTGACTTCCTCCACTCGTAAAACTGTCCGACACGAGGTGACCCTGGTTGACGAAAGTGTCGTTAAACCCCAACACATAAATAAATAATTGGTTTTGGTTATGTCATTTAGGTACATGAAGAACAAAATGAGTCCAAAGCTAGAGCTATGTGAGACACTGTTTGCAATGGTTTTGAAATTGGATGCTCCAGTCGCATAGAGTACGGCCGTCGTGGGCTGTTCAATTTCTACGTGTGGGTAATATTTCCACGGATGCAATAATATTAGATTCCAAACACTAATAATAGGAATAATCGTCAAAATTTTAATTAATGAAGCACCGGGTACACCATTGCCCACGCGTGGATTACGACCAGTCCACGGCGGCTGTACTGTTCTGCACACATTGGAATCTGTTTGAAAGGTGATCTTAAAGCCAAGATTTGGCCAGGCATATCATACCATAATGTTCTAGCTTGCCGAACAAGGTGAAGTAATCACTTGCTTGAAATTATTTTGAAACGCTCAGAAATAAGGGCAATGTATACTCTTTCGTTGAGTTATCATGTGCACTTACCGCATTATTTAACCCTTTACCCAACGTAACGGCCAAAACCGGCCAGCGCTATTCTCAAAAATCGACAATTAATTTTCAAAATATTTTCATTTTTTGTCTCAAAAACATAGGTTATGACCCCTCGTTGGAACGAGCTCGTCGAGCTCGTTCCAACGAGGGGTCATAACCTATGTTTTTGAGACAAAAAATGAAAAAAATTAGTTATTCAAGAATTCTTTTTGCAAGTGTCGTCTGCTTTTCATGTTAGGTAAAGGGTTAAAAGACGAACAGCGGGATAAATTGTTGAATGGCCTTTCCTAAATCCAATTTGATATTGGTATTTAAAAATGTTACGAAAGTACAATTATATTTTCAATGATTTTAGATAAAAACAGCAAGATAGTAATGGGTAATGAGCTTATACTATTAAAGAGTTATTGAGTTATTCATCCCTATACTTTTATACCGGAATGACTTTAATAATTTTCAGGTTGAGAGGACCACACCTGACGAAAAAGGGAGGTTGATTATATGGGCTATTAGATCAGCTTTCTCACATTCAACTTCTGTCAGTAAATGTGCTGAAATAAGCTTGTAATCTATGTAATAATTAATGCAGCTGACAAATCACATCTGACATAATTCACTCGGAATCGAGTGAAATCACATCAAAGCTATTGTAAGTATAAAAAATGGAACACATACTTCTTCTTTCTGCCCCTCAACACTTACTGCTTTTACTTACTTCCATATTCTCGACATTATTTCATGCAGTACTCCATAGATTCCAATTGGTGTTTCGTATGTCGACATGTATTTTAAAGACACATACTTTCCAAAGAAGAAACTGACCGTCAATTCAATTCAATTCAGTTCAATTCAACCTTTAATAATTAAACCTTTTTTCGATTCATGCGTTTTCAGATAAAACGATTGGCTCACACCATTCTGTTTTTTCTTTTCATAACTCAATGAACCGAAAAAAACACAATTAGGTCCGCCCCCAGCCACGCCCCTAAAATACTAGTCTTCGGAGTTGCAACATGGTGTCAAATCAATAGAAGTTAGAACACTGGCACGTTCTAAATGTGAAAAAGAAAAATAAATTTATATTACTAATTTATCACCATGAAATTATTTATAAAATATTTAAATGACCGTGGTGGGTCAATTTTTCTTTTTCTTCACAACTGTATTTATTTGACATTTCAATTTTTACACACACTGGGTGATAGTCTGCGTTCATCGTTTTACCCAAATCGATTGTAAACAATGGCTGGTCACGACGAATACGGCAATTTTATTAACGAGTTTTCAGTTTCCAATTCCAATGAATGAACACTACCTGAATTCAACTAATTTCAGGTCATCTGGCTTTATATCTAACTCCACTTTTACAAACTGTGTTTTTCAGTTCTCGGAAAACGGTCAAAACCAAAATACAATGTAACAGTGTTGGCCTACTTCCACCTACCACGGAACGTAACTTTTACGTGAAGTGAACAGTTGAATGAAATTTGAGGGAGGCGTGGCTTATGACGTTTTCTTTGCATTACGTAATTCATTGGTCAATAAAAAATTTAATGACATAAGTGCATTTGACTTGGAAAGTGTGTCAATTGCTACCTGCATTTCAATAATATGCGCCCTCTTTTATGCCAGAAAAATAATATGTCTACCAGTTTTAGTTTTTAAGTCTTTGTTCGCTGAAGTAGAGGACGACTAACACTATTTATTTATTTGGGTCGCGAACGTTTAATTATAAGGAATGATCGCTTCTTTTTGTCTATTTTCTTGAGTTATAAACCCCCAAAAAACAAAGTCCAAAGTTTGGACTTTGTTTTTTGGGGTTCATAACTCAAGAAATAGACAAAAAGAAACGATCATTCCTTAATTTCACAGCACGCAAATACAAATAAGAGAGAGAGAGAGAGAGAGTAAAGTTGCAAAAAATTATAGAATGATATATAAATGTATACTGTGGGGAATGACATAGCCTTGTGACTGTCTTCCTGTCATCCCCTAGACAATCAAAATAATAAATAAAATAGAATGGCAAGTGTTAAATTCAAGTTAAATGTAGTCGATCTAGACAGCAGGTAGTTGTTGCGTTTATATTAACATCCTTTATTAGAATTGATTATTGTTTCCACATCATGGATCAAGTTCCCAAGAATCTTCTTAGCTTTTCGTGTCTTTTGTTTCTTCTGCTTTCTTCACCTCTGGTACAAGCAGAAGGTACTCAAGCTGAATGTGCATTTTAGAAACGATACACTTGTTGTCAGACTGAGCGTGCTTGTTACCAAATTAATAAAATGCAGAGGCAAATTTGTTCGTGGCGTTAGAAAAATAAAACGAAGACAAGCAAATATAAAGTCTTATAAAAAATAGAGAAATAATAAAAAAACGTGAAGAGCCCGCTCCAAAATCCAGACCCCCCGCACCCCTCCACCCCTACCCCTCCACCAAAACAAAATCAAACCAAACCAAAAAGAACAAAACAAACAAACAACAACAACCAACCCCTAATACCCAAAGGAATCAAACAAACAAAAGAAAGATCCCAACCATCACGCTCCCGCGCCAGCAAATTCTATGCTCCAGACAACATTGTATTTATAAACGAACCTTAACAATCAGTTTGTACTGTTCTGTGGTCATCTCTTCTCTGTCCAAAATTTGATTTACCACTATTGTTCCATTGGCTGGATCGATACTGAAAACGACTGGTAGGGGATTGTCTGTAAATAAATACACAATTTAGGCAGGTCATTACGTTAGCCAATAATAACAAACAAGTAGACATGCCTGAAATCAATTTAAGGAATAGTGCATGGCTTGGAGTTGACTACGCCTATATAGTGCCCAGTGAGGTGGTGTAGTTCCCGCTGCGAAGCGGAGCGAACTACACCACATCAGTGGGCACTATATGGGCGTAGTCAACGACAAGACATGCACTAATCATTATATTATATCGAACACCCATCAAGAAAAACATCTGTCCGATTTGTTAATCTGTTACCAAGGTAGCAGCCCTACCAACCAGCGTTATATAGAGAAAATACCATGTAGTTTTTAAAAAACATTTTCTTCTTCCAAAACACGGCTAACTTGGATTATTGATATGAGCAGAAGACAGATTTTGAATCGGTCGGCAAGGGTAAACAAAACATTTCCCCCAAACGGTATTCTAGAATCGCGCAACTCGCCAATGAAAACTAACAATTTTCGAAATTTGACAACGCAGTTTGATAATTTCCACACATTTGTCACACATATACATTACCGAATGGGTCAGCACGGGATACAAACTCCGAAGATTCAATTGAATTCCATTATTTATTCGTTTACTGCCCAAAACATACAATTAAAAAGCGAAATAATATGAGCAGCGAAACAGACGATTTTTCATATCCGGACGCGTTCTCATGAAAGTTGGACCCAGGTATGGATCATTCTCTTCGAAACGAGATATGGATCATCTTCTCAGGGAATAAAAATGAACGCCTCGAAAAATGTGACTTCAACAATGGAAAAGCGATACATTTTTCCACAAAGATTTCTTTCCGGGTCGTTTTGTGGATGTTGTGCCTATGTGAATCGATTTTTAAATTCAGCCTGATCAGTTTTATTCGCCCAGTCTGAAAAGAAAACTGATATAGTAGTGTGCTAAAATTAAAACACGTGTAGTGCCTGGTCAGTTCTGTGGATGCAAACTACACGAAATAGGGTATCATCTTTCAGCCAATCAGAATGCAAGGAAGTCACGTGAGATATAATATTTTATAATATTTCTCTTTTTAACAAATTCAGGAGCAATACACAAAATTGCTGCTTCTTGTCGTTATAATAAAACTGCAAACATTTTACCATAGCGGAGACAAAAGTATTTCCGATACAAAATACAATAAACATACCGCTAATATATTTACCGTGAAAACCAGACGGTTCGACCCAATGCTAACTCTGATCCGAAACTGTCTGGTGCCAAATATTTAGCAATCCTGGTTATTTTAGTGCCAAGCAAAGTGTTCGCAATCAAAACACTAATGGGATGTGTGCGTGTGTGGGGAGAGGGGGTGGGGGGGGGGGTGGGGCAGTCGTGAATTTTTATTGTCTGATCCAAATATATTGATCGAGTTTTGAAAAATGAACTGGCAGTTAATTCACGATGAATGGATAATTGGTCACGGAAAAAGTCTACAGAACTAGAACGTTTTAAAGAAATCATCGGTAGACGAAAAAGGCGATCACCTAAGTCACATCTTATTGTTTTATAAATACTTCAAACCGTCGCGAGTCACGCTTTACAATGCTGCCTTTTGTAAAACTGATAACCTACAGTGTTTTATTGAAGAAAAAACAACGCCTCGTTACCACTCATTGACAATTAACGCTGAAAGTTTGTTTACACACAATTTCTAACACCTTATTGAGAATATCGCTGGGTAAGAGTCTGAGTGTGTTTTGTTGAAATCGCTTGTTGTTTCCGTCTTTATTGCCATTGGGCGATTTTCTTGTATTAGCTTCGCTGTCGATCGCGCTGTTTACTGCTGCAATGATGCGATGACTTTCGTTCATAAGAGAAAGGACCTTTGTCGGTGCCTAACTTTAACCGATTTTTTTTTTTGGGGGGGGGGGATCAAGACTTTTAGTGCACGTGGCAAAATTGGCACCAGACAGCGTGAACACTGTTGACCCGACTAAACTCTACCACGAAGTAGTGTTTCGACACCCAACCATAATCATAATCATTAATGATTACAGGGTCTTTGAATGAGTATTTTATAAAATAAGTTCCTAATAATCTCCTCCCAACATTATTCAACTTGACAAAAAAGAGAGGTTCCCAGAGAGTGGATATATTTTAAGGTCACATTTATATCAAAATATGGAGATATGGAATTTTTAGATTAATTACCGAGAATAATCAATCAGTAACAGTATTCTAAAGTATACGTTAAGTCCAACATTGGAGATCGGTATGGGCAAACGAAGAGACGGGGAATTTTGAATTGACATCCAGAAAGGTTTTAGAAGAGAAAGGGGGGTCAGAACTTAATATCTATCATCTTGTTACGTTATGTCAATTGATAGAATCAACTGAAGCCCAGTAGAAAATAATATGTTTATGCCCATGTTAGAAAACTCATGACTGGGCACGGAAGAATGAAGAGGGCGAAATCTTGGGCTTCTCGCAGGTCAATCTTGTACATGTTTACATCGTCGGTAGCGAAATTCCTCCAAGCCGAATCAGACAAAAACGATCACTATTTTCCCCCTCCGTGTCCTGAAATCTGCCATTTTGCAAAAGCAACTGTCCGAGTCTGCATATTATGTCCTAAAGTGACTTTCACCTCTTACCTTCGCAACTTAAAAACATCTCATCTAGCATTTTATTACAAAAAATGGGATTGAACTCCAAATGCGAAATCACTAAAGATAATAAAAACATCGTTTATGCGTCTTTATAATTTTCTTTCAATACAGCTATTTTGTATAGCACTGTAGCGTTACAATAGATCCATGACTCAATCCACTGTTAGTTTTTCACTTCTTGGGCAAAGTACACAGCCTCGTGTACCATGTCCGGATTTTATATACCCTTGTACCTTGTCCGGATTTTATATACCCTGAACCGTAAACTTTTCAGGGTACATAACATTCTGACAGGATACACGAGGCTGCGTGCCCCACAAAAGACCTGTATAATGAATCTGTCATACTGGAATGTTATCATAGTTTATTGCGAATGCAGTAATTTTCTAATCCCCTATCTATCTCCCAAGCGTGGACATAAAGTTGGCCTACTCATCACGTCGATCAGTTGAATAACGTTAAAGATGGTATATGAGGTTTTGTCACTTATATATTCACGGAACGTTTCATCTGTCGAGTTATAATTATTCTCTGTGTAGTACTAATTTCAGGTTGAACGGTTCGCAAATCTGTCCACGATGACTTGATTCTGTATATTTCAAACCACACGTAACTTTATCTTTCGAAATAATTATCTTATCGGTTCAAGTTTCAAACGGCATTATCTCCCTTGACTATGTACAAAGTCGCGTGATTTCATGGACCACGGAAAAAAGTAAGATAGCTTTGGGTAGCCCGACAAGGTCACCAGCAACCAATCACAGTGCGACATTTTTTTTGCAGTATGACAAATTATGATATCTACCTCGAGATGACGGCGATGGATGTTTATTGAAATATGTCCACGTAGCAGACATGAATTTAGTAAGGTGTTTATTTTTTGAGAATGTGAATTCCATTTTTCGCAATAACAAATGGCGACATGGTAGAAGCCTCATTACTACTGTAATTTGATGAAAAGCAAAGCTGTGTTGAATTTAAGTTTGGGCATTGTACGAGAACATTTCTATTTCAAAATTATTAATAAACACGACACATATTTTAAAATTAATAGGTATTATTGTATAAATTGGTAGTCAGCTAAACAATAGGTAGACGTCAATCTATACACTTACTCTCTAAACGAAGAGTAACGAATGCCCCAAAAAGCAAGTGTGTAGTTTTGGGACTATCGGGTAGAAATCCTGGAGGTTCATGGACTGCGGATTTTCCTGCTGTGCTTTCAAATTTCTACCAGTAATTTGAAGAAGGTTTTGCAATTGTATCAAGGCACCATGTAGTACTATACCAAATCAATCAGTGCGTACTGGAACCAATACTATAAAACGTTTAGAATTGTATTTACCCGAATGTTTCTTTCTACAAGTGATTATAAATGACAGAAATGAACCAATAGCATTTTAAAAGACATGGCAATTTGCCAACTGGCAAATTGCCACATCTTTGAAAATGTTAATGGTTCACTTCAGTTAGTTATTTCCATAAAAAGAAAATACAATTCTGAAAAATTGAACTGTAAAAGTTTTATCGTATTGGTTCCTGGATGATAAAGTTATCGATTCATACTTACAAATATAAGTCAATATGCATCAGGCTGGACTACTGATCTCTATACTACTAGATTTGTGGTATATAAGCGATAAAACGTCACAACTTAGTCGCCCGGTCAATCAATGCTAAGACTTCTTCCAAGGCGTTTCGTTTTGTGCAAGCTGTTACCCATCATCAAACAGCAAGCAAAAGTCTAGTAATACACTATTACCAGGGTATCAAATTTTGAATATTAGCGCTTGTTTTTTGTCAGTAATTACTATAATATGTTGTGATAATTCAATTTACATTGTCGTGAAAAAGTGCGCGTTATAAACGTATTGGTTCTTCTCAGACATCGAACTGAGTACTTTAAAAGTGATAGGCTCATTGTTACGAGTTTGGAACTTGAAGACTGGAACAAAAACAAATTTCTTTTTATTTTCCACTCACAGGAACAAACGCTTCCCTCATAATGACAACAGCTGGGACACCTTTCTATTTCTGTCCAATAGTTGCACCCAGTGCTTCATAAATTAAAGTTTTGACTATTCCTATAATTAG
Organism: Pictodentalium vernedei; assembly: GCA_031216915.1. Taxonomy (NCBI): domain Eukaryota; kingdom Metazoa; phylum Mollusca; class Scaphopoda; order Dentaliida; family Dentaliidae; genus Pictodentalium; species Pictodentalium vernedei. The sequence goes on along the minus strand of CM062296.1, from coordinate 604,489,222 downwards.
TGTTTGGAATCTAATATTATTGCGTCCGTGGAAATATTGCCTACCCATGGAAAGTGACCAGTCCACGACAGCGATACTATAGGAATATATATTTACCAGAAAGACCCTACTGATTTATGGTAAGTAGGCATCGAGTCACTGAAGGCTGAATTTTGTTTGTACAAAGCATGGAACATATCGGGATGGACGATTAAATGAACGCAGATTACATGATGTGAAAGCAGGCCAGGGAGCGCGTTGGCTCAGTGGTTACAATAGTGGACTTTAAACAGAAAATGCACTGTTCCATCCACACCAGGAATAACCACGTTGTGGTCTTGGAAAAGGCACTTAATCCCGATTGCCCACATAGGGAAACAGTGGCGGTGTGTACTGAGGCGTACTGCACGTCTATGGTGCACTTGTCTTCAACCAAAGCTAATCTTGTTTTTACAGAGTTGGGGGTTGGGGGGTCTGCTCGGTGATTCTCTTCGGGTTCTCCGGATTCCTCCACCCCGAAAACTGTCTGACATGAGGTGACCCTGGCTGTCGAATGTGTCGTTAAACCCCAATAACCCCCCCCCCCAAAAAAAAAAAAAACCAGAAAACAAAATGAATACAGACCTGCAAGCTTATACTCTATCGTGTCGTTTATCCCTTTATCTCCATCATAAGCTTTTACTGGCGGAACTGTCCACTGTGATTTTCCTATGCTAGGAGAATCCTAAAGCAAGTATACAAAACTAAGAATATATCTACGGTTCGAAATAATTGGCGCATGTTGTTTGCAAGGACATCATCGAAAAACCAACAACTTAGTCAGTCACGTCTATCGTGATTAGCTGAATCTAATAGTTCCGTCTCTACGATCTCATCATAATAACTACAAACATAAAATGAAGTTCAGGTGTTTATGTCGTTCAAGTCAACGATGATTTGATATACAAGTCATACTATCGAGTACACACTTGTTTAATGAAAAAAGCAACGTGTACCTAAGACATATTTTCCTGCAATAGCTTGGATTTAAAAGAACAAAAATGGTGTAGTTCCACATATCGTCCATTGTGTGCAACAAGGCCCCATCTGCTATGCTAAAGCATTGTAAACGAGACCTTGTTGCAGTCAAGGGGCGATATGGAGCCGAATGAAAGTTGCTAAATTCATTGCAGCTCCGTGATTACACTAGTGGAGAAGAATTTCAACCAGGGACCATTACTCGAAAACATCCAGAATTGCATTTTCCAGAATTGTATTTGCTAGTTATGATTTTGAATGGGTTAAAATGAACCATTAGCATTTTCGAAAATCTGGCAATTTTCCAGTTGGCAAATTGCCATATCTTTTAAAATGTTAATGATTCATTTTAGTTAATTATATTAATAGGCAGAAAATACAATTTTAGAAAATACAATTGTAAAAGTTTAATAGTGTTGGCTCCGGATCGTGAATGGGTTGAGATTTTCTGTTCATCTTCCGACTTTCCACACATTAGAATCTCGACTTTTGGAAAAGGAATTCAGAGATATTGGCTCTCACATACTATTTTGGTTTGTTTTTCTTGGCTCGGTCTTGATTTCGGAATATTTTATCAAAAATATCCCGATGCGTTTGTTGAACCGTGTCAAATGAATGCGATCTGATGGGGAAGAGATCGCTTTAGTGATCGCAGTTCTGTACCTTTTCACATCACGTGACAAGTTGAATTTACTCATCAAAACAAAAGAAAAAACCTTGCACTTAGTATCGAATGAACTGTTGTTATATTTTTAAAAAAAATGTACAATCAGTGGACCATATTTCAGTCAAATATTGAACAATCAGTGGACAATATTTCAGTCAAATTTTGAAAAAAAATGTACAATCAGTGGACCATATTTCAGTCAAATTTTGAACAATCAGTGGACAATATTTCAGTCAAGTAAGTGTAGTCCATACTTCGTGAAGAAGTACACGCAACTTCACAATATTTACCACTTTTGCTGCCCCGTGGGAAACATGCCACCTGTGAAGAATGGGTCAGTCGAAACCCAGGCCATCCTAAATTATTTTATCACATTTTTGCCATTGTTTGACACGATCTACTACGACATGAAAGTCTTGGGCAATCGTGGATATCCGTACTGAGATCCGTACTGCTTTGTAATCATTCTTGAGTATTCTCAGTTGATCGGCATGCGCGTACGAAAGTTTTAAACCGTTTAAAACTTTCGTACTCCATCGTGGGATTTTTCAATTCCCTAGAGCGTCGAACCGCTGTCGTACACGTCCGCACTAAACCGTACTGGGTATTCTTGAGTATTCTTGAGTGCTCGTGAGTGTTCGCGCGTACTTGTACTTGGCCAGTGCATTGCGTCAAGATTCATACAGAACTAGTAAGAGCTATTGAGATCTACTACGACGACCCTAATAATTTAGTACAACTCCTCCAAGACTCCATTCGACTTTATCAAAATTATAGTACGACGTACCAAGATTTACCATGATACCAGTAAGAACTAGTACGGCCACACGAAGAATCTCTACGAAGTTTCCAGATTCTAGACGATGTTGATACGATTCTAGTAGTACTGAAATGGTTAACTGGATAATCTGTTTGAAACCAGTTAGCTACCTAACCGACTAGAAAAACCGTCAACCGGTTACCCGAAATATCGATAGTGATCGTCATTGCACGTTTAAAACGTAGTTTATTTATTATTATTTATTGGTGTTTAAGGTCACATATTTCTGAACAATGGCTAACCAAGACCGTGACAGTTTTACAGGTGGAGGAAGCCGGAGTACCCGGAGAAAACCACCGAGCAACGGCGAGCAACTGTCAGCTCCCCAATATACCAACTCCACACAAGCAGGGCTAGCATTGGTTGAAGACAGGTGCACCATCGACGTGCAGTACGCCTTAGTACACAACGTCGCCGTGCCCCCACGTGGGCAATGGGGGTGAAGTGTCTTGCCCAAGGACACAACGCGGTTGCCGCAGGTAGGATTCGAACCGAGGACCGAGGACTTCTACCAACTGAGCCACCGCGCCCCCTTAAAACGTAGTACATCTGCCGCTTCACCTTTGTGAAAGTTTGCACATCGTAGCCGCGACTTTGGCGTTCAAGGCTTCGTTAATGATCGACAGTTTCCGTGAGTAATGAATAATCGCCGAAACTGTTCCGAAGTGTGTATACAAACGAAACGTTGTCGAGTACTCGACAACGTTCGTTTGTGTACACACTACGGAATAGTTTGAGAATACTGCTTTTTAATTCCTATAGTTTTGATCCCATATTCGGTGAAATAATGCCCACGGATAACCGGATGTTATCCGGTTATAGCCCTCGGTTAGTCGGTTACGAAAATGAGCAACCCGTTTCAGCCCTATATTGTAGTAAGATCCAGTAGGATACAGTTGGGATTCCCAAGAACTCGTTTTCACCACGATTCCCGACAAAAAGGATACAAACCCCGGCAATCAACGGCTCTGAAATCATTGTGTTTTGACTGTCAACATCTACATCTACAACAAGAAGAATCATGTAGTGCGTCGTATTAGATCGTGATACAATTCTTGCTAGGTCTTGCATCATCTTACTAATTCGTACCGTTGCCGTGCGAGCACCATACAAGGTCGCATCAATTCGCACTGAATCGGCTTGGAAAGTCTTAGTAGATTCTTACCACAATCGTGATGAATCGTACAAGGTCGTATGAAGGTCGTGTGAAGGGCGTGTAAGGTCGTGGGAGAACCGATTCAGGGCGATTTTTTCAAAACAACGTGATCAATCCTGGAAACTTGAATTCGTGACTCTTCTTGGACATTCGCATATAGAATCGCAATGATGTGACAGGGGCTTAATTAACAAAAGGTGAATAAACTGTATAATGAAGACACGTGATGGGTGTATCCGCCTTGCAGTATATTGTGTAATATTTTCATAACATCTGTTATCTTTTAAATTAGATACATGTCTCTGATAGAGAACCAAGACCATGTGGGCTTTAAAGGATAATTCAACCGCTGATCTTGAAATTCAGTCGGAGACATTTCTCAGGGTCTGGAAAAGTCCACCACCCTCACCCCTCCCCGCCGATAAGCTTCGAAATTCGATTCGATAGCGAGTGGCGCTGATTCGGACTCTTCAAAATCATCAACATGGTCTAAAAGTCCTGCCAAGTGCCCTTTTGAATTCATCTTCCGTTATCTGGTCTCCCATACAGCGAAGAGTCCAACGAGGTTCTGCTTTCGCAACTGCTCAAATAAAATACTCGAGTGGATACGACAATTATGCCTATATTCCACCTTTGTAAAAATGTGCCGGATCTGCAATTTGGAAATCAGAAAGATAAAAATCGAGATCGATTCCATTCGAAATTTCTTTGCCTGATTCCATTCGAGATTCGACCCATAATTTGAAACTCGCATGGCTCTAATCAACAATTAATTGTTGTCAAGAGAATATGTTCAAAGGGATGGTTCTTGGAAATTATGGAAGCCGGGCCTATAACATTCTCTTTTCTTAAAAGTCTTCTAAAAATTGATTTAGCTGATTATTATTGTCACCACGAATCTGATGGAATTATATCAGGTTATTTGGCAACATCAGTAACATAAATCAACTCTTTGAACCAAATACACAGACATTTCTGCATACAAGAATCTTTGTTGGAGACAGGACTAAATAATAATGAATCACACTGTAGTGGTTTTGTCCCCAATGCTGTTGTCTATATTAATCCGGCAATATAAGTTATAGGGCGTTTAGTTGGCAGATACAGTGTCATATACGGCGAAGAGAAAACAATACTAGGTGAGGCGAAGCCTCACCTAATATTGTTTTCTCTTCGCCGTATATGACACGCTATCTGCCAACTAAGCGCCCTATAACGTACATATTATGCACGGCATGCTAAAATGTCATTGAGGGAGTTAACTCAACGAATAGTTAAATGATGCGCACTTCTCGAAAAATGTAAACAAAGCAGACGATGTTTACATACGCAACAAGGGGAGTAATTTTGCTTCCGCATTCTAATAAATCACTCGCCATGACTTGTTCTATAACAGTCAATGTTTTGGGCTGGTTTGGCATTTTATTATAACAGTTTCATTCAATCGAATGCAATGTTTATACGACGGGCCTTATTTTATATGGTGGTTCTTCTGTACGACTGCGATGCAGCATGTACGTCCGTGTAAATTAAAAGCCGAAGCGTGTGGATATAATGATAAAACAAAATGGCTGACGGGCACCTAATATTAAATTAATATTGGGTGCTTTTCAGCCATCCTGAACCTAATATTGCGGAGTCTATGTCTCTTAGTAACTTCATTTGATTGGATAAACAAATTTACTAGCATAATAATACCAAATCTGGCGCGTCAATATGTACAGTGCGGCCGCCGTGGACTGGTCACTTTCCACGGGTGGACAATATTTCCACAGACGCAATGATATTGGATTCCAAACACTAATTATAGGAATAATCATCAAAAATTTATTTAATGAAGTACCGGGTAACCCAGTGCTCCATTAATTAAAATTTGACTGATGATGATTTTTATTACCCGGTAAACGCATCCGTTGACATCACTGCCACACGTGGATAACGAACAGACCACGGCGACTGTACTCTAATGGTTAGCATTATTCTGTTTGTCAGTACAAGCTTTCATCTTATTGTGACTTCCTTTACATGTGTAAATGGTTGATCGTTCGTAGCACCAACCCGACACATGCTTCAGTGTGGCATTAATATGAATTTCTTTAGTGATTCGAAATAGCGCTATTCGGGGGCGCGGTGGCTTTGAGGTAACCGGTTCTCGTCAGATCACCGAAGTTAAGCAACGTTGAGCCCGGTTAGTCCTTGGATGGGTGACTGTCTGAGCGATCGATTCGGTATCCCGCGTTGTGTCCTTAGGCAAGGCACTTAACCCCGACTGTCCACATGCGGGCACGATCACGCCTTGTACTAAGTCGAACTGCATGTCGATGGTGCGCATGTCTTCAACCAATCAAACCCTGCCAGTGCTGCAGTGCGGAGTTACGATGTTGGGGAGCTGGCAGCTGCTCGACGTTGCTAGGTGGATCCCTCCGGGTACTCCGGCTTCCTCCACCCGTCAAACTGTCACCAATACGACAGGACCTTGGCTGTTAAAGTGTATTTAAACCTTAATAAATAAATAAATAATTAAATAACACTATTTCTTCCACATAATTCTTAGTAGTTTATTGTTTAATATTTATTGGTCATTTATTGGTGTTTATGGTAACATATTTTCGCATTGTGGCTAGCTAAGCAAATACCGTATTCTAGGAAAGACATGCAATGTTAAAACACTTTAAAAAGAAAAACAATTAACTTCGACTTGTACACTGCACATCAAATAAAGCGACGACATGGCCGTTGCCAACTCTGCCGATGTAACCAATTTATGGCACCTAGTTACGCAATAGTAGGGCTTTTCCATTAGTACGAACGCAGTTTTGATAACGTAATCCAACATCAACACAATGTACAACAACGTACGCCTTAGGTTCCGCTCAACATTTTCCAGGCATTTCCTAAAATGACATGCCATACACTCTCTTCAAATGCAAATATTCTGTAACTTGGTTATCGACTCCATAGCATGTATTACATTTCCCAGATCTCCTAAACATTTTACACTATCTGACTAATTAGAAATAAATAATCTGAATGTGGGTGAAATAATTTATTGTCAAATGCAAGACCTCAACCTGCAAAATTGCATGAGAAAATGCCGATACCAGTCATTTTCAGCCACCCAGAAGCCACAAAAGCACAATTTCCCCACCATCACATCTCACCTAACCCTGGAGCATCCTCTGTTTCTAAACAGTGAAACAATCCCTTGTTTCCGTCTCATTTTTTAGTTACATGCTTGGTAACAAACCCGTGTTAAAATGAAATTTTAAAAAGTAGCCGATTTTTCGAAGCCACTATTTCCAATAATTCATATGATAATTTACCCCTATGCATCACACTCCAACTTTAGGACCAAAACTTCGTATTCTATTGGCCAACAAATAGACTAATGTAATCATATATTTGATACTAAAATATATCTCCAATTTACATGGCATTAGTTTCAACATATGCCTTATGTTTAGAGTTTCAACCCTGTGCAATAGTGCGAAGCTGTGCAGCGGAACCTTAAGAGAAAACAATAGTGATCTCCCCTTGGATTTCACTTAGGCAAAAGAATCTGGAGTTTATACTGAGTTGAACAAACAGAAACCACAAGTCTCTAGTTTCAACGAGTAAAACGATACAACATGGTCTTTGTGGCTGTCGATATCTTTTGCGTCAGTTTTCGCCTGATTTTCATAACCACACCACACCTCCTCAACTCCCCTCCCCACATTGCTCTGAGCCACTGGAGATAGCATTTTTATTATTACCACCAGACACATTGACTACCCAGGTTTTGAAAATAACACTGTTAAATACAATCAAAATGTAAAACAATAAGCAGTAACAACCATTGCATTAGGGCGGGGGTGTTGCTCTCTAGATATAAAAGGGCAAACAGCTTAATGGACGGTTGACATACGGACATTACACCATTGATCAAAATGAAAAAAATACACACTATGATTAAAATTCTGTGGTGAACAATAACAACCAGGCTGTTCATAATTACATATATCTATCATGAAGACAAAGCTCAGTTTTTATGAAATGCAGTGCTCAAACTTAATGTGTTTACGAAATCTGACGTAAATTCAAAAAGTTGCGAAATTAGGCTACATCAACAAATTTCTCAAAATTTTCACTTACTTCCTTCCAGTTATGCAGAGATATCATTTGATGAATGTTAACTATCACTAACAACTGTACACAAACCAGAAATAATAAAAGGTTTTTCGAATAATGGTGTATTTAGAACTAAAAAAAATAAAGAACTTTCTGGTTGATCAGTTGACACTGACTGCAAAATGCTCTTAGGGTTCCGTTCCACAGTTTTCCAGACATTTCCTAAAATGACATGCCATACACTCCCTTCAAATGCAAATATTCTATAACTTAGTTATCTAACCCATAACATGTATTACATTTCCCAAATCCACGAAAAACATATAACACTCTCTAATTAGAAATAAATAATCTGAATGTGGGAGAAATAAAAACTATTGCAGTCTATTGTATTGCCACCAAGTGTGGTCACACTTTTTTGAGCTCCTGCTGTTTCATAGTTTTCTACTGGACATTTTTGGATTTATCTGCTGGAAATTGCAGTACATATTCCTTACAAGTTGTGCATTATTTTGATGTGACTTTGAAGATCAAATTTTTCATAATTTTTGTGTTTTTAACCAAAAAAACCTCTGAAATTAACTGAATATTTCTCCATCTTTGATTCTTTCCTCAAGTGCAGAGTTAATCCTAATTATAACACCTATTGTTCTGAACCAGATTGGACTGTTAAACCCATTTGCCACTCTATTCACTGCTAATGAGAGACACAACTAGTACTATTACATTCATGTGTTTCAGTAATGACAATTAAAATGTGTTTATTTAATTACACCTCAGATGAGCTCCATTCAATTAACAACACAATGGATCACCTTAAGCATCGACCTAAAGCATATGTTTTTAAAGCCTTGAAAAAACAAAGAATACTAAAACCAGAATTTTGTTTTACCAACAACAGCTCAGATAAAGTACACCAACCAAAGAGATTAAAAATTCAACACAGACAAGCAATAAGACCAAAGCCTATTAACTCTGGTGTGAATACCAACAACATTCATGTTATCAGCATAGATACCACTACTCTTTCCCAGAAAAAAGTACCTCTTTTGAACTTCGGACTACTGAATACAAGATCTGTTGCTGGAAAGGAACATGACCTAAAGGACTTCATACAAGACAACAATCTCAGTGTTTTGAAAGAAAATGATAGTGACAGTTTTTCTATTGGACAACTATTGCCACCAGGTTTCTCCATTTTACATAACTCACGGGAGAGCCGAGGTGGTGGTGTAGCTGTCATCCACAGCAATGCCCTAAAAGTAAAACATCATCCTGACACCTATAAAACTCAGCCATCTTTTGAAATGCTAGACTGCCTCATGTCGACCAACAGTTCACTTCGATTACTCATAGTTTACCGACCGCCACCATCAAAAAGAAACAAACTTACATCAGCACAATTTTTAAATGAATTCTCAGAATGTCTGTCCTTCTATGCCTTGTATGGAGGAGATATAGCTATTGCCGGCGACTTCAATATCCATGTTGACAATTTAAATGACACTTTTACGAAGCAATTTACTAATCTGTTCGATTCATTCGGCTATTCGCAGCTGGTTTTGAAACCTACCCACAACAGAGGACACACCTTGGATCTAATTCTTGTTCGTAAAAGTAACAGCACGTCAGTACAAAACATCTATGCCACAGATCCAGTATTATCTGATCACTATGGAGTCTTGGCTGAATTGACACTAGCAACCTCCACAATTCCTCCCAAGAAAATTACTTATCGAAAATATAAATGCATCAACATTGATTCCTTGAAAATGGATATAAGTTCATCAACACTGTCTCCAAATTATTTTTGTAGTAGTCATGGATCATCTGAGCAACTGTTATCTTTATTTGAAGAAACCCTTAAGGGCATCATGGCTGAACATGCACCACCAAAGTCAAAAGTTATAACTCATAGGGAAAAAATGGAGTGTTTTACAGAAGACGTTAGACCTGCTAAACAACAGCGTCGCAGACTTGAGCGTCTATACAACAAAACGAAGCTTGAGATTCACCGGCAGATGTTCTGCCACCACAGAAATACAACTAATAAGATCATCAAAAAAGCGAAGCAGGAGTACTACAATTCTCTGATAGAGGGGTCATCAAATACTAGGGTGTTATTCTCGGTAACCAGTAGTCTCCTTGGTAAAGAACAAAAAGTCATTCTCCCAGATCATCTAAATAACAATGAAATTCTGGAAAAATTCAGTGATTTTTTCATAACCAAAATTCAATTAATCCTGGATAGTATACCATCACATGAACCACCAGAGTTTGATCAACTTGACATAAAAATAGATTTTTCCAGTTTTCACACTGTCTTGGAAGAAGATATTCGAAAAATGATTTTGTCATCATCCAATAAATCCAATGATCTAGATGAAATTCCAAAATTCCTTCTGAAAGAGACAATTGATCATCTTCTGCCAGCTATATCATCTATTATATCTGCATCCCTTCATGAGGGATTTGTTCCACGCCCACTGAAAGAAGCACTTGTTACTCCACTCATCAAGAAGCCATGTCTTGATCCTGACAACCTGAAGAATTATCGACCAGTATCGAACCTCTCCTTCCTGTCTAAATTGTTGGAAAAGGTTGTTGCTTTACAACTCAAAAAACATCTGCATGAAAATGATCTTTTAGAGCCTTTCCAGTCTGCATACAGAGCCAATCACAGTACAGAGACAGCTTTACTGCGAGTCAACAACGACATTGTTAAATCAGTGTCTGGGGGTAAGGCTGTCCTGCTTGTTCTCTTGGATTTGTCAGCAGCATTCGACACAGTCGACCATGATATTCTTTTGCAGACATTGACACAGCATGGCATATGTGGAACTGTCTTATCATGGTTTGCATCATATCTAGAAGGTCGCAGTCAACAAATATATATCAACAAGACCGGTTCAGAAAGCAAGATGTTAAAGTGTGGTGTTCCTCAGGGCTCAGTGCTTGGTCCACTTTTGTTTACTCTGTACACTTCTTCTCTGGGTCGTCTTAAAAGACATGGCATATCATATCATCTGTATGCTGATGATACCAAACTGTACATTACATTTAATTCATCTCTTCAAAGTGACTCAATCACTGCAGTCAGCAACATGGAAACTTGCATAAATCTGGTGCGGGAATGGATGATAGATTTTAAACTGAAAATGAATGACTCTAAAACAGAATTCTTAGTGATATCCGTGGTTCGCATGCCTACACCCATCGTTACATCAATTCAGGTTGGAAACAACATCACCATGAAAAGTGAATCGGCCAGGAATATTGGACTGATTATGGACTCAAATTTAAAGCTAGACATCCATATCAATAAAATATGTCAAAAATGTTACTGGCAGCTTCGGGATATTGGAAGGCTGAGAACTTATCTTAACCAGTCAGCACTTGAAAAACTTGTGCATTCTTTCATTACCTCACAACTAGACTATTGTAATTCAGTGTTAGTGGGGCTGCCGCAGTATTTGATTCAGAAGCTTCAAAAAGTTCAGAATATTGCTGCTAGGATAATTACTGGTACCAAATGCTCTGAACACATAACACCTGTTTTAAGACAATTACACTGGCTTCCAGTTAAACAGAGGATTGATTTCAAAATATTGATCTTAGTATTCAAATGTATCCACAAACTGGCTCCAGTTTACCTGCAAGAGCTCATCACTGTATACACCCCATCACGCAGTCTGAGATCTAAAGATCAAATTCAACTAGTCATACCTTTTAGCAGATCTAATCTGGCTAATGATCGTGTGTTCTCCATCGTGGGTCCAAGATTGTGGAATGCGTTGCCTATTAGTGTCAGAAAATCAGAAACTATCAACATCTTCAAAAGAAATCTTAAAACTTTCCAATTTACTGAAGCATTCTGCTGAACCTCCCTAGAGGAAACTGAAACATGTGACTCTTTATTTTCAGAAAAGTGTATTTTATTTCTGTGAAGAGTTTTAGGGCACTCTTCGTGGTTTTACGCTTTTACAAAATCAATTATTATTATTATTATTATTATTAAATAATTTGTTGTCAAAGACAAGACTTCAACCTGCAAAATTGCATGAAAAATTGCCGATACCAGTCACTTTCAGCCACCCAGCAGCCTCAAAAGCACACTTTTCCCACTATCTCCACTCACCTAACCCTGTAGCATATAACCCCCTGTTTCTAAAATATGAAAGAGTTCCATGTTTTTGTCTCATTTTTTAGTTACATGACTGGTAGCAAACCCGTGTAAAAATGACATTTTAAAAATAGCCAATTTTTCGAAGCCCTGTTTTCCATAATTCATCTGGTAATTTACCCATAGATACATCAGACTGCAACTTTAGGACCAAAACTTCTAATTCGCTTGTCCAACAAATAGCCTAATGTAATCATGTATCTGATACTAAAACAATATCTCCAATTTGCATGGTATTAGTTTCAACATTAGTTTCAACACATGGCCTATGTTTAGAACTATGCGAACCTGTAGCGCGGAACCTTAAAACAAAGAACTCCGCTATTACCGGAAGTAATTCATATTAGTCTCCACAGCACAAAAGAGCTATAGGAAACAGGTGGAGATTTATCTATTTATCAATAGAGAGTATATTACACACATACTTCTTCTGTAATGTTCAAAAGAAACACATCCTGACTAAAATATGGATTCATATCATCGACATCATTCACATTCACTGTTAAAACCAATGGTTCTGAATAATTTTCAACTGTCTGAAAAGAAAAAAGTACATTATTTCCCCTTAATAAAAATCTCTATTGTTCTTATCATTGTTTGTGAATTTTTGAGACAAATAATTATGAGGTGAGTAAATTTTAACTCGATCAAATCTCTGCAAAACCCATGACAAAACAGCAAACAAAAATATAATTGAACCTGTTTGTGCTTTGTCCTTACTCGGGTTATACTGTAGATAATTGTCTTTTCATTTTATCAACAAGGGGCGGAGAGTAAGTTATGAAATGTTATACTATTTAAGGATATTACTACTATAATACGATAACAGCATTTAGTAAACAAATTTGTTTTGTTTTGTGTGAAGCTTTTTTAATTTAAGGCGAGCACGTCTGGCGTTAGAAATACTCATCCAATCGACCGCCATACATATATCAAGGCTTACCCTTGGCCTAATCGTACGGGCATGTCGGATGACATCTAGGGCTTGCACGATTATGGAATAAATATCACTTTAAAAAAAAATTCAACAAAACCATATCATGTGACCCCTCTTTGGAACGAGCTCGACGAGCTCGTTCCAAAGAGGGTCACATGATGTGGTTTTGTTGAAATTTTTCGAAAAATAATATTTTTTCGGCTGTTGAATTTGCATATTACGCGGGCGGATGCGGGCGATTCGTTGGGTAAAGGGTTTTAAAGTCAACATTAATCGTACTCTGTGACTTCTAGAAATAACTATATGGAAAACAATATTTTTGGTCATTAGTTTCTCGGGCCGGCCATACTTCAGACATGTTGGCACGTTTCACGCCTATTGTTATCCGAGGAAAAGTCAGACTCCTGACCCTCTCAGACCCAAACTTGAGCCTTGGCTCAGGTTTGAACCTGAGATAGTCAAGAGTCTAATAATAGCTACTTTGAGATTTAAGAGGGAAATTGAACTCCTTGGCAAACCGAGAAGGACAATTATTTGTACTCCCATACTTTCTAGAATATCGGAACCGGTGTCATGTGTTGTATCTTTATACTTCTTTCCCATTACGTTACAAAGTATTTTGATATTGTACAGCCCCTGACACTTCTTACGAGTACGATGGGGAGGAGAGTAATAACTTATAATTCATCAGTAAAGGAGTGATGAAAACCAATGATCGTCGACTTTGAAATAGTCGTCGATTAGGGGTGTTTCCAACGATTAGTCGACTTCTTGATTAATCATGACAGGCCTTATACCATCTTTACCAGCAACTTCGTGGTTTCACTCTTCTTGACTACCAGGAATGGATCTTTAGCCTCAGTGCGGGGGACTGTCATATTACCTCTCCATCCGACAAGACGATATGTTGTGACAGCATCAACCCCTCAATTGATGCTGCAAAAGAGTATTCAGACATCTCGAGAACTTTCCCAACGAATGGTTGATTCTCGAGACCAATAGTCTGAGAAACCAGCACACTTAAACACTCGGCCGACCCTTTCATTTATTACACCTCCTACACGGGTTGAACTTATACAGTCATCATATACGTTTTAAAGACATGCTTAGTTGTAAAAACACATAAACAATAAATCTTGAATAAACTATAAGATGGCCGAAATGACCTCTGATTCACTCTAAAATTGGTTAATTTGGGTTCATTTAAACCCAACTTATTTTAGAGTGTTTACATAATAATGTTTCGTTTCCAAAATTCAATGACAGCTTCAAACACAAAACAATCCCAGATCCATGCTCACCGCCTTGCCTTCACTGTTAAAGCTACGAAATGAATGGCTTTCCATGTTTCAATTCAAGGATGACTTATAGGTTTATATCAATCAAGTCTCATGGAGTACATTGAGGGATGTTATGCTTATCCGCCTACTCTGCCTCTCCACCGTCCATTCTATCGAATTTAATAATGAGGACATTAATAAAACACCCATCCTTAATCCCAGCAGTTGACCATCTTATACCTGCTAATGAGAAACAGATTATTGTTTTCATAAAATCCTTAAATCCTTTTGTGAATAATTAATGTGCTTTGACCAAATCTAGCTCTTGTCCTAGGTGATCATCTGAGTGTGTTACCAAGGTCAAAAACGGTACCTGTGCCTTCCAATTGAAGAATATGCAGAGCACTGTGAAATGGGCAGTTCTAAAAGCAAACTGAAAGTTTGGTGAAAATTGAGCATGAGATTTGACGTTACCTAATACTGTATCCTTGCGATACAGAACTCATACCAAACATTATGGATCATGTAGAAATTCAATGATCACAAAGCGGGCAGAGGATTTCAGCTGGATAACCTCTGGGTCGCGATCCGGCCGCTATTTTCTTTCTGCTTTTCTGCCTACTGTGATGTAGAATGTTACTCATTGGAAAAAATGCGAGAACATTGGATCGACGATACTGTTGATTTTCTTGAGGCGGTCTTGATTCTGCAATATTGTTTTTATGAAATTTCGAACCATTGGTGTAGAATGTGCCACGACCCGGTTACGATATGATCGAGAAAAAATACCACATTGCTTTCGATTAAAGTACTGCTCTACAAGTGCAGAGCTGCGTTAATTTTGGATGATAAATCCTAAATGATTTAGACTAGACTGAAAATAGGCAACACAGAGAAGAAATTCAGATTAATCCATTGCTTGTAAAAGAATTTTGAGCTTTTATGCAAGGGAAAGCTTCACACCATGATGGCAAGGAGATATGCAAGGAATTGTTTTGAAGGACCAGGAAGATCAACCAAGATCAAATATGTATGAGGCACTGACATGGAATCATTGCATCAAGAATATTTTGAACCCGGGAAACCAGTTTTCCGGTCAGAAACGTGACACAACCTGAATTCATAAAGTAGATAGTTCCTCCGTGGGGGTGTAAGGCTTCACGTTGAAAATATTAATTGGTCTACCCCATACAACAAACACGGACTCATCCAACCGCTGAACAGAACTGGCGTGGAAGATAACATCAGGATTCTAAGAACTAAAAAGCGATCGGAGTTTGCGAAGCGTCGATATATTAAAAACCTTCGAGAATTTTTGTTGTTGAGCATTGTTCTTTTATGGCAGGTTTCCTTACAAGATGGCGGCGGTGGAGAAACTTTCATAATGTGACCCTTCAACCTCCAGAACCAGTTGTACAGCGAGCAGTGCACAAAAGGCACTGGAGATGTCCGAAATGACGATGACAACCGTTTTTTCTTTGTGAGATTAATTATAAGCTGAAAGGTGACTTTGTTAGAAGTTGATTACTATACAAATAGCACCCTTGCAACTAAATGAGAAGTTGAGAAACGAAATTTATAACATGTGTTGCCATAGCGACAGGGTGGCATCGTCATAAATCATGTAATGGCCGCACACCAGCATATAAGTTTATTGAGTCCGGTCTTTGTGGGGTTAATATCCAACAATACATCGTCCGGACATTTCTTATTTCCCCCAGTAGCTGAATATTAAACATTCAAGTATCGAACCCATGTCTCTTGTTGTCATTTGAACTGATATCAATGAGACTTCACATGATCAATGGTGATACAACTCAGTCGTCATTTCCAGTACAAGCTCACGTTTCGCCACCTCTCCGTCGATGGACGCCATCAATGCACACGTTCTTCTCGGTGATTAGAGATGTACAATCAAATGATGTGTTCGATTAGTCTACATTACACAGGGAGGTACCATGAGTGAAGTGGGTTGTCGCTGGGGATGTTTTCTCGTTCCATAAGTACAGTAAAGAAAGACGTAATTTTTAGCAGTTGAGAAATAACTAGGAAACTTTTTGCTAAAATAAATAAATATTTACCCTTGCATACACATATAATGTGTACTGGTTTGGAGGTAATTCGTAATCTAGCGGCTCAGCTAAACCAATTGCTCCGTCAAATGTGCTTACACCTACATCATGAAATTCACTGTAACCATTCGTCTGTGAAGGACAACAGAAGAAAGAATTATGTTCCATTAAGACTAAATTCTCCGTCCTCTGACAGGACGGGTTTTTCTAAGTCAACGGCTCCAGGGGCATTTATCGTCTGACGTCATCACTCGGAATATTTGAAAAGAGGATAACAATGGGGGAGATTCAAAGAGCATACTGCATATAAAATCGCATTTTGCCAAGCCCTCGATCATTTTATGAATGTATTACCCACAATCCAGGGGGCACTGGAGCCGCCCCGACCACCCCGACCAATGTCGGGGCAAAAAATTTGCCGATCATGATATTTTTTGTGATCGACCTTCAGCCGAACGTCATTCATATCAAATAAATAGGCTTTGATTCCTTAATTTTGTTCTGGCGGATATCCAAAAATAGTGCACGCATAGATCGTCTTGTTTCTTTAATATTGGTCACACAGTGGCTGCTATTAATGACGTGTTAACGTAAGATGAGGAGATTTTGGAGGCTACTTCTTTTGTATTCCAACCGCTTCGGAAGCGGTTGGAATACTAAAGAAGTAGCCCCAAAATGGGTCTGAGAGATGTCATTTTTGAAACATTTTCTTTGGGCAGGGCCGGATTTAAGAATGGGCAGACTGGGCGGACGCCCAGGGTCCCCACATTTGTGGGGGTCGCCAGAGTGAAGTTCTTCCTTCGAGGAATATAATATGACACATTTCCCTGCCAAATTGCCTTTCAATTTGGCAGCGAATTTTGGCATATTATGTTCCTCGAAAGACGAACTGCATGCACTGTCATTTTTTTCTCCCCCACCTAATCGATGGCAACAATTCGAAAAACAGGGATCTGGGTGTTATGGTCGGGCCAACATGTTTGGGCCGCTCCAGAGCCCACGCAAACCACTTATAAGGTCGAGATTTGAATTGAGATGGTGTAATCAAGTTATTGATTTTTGCTGTCCCGTGGAGTCGTGGGGTTCACGGGAGATTCTTTTACTAAATTTCTTATCGTTAAAGTTACTTTGTTGATTCAAGTTCCCTTGTTCGTTTCACGATGTGGGTTTTGAGCTATGGGTAGGGTCTTATTGCAACATATACGTTACTGTGATGAACTGACGGCAACATGGTCTGAGGTTTGCGGCTCGGAGAGTATGTTCAACATCGATGCTTTGTGTCTCGGCTGAACATAATCTCCGAGCCGCAAACCCCATACTATGTTACCGTCAATTCATCACAGTAGCCTGTAATGTGTGGATACAAAACAATTTTTGTAATTTGTCGATTTTTTGTTGACTTTACATAATAATAACCTCGAAGGAAACATGAAATCGAATCATAAGTTCGAAGTACAAACTATTATAGCAGTTTAACATATTAAATTACAATGGCGCTAATATTTTGCCGGACTGGTTAAACTGTTATAACGGTTTGAGAATTTGGAATATTAAATTTCAATTGAGCTTATACGCTGCCGTAAGTTTGAGTAAGGGAATATCAGTGCGCACGTTTGTCTTATTGTTGCAGTATCCCCATGCATCGTTCTTCCAGTTCTTCATTGAAATTTTATGCTTGTACTTACCGAAATCTTATACCTCGTGTCTTTCAAAGGACAGTCTCTATCCACTGCACGATACGGCTGGTCGGATATTCTGAGAAAGCTCATATTTAAAGGGAAATTCTGAAAGGAATGAAACACAGAAAGTACGATTATGTTGAACTGTCTTTAACTTTGAGAACAATCCCGGTCGTTGCAACGATACAAAATAAAACTGGATGGTTTTGAAATCGTAAAGCGAATTTCCAGATGTCATCCAACAAAGCACAGCCAACGCCGAAACGCTCAATAATGAGGGGAAGGTGTCTTTCGCCTTTTAACCCTTTACCCAACGCCGACGATATAAAAATTTATAATTTTAAATATTATTTTTTCAAAATTTTCAAAATATTTCAACAAAACCATATCATGTGACCCCCATTGGAACGTGCACGACGAGCTCGTTCCAATGAGGGGTCACATGATATAGTTGGAGTGTAATTTTCTGAAAATTAATATTTTTTCAACGCCGAACCAACCGACCAACAACGAGCGGACGGTGGCTGTTACATTTTAACCCTTTACCCAACGTAACGGCCAAAACCGGCCAGCGCTGTTCTCAAAAATCGTCAATTAATTTTTAAAATATTTTCATTTTTTGTCTCAAAAACATAGGTCATAACCTATGTTTTTGAGACAAAAAATGAAAAAAATTAGTTATTCAAGAATGTTTTTTGCAAGTGTCGTCTGCTTTTCATGTTAGGTAAAGGGTTAACGTACTAATCCGCTCAATACAGTGCAGCCATCGTGGACTGGTCGTAATAAGCCAATTTCGAAACTGCCATCTTGGCTTTTAATCTATGCAAGGTCACAGGTCGCGAGGTATAAACATTCCAAGAAAACGCATTGTTAGCAATGAAATCGCACTGTTTACACCTCGCGACCTGTGACCTTGCATAGATTAAAGTCCAAAGATGGCAGTTTCGAAATTGGCTTATTAACGCGTGGGCAGTGATGTTCGCGCAAGCTTTTACAAGGTAATAAAAAATCATCAACAAAGTTTTTCAATTAAATTGTTGATGATTATTCCTATAATTAGTGTTTGGAACCATATTATTGCGTCCAGGGAAATATTGCCTAAGTGACCAGTCCACCGCGGCCGTACTGTATGACCGCCCTATGACCCCCATGACGTAATCTGAAAGTTCGATATATAGGAAGTTCTTTGAACGGCAACTACAGTTTTAGATATGTTTTTTGAAGAGGTTATATTCCCAAAATTTCGGAAGGCTAAGGCTCAAAACGAGGTTGAAAATAAAAGTTATAGAAATAAACGTAGACTTGGCATCGCTGGCATCGGGTGTGTCAATTTCAAATGAAAAAATAAAGGTGCACAACTTTAAATAGCCATACATATGAATGGGAAATATGTGTAACAAAGTCCCAAATGGTTGGCAATGGCCAGGAGGGGTTAATCTGGGGATCTTGGCGGTTCGCGAAATGGGCCCCACGTTGTGTCCTTTTTTGTTTCAGGACCGTCGCGCAAGTGATGTTTAGGGGTTAAACTATAGAACAATACTCACATTCGAAGTTCAACTTGGCCGCAGAGGGTTAAATGATATTTTCAGCTAAAGGACCAACAAAGACTAGTTAAAATTTCACGGATTATTCGGTTTAATTGAGCTAAAACATGTTATTCATTTTAATGTAATAATCAAACTATAATTCTAAGTTCTACATTCCAAATAAGAGAAATGTTTTAATCTAGACCAAGACCAAGGTATACCCTAAAGGGAGCAATAGCTCTACAAGGGAGATATAGCTCTTCCAGGGCAGTAGACCAAAAGTAGTAATTTATTATCCAAAATCAGGACATATGCTCTTTAGCCCAAATAGCCAAACAGAGTTAATTAAAACTAACCCAAAAATCAAGCGTACGCGAGGTCTCTAGAAGAGTTTAGCTCTTTAAAAGAGTTCAGTGGGAGTGGTCGTCAGCACTGCTGTACTATGGGAGTAGTGAATGTAGTCAGCTCGGCAGAGCTACGAATTGGAGTTTTACGGCTGAACATGCCTGCTTATATATACCAGAGGAATGGAACAGCACCAATCAGAGACATTCTCTTACTGGCACTTCCACGCCAAGGTTTTCTGCACCCTCAATGAGACTTAGTCGTGCACAGCCCTGGGATTTTTATCTCTCCTACTTTGACCCCCCCCCCCCTCTGCACTTGCAATCAACTCCTCTCCTAAATCTGTTATTCACAATATTAGAGGGAAATTGGTTTCTCGAGCTCAGGAGGAATGCATATCGAGCTCATCCCAAAAATTAGGCTTGAAAACAATGGGAATTTATTTCGAGCTCAGCAAAAATCAGACATGACCAATTCGAGCTCAGTTTTTATCTGAACTAGTATTTCGGCTAAGGTTGATCCAATGGGGATTCGTTTTAGAAAAATGAAAAAAAAATAAAGTCGATGTGAGCTCCAAAAAATGATCTTTTTTCCGTAAAACACGCCAATAGGAATATATAAAAGTCTGAAGATCGCTTGCCTCTGACATTTGCGAAAACAAACTTTTCTGCACATCACTTAGTGCAATTTGAACGGGGATTTTAATAGAAAGTTGTAATGCGTTCCTTTCGTTCTCACCCCGCCCCCCCCCCCCCGTCCCCAAGTGAGCTCGAAAAAACGAAGTCCCAAACGGTGAAATACACGAAAAACTCCCAAAAGGGTAGTTGATTCCTGTTAAGCGTACTGTACCGAGTTGTGTTCTGACTTTATACTGCCATTCACCTCTGCAGCTGATATTTAAAGACAATTATCACCTTCGGTGGTCTGTTTTCATTTTTGCCTAACACAGTTTTCTGTCTAAGTATTTCATTCACGCCATAGCATCAATCAGATACGTCTCGACCAATCAGACGCGTTCTTCTTGACTTTCTTACATGTAAGTCGGATTGCACGCGTGGCGTACCAAGTACATAATAGTCTGTAATGGATTGGGTAACGTTTAATAGGCATGTCAATCGTGGCATAATAACTTTACGGAACCTATCCACTTCGTTTTTAATTTTTGTCTTCTGCCCCGTAATGTAAATCCGTCATTTCTTAATGGCACTTTACAATTTTCGTTTACGCTTTCCATGATTTCAGTAAATATGAGATTATTTCGTATCGAACTTTACTGAAGATCAACAACTAAATCTTTCAAATTCATAATTTCAGGCTCCGCACTTTCCAAATAGTTGATAAATAGTGTTGATGCAAATGGTTAAATCGTGAGCTTAGCATTCATTTCATCAAGAACTTTCAATTTGGCTAAATTCTTCTCAATATGAGTCAACCTAGTGTTTGAGTCATCAACTTGCCAAATCACGGTTTCAACATGATCCACCTTGTCTAAGTCACCGACGAACATCATCCATTTAGACTAGTTTCTCTTGATTTGTCTCGAGAGAAGGCGAAGATATTTTCACGCCAGATACGACTTCACTTTCTTTCTAATTTCGGCTCCTTTTTAATCAAATATGCCCCCTCTTCAATTGACCATTACAAACCTCGGCTGATATGACTTCAAACTTGGCTGACATGGTGCCGATTTCGGCCTATATGAACTAAGCTAGAGTTCCGTCTTACTGTGTTGACCCTTTACCTTACATGAAAAGCAGACTACACTTGCAAAAAAAATTCTTGAATAATTATTTTTTTTCATTTTTTGTTTCAAAAACATAGGTTATGACCCCTTGTTGGAACGAGCTCGTTCCAACGAGGGGTCATAACCTATGTTTTTGAGACAAAAAATTAAAACAATAATGAAAATTAACTGGCGATTTTTGAGAACAGCGCTGGCCGGTTTTGACCGTTACGTTGGGTAATGTGTTAATGCGTTACTAGGCACAACCAGTTTGCTCACAACGAAATCGTTCACCTTTATTCGTCAAACGCAATCATGAAAATTGGCGTACCCGGCCAGGCAAAAGGGAGTATATTTATATGGCGATGAATTAATGATGGCAATGATGGCAATAAGTGAAGATCAGGTGGATGAAGAGAAGAAAGAAGAGTGCTGTACACAAAACTCAACTCAAACTAAGATTCAGAGTCGTAAACTGAGATTCATCATTGGGGAAGTGTCAGGGCACATCTATCCACGTGGGAGGGGTGACATGGGGTTGTTTAGCCTCGCCATTGAAAATATTGGGGGACGAGCCAACTAGGAGGGTCGGAATCCGGGCCAAACTCGGCTGACAGAGCTGAGTTGGGACCACACTATAATTTTCTTCCCTGTCGAGTGAACTCGAAATATAGGTTCGTTCTTTGTTAGGTGTGATTCCTAATCACATCAGGCTGCGGAAAGGAAACAATGATTAAAGTAACAACGATTCTTTTATTTGCATTCAAAATAAACTAATTTCCGTATTCCACACATTTAACAATTTCATCAACATGGTAGAAGATTTATCACAGGGGTTAATAGTTTTTCATCAAATTCAGTTTATCTATAGCCCTGTACTGGAACTATAGTACACTGTCAAAATGTCTCTGGATCACAACAGGAGCTTAAAACACCGAGTCTTAATCTGTTACGCCTGTGCGCGTTTGCAGCTCTGACTGCCTGGGGATCCCGACCAGCACATGTCAGTTACTTGTGGCAACACAGTTCTGATTTGGATTCAGTTTATCCACTCTGTCGTCTAGTTTATCAAGCCTACGTCACATACCTTATTCATGTGTCCTTTGATGGAACTCTCCGTGAACGTTCCTGTCCTTTGAAATGCACACAGTTCATGCGGAACTCACAAATTCAAAAAGCGCTTCGAGCTTGCGCGAATTGTCACTGTCGACCCTGAGTCGATACTCTCAGCACTCTGATACTAAACAGGTTAATATCACAATACAAAAGCCTACACTTCAAGACAAGTGCGAGTCGATCCTCGCTAATGACATCTAAACTTAGCCGTTTCTTGGGTTCGTAATCTGCTCTCTGAATTCAGGCTTGTAGCCCTCGTTAATCTAATCTGATAATAGCGGAGTACAACGGAGCTTCGTGGATTGCCCAGCAATTCCACTCGCACGAGACCCAATGTGGCGTCTCACTCCTAAACGGTCGGAACACAAGTCTCTCCGAAAATGGCTTATTCCCCACACTTTATATCTCGTCTGGTGATGGTCAGACAGCAATATGTCAAGATGCCTAAACCTGGCACACGACATCTCTGAAAATGATATCGTCTCACACCAATGCATATGCTATCAAGCGTATCCCGAGAAACGATTAAAAGTGTCGGTCACTCCAATATCAATTGACTTTAGATAGCATGGAAGCATTTCATGCTGACCAGTAATATGCTAGAGAAGTATCCCACTGTGAATCGCCTAAGGCTAATTATCTAATTAAAACATGTGTGCTTACTGAACAGAAAGAAGAAATATATATACAATTATTTGAACTTGAAAGTAGGGGAGGGAGCCTCCTCCCTTTTAGACTGGTTTTGCCCTGTCAGGAAGCTGAGACGTTCGGATAACTAAACTAGAATTAGAAGAGGAGGAAACTTGGGACTTTGTGACAAGAATGAGGAACAATAAAACTGTAACAGATCTGAACACGTTCTGTTCTTATTCGTTTTGGTTTAATAAATAAAGAAACTATTACTTGGGTAGTTTCGTATCGCCCTTCAGTCTCTGGCTGATAACTATTTGTTGGGCATTTCTATCCCCACCGAAGGGTAGAGACGAATAGAGAAACCGATGTTTCGAAGAGTGTTGAGGTGTATATACGGAACAACAAATGAATTGCCAAGAATGTCCCAAGTTTGTAATTCCTTACAATTCAAATAAATGTACACAAATTATACAGCAAAATGAAGGTTATACTGCCGAGAACAATAACAATAAATGCTTTCAACCTGCACAGGTGATGGCAGACATAAACGGTTCCTGAATCATAACATTTTCTACCATCTTCGTACCAGAACTGACAATAAACTATTATTTCATGGGAAGAAATTTCGCAGATAAATGTTTTATAGCATTTTACCCAGAAAGAATCCCCGAAAAACGGCAACTAACTATTTGACTCTTCATCTTATCAACCCATGCACAAGTAGAGTTAGTTCTGGATGAAGACGAGTGTACTATTGGCGCTCTGTATACTGTAGTACACGACGACACCGTGCTCCTACGGTGTTTGTTTACATCAACTTCATCAACATTGTCAAACATAAAGACAATTTCATTAAAGAGAATCGAACTAACCTTCACCTCACTCTGTAAACTCTGGGGTTTGCGGCTCGAAGCTTATGCTCATCCGAGACGCGAAGTGGTCCGAGGTTTGGGGCTCGGAGCGTATGTTCAACCTCGACGATTTGCGTCTCGGTTGAACATAAGCTTCGAGCCCTCAGACCATGTTACCGTTAATTCATCACAATAATTTATAAAATATAAGATAAGCAAGTAATAGAATGGGAAGATTCAACGCACAATCAGTAAAACACATAATGAGAAATAACATTGATATTAGACCTTTTATTATTTTCCATGTTCTGCAACAGAAAGCAAACAACAGTGTAGGCACCAAGATGCATAGATAACTTCCATAGTGTCAAACGATGCAATTAAACAAATTGCTGCAGGTGGGCTGCCAGTCAGTAAGCACGTGGGTTGTTGACACAATGTTTTCTCTTGAGTATTTGAGACCGTGAATACAAGCCAATATGCTGGAAATAATAAAATTGTCGAGTGCAAAAACTTTGATACGACTGCAGTGATATAAATGACAGCGACTTGGGCCGCCTAGGGGGTACATTATAATACAAGCCAACACTCTCAACAAAATTATACCAATTGAAAAGAGTTATTTGTCGCTTTATCGGAGTACGAATGTGGCATGGGCGTGTTGTGTTGCATGAAGTGTCAAGCACTTCAAACAACACAAAACACCCATCTCACATTCATACGCCGATAAAGCGACAAAGAATTCATTTCAATTTTTAGATAAAGCGAGTATTCTTTGTGGGCAAAAATGATTGGGTATATGTGAGCGGCGGATATAGATGTCCTAAGTTGGGGAGACAAACCTGATCGTTCCCTCCTCGGTAGGATTCACATGTGACATAAACTATTTCACACGTGCAAGCAACGAAAACACTTAAAATGAACTCAAAGACACTCACCTCCGCCACAGAGATGTCTGCTGTATGGTTCGAAAATTCTGCATTATATTCATCGATAGCTTGAATCAACCAAATAATCCCCTTAAAAACATAATAAAAACAGTAGTATTGATATTATCTTATCGGATTATTCTACGTGTTCTCTTCTATGTTCCCCTCCACACATGTCCTTTGTTCAGTTGGTATACAACAACACCCACATAAATGTAAGTGTTACCCTTTTACCCAATGTTCCTGAATAGGAGCTTTTTCATTTTTGTCCGAAACAAGCGGGCAAACATGTTTGCATTTGCATTGACTGCAGGTAAGAGTGATAACTGATTTTATCATATGACTCGTCCGTTTTGTTCACTTTAAAACATTTGATATTTTGTTTTCATATTAATCAGTGACAAATAAAGCCTTCCATCAATTTCATTGGTCAATTTCAAAACTAGACAATTTGACTGGCTGAACAAAATACAACTGGGCCACATTTTCATAATTTGCATAATTAGAGTTGGGAGCTTTCCTTGGTAAATTTCAAAACTGGACAATTTGATTGGCTAAACAAAATACAACTGGGTCATATTTGCATAATTTCAGTGGGGAGAATTTACGTTATCTGTTATATTTAGGGTGGGTTATATTGTATTAATCTTTTACCTACAAGAAAAACGCCATTCATTTTTTTATATTTTCACTTTTTGCTTCCAAAACATAGGTTATGACCCTCATTGGAACGAGCTCAACGAGCTCGTTCCAATGAGGGTTCATAACCTATGTTTTGGAAGCAAAAATACAATTTTTTAGTTATACGAGGATGTTTTTTCCAAGTGCCGTCTGAAACTCAAGTTAGGTGATGGGTTAAAAAGGCATACTAAGTGGCTAATTCGTGCGTGCGTGTGTCATATGATAAATAGAATATGAAATGAGTGTTTTTCTCATATAATATTTATGAAACTCGTCCGATTTTCCGTTTGGGCTCGACAGAGGCTCGCCAAAACGGAAAATTCTTTGACTCGTTTCATAAATATTATATGGGAAAAACACTCATTCCATATCCTCTATTTATTATATGAGCTGACTCTTCTTCGGGTAATTAAGCCCGTTCATGAAAAACGATAATGCACTTTCCACCAAGCGCCGGGAAATAGTCGTTTGTCGTCTGTAATAGCAGTTGACGTTTTTTTAAAAATTATTTCACTAAATTTATGTCATTAAATATTTCGGAATTTATTCTTTATCGAGGACTTTTCCTGGTGCGGACACTGCAAACAAACAACGAATCTTAAGCTGTAACGCAATCGCAGGCCTCATAGAAGCAGTTGCATGTTTCTCGTTCCATTCGAGCGTTTTCTGTGGTGTTTTGGGAGCATAAAATAAATTGAATCGTAAACTCGCCCTCTATTTATATCGAAATTTACAAAACTCGTCTAGTAAATTAGGTCCAGACCTAATGTACTGTACTCATTTTGTAAAATTCAATATAAACTGTGGACTCGTAGGAGATCCTTCATTTCTCTTACGATTTGTGTCCCGATGCGCCATCTGCTTGTCGCCTTCCAGACTTTTGTATGCATAGCGGATTGAATTGATTTGGTATGCAGTAGCAAGGCAATGTGATATAAGAAAGGGAAGGGAATTTAAGGGAAGGGGTAGAGTTAGGGAAAGAAAAAGAATGAGAAAATGTGAGAAAGCATAACACGGACACTTATGGCAACAATAAGATTATGTTAGGTAAGGGTAAAGCCTGGTAAAAATATGAGAGGCGGCGGGGTGGTTACAGTACACCGTGGACTAGTCACTTTCACGGGTACGCAATACTTCCACGGACGCAATAATATTAGATTACAAACACTAATTAAAGGAATATTCATCAAAAATTCAATTAATGAAGCATCGGGTACGGTGCTTCATTAATCAAAATTTTGCTGGTGCTATTTTTTTATTACCTGGTAAACGCACGTGCGGATAACACAGCCCACGCGTGGATTACCATCACTTAACGGGGGCTGTTCTGTAGTTATGTTCATGAAACCGAAAGGCTGGAACACGGTAACCTGATGGTGAAGACATATATTTATAACTAGAGAAACAGAATTTACTGCATCCAGTAAATTCAAGTCTGTGTGAAAAGGGTTAAAGTGTCAGGAATAAACTCTACAGAAAGAGAATTTATGGAGGCTTATCTTCTGGTGTAAAATATTTTTTAACAAATCAGAAATGGGTTTTTGTTAACAGTATTTACAGATATTCATACAGGAATCAGAACAATTTTTATAAGAAACCAGAAAAGGCATATATGTGACCAGCATTCAAAGGGTTCGATACACGAATCAGAAATGGACAATTTTGGCTTTGCCCACTAATTGGAGTGATGAAATACATTCATAAACTTTAGAAATACATTAAGGTGTAAATGCATTTCCCAGTCTTTCTGAATAATATGCACTTGATGACCTCATTCAGGTGGACCGTATATTGAATCTCCAGCACTTTTTAACTCAGTCGGTGTAGTCCCATGTCTACATCTACACTGAAGAATGAGCGCAACCCACTTTGAAATAATGGCGCCACCAACTTCAGATCTGTCATCTATCATTCAGATGGAAAGGGTGAAAAAAACATAGATGAGTGCAAACTGGTTATTGTTAACCTGCATGCCAAAATGCATCGAGATAGGACGATCCGTATTTGAGTTGTCGCGCTGACAAAGGGTGCACAGACTCTATGTCGGAGATAATATCATAAAAACCTTAAAAACCCCAAGAGCTCATTTGAAGGCCTGCTCATAAAAGAGCATCTAGTGACATAAACAAGGCATACATAAAACTAGAACTTCTCTAATAAATTAATTTTAAACAGTCATAGCACTAACACAGTTAACAGTACAGTCACCTATGTCAGTTTTGCATATTTTACCAGCATCCTGACAGTATACAATTACATGTACACCGGAATTCTTCATGATCAAGTTGTTTGTTTTTATATTAACTTGGTTTGGGAAATAATTCTGTACAATGAGATTAAATAAATAGATCATGTTATTGTATGTGACAGTCACAGCTTTCTCCCTACTGCTTTTTGTGAAATTCTTTCATAGAGAAAATATTCATACAGGAAACAGAACAATTTTTCTAAGAAATCCGAAAAGGCATATATGTGCACACCATTTATAGGGTTCGATCAAGGAATAAGAAATGGACATTACTGCCGCTGCCATTTGTTTGAATGATGAGATACATGTATAATCTTCAGAACTGCATTAACTGGTATAAAATGAAATTCCTAATAGGTCGAAAAAGTATGCATTTAATGACCTCTCTTGACCGCATAGAGGTGGACCACATTTTGAACCTCCAGCAAGTTTCAACTCATTTGTTGTAGGTACCATTACTATAGGTCATACCAAACCTGATGTATGAGTATAAACTACTTTATAAATATTGGCTCCACCAACTCCGGATCTGCCATATTTGTAAATGATGGCAAATGTTCATATTAGCAAGGCAATGATGAAGTGCATGCATGGTACCTCTGGAAAATATATTGCAAGTAAAAAGGTTCAGTGATGTTGGAATGTAGACGTTGAAAGGCCTTAAAGACCACCGAGAGCCTGTCTGAAGACTTATTGGCATTGTCAAAATACCGAGGTCCCATCTATATCCATGTGTGTTTAGAACAACACTGTGAGAATGGAAATGGTTTTCATTATTTTCAATGGTTTTTTCGAAGAGAGGTGCACCAGCGAAGTGCAGTACGCTTTAGTACACAGCGCCACCGTGCCCCCATATTAAGATCTTCAGAGGGTTAAAATATTCGCTTTAAATATTCCATTTTAATCCTTTAACCCTTTACCCAACGAATCGGCCGCATCCGCCCACGTAATATGCAAATTGAGAAGTTGAAAAAATATTAGTTCCAACGAGGGGTCCCATGATATGGTTTTGTTGAAATTGTTTGGAAAATTTGAAAAAAAATGATATTTGAAATAATAAATTTTGCTATCGTCTGCGTTGGGTAAAGGGTTAAATGGGGGCGCAGTGGCTGAGCTGGCAGAGGTGCAGGCTGCAAGTCGAGCGGTCCTCACTCTTTCCTTGGGCAAGACACTTCACCCCATTGCCCACGTGTGTGCATGGTGGCGATGTGTACTAAAGCGTACTGCACATCGATGGTGCACCTGTCTTCAACCAATGCTAACCCTGCTTGTGTGGAGTTAGTATGTGGAGAATCTGATAGTTGCTCGCTGTTGCCCGGAGGTTCTCCCCAGGTACTCTGGCTTTCTCCACCCGTAAAACTGTCCTGGTCATGGTAAACCACTGTGCAGGAATATGTGCCATTAAACACCAATAAATAAATAATCCTTTAAAAAATGAGCTCATTCCAATGAAGGGTCATAAGTTATGTTTTTCAAGCAAAAATGAAAAAGTAATTAAAACTGAATAGACATTTCTGTATATAAAGCTGACCGGTTTTGCCTTTATGTTAGCTAAAGGGTTAAGAATCCCTTAGTTTGGAAAGCACACTGAAAAGGTGTCCCATTCCACATAGAATTAAATGTTTCAGAAAAGAAAGCGAAAAACATTCTGTAGCCATGAGTTATATTAAAGATATTTTTTTATTCACATCGAAGTATTAAGAGGGTTAAAATCTGACCATTCAAATATTCCATTTTATTACTTTGTAACTGTGATAGGTGTTTCGAGAAAACCACACACCACTCCATCCCAAAACCTCTTAATCCTGAGTTATGATTGAGAATAAATAGATTTTAAAAAAAATGCTTTGAAAAGTGAAGGTTTCTCTCTCTCTTCAATGATTGAGACTGAAGTTTTGTAACATGATACTACATAAATATACAGTGCTGTTCGATGTAACAAAGAATTCTATCTCAGCTTTCTCTCTGGAGATTTCTGTTTTAGATAATGGTTACTGCTTCAGCTAACTCATTTCCCAGTAAATGTTGTAAACATATTTTTAACATCTAGAGTCCGAAGGCCCCACATGCCTCCAAATCATAGATGACCAAGTACCAATGGCAGGCAGTCTATCAGTATACCAAAAACATTGAGATAGGATTGATTGTATTTGGGTTATCATGTTGACAAACAGTGCATAGAAGACATTCTATGAATGTTATTAATTTCTTGGGGTTTAATGACACTTCAACAGCTAGGCCGCCTCGTGTCGTACAGTTTTTACGGATGGAGGAAACAAGAGAACACAGAGAACCACCAAACAGCAACAACAAGCAACTGTCTGGCTCCCCAACATGCTAACTCCACACAAGCAGGGTTAGCGCAAGTGTATCATCGTGCCATTATGTGGGCAATGGGGGTGAAGTGTTTTTGCCTAAAGACACAAGGCACTTGCCACAGATAGGATTCAAACTGAGAACCTCTCGGCTTGCAGCCTGCACCTCTAACTGCTTAGCCACTGTGCCCCTCTATGAATGTAATGGGAATACTTTAGAGGCTTATTTTGGGGATAAAATAGTTTTAAAGAAATAAGAAATAGGTTTTCAATGACAGTATTTATAGATATTCATTCAAAAATCAGATAATTTTTTCCAAGAAACCAGAAAAGGTATATATCTTCACAGCATTCAAAGGGACCAATCAAGGGAATGCACAAGGAGGTTCAAAAATATGATTTCCAGCAATTCTGGTAATGGCCCTCGTGACTCCTGTTCGACCTTGGCCCAAATTTTGAATCTCCATCGAGTGTCAACTGTTTGGTATTAGTCCCAGGTCCATACATCATACCATGCTTGAAATATGAGCATGACCCACTTTCACAAAGTTTGGCCACACCAACTTTTTACGTAAAAATGGATGTATGGACTTCAGGAATGCTTTAGAGAGTCAAAACATATCATTTCCAGCAATTCTGAAAAAATGCATTCAATGACCCCAGGTGACCTCCGTGACCTTGACCCACATTTTTGAACCTCCATCAAGTGTCAACTTATTTAGTGTTGGCTCCAGGTCCATGCATCACACCATGCTTGAGATATGAGCTTGACCCACTTTCAAAAATTTTGGCCACACCCACTTTTTTCATGAAAAAATGCACATCTGAATTTTGGGGAAGCATCTGGAGGTCAAAAAATGTGATTTCCAGCAATTATGAAAAATGCACTCATTGACCCCTGAGTGACCTCGGTGACCTTGACCCATATTTTGAATCTCCATCGAGTGTAGACTCATTTGCTGTTGGTCCCAGGTCCATATGTCATACCATGCTTGAGATATGAGCGTGACCCACTTTCAAAAATTTTGGCCACGCCCACTTTTTACGTCAAAATGCATGTGTGTATGTCAGGAATGCTTTAGGGGGTCAAAAAATGTGATTTCTAGCAATTATGAAAAATGCACTTAATGACCCCTAGGTGACCTCCGTGACCTTGACCCGTATTTTGAATCTCCATCGAGTGTCGACTCATTTGATGCTGGTCGCAGGTCCATACATCATACCATGCTTGAGATATGAGCGTGACCCACTTTCAAAAATTTTGGTCACGCCCAATTTTTTACGTCAAAATGCATGTGTGTATGTCAGGGATGCTTTAGGGTGTCAAAAAATGTGATTTCTAGCAATTGTGAAAAATGCACTTAATGACCCCTAGGTGACCTCCATAACCTTGACCCATATTCTGAATCTCCATCAAGTGTCGACTCATTTGGTGTTGGTCCCAGGTCCATACGTCATACCATGTTTGAGATATGAGCGTGACCCACTTTCAAAAATTTTGGCCACGCCCATTTTTTTTACTTCAAAATACATGTGTGTACGTCAGGAATGCTTTAGGGGGTCAAAAAATGTGATTTCTAGCAATTATGAAAAATGCACTTAATGACCCCCAGGTGACCTCCGTGACCTTGACCCATATTTTGAATCTCCATCGAGTGTCGACTCTGTTGTGTTGGTCCCAGGTCCATACGTCGTACCATGCTTGAGATATGAGCGTGACCAACTTTAAAAAATTTTGGCTACGCCCACTTTTTTTTACGTCAAAATGCATGTGTGTATGTCAGGAATGCTTTAGGGGGTCAAAAAATGTGATTTCTAGCAATTATGAAAAATGCACTTAATGACCGCTAGGTGACCTCCGTGACCTTGATCCATATTTTGAATCTCCATCGAGTGTCAATTCCTTTGGTGTTGGTCCCAGGTCCATACGTCATACCATGCTTGAGATATGAGCATGACCCACTTTCAAAAATTTTTGTCACGCCCACTTTTTTATGTCAAAATGCATGTGTGTATGTCAGGAATGCTTTAGGGTGTCAAAAAATGTGATTTCTAGCAATTATGAAAAATGCACTTAATGACCCCTAGGTGACCTCCGTGACCTTGACCCGTATTTTGAATCTCCATCGAGTGTCGACTCATTTGATGCTGGTCGCAGGTCCATACATCATACCATGCTTGAGATATGAGCGTGACCCACTTTCAAAAATTTTGGTCACGCCCAATTTTTTACGTCAAAATGCATGTGTGTATGTCAGGGATGCTTTAGGGTGTCAAAAAATGTGATTTCTAGCAATTGTGAAAAATGCACTTAATGACCCCTAGGTGACCTCCATAACCTTGACCCATATTCTGAATCTCCATCAAGTGTCGACTCATTTGGTGTTGGTCCCAGGTCCATACGTCATACCATGCTTGAGATATGAGCGTGACCCACTTTCAAAAATTTTGGCCACGCCCATTTTTTTACTTCAAAATACATGTGTGTACGTCAGGAATGCTTTAGGGGGTCAAAAAATGTGATTTCTAGCAATTATGAAAAATGCACTTAATGACCCCCAGGTGACCTCCGTGACCTTGACCCATATTTTGAATCTCCATCGAGTGTCGACTCTGTTGTGTTGGTCCCAGGTCCATACGTCGTACCATGCTTGAGATATGAGCGTGACCCACTTTAAAAAAATTTGGCTACGCCCACTTTTTTTACGTCAAAATGCATGTGTGTATGTCAGGAATGCTTTAGGGGGTCAAAAAATGTGATTTCTAGCAATTATGAAAAATGCACTTAATGACCGCTAGGTGACCTCCGTGACCTTGACCCATATTTTGAATCTCCATCGAGTGTCAATTCCTTTGGTGTTGGTCCCAGGTCCATAAGTCATACCATGCTTGAGATATGAGCATGACCCACTTTCAAAAATTTTTGTCACGCCCACTTTTTTATGTCAAAATGCATGTGTGTATGTCAGGAATGCTTTAGGGTGTCAAAAAATGTGATTTCTAGCAATTATGAAAAATGCACTTAATGACCCCAGGTGACCTCCATGACCTTGACCCATATTCTGAATCTCCATCGAGTGTCGACTCATTTGGTGTTGGTCCCAGGTCCATACGTCATACCATGCTTGAGATATGAGCGTGACCCACTTTCAAAAATGTTGGCCACGCCCACTTTTTTTTTACGGCAAATTGCATGTGTGTATGTCAGGAATGCTTTAGGGGGTCAAAAAATGTGATTTCTAGCAATTATGAAAAATGCACTTAATGACCCCTAGGTGACCTCCGTGACCTTGACCCATATTTTGAATCTCCATCGAGTGTCGACTCATTTGGTGTTGGTCCCAGGTCCATACATCATACCATGCTTGAGATATGAGCGTGACCCACTTTCAAAAATGTTGGCCACGCCCACTTTTTTACGTCAAAATGCACGTGTGTATGTCAGGAATGCTTTAGGGGGTCAAATAATATGATTTCTAGCAATTGTGAAAAATGCACTCAATGACCCCTAGGTGACCTCCGTGACCTTGACCAATATTTTGAATCTCCATCGAGTGTCGACTCATTTGGTGTTGGTCCCAGGTCCATACGTTATACCATGCTTGAGATATGAGCGTGACCCACTTTCCAAAATTTTGGCCACGCACACATTTTTTACGTCAAAATGCATGTGTGTACGTCAGGAATACTTTAGGGGGTCAAAAAATGTGATTTCAAGCAATTCTGAAAAATGCGCTCAATAACCCCTAGATGACCTCCGTGATCTTGACCCATATTTTGAACCTCCATTGAATGTCGACTCATTTGGTGTTGGTCCCAGGTCTGTAGGTCATACCACGCCTGAGATATGGGCGTGACCCACTTTCAAAACACCCCTACAGACACCCCTTACACCCCAGGAATCTGAAAAACATAGGTGGCCGAGAACTTCTGGCTGTCTATCAGAATGCCAAAAATCAACGAGATAGGGCTATCCATTTTCGAGTTATCTTGCGGACAAAAAAGTGATGAGAAGACAGAAGAAGAAGAAGAAGAAGAAGAAGAAGAAGAAGAAAAAGAAGAAGAAGAAGAAGAAGAAAAGAAGAAGAAGAAGAAGAAGAAGAAGAAGAAGAAGAAGAAGAAGAAGAAGAAGAAGAAAAGAAAAGAAAAAGAAACCGTGCAAAAACAATAGTCTGTGTGTTTCACACAGACTAATTACTATATCCCCACGTGTGAAAAGGACTGACTGGAAAGCGAAATTATTACCACTTTACAGGGCGTTCCCTAGTACATTAACAAAGTTTAACAGGGCATTAAAGAATATAACGCTCAACCTACAAAGTCTCGTGATGTGTCGGGCCGTTCATGAGTTGAACATCTCATTAACAGCCCGACACGTCAAGTGATTTTTGTTCTTCGCTGCCGTACACTCCAAAATGGAAACAGTTTCCAGAAATGGTTTCAACTAGTAAACAATGTGATTTTTATTTAAATTATTAAATATGTAAAATGTCCAGCAAAGTTAGTCCCATAAGAACAAACAGCTGTATATAGTAAGTAAGTCTGCAGACATTTTAAGCCTTTATTCCTGATTTAAAAGCGGTAAATATCGGGTCTGTTTTTCAGTTTTCTAACTTCGTTGCGTACCGGCGCCGATCACGTGATAATCATGTGACACCAGTTTTTTTGAGGACAGACGATAATATCATCGGCCAAAATTGAAACCATTAAAAATGTCTCAATCAAGCGAATTGAATGAAGACCAATTGGCAGTTTGTAGCTGCCATATAAGGTACAGGATCAAAACTTTTGTCATAATCGCAGTGGTAATAATAGTAATAACATGACTTTGTCGAGCCTTGTGGTTTATTAACGGCCCAACGGGTGTGAATAACAGCCCTTCAGCTTATCAAGGACCCTCGACTTCTTCTTTGGCCTTTTATAAGCTGTTGGGCTGTTATTCACACCTGTTGGGCCGTTAATAAACCACAATGCCCCCAAAGTCATGTTATTGTTATATTAACACGAGGCCGGGAAGTATATTATTCGAAACAGTTGCTACTGTACATGTATACTATGTGTCCATCCACGCATTGACACAAAAGTATTATCAATTGCTTTTATTAGATTATCGCCTGTAAAACAGTTTCGATGAGACACTTGTCAACACACCGAAATAATATTCATAGTATCCGGCGAGAAAGTTATTGGGGCGATATGAAAATGGAAAGTTAAAAGGTTAAACAAGGCAACCGCATCGAATTTACTACAGAATATTAACAGAATACCAGCATTGAAAACAAAGATCTAACCTTGTGCATCGCAGAATCATTCTCCTTAATAAACCCATTTCTCCGAAATGTTAAAAAAATTCGAATACCGCTTAAATTTGTACATATGTGAATTGAGGACTCGGACTCTGACTGAAATCACACACTGAATTAAGGACTCGGATTCAAGTTTATTATCCTTATTCTGATAGTTTGCGGTACGTGTTGTAAGATCTGATACTATTCGACAACATAGAAAATATGAGTGATACATCCTGAGGTCAAATATGCAGCTGTAGTGTTTTTGCATCATGTTCGTTGTTTCATCTATGTGGATGTCCACATTAACGCAAATTACACAGCAGCGAACCTACTCTTTGCTGTCCAGTGACTTTAAAATCCCATGTCCTTTAGTACTTTAGCTTTTGAATATCGACGAGTTTAAGAATAGCCCTTACATGATGTACTCCTTGGCAAACTATGTTGATTGTCCTGAGCATATTTTCCTGGAAGAAATAATAAAAATATTCTGGTTAGATGAAAAATATCTAGCAATGGTATATGACTCCAGATATATACTGTCTTGATCTTCACTAACCCGCTTGACGTGCAGTGAGATAATTCTCTTTGGATATCAGCTCCAGGGTAACTTCATGCATCCCTGAGACCGAAGGCTGATGTGAAGTTATCGAAGGCTGATATCTGTGCCTAAAATATCCAAGTAGTTACCTTTTTATTTATTAAACCAAATCAAATAATTACAAAATGTTCTCAGATCAGTTACAATCTTCTTGGAGCGTTATTGTTTCTCATTCTTTTCATGAAGTTCGAAGTTTCCTCTTCTCCCAGTTCAGCTATTTGAACATCGCGGCTTTCCCTGCGTGGAAGCCGCAACGTTCGGATAGCTGAACTATCTCTTCCCTCGCTTCGACGAGTCTGTGTTTTTGTCCATGAATCTTAGTTTGCGTTGGATTTTGAGGGCTACACACTTCTTTCCTCCCCATCCTCCTAATCCTTACATATTGATATCATTTATTTATCCCCATATAAAAAGCTATTATTACACATCCATTAAACTTTAAACCCTTGTATTCAACGGAATCGCTGCTATGATATAAATGATTCTGTATTCAACGGGTGATATACAAGCCGGAACTTTTTTACCGCACAGTTTAATTACGCTTCGAAAAGTTTCCAAATTTCGTTATACAATCATCGACCGTCTGTCGCATAGTGTGAAAATGGAAACGTCCAGTTAAAATAAAGTCGGTTTACAAAAGATTAGTTCGCCAAAAATGAGATAATATTTTTAAAAAACCCAATCATTTCCAACCAGAACATTAACCCAGTCCCGTGGCCGTCTCGTTTTGTGGATCCCATTATATCTAAATTGGTCAACTTTATTTCGGTAAATCTTCGTACATCTTGAGAGGCTTCGAACTTCTTTTTGAAATGTTTCTCCCAGCTGTTTTGCAAATCTGCACAAATTTGTTATTATATTTTTACATAACTCGTTGGAATGGCGTAGTCATATTTCGCGAGAACCATAGGCTCTCGCGAAATATGACTACGCCATTCCAACGAGTTATGTAAAACACCCACCGATTCAAACAAACACACATCGCGTTCTGTCTATTTCCCTTTTGCCCGGTAACGCCAATTTTATTAATTAATTGCTTTCGGAGAATATTAGTGAACGATTTCACCACAAAGAAAATGGTTGCGTCCTCTAACGCGACAAAGGAGAACAAGTATGGCTTGATTCACATCGGGGGAGATGGGCGTCATATCAGCCAAGTTTGAAGTCATATCAGCCAAGCACAATAAGGAGCAAGTCTGAAAAAAAAATTTCGTACCTGGCAAATAAATAATTATATTGTTTATAGACAACAGGGGCAGTTCCGTTCATTTTTATGTTTTTTCTACACCATTGTTAAATTGGAGCCACATCGAAACGACGAAACTGCTAACCGAGAAGACAAATCGTTATTTTTTATTTTATCGTACCCTCCGAATGCTCGTATCTTATCTTTTGTATAAGCGCTCTAAGGGAGATTATTAATTTCAGGACGAGGAAGGAGACCTGTGAATCCAAAAGGAGCATCTGTGTTTTTCCCTTATGGGTACACAAAAATAAGCACATCCAGTTTTTTATGTAAATTTGAACAGATGCAGAAGTGGATCGAAAGCGATCCGATACAAGGGATAATCTCTGCTTGTAATAGCCCAACCGCGATGACTCGCCACCAGACAGAGAGGCATGCGTGGAAAGAAGCAGGGGAAATCAGTACAGAATAACTTTTTGTGTGTTTGTGGCAGTAAGTTTCTTTCAAATTACACTACAGCCCTAGCGCAAGACTATTGGAAAAAGTGGGGGCGCGGTGCCTCAGTTGGTAGAGGTGCAGGCTGCAAGCCGAGAGGTCCTCGGTTCGAATCCCGCCTGCGGCAACCGCGGTGTGTCCTTGTGCAAGACACTTCACCCCGATTGCCTACATGGGGGCACGATGACGCTGTGTACTGGGGCGTACTGCACGTCGATGGTGCGCATGTCTTCAACCAATCTAACCCTGCCTGTGCTGCGGTGCAGAGTTCAGAGTTACGATGTTGGAGAGCTGACAGCTGCTCGTCGTTGCTCGGTGGTTCTCTCCGGGTACTCCGGCTTCCTCCACCCGTAAAACTGTCGCGGTCACGATTAGCCATTGTGCATAAGTATGTGACCTTAAACACCAATAAAATAAATAAATATATAAATAAATTGGAAAAGTGAGATATCAATGAAAAATAAAGTACCGAAAAAATCCTAATTAGGCAGAATACTTATCAATGAAAAATAAAGTACCGAAAAAAGACTCTTGTTATTCTTCTTTTTCAAAATTTTTCTTCTCTATTTTTTTAAGGCTTTCCCAAACCCAGTTTGGGAAAGAGTCTTGTTATTCTTCTTTTTCAATATTTTTCTTCTCTATTTTTTTTCCTCCGTGAATTTTGTCTGTTGAACTGCTCAAAAACAAGCTGTGCGATTTTAACCAAATTTGGCATACTTATGTAATAACACAAAATCTAGTGACATGCGGTATCATCATGTCTGTGAAAACGCGTATTTTCAAAATATTCTGCCAAAACTTTCAAAATTTTAACATATTTCAAAAGTCTCAAAACTGTTTAGAGTTATTTAGCTCAAATTTTCCACACATTTAGAGCATAATATGATACACCACAATCACCACTCAAATCTTTCAATGGTAACCCCCATTGGCCAAAAATGACACTAATATAGGTTTTTTCTTCAAAATTGACCAACTTCAAGGGCAATTTTCTCTAATTATAAGGTTGTTGTAACAATTATTTTGGTATGGATAGATGCAACAATGATTGTGGAAGATAGTTACTGTTTACTTTTTAATTTAAGATTTAACACTTTGCTTTGCTATATGTAACATTGGAAAGTTGGGAAAGCCCATAATCCAACAAATTAAAATTCTCTAGTTGTTATTATTGTAATTTATTACTTGTAGTTCATTGCGATGTCAAATGAAAATTAATCATTGAAACGCTGAAAATATGAAAATATGAAAAAGAGTATATCTTTTCTCCGATGTTCCATAAGATTGAATGCTGCATGATACGTTTACTAGTTTCTAACCCTTTGAGCCCCCGTTTCCTGGAATGGTATCGTCTCTGTGTACACTTACAGTGAGATGGGTCAGTCCAATATCAATATGCAGGGAGGATAAAATAATAACTGCAGTATGCAGCCGTCTGGCTGCATACTGTAGTTATTATTTTATCATCAATGCCTGTTGTATAGACCTGTTATAATAAAACAAAAATGGGACGAAATTATGTCCTAGACCAAAACCGACCTTAAGAGTTCAAAGGGTTAAAAGCTTTACCACTATCATGATCTTTCGATTCTGAAAATGGGAGGCCCGCTGTGTACCGTTCGCTACCATTTGAAGTGAAGCGGTCTATCGTTTCGTCCTGGCATCGGGAAAATATTTTCAAGAAAAGCTCCATTACATAATAAATAATTTTGTAACTAACATCGGGGTAATGATCTTGCTCCCGTATGGACAGTCCTTTATTGTGTTACAACATTACGAGCGTTGATGTTCTAACTGGTCAGTAAATTGATACTCCAGTAGACCTAAAGAAACACCACCCGTAATAGTTTCCTATTATTCACTGGATATGATTTTCTTTCCCAGAATTTCCCATTATCCAACTCGGCTGATATGTCTTCAAATGTCACTGATATGGCGCCGATCTCGGTCGATATAAACCAAGCTAAGGTTGTCCCCTTGATGCTTTACTTGGCGTAACCAATTTGTTCACATCGAAATGTTC
Source organism: Pictodentalium vernedei (assembly GCA_031216915.1). Lineage (NCBI taxonomy): Eukaryota > Metazoa > Mollusca > Scaphopoda > Dentaliida > Dentaliidae > Pictodentalium > Pictodentalium vernedei. The sequence goes on along the minus strand of CM062296.1, from coordinate 604,449,362 downwards.
AAATACACCACTCAAAGTTTGCTAAGCATCAAGTATATCCAGCTACCTGTTTTACGTTTTAGTTGAAAGATTGTAATGAAAAGTGTATATAATTTTTATTTAATTATAGCTTTAATGATTTATGTACAGAAATTAAGATTTTATTTGTGTTTGCCATTATATTTTAGCTTTTGAATACGATAACCACGGAAAATGGATTTTATTGGTAAAAGAAAAAAAATTCAATTTGCCAAAAAGTTGACGGAGGGAAACTGGTATGGGTTCAATATCGAGTATGAGACCCATTACTGTTAATAACAGCTTGACAACGCCTTCTCATGCTCCAAATCAGGTTTCTGGTGGTCCTTTGTAGGGTGTTGTTCCATTCTTGGACCAGCATGGCCCAAAGTTCCTGGAGACTTCTTGGCTGGACTGGACGGACTGAAATTGCAAGCTGCAACTCATTCCATCTTTGATTGGATTGAGGTCAGGGGCTCTTGCTGGCCAGTCCATACGCTCAATCCCCTTCCTCTGTCGGTACTCCCCGACAGCATGGGCAACATGAGGACGGGTATTATCGACCATCAGAATGAATCTATCACCCACTGCACCTGCAAACAATCTGGCGTGGACATCCAGGATCTCATCAATATACCGCTGTGCAGTCAATGTACCACGTTAAAGGACACAGAGCGCTGTACGTCCATCCTTGCTGATGCCACCCCAGACCATGATTGACCCTCCTCCATATCGGTCATGCTCAGCAATGTTGGCTCCTGGCCTTCTCCATACCCTAGCACGCATATCTGTGTGGTCTATGCAGTACCCTGACTAATCTGCAAAAATGACAGGTCGCCTATCTTCTCTGGTCCATCCAACGTGGTCCATGGCCCATTCATATCGTGAATGGCGGTGGCTCTGGAACAGCGGAATGCCAGCTTCATGCAACCTTGCCCGGATAGACTGCGTCGAAACATTTATCCCAGATGCGTTCTGAAGGTGACTGCGATGTTGGGTTGCTGTGGCAAAGCGGTTCCTACGGATAACCAGTCTTCAGCTGCAGATGTTGCCCTGTCTCTGCCACCACTATGCCGTCTTACTGGTGGCCATACTGCTGAAATCTTGCCCAGGCTCTGGTGATCACCATATGGTGCATACCAAGTGCTTTATCAACCTGACGATGGGTAGCCCCTTGCTCCACCATCCACCATCCCTACAGCCCGCCACATTTCTGTTTCAGACAAATGTCTTCTTACATTTGCATTTGCCATATTCAATCATTAAATCACAAGGGTTTGTGTTGCAATGAAGATTGAATATCCTACACATGTGATGTACATATAGACATTACACTAAAACATCATGAAAATCAAGGGGTACATACTTTCCATGACTGTCACGTCTGCCGGTCAAGAGAGCTAATGTAAACACTGGGGACAATCTCAATACATTCCTCAATCATATCCACCAAAAATATCGCAAATATGTCACAAGCAAATTTCACAATAATGTGTCAAATATTTGGTGCTTAGCAAACTTGGAGTGGTATATAGTTATTCGTGGAACGAAATCAGAAAAATTGGCGTGACCAGGCATGGTGGATTGTTTTGCAGCACTGTTTTGTATGGTGAGGAATTAATTATGTTAATAAGTAAGAAATAGATGGATGATGAAACGGAAGAAGAGAGTTGAATAGAACATTTGTCGCAAAGTCGTAAGCGGTGATTTGTTGAAATGGGAGGAGAAAATGTTTACCCAGTGGGGAAGTCTCGACGTTCGAAAAGCTGAACTTGGAGTAGAAGAAGGGGAAACCTCGGACTTTGTTAAAAGAATTACAAACAACTGTCAGAAAACTGTAACACATCTGAAATGTTTTAAAATTATTTATTTTAGTTTAATAAATAAAGAGGTTATTACTTGATTAGTTTCATATCGGTCTCAGGCTGATATGACGTTACCGAGGGCTGATATCTCGGCCGATATAAACTAATCAAGTAATAACCTCTAATTAGTACTGCCTCGATATCATACAGAGTGGAGCATCAATTATGAAGTCTGTTATTTTCAAACCCACAAGAAGCGTCTGAATCTGGATTCCAATCAAAGACGTTAGTTGGGGAGACTTATTTAAGGATGTACAAAGACATTTTGCTAACTGTGTTTCCAATTCTGATTCCATTAGTGAATACTGAGGCCCATAACTGCATATATAAAAACTACACAACTTAGGATAATCAGTGGTGATAGGTATGAGTTAGACTCAACACATCCCAAGCAGGCTTTTTCCATTCAGCCTTACTTTCAGCGATTACGAAAGTGAAGTCTAGTAATAGAGAGTTTCTGTTTTTGATCAACATATCTGGCGTAAATTGGGGGTGGGGGTGGCGTTGCGGTAACCGGTTCTCGCCAGATCACCGAAGTTAAGCAACGTCGAGCCCGATTAGTACATGGATCGGTGACCGTCTGGGCGATCGATTCAAACTCCCGCGTTTTGTCCTTGGGCAAGGCACTTCACCCCGACTGTCTACATTACATGGGGGCACGATGACGCCGTGTACTAAGGCGTACTGTACGTCGATGGTGCGCATGTCTTCAACCAATCTAACCCTGCCTGTGCTGCAGTGCGGAGTTACGATGTTGGGGAGCTGGTAGCTGCTCGTCGTTGGTCGGTGGTTCTCTCCGGCTTTCTCCACCCGTAAAACTGTCACCGACACGATACGACCTTGGCTGTTAATGCTTCGTTAAACCCTAATAAATAAATAAATAAATAAATAAATAAATAAATAAATAAATAAATAAATAAATAAATAAATAAATTGTAGATAACGGCGGTATATTTCCGATAAGAGCCTAATTTGGCATTATACTGATAAATGCAACTAAACAGAGATAAACTGCCTGATCCAATTATTGAAAATGTGTTCAAAAAGGTCATAGCTTATATTTTCACAGAATGTCACGACGTGTGAATGCGTTCATCAATATTGAAAGAGTGTCAGCGCGGAGGATAGACGAGACGCGCAACTTCGAGTTCTTTCATCCCGCCACAGCACGAGTGCCGCATTGACGAATGTATTCACACCTCGTGATATTCTCGTTTATTACATGCCTCTATGACGTAGAATCCATTAATTCAAAAATCCAAACATCACACAATTTTGACGTCTACGCGAAATAAAGTAACAAAAAAAAAAACAAAACAAAAAAAAACAGGTGTGATTGGCAAACACGCGTGACAGATCGATACATCACCACAAAAACATAAACGAAAATTGTATCAAAACAGGTTATTTGTTTGTATTTTTAAGACATTAGCTGCCGAGAGATGGTCTGAATTAAATTATAAGGACTGAAATAAATGATATGTCGCTTTATCGGAGTATGAATGTAACACACCCATTCCAAATCAATACTCAGCTAAAGCGACTGATAATTCATTTCAATTCTTATAACATTATTAAGAGTATTTGATAGTGTTATAATGCATCCTTGCGCCGCTTAAATTCTCCGCCATTTATAGCATTGCAGTCATTTCAACTTTTTTGTGCACGCAACAGTTTTATTGTGTTCAACATAGGTTAAACATGGGTTAATCCTTTATCCAACACGAAAGATAGACGACACATGCTAACAACATTCTTGAATAACTATTTCTTTTTCATTTGTGGCGTAAAAACGCAGCTTATGTTCCCCATGAGAACGGATTCAACACGTCCTTTCCAATGAGGGAGTCATAAGCTATGTTTGTGCAACAAAAAATAAAAAAATAATGAAAACTGAATGGTGAAACTATTTTTGTGAATAGCGCTGACCGGTTTTGGCCGTTACGTTAATACATGTGGTCATGAATACTCGATACTCAACAGAAAAACTAGTGCGAACAACCCACGCACCAACGGCCCATCTACATAAATTCTAATTTAATCGCACTTATTGGCATGTTCACAATAATTTATTTGAGAAATGGGCGGTCAAACAGGGTCAAAGGAAGAAAAAAACATTTACACGGTAAGAACATTCTCCATAATAATACTTTGACGATGATTTCATCGAGTTACGAAAAAGACACCTCGACCATCCGTATGCAAGCAAATCGAATGTCATTCAAGAAAATTAAATTATGTTCATAACAGAAATAAAAACAGTAAAGGAATAGTGAAAACAGAACATATAAACAGATAAATACTCACATCGGGACATGGGTCTACGTCAAGGTCTACCGATCTGTTTAAAATGAGAGTGTGATTTTCAATATACAAATAGTTCTCTGAGAAGGCATCGGCTTCTGAACCATGATATATAGCTATAGAATCGTTGGGTAAGAAGATATGTATAGCAGTACCTTGAAAGAAAAGTAAAATATTACCAAATCATTGTAGCTGCCGTCACATAAATACGTGACGTCATCATGGCAGGAAAGCCAGCTCCTCTTAATTACCAAAAGCTGTCAGTAAATTTAACACTAAGGTGATGGGAATTTCATATACAAATTGAAATTTCGATATGTTAACGACTTTGTATGATCGATGTGCACAACATTTCACAAACTTCAGGCATCTTCCCGTAGAATGGTAGAATACAGAAGCGGGCTTTTTACAATTTTTCCCAAATCAATTGATGACGTATTATCAGTGATAATACGTCATTAATTGATTTGGGTAAAATTGTAAAAAAGCTTGCCGTAAAAAGCCACGTTTCCTTTTGATGCTTATAATAATAGAAACAACAGACAGGTCGGGGAACTGTCTTTTGATTTTCTTTTCGTTTATTAAAAGTTACAAAAGGAAACTTGACTTTATTTTCTTCTGATGTCATAGGTGTTTTCTCAACAATTGCTTGTATCTCAATTGGGCCTTCCGTGGTCATCTGATAATTTCGAGGGAGATGACTTTATCAAAAGTCGATCTTGATGACGATATATGTCAAGCCTGGATTATACCCACTAACCTTAAATTTACATAATTTCAAAAATACTTCTTGAATCAACGAGAAAGCGAAAAAACTGAAATAATGGTACGAGCATGAAGACATCGCAATGACGTGTTATTTGTAAATAAACAAAAGAAAAAAAAAAAAAAAGAAAAGAGGAAAACAAAACAAAAAAAAACCCAAAAAACAAAAAACCTCCAAAACAACTACAACAACAACAACAACAACAACAACAACAACAACAACAACAACAAAACGCATGTCATTCCCTTTATAATCGGCATGGCGTCTGTCGAAACATTTCATGCGAACTTAAACTCATTTTGTTGAAAGTAAACAGGTGGTGGTTGTTTGTGATGCTTGGCATGGAGTATTTATCAGTGAGATATGAAAAAAAGTATCGAATATTATATTCTTCACTCACTTCGTGTATATAAATACAATTTTCGGTGAGTCAAAACACCACAAAGAACAAAATAGAAAAGCTTTATGCAAAACACACCATAGATCCACACAGACACACACAGATACCTCAATTAACAATATAGAACTATATAGATGCCACGTACACCTTATATGTTGTAGAACAAGACCCCTACCGACAAGACGTCTCAGGTCAGAACCCCATATGCGTTATGGTCAAAACTGAAAGCTGAAAGATGGACAAAACTCAAAGTCTTTTTCATTATTATTTCATTCCATCTTCTTTTTCAATTAATTTTATTTTTTCTCTTGTTTATTTATTAGTTTATTTACTACTATTACCTTGTCTCTTTCAATATAATATTAATCTATTTTGTGTGTGTGGATTGGATGGGGTCCAACCGAAATATAGCATCTACTGTGAAATTGTCTCATATTTCATTTTTTGACAGATGAGATGTTAGAGTGACGCTTTCGTTCCCTGTCGGGAAATGCCGAGAGAAAAGTTCAACTGGATTGCGACCCGGTAGAAATTCTGTGTCTGTATTTCTGATCACCGCACCTGCACTGAGAGTTCAAAATATATACATATTATCGCTACAGTGAAGTCGTAGTATCACTTGGCCCATTCCAGGATATCTTCTTCCATGACATCATCAAGGGATTCTTCAAAGACTTCGTGGCAGCATACTGGTTGTGGAACATCAAGTACCCGGGCGGTGTTTTGTGATGGATGGTAATACTTCAGTTCATTCGTTTCATTGTGTCGCAGGATGAAACCAAAACAAAGTTTAATTTGAAATCTTAGCTGTTCTGGCAGAAACATTGTAGTCATCAATTCATCATTCATCATTTTCAGGTTCACATCGTTGATCCGGTAGTTATACTGGTCCTGGACTCTTCTGTTCATCATATGGCAAGCTCTAATAGAACTCCGGTTATCTTCGTATATGGTCAACATCTCATCGGTCTCTTCTCCGGACATCATATTCTCGTCAAAATCAATTGGGTCAACATCATAACGGGTGGTCGTCTTGGCCCATGGTCGTTTGTTTGGTCCTCTCTTCGGTCCATCGGTCTTCCTTTTAGATGGTACAGGAATTGGTCGGAGGGCGAAGCTCTTGTGTCGGTTAAAATGGAGTAGTTGGTTAAACTCCTGGCCGCATTCCATACATGTGTAGGTCTCTAAACATTTCTTAAAGTATTGATCCAGCTTCTCTTTCCTGGTGAATGTCTTGTGTTACAGTTGGTGCAATCGTGGGACTTCTTCTCTCCATGTGTATTTCTGCGATAGCGATCTCGATTCGTTCTTGCAGTAAAGGTCTTCCCACACTCTGCACAGGCATAAACATCAGTCCTGGTAACGGCAGTAGCAGCATCAAACTCCATCTTCATAAAATTTTTGCGATGGCAAAATTGCTATAGAAAACTCTCTAGCGATGTGTTCAGTTCGAAGGATCGAAAGAGAATGACGCGGCGTTACTCTTCTCCGGAATTTATATCTACGTGACGGACGTGATTGAAAACATCACCCCAGTTCAACAAATTTTGATCGATTTTTTGATTCTTGGTTGGGTTTGTGTTTGTTTCCTATAGGATTATAGGTTAAAATTGCGAAAGTTACAAAATTAGTATAGAAAGTAATGGAAAAGAAACACAATGGGAATACAGAAATCTGATTGGTTGATTAACTTCGCTCTGATTGGTTAATGTAGAAACATCTTGATCCTCATTAATTTTATTATTTAAAATCATGTAGTTGGGGGGGGGGGGGAGCATTTATAGAAATTGCTAAATATTGATCCTAACAATTAGTTAGGGGGTCAGTTAAAGACATTACTAAAATAGAGCGTAGGAATTTATAAAAATATAGTTCCAAGTAGAAGCAGAGGATTCTGGGTAAATTTGTCCTATATCACTACGTGCTACTCTTAATGGGGGAAAACGTCATGGGATTCAAAAAAGGGATTATGGGAAAATCGGAACATTACTCCACTTCAATCGAACACATCCCCAGGGGGATCTCGGTGCTATAGCACTATGTGCTACTATTATAAGCCAAAAGTTTCACGATCCTAAATTGGATTCTGAAAGAATTCGAAATAGGACAATTTGTCGGGTTGTTTGTGGTAATTTGATTTACTCCGATTCAATCGAACACACCCCCAGTACCCCCTCGGTACTATATCACCACGTGCTAAACCGATAAAATGGGAAATCCGTACTAAATAAAATCAATTTCGGTGATATTTTGTTGCTTTTGTTGATTTTGACGAGATCTCGGGTTGTTTGTGGTAATTTGATTTACTCCGATTCAATCGAACATACCCTCCGAACATACCCTGTCCTATTATAGGACTTTGGTCAGATAACAACCACGTGCTACCATAGAAACCAAGGCCTCCATTATACAAAATGGACGACGGAAACACGTATCACCCTAACAACACGAGCTGCGCATGCGCACTCACACCACATATCACTATGGAGATGACGTCACAATAGGTCCGCTCATGTGGGTTACCATAACAACACAACATGGCGCCACTACGTCACGTAACTATGACATCACATGAGATCCCCCGATGAGATCCCCCCAAAAAGGGGTGAAATGTACGCGACATACTACTCTCCTTCACTGGAAGTGGAATTCTCCGAGGATCATTTTCGTAAGTAAAGAAGGTATTACCAAATCCTAACATTAACCCTTTTAGGGCTGGATATAGAGCGATACTCATCAAAAGGTTAAAAATTTATGTGATCCGAGCATTTCTCTAAGAAAATCTCTTAGATTTTCAAGAAAAAATGGCCATTCTCAGATCTTAGTGTGACATTACAAGTTGATTGTACAAAATATTCCAGTAAGCATTTGTTAACCCTTCTCAAACATTAAAATTTTTTTTATAAAATTTGCTGTATTTGCGTACTCACAGCACCCAAAGTTAAGAGGAGAGATCAACATAAGTGTAAGTAGAATTCACTGAGAATTATGTTTGTAAGTAATAAGGGTATTCAAAAAGCAACCCTTAATCCGTTTTGGGCTGAACAAAATATGATACCCATCAAAAGATTAAAACCCATGCCCCCCCCCCCCCCTCCCTGGATTTCTCTGAAAACATCCTGTAGATTTTTAGGAAAAAATGGCCATTCGCAGTTATTGGTGTGACATTACAAATTGCATGGAAAAATATTCCTGTTAGCACTTATTAACCCTCTACAAACTGCCAGACATCAATAGTTTGGATACATTTGAGATAAAATGGGCCCATCTCAAATAGCCACAACACTCAGTGGGTCAAACAAAAGTAACCCTATTTGCCGGTCATTAACTTGTCGGACGACGAAATTGATATTAACCCTCTCCACCATTACTTATGGTTTTTACCTAAACATTTTTTTTATTAAACTGAGTCATTTGAGACTACTATACCCATCTTTCTCATAACATCAAAAAGGATCTTCAGTGAGACAGTTAAAAACAATTCACCAGACACTCTGGGGTCATGAAAAATCATGGAATCTCATCTGGAAAAGCCATGATTCTCCAGAATCACAAAGTTTAGTTTGTTTCTGTTTTTGTTTTGATAAAATTTAGCTGTTCGGGATTTTCCATTGTACCAAGGCAATTATTACTAGACACCCCCATGGAGTTAAATTTACCACCCAGAAAAAGCTCAAATTGTGTTTAGAAATTCAATGTTTCAGATGGCTAACCAGTTTTGAACTAATAGGTCCATTAGTTGAAACATACAATGTGGTTCCTAACCTTTTCAACAAACTGGGGGTGGGGCTGCAATATAAACCCACTAGTAGTATATAAGGGGCTTTTCGTGCCCCATTACCCGGACTTTTGGGGGTGCAACTAGTGTTAAATTCCCATAGAAACCGGACTTTTGGGGGTGCAATTTTGGGGGTGCAAAAGTACGGCTCCTTGCAGATAGATCCGGTAAATAGTGTACGTACTGCATATATAGTATGCTATGGCAAGTATAGTGATATATGTATGCATGGGGCTATAGGTATATATTATGGGTAAGTGATGGAAAGATGATGGTGAAGATGGGTTTTCTTGAAAGTTTTTCCCGCGAAACGGTTGACGTTGCTATTGACGAAGTGACGTCATGATGCGCACGCGACGTCATAGAGATGTTGACCACTGTTATTGTCCAGTATACAATCTGACATAACGTTATTCGGGTCAGTGGATGTCGGGCTTCTCGTATGGGGGTGGCGGCGACATAGTAGTAGTGGTGTATATGCATGTAGGTCCCAAGTTAGCCCTTAGTACTATTAAGCCACCTTATGCTTCATATTATCCAATATCTGCTATAGCTAAGTCAAGCAGTAGGGTGGGTGGGTTTTAGTGTGGTATTGCGAGATAGTCATTGGTGGTTTAAGTTGGACAGTATAGGGTGAATGGCCTGTTGGCCTATTACCCCCTTAGTACTATTAACCTACCGAATCCTTTGTATTATCTTATGGCTGGTATTGGTAGTTTAGTGTTAGGCCAGGCAGTATTATCCTAGGTTGTTTAGAACGGGTGGCATAGGATGCATGGTATATACCCCTGTAGGTCCAGTCCTCGATATTATTAACCAGCCGATTGCTTTGTACTATTCAATGACTGGTATAGGGAGTACGTTATGGCAGGTCAAGTGGTATTGTGGGGTGGGGTGGGGTGGGGGTAATGCCTGGCAGGATAGGACTGCGGTATAGTATGGACGATATATACCTCTGTGGGCCCCTACAGGTCCTATGTTATCCCTTAGTACTATTAATTCACCTGATGCTTCATGTTATCCTATGACTGGTATATGTAGTATGCAATGCTAGGCATAAGGGTATTGTGGGTAGGGGTAATACCTGGCAGTATAGAACAACAGTATAGTATGGACAATATATAGCTCTGTGGGCCCCCGACAGCCGTTGATACTACTAATCGACTTAATGCTTTATGTCACCCCATAACTAATATAGGTAGTATGCAATGTGGGGCCAGACGTTATTGTGGGTGGGTGGGTGTAATGCATGGTCGCCTAGTGTGGTAGTGTAGGATGTACGCGTTCTCCCCCTACAGGTCCCATGTTAGTCCTTAGTACTATTAATCCGCCTCATGCTTCATGTTATCCTATGACTTGTATAGGTAGTATGTAATGCTAGGCCAAGGGGTACTATGGGTAAGTGTAATGCCTGATGTCAAAACACGGAATCCAAATTTTACGGACTCGGCTAGGAATCTCAATAACAGAATGCCTTATATGTATACAGGGGGAATCTGATTCAACCTTGATCAATGTTATAGTCGAGACTGAGAGAGGTATAGCTAGGAAGTAATGGATGAGATATGGGGCAGAATAACAGAAGCCAATAGTACTGGTACAAGGCCGCAATGGAACAAGACTGTTGTAGAAGCTAATGGCCTTGGGGCTTTGGCGACAAGATGGAAGCGGTTGGTAAGACTACATTAGACCCGTTGAGGGCTTTTTACATAGCCTAATGCGACAAAAAAAGGGATTCTCCAGTAGGTATCCTCGATAGGTATCCTCAAATAATACATACCAGACCATAGGTATCCTCAAATACCCGTATGTGTATGCAGGACGTACACTATTTACCGGATCTAGCTGCAAGGAGCCGTACTTTTGCACCCCCAAAATTGCACCCCCAAAAGTCCGGTTCCTATGGGAATTTAACACTAGTTGCACCCCCAAAAGTCCGGGTAATGGAGCACGAAATGCCCCTTATATACTACTCCCACTCACCGCGTACAAAACCGAGCAAATAAACTTTAAAAAACAATTTAACCCAACAGCAGAAACATGCCTGCAAATAAATTTTAACCGAAAATTAAACATTAACCCTTCACCTAACACGAAAAGCAGACGACACTTGCATACACAATTCTTGAATGACTAATTTTTTAAATTTTTTTCCAAAGAGGGGTTATAACCTATCTTTTTGAGACGAAAAAAATCAAAAAAAATAATGAAAATTAAGTGGCGACTTTTGTGAATAGCGCTGGCCGGTTTGGGCCATTACGTTGGGTAAAGGGTTAACAGAATCAGTGGCATAGCCAGCCCAAAGCAAGTGGGGGACAATCTCGCACAGCCTGGCTCAACTCCCCTTTAATAGGGGATGGGGGGGGGGGGGGATGCGGAAAAAGCTTTCCAAGCCATCACATCTCAGGATTTTGTGTCCCCAAAGTTTGAGCAAGATAACTAAGGTAACAATAATCAAGGTTTCCACTAGAGGGAAATAAATGTGTCCGTGTCTACGAATCGGGAAAATACATAACAAGATGGCTGCTCACGCGGGTTACCATGACAACACAACATGGCGCCATTGAGTTACGTGGCTTGACGTCACTTCCGAGGTTCGGCACCGAGGTCCGGCAGAATTTGAGAGAATGGGTACATGACATACCACTAATGTTTCTGATGGTGTGCGGTGTTCTTGTAGTTTATGTCTTGGACCTTTGATTGCAATGCGAGGGTACCGGTGGTTCGATTCCTGATGGCGGATCGGTAACCAACAATCTAAATTCTTCTAAAACATACTGATGGCCTTCCAATTACGCATACAAGCCCATGACTTTCCTCGTCTAAAGTCAGCCAAAGCACTTCCAGCGCACTATAGCCGGTGTGTTTCATACATTCATGTATGTAGTTGAAACAATTAACCAGGCGAACGTACTAGATTCCACGGTTGCCGACGGAATGCAATGGCCGAGTGGTTTAGGCGTTGGGCGGCTGTTTGCCAGGCGAGGTGCTGATGGTACGTTTCCTGGTGGGGGATCAAAAACCAGCAATCTAAACTCTTCTAACTGGGTTCTTCAGAATACATTTAGAGGTCTGTGCAAGTACCGAGCAAACACAGAACTTTCAAAGAAGCATAGCCAGGGCGTTTCACACTTTCCTGTAGGTGCCGTAAGAAAGAGGACACAAGTAATCGCGAAAATTTCAGATGAACACAATATTACAGCCATCGTTTGGACGGTGTGTTATGGTCTAATGGGTTAAGTGTTGGACTCCTAATTGCAAGGTGGAGTTTTGGGGATCGAATACGGATGAGGAATCAGAAACCAAAAACCTACATTCGTGCCAGTCTTTATGTGAGCTTAACCCTTTACCTAACATGAAAAGCAGACGACACTTGCAAAAAAAATTCTTGAATAACTAAATTTTTTCATTTTTTGTCTCAAAAACATAGGTTATGACCCCTCGTTGGAACGAGCTCGACGAGCTCGTTCCAGCGAGGGGTCATAACCTATGTTTTGGAGACAAAAAATGAAAATATTTTGAAAATTAACTGGCGATTTTTGAGAAAAGCGCTGGCCGGTTTTGGCCGTTACGTTGGGTAAAAGGTTAACCACTGCACGCTCGTCGCTCGTCGCTCTGTTAGCCAGCGCGCTTCACACTTTCATGTAGTTAGATTCCATTCATTGTTTCTGTGACGGACGGTGTGCAATGGTCTAGTGGTTTATGAATTGGCATCTTGATTGTCAGGGGGAGTTGTCGGGGTTAGCACACTTTCGATGTATTGTGGCCAGGGCGTTTCACACTTCCGTGTAATTACCACCAGGAAAGTGAAAAAAGTAATCACGTGTGCTTCAGCTGAGCACTAAATTCCAGCTATCGTTTATACGGTGTGTGATGGCCCAGTAGTGTATGTGTTGGACTCCTGACAGCCAAGCGGGGTTGCCGCAGCTTCGATTCCTGGAGAGGGATCGGAAATCAACAACCTAAGTTCCCCTGGAACATGAATGAGTAATTAAAAATACTCATATAGGCCCGTGTGAGTCTTCATTTCAAGCCATCGACATCACTTTCATTTTGTAGTAGCCAGTACATTTGACAATACCATGTAGTTGCAAAGAAAACGAAGTAACCACGAGAACTTCATCCAAATATTAGATTCAAATCATCGTTTCTGACCGAGTGCAATGATCTAGTGGTTTAGCTGCTCGATCATGACTGAACATAAATAATCAGTTTTGCAGAAGAACAAAAATCCTCATAAAGACCCTAACACCTCTCCGAAAAGTTGATTTAACGAGAATGATTTGTTGGCAGGGAATGCTTTATGAAGCCAGTAGGAGGTGGACATGAATTACCCCCCCCCCCCCCACACACAGTCATAAATTCCCTCAACAATGCGTATCTATCGTTACACTTGTCATTCCACCATAAACCTTGATAGTCGAGTTTATAATTGTAGCGATACTCAATCTTGATCCATCTGCCCTCTCTCTCTATTCACAAGACTGATGAGTAGCTCCAGTTCTCACTATAAATGCATTGTTTCTAAAATGGTTTGTCAAGAATGTATCCCTATTAAGATTCAGTATGTAAAACAAATTGTTAGCGCCAAATCTCAAATGGACTGCATAAAAATGATCAAGTCTCCCACCTAACTGGCATCAATTCAAGGGCAACAATCTATTCCCTTGTCTGGTCAGACGGAAGCACTGCAGACCACTTGTCTGAAGGATAGGACAAAAAAAATAAATTAAATAAAAGAAACCAATGAAAGGTAGGATCACGATGTCAAAGGTGTAAGACCGGTAATGGTGTAGATAGTGATCCGCAGTTTACAAACACCTTTAACTCTTTATACAACGCAGACGATATCAGAATTTATTATTTTAAATATAATTTTTTCAAATTTTTCAAAACAATTCAACAAAACCATATCATGTGACCCCTCGTTGGAACGAGCTCGACGAGCTCGTTCCAACGAGGGGTCACATGATATGGTTTTGTTGAAATATTTGGAAAAATATTTTTTCAACTACTGAATTTGCATATTATGCGGGCGGATGCGGCCGATTCGTTGGGTAAAAGGTTAACTCTGATGGTATATTCCATGTCAGTTCAGAGACAAGAAGTGGTAGAGTCTAAATTTCGTTACCTGGATGTAGATCAATTAATATTTTCAACATGCAGCCTTGGGGCTGCACGTTGAGAATCGTTCTTTGTTTACCACACAAATTCAACTGATACAATTGAACTGACAAGAAAAGATTAAAACTCGAGACGAGTGCTGATCTACCATGATCCCGCGATTTATTTGAAAATACTAACTGCAGCTATATAAAAAATCAGCAGTATTTTCGTAATCAAGTTACGGTAAATAATAACAATTTGGCCGGCCACTGATTTCTCAAGCGGGAAGGCCTTGGTTACCCCTATGCGCCCAACTGCCTCCTTATTCCCACGGATCTTCTCTCCTCCCAACCCTCTGAGGCGAACTGCTTGACGACATCCCGTACCCCATCCTTCCCAATCTCCCCGATAAGCATACTAACCCCCTCCCCTCTCCGTTGTGTCATCCACTAACCACATGTCCTTCATTCGACCATCCCACTTTTCTATTATATGCCCAGTACAACCTATTCTGTTAGGCTGGTATTTTGGACATTCTAATAGAAAGTGTTCCAGGTTCTCCACTACGCCCAAATTACACATTTAGGACTCCATTTCACCGTCTTTCACAAGTGTCCCCTCTAAGCTCCAGCGACCGGGTCCTCAGCTTGAAAAAACGTGACCCTCCAAAGGTACCATCAAGATATTCTTCAAAACCTGGCTTCTTTTTATCATACAGACCTTCCATAGATTTCTTTGATTTGACCCACTCTCGTCATTTAAGGTTACAATTCTCCATGACTGGTTCTTTAACATTTTTCTTTACCCTGGGTTGTCCCGACTTCTAAGTCAGAGGTCTCCATTGAGTATTTCTCTATTAACTCCCTCACGTGGACCATCTACCCTGTCTTTGTGTTTGAATTTCAAATATTCTAGAACATTAGTTTACACCATTGGCTGTCGGGGAGATTTACCAAATAGTGAATACAAAAGAATGTTGTTAAGTCTATTCTGTCCTTCATCCTCGTCCACCCAAGCTCACCCTGATTTATTCTGATGCTGCGAATTACTCGACCGAATTATCCATTCGTTCTGCAGAGTTTCTGAGCGTTTTAAAACCGTTTGATTTAGAGGTATCACCTCCGTACCATACGGTGTACCTACAATTTCCTAAATGGTTTTCCCCACGAAAATCGCAATGAAGCTGTTTCCCCTGTAAGTTTCATTTGATTAAGGGTTCGCTTGCCCGTCCCAGTTTGTTTACTCGTGGTTTCGGTACATGCCTCTTCCCGTAATGTTTATATTTAACCCCAAATACTCGACATCACTTGTCTCTCCATCACTAAGACGTTTGCTGCTATCGTCCGGAATAGAGCACTATCCCGACTCTCCACCTTCGAGTAGGTTACACTTTACGACCCATGGGTATAACTTTGTTTTTGCTTTCATTTAGTTCTAGTCTCCATTTGTACCAATATCACCCAACAATTGCAAGCATTTTTGATAGCAACCCCCCCCCCCCCACCCACTTTCTGACACCAGTAGCATGCCGCCTGCGAAAAATAGCCTTGGGATCTTCAGGTCCCCAACTGCTACCCCATCGGCGCGATGCAGGAGTTTATCTCAATCTTTGATGCAGAATGCAAAAAGAATTGTCCAAAGGATACACCCCGGCCTATCTCCTTTGGCACACGTTTTGTTGATATGTCACCCAGGCTTAGTTCACTGTGCACATCTGTATATAATGCTTTCAGAATTCAAACAAACTCACCGCCCAAGCCAACCACACAGGACTTTTCCAACGTTGCTAATGATAGAGATCCCGGATAATTATCCAAAACGTCCTTTCCCCCTTTTTGTGTATAAATGTAACCTTGATTTCTGACCCTCTTTTTGGACCTCTTGTTTTTATATGGCTAATTTGAATAAGGCCGTTACGTGTACTTCTCCCCATTGTTTAGAAACTCGTTAAGAATTTCGTCCACACCTTCCGCTTTTCTGTTCCTTAATTTTGAGGCCGCTGTTTGGTCCCTCCTCGTCTTTACTTTCGCTGCACACGGAGTTGGATAAAAGTTCTTTCGACCTCACTCTGGGACATCGATGGGTTCCCCATGCCTCAATCGCTTCTCGTTTACCTTACGGTAAGTAATAACTATATATATAGTTCTGGTGCGATTTGGTCTTGATCGTCTGCATACCTGCCTTCTACTTTAATACTCTGCAAAATACCCCCTTTGCACTTTTATTAACGAATTTCCAAAATCCTTCTAACTCGAACCACCCCACCCCCTACCCCTGTCAGTCTTATCGTCCTAATAAGATAACCTGCTTCGCAGTCTCCGATTATCGTCCTTAATCTTATTTACTTTATTTCGAATCATGCTTGCTGGTATACCTCTTTTGCTACCCTGGCCTCGTTGCTTTCTACTCCGCTGAGTTTTCTACTCATCCTGAACTTATGTACGCAGTACATTTAACTTTTCTGCCCTTTGTGGCCTTTTCAATTAGTCATTCACCCTGTACCCAAGTTACCGTGTTTGCACCCCAATTTTTCCTACACTTTCCTTCCATACCTCCACATGGTTCACAGCTATGGCATTTGCCTTCTTCTGAACATTTTCCTCCCTGTGTACATTCACAATCTTTGTTTTCAACTTTTCTTCAAGCATCATCCAGTAAGCATCCTTTCCAAGTCCCCAAATCTCCTTAAATCTACGTTTGTGTCTTACTTGGGTTTTGCCCCTGATCGTAACTGTAATCAAGCTGTGATCACTATCCATCTCTCTTTTAGCGTCATCGTCCAGTTCCACCTCTATCACCTCCCTTATTGAATCAATATCTGTGAGAATATAGTCGATTATTGTTCTTCTGTCGTTCCTCTCCCAGGTCCAGTTCCCCCTACATATCGCATCCCTGTTCAGAATCTTCAGACCGAGCTCATTTGTGAAGTCCAACAGCTCCCCTTCCATTCCTGTTGACACGCTTATTCCCACCCTGGGTGCTTCCTTAGAGTCCCATGTTTTACAATTCCGTGATATTACATCTAGGTTTTGAGTATAATGAGTCATTCCACTCAGGTTTGTTTTCCTCAACCCCACAGTACACAATCCCAACAACACTTTTGTTTTCTTGGATTAACCCTATTATACTTTTGTACGTGTTATTTTGTACGAAATCAAGCAGCACGTTGATACTTTGTGGTCATTTGTTTTGTTATTATTTTTCGATTTTTTAAAGTTCTAACCTCAAATTCCAATTTTCTCCCAAATAGTGCTCAGTGATAATCGTTGAGCCAAATGTTATCGCAGCTTAAAATATAATTCTGCTATCAAGACTTCTTAACTGGTTGAGTGCTAGAAGCCACTACCATGGCTTTCAAAAAATGAGGATCCCGGAGCAAAACCCAATACTTTCCTTGCTTATATTTCATATTCAGTCAAATACAAATAATATTTTGTTTATATAAATTTGTTTTATCACAAATTATTGGAGAGTGCCTATAGGCACTCTCCAATAATTTGTAATAAATCAAGTTTTGAACAACAAATTCAGACCACCAAAAATAATCTAGCCCTCAATCAGACAATCACTCATGTGAAAAATATCTTGTTATTGGTACATTCCGACGTTTGACGTCGCATTTTGAAAAACGCTGAAGAAACTGAATTCCCAGTGACGTTTGAACGTCAGGATAATTTAAGTCTCAAAGGGTTAACATTTGCTCATCCAATTTCGAGGTATTGACGTCTGCCAAATCTGCGTTAAACAGCGGTTTTAAATCACACTAATGTATATGTCTACCCCTCCCTTTTTTCTCTCCTTCATTCCATCGTACGCCTATCCACACCGACAACCTTATATGGTCAACCTTGCCTTAACCACGTCTCCCTTAAGCCCATGACATAATACTCTGCCTTCAAAAACCATCACAAAAATTGAAGAAAATAAAATAATGTTGTAAAATGTGTCCTTTGGCAGATTCAGCTCGTGAGCTGCAAGAGTATTTCATAAGAGATGCTACTGAGAAGAATTTGTGTAAGTTAGTTTACCCAAAACTCTCCGGTTTATGATGTCGAATGCTTTATGAGAAAAAAATTACGTCACTTCTTCAACCAGTCTATTGAATCACATTTGAAAGTTCTCTTGTAAACTATTACTCAATCACACATAAACGTTAACGGTGTAATATAGCAAACAGTGGTGATAATCAGAACACGCATTTCGTTGACGGCTCTGCTAAATGCATCTTAAAAACCGTTTGCCTGTAGGATGAAATTTAACTAGTAGAGAACTGGAAGCCCGTATTTGGGTTTTATTTTGAGTGGAGGTGCCGCAATATTAAGACCTCATATTCAATGGCTGAGCTTCATATTATTCTTTGGAGTGAAATTATTTAGTCGTTGAGGATATTCTTTGTTACAATTTATGAGAGAGTGCCCATAGGCACACTCCCATAAATTGTAACAATGCAAAGACATGGAAACAATTTTTGCTGAAAATAAGTGTGCACTCTATCAATTAATTAATGGCCTTGCTGTTGTTCACAATCAGACAAGCGATACCAAATGTAGTTGGACAAAGCACAGAAATTTCAGCGTCAATTGTTATGAACAACATAGATGTAATATCTCGAAAAATACCTATTTGGGCAGTCTCTGGTGTTTTGATAGAATCTACGCACTCGGATGCAACCTTCTGGATGTGTAGGTGACACACTGAAATTATATAATTTAAATGAATGCAATAAATATTTGATCTAGACAGTTCAAAAATAATGATTAACCAATTAACTCTTTGACAAACAATGACTTCCCAATGCCGTTAACTATTAAAAACGGTTTTATTACATTGACAGGAAACTTCTGTATTTGTAAAACAAATCATCTCATAATATTCCCTTGCGTTTCCAGATTTGCCAAATTAAGTTTACACTGATCTCACAAATTAAACATTGTAAGTTATTATGATGACGAAAACATGATGTGGGGGTTGTGGCTCGGAGTTTATGTTCGACCGAGACTCCGCGTCTCGGTTGAACATATACTTCTAGCCGCTAACCTCAGACCATTTCACCGTCAATTCATCACAATAACGCATATGTACCAATAAAAGCCTGCCCATATTTCAAAATCCACATCGTAAAAGTTTAATAAATAAACCTCTCGACTTCATTGGACAAATAATTCAGATAAAGATCAAGGTCACTCCACCTTAGATAACATCGCAAGCTGATTGGTAATTTAATCAGCGCTTATTCGGAACATCGTCTGCTGCACGTGTGAAGAATCTACAAAAATGCAAGTCACTCTGTTTAATGGAGTAATTGCGTAACGCGTAATCTCATTTCAAACATTCCACGTGGGACGTCAAGCGGTAACAAATGTTACTTGAACAGTAAACATAGAAAAAAAACTACGCGAGCGCTCGTCCAACCAGAGCTTTTGTCTTTTTGGAACAAAGTTATATTTTAAATTGATATGAAGTATTTCGTTGATGGTGTTTAAATATATGCGCACTCATCCAAAACTGAATTATGATATACGAAAACATCTATTTAAAACGACAAGATGAAACAGGGATGAGAGAATTAGGGGGTTGGAAGGATGCAGCTGAAAATTTAACTGACTTCAGTTCCTCTCTATATAATGCAGAGGTCGTTGTATATTTTTCGGGGGTCGAAAAGAGAAGATTCGCGATTCCGAAGGTGCGTTCGACGGGAGAAACTCGATTATCGAGGCGGAATGGAAACAAATCTCTCCTGATATGTAAATAAGCTATTGTATATATGTCAAGGCAAAGCCAGTCTAAAAAGGAGGAGCACCCCCCCCCCCCCCTTACTTTCAAGTTCAGATACATGTATATATTTCTTCTCTCTGTGTAGTAAACACACATGTTTTAATTAGATAATTAGTCTTAGGCGATTCACAGTGGGATACTTGTTTGGCGTAATATTGGCCAGAATAAAATATTCCCATGCTCGTTAATCTCACAAAGACAAGCAGTGATAGACTGACTTTAATCGTCACGGCTTTCAGATATATTGTTTCTCTGGATACGATTGATAGCAGATGCATCGGCGCGCGGTGATTCTATCTCCAGAAATGTCGTGTGCCATTTTTAGGCATCGTGACATGTTGTGAGGATAAAATATAAAAGTCTGGAGAACAAACCAGTTCAGAGAGACTTGATTTCCTACCGTTTAGGAGTGAGACTTGGGTTCGGCCGAATAAGAGACGCCATATAGGGTCTCGTACGAGTGGAATTGCTGGACAATCCACGAAGCTCCGTTGTTCGCCGCCATTATCAGATTAGGTGGACGTAGCAGATCTACAAGCCCGAATTTAGAGAGTAGATTACGAACACAAGTAACGGCTAAGTTTACATGTCATTAGCGAGGATCGACTCGCACCTGTCTCAAAGTGTAGGTTGTTGTATTGTGGTATTAACACTTAGGACAACAGAGGTTGGTCGCGTAGTAGCCTGATTCAGACTCGATGTTTTAAGCTCGTGTGGCGATCCCGCGACAGTGACATTTTGAGAGTGTCCCATGGAGCCAGTACAGGGATATAAATAGACTGAATTGATGAAAAACTATTTAACCCCTGTGAGAAATCTTTGATTTGTGTTGATAAAATTGTTAAATGTGTTGAATATGGAATGAGTTTATTTTAAATGTAAATAAAAAAATCGGAACGTTAATCATTGTTTCCTTTCCGCAGCTTGAAGTGATTAGGAATCACACCTAACGAAGAACGAACCTACATTTCGAGTTCACTCGGCAGGGACGAAAATCAACGTGCGGTCCAAACTCAGCTCTGCGAGCCGAGTTTGGCCAGTGCCCGGATTCCGACCCTCCCTATTGGGTCGTTCCCCAATATTTTTAATGGCGAGGCTAAACAACCCCATGTCACCCCTCCCACGTGGATAGAGGTGTTCTGACAATATAATGTGAGCTCCATTGTTAACACCCAATGGCTCGGAATCGTTACTCTAAAAAAACCTAGTTCTTCCCGGGACCTATCGTTCCAGTCTACTTTCGCAGACTGACGATTCGCACGAAACGTGTAGGCGCATATAAATTTCGGGGAGGGTTGCTGATTGATAAACAGTGAAATAAATTCTAGATTTATTTTAAGTTCTATTAACACCTGTAGCATACGAGTTTCAATTCACAAATGGGGAGTCCTAGCGCTCAAACCAAACTGTTGTATTACACATGTCGTCCTTGATTCCCAGCTATTAAACATTCTCATCCAGTCGTTCGTTGAGGAACTTCGAAGTCCTTTCATAATGGAATTATGTTCAATATGTGTAAAATAATAATTTCTATTCTCGTTGAATTACTTATTCAATTCAAAAATATTCCACAGTCCAACTAAACAAACATGCACGTGCATCTAACAATAATAATGACACTTCAGACAGCCATTGATTTGTCTCGTTTCTCAGATGAGAAGGCCTTGATTCCAACCTTTCCTTACCCCTCCCGGAGGCGTACACATTGATACTCCGCACTCTGGCACCCCAGTTTCCCAGAGCATATTTAACCTCTCCTTTGCGTAACCCGAGACCAACTTATACTTCCTTCTCCCATCCCACCTCCCCATTATACTCTCGCTGAATTTTATTGTGTGCGACTGGTTATGTGGATATTGTGGAGTAAGTATTCCAGGATCACCATTACTCCCGAAATGTACATTTGGCAATCCTTTTTCGCCCGTCTTTCCAAAATTTACACTTAAGCTCCAGAGACCTCGACCTCTTTTTAATCACCACCATAACAACTCATCTACAATCATTAGCAGATCGGAAAGGTTTAGTTTTAAGTGGGTATGTCGTATTGTGGAACGCCTCAATAGAACCCGTGGAACTCCTCAACAAAATCCGAAACGCGGGTTAATCAGATATGAGGATGGGTCATCGTCCTCGAAAACTTCAAGAAGACATCGGATACTTGCTGACCCTCGAAAATTAGTGACATGATCAAGAATAATATGGTAGAGATTTTCCCTTTTATCTCACAAAAATGTTTTGTGGTAACGTATCGGATCAAATTGATTAAAATGATTATATTTCTGTAAAACAGATTCGTATTCGAGAATAGACTACGGATTTTTACACTTTTCTAATGGAGGCTCTAAACCCCTTATAATCTATGCGCTCACATAGAATTTCTGATGCTGGGGCAGATAATTTCACATATATCAGAGCTTTATTTCTATGCATACTGGATCCTTTACGCGCATTTTAGTATGGCTGCTAACTGGTAGCAGTTGATACTACCAGAGAGTACCTAAATCACCATAAGAGCTTTGTTCGGTCCGAAAACAACTTTCAAAACAGAAAGTTAAAAAGATAATGGAAGAAAGAGGTATATACATTTACAAAAAAAAAAAACTCATGATATGTAAACAGAAAAATATTCATGGTCGGAAGTTGAGGTGATGTGTTTATCAATGCTAAAATTATGCATCAAAATCAAAAGTAGTACCATATTTCCTACTTACTCTCCTTTTCTTCAGAAGAAGATACGAACATTGGGTGAGACAAATTTCTAGTGAGGACATTTTGGACTTCGTATGTAATCAGCTGTACATAAATTAAGCCAACTGTGCACAATAAATAGAGAGTAATTACTTGACTGGACTGGTTACGTGAAATAATTCATTCGAGGCGAGGGACGATATTGTAAAACACTCGAGCGCATTCACGCACTCGTGTTTGTACAACGTCTCTCACCTCTCATGAATTATTTCACGTTACCAGTCCAGTCAAGCGATTACTCTCTGTGAAATTGAGTGATGATTTTATTTGTTGGTTGGACATGAGGGTTGGGCCGAAATTGGCGGCAATGGGTGTGTTGTATTGTCTGCATCTCTTTGATACTTTATTTCATATAATATCTCCAATTCTGTATTTCAGTTTTATATTTTCTCGATTAAGGAGTGTACTGAGTTTCGAAAACTGATATATAAATACCCTGTGGTCTCAAAGTCGCTGACTGTTCTGGTACACTAATTATAGGAATAATCATCAAAAATTTAATTAATGAAGCACCGGGAAAACGGCACCCGGTAAACGCATGAGTGAACATCACTGCCCACGCGAGGAGTACTACCAATCAACGGCGACTGTACTGGGCGATTTCTTGATAGCTAGTTCGATCTTTCAGTCTCAGGTTGGATCCAGGGATTATTTCACAATGCTTTGGGTCATAAAATAATCCTCTAAAACTCTACCCGAGAATAACAATTACATATATAGATCGAACCACTTAACCCTTTACCAATCGAAACAGTACAAACAGGCGAGGGCTATTCATAATTTTCATTTTCTTCACACACTAATATCATAGTTTATTACACGCCTGTTCTATGTAATCCCCATCAACAGCAATATTAAACCGTGCTGAAAATAAAAATCTGTTCCGCATATATTTGCGGAACGGAAATCGTTGACGGACTATTTTTAAATAGAAGCGAAATTTCACTGGAATTTTTCTACAAATTGTGCCACGCAATTACAATTCGAATTGCCAGTGACAGCTGAAAATCGTCCCTTGAGTTCCAATGTTTTCTATGATCAGATAGGCACATAGAAAACATTGGAACTCAGGGAACGAAAAAGTGACAGGGATTCCCCTCACAGATTTGGTTGGCGATAAAATGTGTTCCTTTTTTGACAGTTGTCAAATGAATTGCTGAGTGTCCGTGTAATAATTGTTTTATAGACGTGAAGGCGTGTAATAAACGCAGAACGACACACGCGTGTGAATGTGTTAATCGATATGGCACTTGTGCCATCGCGGAAGGATAAAACTCGAGGCCTCTGGCCTCTCGTTCTATCCTTCCGCGCTGGCACTCGTGCCATATCGATTAACCCATTCACACGCGCGCGTCGTTCTGTGTATAGAGGCCTCGCGTTTTATTCTTCCGCGATGGCACAAGTGCCATATCGATTTACCCATTCACACGCGTGTGTCGTTCGGTGTATTTATGACCATGTAACAACCAATAGTGTAATAATCAACCAGTAGTGTAATATTAACCAGTAGTGTAATAAAAATTAACCAGTAGTGTAATAATCAACCAGTAGTGTAATACAAATCAACCAGTAGTGTAATAACTAGTAGTGTAATAAACGTAACCAGTAGTGTAATAAGCATCCATGAAAACTAACAATTTTTCAACAAAATTTGAAAAAATTTTGAGGTGGCTCACATCAGAGTTTGGGTACATCTTATCCATTTTTAATCATTTTATCGTACGTGTAAAGGCGTTTTGTGGGTCAAACATCATTTCGTGGGTTCAATACGCCGCGGAAAGGTATTTTTATGATTTTTATGTGGTGTGCGTATTTTCTGGTGTTTAATGTCACTTTCTGCATTCGTGGCTTTATGTAAATTCAAAGTTGGCTAATTATTTATTATAATGTTGTGGTTTTCAGAGACTTCTTACCCCAGGCATAAGTTGTCAGGTTTCAGGATAACAGAATAAATTGTCATGGTAACTTACAGGTGCTGGAGTATGGTATTCAAGGACGTGTCGCCTGCGTGTTGTCTTCAATTATAATATTTAATACGGCCCTGACGGATCACTAAATGCCCCCCACCCATCTACCTTCACGGGGCTGAGGGGGTGGGGTGGGGGAGGGAGTATCTTAGTGTTAACATTATACGACTTTAGTTAAACTTTACCGGGTGAAAAGAACATCGATCTCATTGGCTGGTAAAGAAGTGTTAATTCTATTACTTTTGGGGTGAGACATTGTTTTTAACTTTCTATGTGGCAAATCTCAATCCAGTGGTAGTTATTTATCCGCAAAGACCCCAATTCACCATCCCCTGAATAAGCTTGTTTATATTAAATCTGGAATTAGCTATTGAATTGAATCCCCAGGACGGCGGAACGATGGAGGGCAGAGCGGGGGGGGGGGGGGTTGCTGTGGTTGGTGGCGGTGCTTGGGGAGTATAGCGGTATATATGCGCCCCTCCAATGTTAACGCGAAATATCAAATTTAAGGATCAAACCCGTTAAAGGTCGAAATGAATATACCTGAAATTTATGGAGCCCGGTAGATGACAGGTTTCACTCTTATTTATTTCGTTTTAACGAAATAATATTTCGTTGTAACAAAATACTATTTCGTTTTTACGAAATAAGTATCTGTAGTGCAAAGCCGGGCCAGATTACCCCGCTTCGCTACTTCTCGATTGCAAATCTGATTACTTAGCTAAGTAACACGGTTACGTATTCTAGTAAAATGTGAATTTGACTCATTAAAATCACTTTATTGTGGAATAAATTTAGTGGTATTCACTTGAAACCCTCTCCAATCAATTAATCAGTTTTTCGCGATGTGTTTTTTACCACAGTTTTTTGGTGCTTTTCCTGTTACATATATATTTATAGCGTGGTTTGTCGGCGCAGAAAGAAAACGAAAGGGCGGAAAGTCCAAGGGTACCCCCCCCCCCCCACATAGCTTCTCTCACCTCACCTCCTCTCTCCTAAGAAACCTTATAAATTGCAGGTCCGATGCCGATAGACTGCAAATGGTCGACAAAAATAGTAATGGAAACCAGAGATGCATTGCGTACAGGCCATGGTAACTCGGGGGGGGGGGGGGACTGTGAAGTCGAGGGAAATCTTTTTTTTTCTGTCAGTTTTCATAATTTTGGGGGTCAAGCTTCACAGATCTACCTGTAGTTTCAAACGTTCAATCAATCTATTGTCTTTACGTAAGAGATACCGCCCTATAAGACCAAACTTGGAACCAAAGTCCGTAATATATTTTTAGGAGTGGTACGTCTATAAATGCCCGTACGCCTATGATAGATGACGTTTCCCTATAAAGTTGGGAAAAATATTCAAAACGGTTTTTTAAAGGGCGTCATTATTCATGCTGATTCATGGGGAAAATCATCCGAACACGCCATTTTCTAACGTGTTTGCATCCCCCATCGCCCTATGTACCAATTTATTTATTTCGTTAAAACGAAATAATGATTTCGTTTAAACGAAATATTATTTTGTTATTTCGAAATATTATTTCGTTAAATTTAACGAAATAAAATAATAAATAAATTACACTACTGGTTGATTATTACACTACTGGTTGTTACTTCAACCAGTAATGTAATATTAACCAGTAGTGTAATAAAAATTAACCAATAGTGTAATAATCAACCGGTAGTGTAATACAAATCAACCAGTAATGTGATAAACGGTAGTGTATCGTACGTTTAAAGTCGTTTTGCAGGTCAAACATCATTTCGTGGGTTCAATGCGGTAAGGAAAGGTATTTTTATGTGATGTGCGTATTTTCTGGTGTTTAATGTCACTTTCTGCATTTGTGGCTTTATGTAAATTCAAAGTTGGCCAATTATTTATGATAATGTTGTGGTGTTCAGAGACTTCTTACCCAAGGCATAAGTTGTCAGGTTTCAGAATGGATAACAGAATAAATTGTCATGGTAACTTACAGGTGTTGGAGTATGATATTCAAGGACGTGTCTCCTGCGTGTTGTCTTCAATTATAATATTCAATACGGCCCTGACGGATCACTAAATGCCCCCCCCCCCCATCCCCCGTCTACCTTCACGGGGCTGAGGGAGTGTGGTGGGGAGGGAGTATCTTAGTGTTAACATTATACGACTTTAGTTAAACTTTACCGGGTGAAAAGAACATCGATCTCATTGGCTGCTAAAGAAGTGTTAATTCTATTACTTTTGGGGTGAGACATTGTTTTTAACTTTCTATGTGGCAAATCTCAATCCAGTGGTAGTTATTTATCCGCAAAGACCCCAATTCACCATCCCCTGAATAAGCTTGTTTATATTAAATCTGGAATTAGCTATTGAATTGATTCCCAACGATGGAGGGGATTTCTTTCTGCACCGATAAACCACGCTATGAATATACCGGAACAGCACTAAAAAACTCTGATAAAACACATATCGCGAAAAACGGAGAGATCATAACTTTAATTGATTGGAAAGTGTTTCGAGTGAATTCCACTAAATTTATTCCACAATAATGTGAAGTCATTAATTTTAATGTGTCAAATTCATATTTTGCTAGAGTACGTAACCGTGTTACTTAGCCAAGTAAGCAGAATTTGCAGTCGAAAAGTAGCGAAGTGGTGTTATCTGGCCCTGCCTACCGCTGCAGATACTTATTTTGTTAAAACGCAATATTATAATAAATGATGTTTGACCTGCAAAACGCCTTTAAACGAACGATACGCTCTCTGCTGGTTGATTTGTTGTATTACATTACTGGTTGATTATTACACTACTGGTTAATTTTTATTACACTACTGGTTAATATTAAACTACTAGTTTTAACGAAATAAATAAGTTGGTACATGGGGCGATGGAGGGTGCAAACACATTAGAAAATGGCGTGTTCGGACGATTTTTCCCCATGAATCAGCATGAATAATGAATGACGTCTTTTAAAAAAAACGTTTTGAATTTTTTCCCCAACTTTATAGGGGAACGTCATCTACCATAGGCATACGGACATTTTGTTTTTGAAGGGCTGAATATTTTGACCGAAAAGTGATGCTGCAGTAACCGAGGTGGGTGAGAGATGGCTGGCGGTCCTCTCCCACAGGTTCGAAGCCAGCCGTATTTAAAAATC
Organism: Pictodentalium vernedei; assembly: GCA_031216915.1. NCBI lineage: Eukaryota > Metazoa > Mollusca > Scaphopoda > Dentaliida > Dentaliidae > Pictodentalium > Pictodentalium vernedei. The sequence continues at coordinate 604,421,523 of CM062296.1, read as the reverse complement.
CGACATAGACATAGCTCCCCGCCCCCTCCCCGCACTCCCAACAGCATGGGGTATGTTCTCCCAGGAATTTGCTGTCGAAAAATAGCGAAGTGGTGTTATCTGGCCCTGCTTACCGCTACAGACACATATTTCGTTAAAACGAAATATTATAATAAATGATGTTTGACCTGCAAAACGCCATTAAAAGTACGATACGCCACTGGTTGATTTGTATTACACTACTGGTTGATTATTACACTACTGTTTAATTTTTATTACACGACTGGTTAATATTACACTACTGGTTGATTATTACACTACTGTTTAATTTTTATTACACTACTGGTTAATATTACACTACTGGTTGATTATTACACTACTGTTTAATTTTTATTACACTACTGGTTAATATTACACTACTGGTTGATTATTACACTACTGTTTAATTTTTATTACACTACTGGTTAATATTACACTACTGGTTGATTATTACACTACTGGTTAATTTTTATTACACTACTGGTTAATATTACACTACTGGTTGATGTAACAACCAGAAGTGTAATAATCAACCAGTAGTGTTATTTATTTATTATTTTATCTCGTTTTAACACATTAGAAAATGGCGTGTTCGGCCGATTTTTCCCCATGAATCAGCATGAATAACGACCTTTTAAAAAAACGTTTTGATTTTTTTTCCAACTTTATGGGGGAACGTCTTCTATCATAGGCGTACAGGTATTTTTTTGAATGGTTGAAGATTTTGACCGAAAAGTGATGTTGCAGTAACCGAGGTGGGTAAGAGAGGGATGGCGGTCCTCTCTCGCAGGTCCGAAGCCAGCCATATTTGAAAATCCGACATAGACATAGACGTCCCCCCACCCTCCTCGCACTCCCAACAGCATGAGGCATGACCTCTCGGGAAATGTGTTTTTTTAAACTGATAGGCCTGTTTATCCAAAGTCATCAGGCGAATTATCACCCCGATAAGACTGTAAATCAAACTAGCACCCAAAGTCCGTGATATAATTTTTTACTGTGGCACGTCCTGTGAGACGTACCACGCCAAAACAATATATTACGGACTTTGGTTCCAAGTTTTTTCTTATAGGAGGGAATCTCTTATGTAAAGACAAAAGATTGAATGTTTGAAACTAAAGGTAGGTCTGCGAAGCTTGGCCCCCAAAATTATGAAAACTGACAGACAAAAACTGATTTTCCCCGACTTCACAGCCCCCCCCCCCCCCTCCTTCGAGTTACCATGGCCTGTACGCCCATGCATCTTATAATGTCGTTATTTGTTTTCCATTACTATTTTTGTCGGCCATTTGTTGTCTATCGGTATCTGGCCTGCAATTTTTAAGGTTTCTTAGGAGAGAGGAGGGGATGGGTGAGAAGCTTTGTGGGGGGGTACCCTTTGACTTTTACTAAGCTAAGTAAGCAGGTTTTGCAACTGAAAAGTAGCGAAGCGGTGTAATCTGGCCCTGATTACCGCTATAGATACTTATTTCGTTAAAACGAAATATTATTTCGTTAAAACGAAATAATATTTCGTTATTTCGAAATATTATTTCGTTATTTCGAAATATTATTTTGTTAAAATAATAAAATAAGAGTGAAACCTGTCACCAACCGGGCTCCATAAATTTCAAGTATATTCATTTCCAACTTTCACTCAAAATTCCAACTTTTGATATTTCGGGTTAACATTGGAGGGGCGCACATATTCCGCTATACTCCCCAAGCACCGCCATCCACCACAGCACCCCCCCCCCCTCCTCCCCCACCGTTTCGCCGTCCCGGGGAATCAGTTTAATAGCTAACTCCACATTTAATATAAACAAGCTTATTCAGGGGGTGGAGAATTGGGGTCTTCGCAGATAAATAACTATCACTGGATTGAGATTGGCCACATAGAAAGTTAAAAACAATGTCTCACCTAGAACTTATAGAATTAACACTTCTTTAGCTGCCAATGAGATCGATGTTCCTTTACACCGAGTAAAAGTTAGCTAAAAATCGTATAATGTCAACAATAAGATACCCCCCCCCCGCCACACACACACACCGGTAAAGGGTAAAGGTAGACGCGTATATGGGGAAATGGGGTGTGGGAGACCATTAGTGATCCTTCAGGGCCGTATTAAATGTTATATTTGAGGACAACGCACAGGAGACACGTCCTTGAATATCATACTTCAGCACCTGTGAGTTACCTTGACAATTAATTCTGTTGTTATGGAACCTGATAACTTATGCCTGGGTAAGTAGTCTCCCAAAAGCACAGCATTATCATAAATAATTGGCCAATTTTTTATTTACATAAAGCCACAAATGCAGAAAGTGACATTAAACACCAGAAAATACGCACATCACATAAAATAATAAAAATACCTTTCCTCGCCGTATTGAACCCACGAAATGATGTTTGACCCGCAAAACGCCTTTGAATGTACGACAAAATGATTAAAAATCAATAACATGCACTCAAACTATGATTTGAGCCACCCCAATTTTTTTTCAAATTTTGTTGAAAAATTGTTAGTTTTCATGGATATTTATTATACTACTGGTTAATTTTATTACACTACTGGTTGATTTTTATTACACTACTGGTTGATTATTACACTGCTGGTTAATTTTTATTACACTACTGGTTGATTATTACACAACTGGTTGATTATTACACTACTGGTTGTTACAGACCGCCTCGTTGAAATGCGGTGGCCTAAATCAGGGTCCATAAGCTATGATGTTTTGTGACTGGAAAATCAAACTTTGTTAAAAAATTTAGTTGTGAATGTCATCTTTTTTTATTGGGTGAAGTGTTACGCACTTTCCTTCCACTGAGCACTTTCTATCCATTGCATGTTAAATTATAATTTAAGGACAGTTTCAGTTCACACAGGTGTCGGAACAAGTACTTCCTTTTTATTATATAGCTTTAATGGTGTCGATTACAGTGACAGGTTAACTTTTTCCTTTGCACGTAATCATATACATTTGCTTTAAAGATCAGGGATAATTCTACTATTCAGAGTTTCGTAATTTAAAATACAACTACACATTCTGAAATAAATCTCTAAACTTACCGAACAACAATAGCCAGATAGTCTTTGCCATTATTCAGGCCCTGAGTGTATCTACAATAACATAACAGAAACATATTTTATTATACATTTTATATTACACACTCTACTAAACTAAATTTACCATGAATGTCGCATGTTGCATTTGAAATAGTTCATCGGCGAATCTCTGATACCACTAAACGGGCGCAGTCTGTGTTACCTCGAATCCATTAGAAAAATATTTATCACTGTATGAAACTTGTGAAAATGTGTGAAAGCTATAACTTTTCAACTGAATCGATAGGGAGGCCTAACGCTTAACCCTCTACCCAGCGTAACGTCCAAAACCGGCTCGCGCTATTCTAAAAATAGCCAATTAATTTTCATTATTTTTTCATTGTTTGTCTCAAAAACATAGGTTATGACTCCTCTTTGGAACGAGCTCGTCGAGCTCGTTCCAGTGAGGGGGTCATAACCTATACTTTTGAGACTAAAAATCAGTTATTCAAAACTTTATTTTGCAAGTGTCGTCTGCTTTCCATGTTAGGTAAAGGGTTAAATGGGATCGGATCAATTATGCTTGGATGCAACTTCTGTTGTGGTATTGGCCTTGCAACTGATGGATCTACTCGGAATACGCCGAGCCTGTAATTATAGGTTATTACTGGGTTAATTTCGTATCGGCCGAGATATCCGCCCGAGGTAGCTTCATACCAGCATTAGACCGAAGGTCGAAGGCTAAGGTTATGTTGTCGAGGGCAGTTATCTCGGCCACATGAAACTAACGAAGTAATAACCTCTTTATTTATTAAACCCAACCAAATAATTACAAAATGTTCTTAGATCTGTTACAGTTCTCTGGCAATGTTATTGTTTCTGATTCTTTTCAAAAAGCCAGAAGTTTCCTCTTCTCTATGTTTAGTTATCCGAACGTCGCGACTTCCCCGCTGGGGAAGCCGTGACGTTCGGTTAGTGAGCTATCTCTTCTCACTTTGACGAATCTCCAAATACGACTCTAAATCTTAGTATGTTATGAGCTAGTTGTAGACCTCAAGTCTTGTATCTCTCCATTGTTACGCCCACGTTTGATATAACCGTCGAATTTTGTCATAGCTCATAATTTGTAATAGAATTCACCGGGTTTTGTCACAGCTTTTCACTTTTGCCAAAAACCGAGTTCACGAGTTTTGTAAGAAAATCAACAGGTTTTGTCATAAATCCAAAGCTTACAACATTTGTCATACAAATCAACAGCTTTTGTAAAACTTTATTATAAAACTTTATTTTACATTAGTTTGTGACAGAATATCACATTATAAGCCTCTCCATTTCTTAACATTTTTCTGAAAGTTCGCCCTGTGATGTAATTTTGTCCTGGTAGTAATGCGAGCTGGGTCTCAAACACCCTCGACGTCACCTTTTGACTTCATTGGCGTAACGTTTCTAGCAACTTTATCGTTCTCCAACACTTCAACATTTTCAAAGAGATACGTGCTACCATATTACACCGGGGGTAATTTTGTCAACACGAACTGGGCATCGTTTAGACCGTCACCGATGGACCGTTTGACACCACTGCCGTTACATTCGTTCGTTGTAATTCGTTATCTGTCTATTTACCCTTCGTTGTTCCTCCATTTCTTGAGATACTTAGATGACAATTTGAGAGTATTGGGGTGTTTTATTCAAGGGAGGACGTCACATTATTTGCATACTTAATCTTTTACAAAGATATTAAGCTAAATTCCGACATCCGTATAATTTTGTGCTGGAAAATCATAGACTACGTAGCGACCGTCACCTTCTGACTTTTCGGACCGTACTTGATGGCTATTACGCCGACTTTGGCAAACTTCACCTTTGTGAAAAGTATTCATTCGAAATTGGCCACCACATGTAATATCGGAGAGGCGCCCTGATTACACCGAGAAGGGAAATTTCCCTTCTCTACGTGGGGGCGAGGTGGTGTATTTTCTGACAAGTCCACAGTAAAGGAGGCAGCTCAGCTTTCTCCTACGGAGGAGGGGGGGGGGGGCATCTTTCTGAGCCCCTCCGTTTGGCGCCTCCCTAAGTAACATGGTCTCTATTTCGAACATTACCAAATCGTTCCGTTTCAAGTCACTGAAGTCTCGTTTTTGCGTACTTCACGATTGTTCGTTGCACCATGTCGATTTTGCCAATCATTCTCCCGTGCAGTGCACCCTCTAGTATACTGATATCGTATTTAAAAATAATTGATTAAATCTTGATTTGAAAGCAGCTTTCGTGTTTGATAGGGGTTCAATTCACACCAGTGGCAAAGGAAATAATTTTTTAGGACTAGGAGGGAATGAGCCCGCAAAAATGAGTACACTTTGCCTGGGACCGCGACTTGTATGTTACAGTCAAACCCTACGCTCTAATTACCAACACACATAAATAATATGTAGTGCCTCCTTCTAATTCTAAACCTGTCAGATATTTTTCAGTCCTTACACATATCAGCTCTGTCCTCATTGAATTTATTTTGTGTAATGTGCTCGTAGCGTCATTTTGTTCGATGCATTTTCTTCGGTCTGGAATGCTGTCTGTCAGCACCGGACATGCTATGTATACAACTGATTAGGATCCGATATCATGGGATGGCACTTTCAGTTGGCGGTCATTTTGACGCTGGTGCCAAAGTAAATGTTAAAACACATATGTTGATTTCTGACGTCGTCCTTTCTATTGACAAAATAATAATACACATCATAACAGCGTTACGGGCTTTTAGTCCCGCTTATTGGTGCGTCGGTATGAAAGACCTTCGCCCCGGTATATCACAATTATCTCTTTGTAACGCATATTAGGCATACTAAATCATAATTAGGGCACGTGAATGTCCTAATTAGCTATCAGTAACTGCTAATTGCGACATCCTGAGTCCTAATTATTACATATGGAAACTGTTAGAAACTACCAATTACGACAAACCAAGTCCGAAGGAAAGTAGGCGGATGACTTGAGCTCTACAAATAGCTCATAACAAACCATGATTGGCCAACTGTTAGATCTTGGGAGAACTAGCCCACCTAATGCCTTATACCATAAGGTTGTTGCCAAATGGTTCCGTAGGTGCTATATGTAGAGATAGCACGAGCAAGACGATATATTCAAGGACGATTCTCAAGAGCTGATAATTTATCAATTTATCACCCCCTGCCTTAAGAATGCAGCAAGCGTCCCCCTCCACTGGTGGTATTTCGGCGCGGTCGCCACTCCGGAGAGGGAGGGGGCACCGTCATGTTCTCGCCATAACAAGAATGATAATGTGCGTGAATGACCTTGATTTACGTGTGTAACGGTGAATAATTTCACTGTAAACGAAATGGCTGCGCCAGTGGCGCATCAAATGGTCAACTTTAGCTTGTTTCATATCGGCCGAGATCGGTGTCTTTACAGCAGAGATAAAAAAGATGCCTACGACCTCTTGTTTGTCTGTCTGATATGATCTCACCAACGAAAAAGACAATGAGATTGACCGGCTGTTATAATAATTTGTTTAGTAAATGATAGAAGAAATTTAAAAAGTAAATACAATTCACACCTGGAAATAAAGAGCCAACATCCTAACCTGATAGTAGGTCACGCTATATACCATTGTGGTAACTTATAGGAAAAAGTGTTGTAATGCTTTTCCACTTTCTCTGCTTTTAGTACGCAAGTCATGTTGTTCACGTCTTGACGAAATTTACGCAAAAATAAACAGCAACAACTAACGTGCGATCTCGCTTTGCGAGATCGTGCGTGAGATGTTGCTATATACTTTGACGGAAATTCTGTTAACATGTAAACGGAATGTCCGTTCAGCCATACGAGGATGGAAGGCGCGACCTTTAAATTGAGTTTGTTTCGAACGATTGTCTTATCAGACTGGCACAACGTGTGGGATAAGGAAATAATTTCTGCCGTGTCGTTTTATCGTAACCTGTACTGCGATTGCGTATTTTCCAATTGACGTAATCCTCACGTAACCTAAACGATTGTTCGCGTGTTATTTTCAGACCCGTAAAAAATAAAAGAATTTATGGAATCTTCGTCCAGACTGCTCAGCATGAAGGCGCTCGAGTTTTTAATTCGCATTAAAATTGTTGCTTCGTAAGTCATAGCACATCAGTGACGTCACATGGGCGTCACTGGGGACATGCGTGATATGGATTTGGAAATGCTGGGGAGGCAGAATTGACGGCTAAAGTACAGTGGTATTAAAGAATGATTGTTAGTAGTCATACAATAAATACATCGAACGACACGCGCGTGTAAATGGGTTAATCGATATGGCACCAGTGCCAGCACCGAGGGATAAAACGAGAGGCCGCTGGCCTTGAGTTTTAACCTTCCGCGATGGCACAAAAAACAATTATCAGAAGGACAGACAGCATTTCATTTGACAACACGTTACTATCAACAAAAACAACACATTTTATCGCCAACCAAATTTGCGAGGGGAACCCGTGTTACTTTGTTTAGCTATCGCTAGCAATTCAAATTGTAATTGAGGTGCACGATTTGTAGAAACTTCCAGCGAAATATCGCTTCTATTTAAAAATAGTCAGTCAACGATTTCCGTTCGGCACATGTGTGCGGAACAGATTTTCATTTTTCGGATGGTTTAGTGTTGCTATAGATGGGGAGTTCATAGAACATGTGTGTAATAAATTGGTAATACCAAGCAAATATATTTGGTAGGTTAACAGAAGATACAAAAACGACGTTGTTTGGGTTTTATTCTCTCGTGTTTATGGGTGGATTGAGCATAGATCACACTTTCTATCTATTTTTTCTACCTATTTTTGACGTGCTTGGATTTATTCGCGAAACCTGATTTGGGCTAAAAAGCAACGTAAATAGAACAAGTGGAAAACGTTGTCGATTTTCTTTTCACCGCATCGAAACTTGATTGGTTTACGTTTCCACAACGCTTCAATCACGCGAGCTCTGACTCAGAATCCATCTGAAAGGTTACATATCAAAAACGGAGAAATTGTTTGAGCACTTCTGCAGTCTGCTAAACACTAGGAATGTTACTTTCCGACTTTCTTTCGTTGCAAAGAATAAAGTTGATACAACAAATCAATCTTTTGAATGATTCAGTTTACTCTTATTCGTCAATGGTTGAAAACTTTCATTATTGAAAGAGTTTTACAGGAAAGTTAGCTCCCCTTAATTTTCGGAAGTTGTCAGAAAATTTAACACGAAGGATGAGGTAAATTTCAAATAAAAAATGAAATTTCGAAATGTTAGCGAAGTTGCATCATTGATGTTTGCCTCATTTAACAATTTTCATCCATTTCCCCTAGAGTAGTAAAAGAATACAGAAGCAGGCTTTTTATATTTTTCCCCAATCAGTTCGAACATTTAACTATTATTCTCTGTTTAAAGTCATTTTACCCTTTATCTAACATGAAAAGCAGACGACAAAAATTGTTGAATAACTAATCTTTTGTCTCAAAAACATAGGTTATGACCCCTCGTTGGAACGAGCTCGATGAGCTCGTTCCAACGAGGGATCATAACCTATGTTTTTGAGACAAAAAATGAAAGAATAATGAAAATTAATTTGCGATTTTTGAGAATAGCGCTGGCCGGTTTTTGCCGTTACGTTGAGAAAGGGTTAAAAATATACAAAAATTGCGCTTTCACCACATTTTGATGTCCTGTAACTTTTTTTCTGTTTATGAAATCAACAGTGTGCTCATCGTGCAACATAATACAGACTCTATCCCTTCCCCTTTCATTAATAAAACAGTCTAGAAGATAAGACTTGCTAATTCTTTTTCCAGGGAAGAATGAAAAGTCGTAAATTACTGTAAAAACACACTCACAAAACAAAGAGACAAAATGCACAGTTAATTGGTTGCTTCTAATTAGGTTGCTATACAAAGCGAAATTTCCCGTTGCAACTTTTAGTAACCGAAAATAAGAGACAGCTCCTACAGCTGTCTGTTGTCTTCGTTTATTAAAAGTAATAAAATGAAACTTGGCTTCATTTTCTCCTGGTATCATAGGTGCGTTCTCAATAATTACATGCAACAATTACATTAATGGGACCTCTCTGGCCCATCTAATAATTTCAGGGTGGGTGGAGGTGGGTGTTAACTCTATCGAAAGTCGAATTGCATGATGTCTTGGGTCAGGGATAAGAATTAGTCAAAATTCTTCTGTATTTACACACATCCAATCATGATGCATTCAACTTAATACAATTATATATAAAGTATAAAGTCCAACCTACCACAATCCAATTTCAAACACTTCATCCTTATATTGTCAACAACAACTCGTTTATTGGAGGATCTAGAAGGGCGATCTCCTTCTGTTGTTTTTAACTATTTTTTCTCAATCACCGAAACCTGGGGATACGGTTTCATCTACAATAACACCTGGACATCCGTATGCAAAATTAGAGATTGTTTAACCCTTTACCTAAAAGAGCGGACAAAAAAGACATCCAAAACATTAACCACAATAAGCATACCACAGCCTGAAATATCTCAGACGTTTCCCAATAAAACCATACAAATATGGATATCATATGAACCAGCTCGTCGAGCTGGTTCTAATGATATCCATATTTGTAGGGTTTTATTGAAAAATTGTAAAATTTGTTTTCGAAAAAGGTGAAATTTCATTTTTTTAAATACTGTATTAGGTAAAGGATTAATGGTTTTCCTACATAATACCGCACCTCATGCATACCAATATAACACCAGCGCGGGACTCCTATAAACGTTTGTAAATTGACTTTCTGTTTTCACCATTTGAATGAGTTTTTAGAAAACTGCGGGAATATTTTGGCTGGAAAACACACTTGTCATGTGCAAGGAGTCATCAGAACTCCACTCTGACTTTCCATTTTCTACACGTCTCCAAAGAGGCTTATGGACCCCGCCACCGATGAGGGAATATCCCATTTCGTACTCGATTCCATCTTGCCACTGTGCATGTCGGATGATCTTTCGCATCATGACCCATGAGTGAAAGGTGGCGCCTCCCGAGACCCAGGACCTTGGGCCGCCACTGTTATTTACAGGAATAAACGGAAATGCTTGTTACTTTCCTTAATGTTCGCGCTATGCACTTCAAAAAGAATAAAATGCTCATTGTGACTATAAATAATAATGTTAAAACCTCACTCAAGTGTGATACCAATGCTCATGCCTTTCGCATCTTATGTACAAGTCGGAAGATTTACACCTAACAAACTGTACTACAGTGGGTCTAAATGTTTCCCAAATTACCTTATGCACTTTATTTATTTATTTGTTTATTGGGGTTCAACGACACTTTCGACAGACAGGGTCACCTTGTGTCGGACAGTTTTACGGGCGGAGGAAGCCGGAGTACCCGGAACGAACCACCGAGGAACGGAGAGCAACTATCAGACTGCCCAACGCACTAACTCTGACAAGTAGGGTTAGCTTTGGTTGAAGACAAGTGCACCCATCGGTGTGCAGTATGCCTTAGAACAGAGCGCCACCGTGCCCCCACGACCATACGCATTTTAAAATCAGAAGATGCCGCTTTTTGGTACAGACTGACAATTTCGCTGTGATTTAAATTCGTGACCAGACAATTTGAAAAACATAAGTATGATGGTGCCGCTTAAGTTCGTAATGTGATCTGGTATAAAAACACCAATAATGGATGAAAACTGTTTTATTGACCAATGTTGGACTTACTCATTACAATGATGGACTTACTCATTACAATGACTACAAAATAGGGTCAACCCCATTATCCAGTGTGAAGCCTAATTCGCAATGTAGGCGCTGGCAGATTTAATAATTTTACAAAAAAGTGTCAGTACTTAAGAATAGCTCTGTTAAAATGGTTAACAGATACCAAAATGGGTTGAAATGGACCATTAGCATTTTCAAAGATGTGGCAATTTGCCAGTTGGCAAATTGCCATATCTTTTAAAATGCTATTGATTCATTTTAGACAAGTATATTAATATGTAGAAAATATAATTCTAGAAAATACAATTGTGAAAGTATTATAGTATTGATCCCAGATGTACTTTCAAATCGGGGAGTAAATTTTAATCCAGGAGAAAAGCACTGAAATGCTTGGCTTTTACATATGCTTTGGAAAGCGGAGGCGTGTTTTGTGAGATACCATTTTCAGTACAGAAATAAAGCGAACAAGATATGCTAGAAGTCGTAATTGCTTGTTTTGTATTAGGCGTTGTTACTCTGTAGTGGAGGACACGGGTTCAGTAGTTGTAGTTATTGGCTCTGTTTGGGTTAAAATGTGTGCTGTGTATTTATGTTTTCAGTGGGTGTAGTTGTTGGATCTGCAGTAGTTGTAGTGGGTTGTACTAGTTGTCATGTCGTGGTTGTAGTGTGTTCTTTAGTTGTAGTTGTTGCCTCTGTTGTTGTAATAGTTAGTTCTGAAATAGTTGTTGTCGGCTCTGTTGTGGTGGTTGTTAAAAAAACAAAGCTCGTTCCAAAGAATAGTGGCCATAAGCTATGTTTTAATCTTTTACCCGGGAGCGCGGTTGCTTTGTGGTTAAGGAGCTGGACTTCAAACCGAGAGGCCCACCATTCGATCCCCTTCAGGCCTACTGCAAGTAGATGGTGCACTTGTCTTCAACCAATGCTAACCCTGCTTGTGAGGAGTTAGTACGTTTGCGAGTCTGACAGTTGCACGCCGTTGCTCGGTAGTTCTCTCTGCGTACTCCTGCTTCCTCCACCCGTAAAACTGTCCGACACGAGGTGATCCTGACTGTCGAAAGTGTCGTTAAACTCCAATGAATAAATAAATGAATTTTTGGTCTTTTTGTCTCAAAAACATAGTCTATGACCCTTAATTGGAACGAGCTCGATGTGCTCGTTCCAATGATGGGTCATAAGGTATTTTTAACGCACATTTTGACGCTATTTTTTGACGCGCAAAATGAAAAGAATTAGTTATTCAAGAATTTTATTTGCAAGAGTCGTCTTCCTTTCGCGTTAGGTAAAGGGTTAAAAAGTTAATTAATTAATCTTTCACCCAACGTAACAGTCAAAAACCGTGCTATTCACAAAAAATCACTATTCAACTTCCATTTTTTTTTCATTTTTTATCTCAAACATATAGCTCCAGCACCCTCTCTGGAACGAGCTCAACGGGCTCGGCCCAATGAGGGGGTAATTAGCTATGTTTTTGACGCAAAAACTGAAAAAAATGAGTTACTCAAAAATTTTGTTGTGTCGTCTGTCTTTCGTGTTAGGTAAGGAGTTAAAAACTTTACCAGCACCGGACCATACTATTTAGTGATAATGGCGTGAACGACACTTTCTAAATTGTATAGGGCATCATTTCGAGAAACTTTATATGGTGCCACAAAGGCAGTTTGCCCCTGGATTATCTGAAGGTACCGGGTGCTGAAAATTTTTATCACCGTTTTCATGAATGACTCAGGATGAACCTCGTTTCCATTACTTAAAAATAGATCTAGGATCATTTTGTTTTAAATCTAGGATGCACTATAATCCAGGATTTCTTTCTGTACATGTGAATGAGTCAATGTTCCCTGTTCACTGTGAATTGTAACAGTTCCACTTAGTGTTAACACTTTAATCAACCTAAATGGAAGACGACTCTCACACAACATAGCTTATGAAACTCATTGGAACGAGGTCAATGACCTCATTCCAATGTGGGATCATGAGCAACGTTTTGGTAACAAGACTCTGAGTGACGATTTTAGTGAATAACGCCTGCTAGTGTTGGCCGTTACAGTTAAAACTAGAAATCCTGTCATGAAATGCGCACAAATAGCACGTCGATCTGCGTGTTCATCTACGCGTTATGATCACAGTAAGGCCATCAAATTCTGTACATATGGCCTGTGCACAAACAATGTTTCAGCCAATGGACCTCCGGGTAACCCAGGAGAACCTGCCGTGCTTTGGGTGCCATTCGATATGGCAATTGCGCGCCATTCCTACGCGCAATTATGCGTAGATATGCGCACAGTTCGTGACAGGACTTCTAGTTTTAACTGTATATTGTTACGTTAGGAAAACGGTTAACTGTGTCACTATGCTGGAAATTTAGCAACGGGTTGCTTATATCTTCAGGTAGTAAATCTTTTCATTGCAAATATTGATTGTACATATGTCGGTTGTTAGTCTTTTCCATCGCGATTTATTGCGCTTGGCATCATCTGAATATAAATTACCTTCCGATACATGTTACAGTAAACGCATGCTTTAATTAATTAGGCTACCAGGAGTAATCCAATCACATAATCCATCTATTAAAGAACAGATGCGTTCTGTAAAATACCGTGGTTCCAGTTATAATTAATTCCATTTATTTTTGCAATGCTTATTCAATAATGATTAAATTTGGAATAGCCTTAACCAATTTTTCTCTGAAAAAAAAGTTAAATTGGCATGTTATCTATCTAAATAACTCTGCAAGCTTCAAAGGAATATTAAACGAGAGGCTCTACAGAGCCTGTAATCGCTCACCTGGAACTACATATAAAATGTGATTTTCCATAGGCTTTCCATGGTAACAATGAGCTGCAATGGTGACCATGTTTGCAACATTACATCAACATTACATGAGGATCATTGGTAGAAGGTGTCCCAGTCCTCAATCACGTGAAGTTTCAAAACATTTGAATCCATCAAACAGAATCATAGAATGTCTCTGGTGGCCATATGTTTCAACCAACGTGAACAAAAAGAGGATCGTTTGCGGAGGGCCTCATATAGACCATTCCTGCCAGGTTTTGGTTCACGTCGGCTCAGCAATTCCAGAGAGAAGATGAAAATGGGTTTTCCCATCAGTTCCCATAGGGTTTTTGTATAGTAACTATAAACCGTAATTGTGGCCATGTTTGCAACACGATAACATTAAATGAGGAACGTTGGTAGAGGGTGTGCCAGTCATCAACCATGCAAAGTTTCAAAACATTTGGCCCTGTGGTTTTAGAGGAGAAGAGTTTTCAAAATTGACGAATCAGAAGCAAAGAATGCCTCTGGCGGCCACGTTTTTCATCCAACAGGAATAAAATGAGTAACAGTTGTAGAGAACCTCTTATAGACCATGCCTGCCAAGTCTGGTTCACATTGGCTTAGTACTTTCAGAGAAGATGATGAAAATGTGATTTCCTATAGGGTTTCTATAGTAACTGTAAGCCACAATTGCAGCCATAATTGCAACCCGATGATGATTAAATGAGGATCATTAGTAGACGAGGTCACAGCCATCAGTCACATTAAGTTTCAAAACATTTGGCATTGTAGTTTCAAAGAAGATTTCTTGAAAATGCACACATTTATGTAGTCTGTTTCAACACAAAAATCAGTAAAAGAAGGTTAAATATTTTGAAACTTACATTTTTTTCAAGACAGTATTCTCTTTCAAATAGCTTTGCCTAGGTAAAGGCTTACAGGAGACACATTTTACTCCAATTTTGTCATAGATTTATTTTTGCTGGACAGCTACTGAGAAAAGAAAATAAACAAAAACTCCCATACACCTGTCATCAATGAGTATTTCAGATAAGTAACTTGAGAGCTTATAATGTATTAACTTCACTTGTTTACAGTAGTAGTCAAAATAAGTTGTAGGATAATCCTATAAACAATGTACCTTTTCTCTTCCTACACTGATAAGACCAGAAGCTGACATAATTTTCTGGAAAGCTCTCACTGAAAGCTTTCCAGAAAATGTCAGATTCTGATCTTGTCAGGGCAGGAGCAGTAGTTTACTTAGTTTATTGCGGTTCTGCTACAACTTATTTTGACTTGTACTGTATACACAATATTTTTGGTTTTTTTCCTCAGTTCTCAGTGGAGAAAACTGGAACCAACCATTACCAGATTCTCAAAAAACAAGTATTTTGCTGGCAGTACCGATCTTCGTGCAGACAGGAGAGACATTGTGTTAAGCATTAGAATATAGCCTCTGGTGGCCACATATTTCCATCCTCTCATAGACCATTCCTGCGAAATTTGGTTCACGTCGGCTCATTAGTTCCAAAGAAGTAGATGAAAATGTGATTTCCCATAGGGTTTCCTATAGTAAGTATAAGCCGCAATTGTTGCCATATTTCAACCCGATCAACATTAAATGAGGATTGTGGAGTATCAAAACATTTGGCCTGGCAGTTTCAGAGGAGAAGATTTTTAAAAATCCACCAATCAGAATCAAAGAATGCCTCAGGCGGCCGCGTTTTTCAACCCACGGGAACAAAATGAGGATCGTTTGTAGAGGACCTCCCATAGACCATCCCTGCCAGGTTTGGTTCACGTCGGCTCAGTTGTTCCAGAGAAGAAGATGAAAATGTGATTTCCCATAGGGTTTCTATAGTAACTATAGGCCGCAATTGTGGCCATGTTTGCAACCCGATCAACATTAAATGAGGATCGTTGGTAGAGGGGGTCCCAGTCATCATTTATGTGAAGTATCAAAACATTTGGCCGGGCAGTTTCAGAGGAGAAGAGTTTTGAAAATCCACCAATCAGAATCAAAGAATGCCTCTGGCGGCCATGTTTTTCAATCCACGGGAACAAAATGAGGATCGTTTGTAGAGGACCTCCCTTAGACTATCCCTGTCAGATTTGTTTTTATGTCGCCTCAGTTTTTCCAGAGAAAAAGAGGAAAATGTGCTTTCCCATAGGGTTTCTATAGTAACTATAAGACGCAATTGTGGCCATGGTTACAACCCGATCAACATTAAATAAGGATCGTTGGTAGAGGGGTCCCAGTTATCATTTATATGAAGTTTCAATTATTTGGTCTGGCAGTTTCAGAGGAGAAGATTTTTGAAAATCCACCAACCAGAATCAAAGAATGCCTCTGGAAGCCAGGATTTTCAACCGAAGGGCACAAAATGAGGATAGTTTGTAGAAGACCTCCAATAGACCATTCCTGCCAAGTTTGGTTCACACCGGCTCAGCGGTTACGCCGAAGAAGATGAAAATGTGAAAACTTTACGGACGCAGGACGACGATGGACGCCAAGTGATGAGAAAAGCTCACAATGCCTTTTAGGCTAGGCGAGCTTAAAAGTGAATAAAATGAAAATAAAGCAACCGTATATATATGAGCAGGAGCGTTCCTGTGAGTGGAATGGAGCTAGGTGGGCTGACTCCAACACGTGTTTCCACTCGGAACATTTTCATTTCGACTGGAGTATGAGTTCGCTCTTGAATGTAACTTTCCCCTTGAGGGCAGGTCTAGATTTGATCCTTGGCCTTATGTCACATACACAGACAGATGTCTGTGGTACCCGATTCGGTCCTTTGGGGGCACAGCGTGACAATTTGGAGTAGAGGTATGACACGTGTTAATTAAATAAGATGGTACTTCACGACAACTACGTTGTGTATTTTATATATTCAAAAATAAATTCCATTGTACCCTGCAAAATGTCTAAAACAAGTCATCTGGGTTACTGCGGTATATCATTTACACTTATATTTACAGAATCGACTATTTATTTGCTGCAAGAGAAACAGTTCCACGTAAAGGAGTCGGTTATATTATAAGTTATCTCCGTCAACAAGTATGGTATATGGAGATTTAATACCTGGATGTCGGTTTTTAAACATCGAGCCTGCGGACCGGTGTTTAAAAGAGACATCCAGGTATTAAATCTCCATATACCATACATGTTGACGGAGATAACGCGTTTTTTGTCCGGTTTGAAACACAATAGAAACGTAGTGGAGAAATATTTGTGGACGCGTTTCTCACGCACCGTAATCACTTGGTCCAAATTCGTGAATATTTTTTGTTTTTATAAACGCAGAAGACAATAGATAGAGTTACATCCCTTGGGTCGTTAAGGAAACGTGTAAACAGTATTTTGTTGACATATCGTCCTCAGAGTCCCAATGTGTTCTGTGTGCCTACTGGCACATAGAACACATTGGAACTCAGGGGACGATATTTGCTCTTATTTTTTTCTCAAGTTGTTTCATTTAATTAACTGACTATTTGATTTATAACTGCAAAATATGATCGAATTGTTGGAAATCTGATAATATTTGTGACTATTTTCAGATTTTTTGGTTCGCTTTTTATACCGAGGCGAGAGAATGTGAAAAGCTTTTATTTAAACCATATACCCCCGATGTTTCGCGGGCGCTTATACCCTGGATGTTGCAGGCTCTCATATACCTTGGATGTTGGGTGTACCCTTTGCCATGGCTATTTGACTAAGGCATTCGTGCCAATCAAAAGACAAAATTTATTGGGATATAGGGACAAATCAGACTAAAAACAAACTGTCCTTATCATTTACTTATATCAGGACACCTTTCGATTAGTCCTTCATGTGGCTTGTCTTCAAGAAAACTAAAATGAGTACTCTTCTTAATTACAGAAGGTTATGTGTAATCACAAAGACTATTGGGCAGTTACGAAGGTCAACATCTTTGGTGTTTGAGCGAAACATTCTTTTATTAACTTGGAGCTACAAAGGAAGACAAATATCGAATATTTTGTCCGAATTATCGACACTTGCTACTTCTGGATTTAGAGTACCTGGCAGACAGGATCTAAGTGGAAATACCACTTTTTCCAAGTTGAAAAATGGTGCCTGATAACCAGAACAGGAAAGGGGACTGTACGAATGCAGCCAAAGTAAGATTTTTGGCCAATTGTTTTGTTTATTAGTTGTACTTCATAAAATGGCTGCTGAGAGAACTTCCGGGCCTCATATTTATCTTGGGGGGCTTCACCTCCGGCCTACCTTCTGAAGGTAGGCCTGAGGTGTAGCTTCCAAATATAACAACGGATGACGATTGAATTATTTTGGAATAAAATACAACAGAACGTGTAAGTCATAGAAATTGGACAATGTCCTGGAACACATACTCTTCAATTTCCAGCACGTCTCTTCAATTTCCAGTGGGTTGGTTAAGTAGATTTTCAATACCGATTAGTAGTAAAAATGTTGCTTTCACCGCAGTGTGGTACGATACCCTTCAAGGTATCGACTGGTAGAAAATCGTGTCAGAAGACCATACTAGAGGTAGTGCTAGCCAGTAGTGGTTGACATATATTGTAGGTCATTTTCAGCCGGATATAGAGGCAGATTATACCTAAAGCAATTGATTCGGAAAAAAATGGCAGCCGATGTTTTGGTGTAATTTGGCAGACAAAGTCTTCCATCTTCACTTCAGCCTCATCGTTGAAGGTCAACCCCAACATGCGAACATCTTAGCTGTCCAAGTAGAATAATCGGAGTTTCCCAATCCATGCAGTTTTACGCCAATTACAGCTATCGGGATACTGTCAAAATTTATTGGACAGGGATTTCGTTAATTGATCAGTGGACTATTTCCTTCACCTTTATTGCCTCTTACTTCGGCCGATATTGACGGGAAAAAGCAGATTAATAGTTGGCTTAATATTACAGGACAAGTTTGGACAGAAATTTGACGTAAAAAATTGGCGGAAATGTGACATTCGCTGCCTAATCCAAATAAATTTTGTCCAGGTTTAAAAAATGAACTGACAATTATTTGAATAATGAACGGACAATCGGACACGAACAAAAACCGACAGAACTCAAAGGGAGGTCACTGAAGTTACATCTGAATGCCACTGTTCAATTAATGGCCTGGCTGATTGCTATTGGTACGAACGCACTTTGTTGCACTTAGATAATAACAGCTTAGTCGACTCTGTCCAATTAAATGCTAATTAAATGCTGCCTTTTGTGAAGTTGATAACCTGCTATGTTTTACTGAAGAGGAAACGCCGCGTCCTGATCGCTCACTAACAATTAACTGGTTGAGTGCTAGAAGCCACTATTAGGGCTTTCAAAAAAATTCAGGTGCCAGAGCAAAAGCCTATGTTTTCCTTGCTCATCTTAAATATTCATTCAAATGCAAATAATATTTTCTTTATATAAATTTGTTCTATAACAAATTATTGGAGAGTGCCCACAGGCACTCTCCAAAAATTTGTAATAAAACAAATTTTGAATAACAAATTCAGACCACCAAAAATAATCCAGCCCTCAATCAGTTAAAGCTGAAAAGTTGTCCAAATACTTTTTTCTAACACCTTATTAATAGTCAAAAGAAGTAAAAAACAAATCTTCATCAGTCGCGCTCTTCACTGCCACAGTGGCTTTCCGTCACAATTGAAAGCAACTTTTTTGGAGCCAATATTTTAGCCAACGAAGATTTTTTGGTGCCAAATCAAAATATTTAGTGCCATTGTCTGAATTGCAACCCGACAGCGTGAACACTGCTCTGTGATAAACTTCAATCCTTTACGTTTTCCAGAATGATATTATCCAACGTAACTCTATTGAGAGTGAATGAGCAAAACTGTTCTAGAATTGTGAGGAATTTTAATAATTCAGTGATGGACCGCAAAGTCTTCCATTACGATAACATATTCCCATTCCGAGTGGAAATGGGTGTGACTGACAACTACTCATCTGAATGAAGAACATTTAAATCTTCAATTTCGGAATAAGCTTTACAAACAGTTACATCGACAGATATCACTTCACTTAACGTTAGCAGCGAACCAATAAAGACATTGCTGACCGTTTATGCATACCATTATTTCTGCATTGATTTAAAGTAAACAAAAACAGTCATACGAAAGCTGTTCAAATTTGCAGCCACCTATGTTTCTGAAAGACGTTTTTTCTGATATTGTCTTTAAATTTGGACTTTCAGCATAACCTGTTCCGCTCAATTGATCAGGCAGTCAATGGCGCAGATAAATTTTGTTGGTGGTGAGCCTCTAAACTTCCACACAGCATCGCCACAAGTGGTGGTCAATTTCTGTTGAAAGTTCCATGGCCTTCGAATCCGTTTAAGGTGAGTGTGTAGTCTCACCTTACAGAACAACTTTGGAAAAAATGGAAGTTTAAAAAACACGTTCTCCTTGGATCTAAGTGACAATTGCCAGTTATCTCCTTTTTTCATTTTCTAAATAAATACGACTCCAGGACGAAACTTCCAGCTCGTCTACAGATTTTTCGAAAAAAACCGTTTTTGCGCGAGGAGCGGGGTCGCTGCCGACTCCCTCTGCACCAAAGTCCCTGGACCAGCCCTGTTAATATAGTTACACTGCCCACTGTTGTGCATATAAACATTACCAACAAAAATGTCGAACAAATATATCCGCCCACTCTACCCCCGATACAATAAGTTATCTTCACCAACATGTATGGTATATGGAGATTTAAAACCTGGATAAAGGTTTTTAAACACTGAACCACAGGCTAGGTGTTTAAATGAGACATCCGTGTATTACATCTCCATATACCATACTTAGTGGCGGAGATAACGTTCTTGTCCCGTTTGAAACACAATAGAAAGATAAATATGTTATGTGGACACATTTCTCACGCTCTGCAATCAGTTGGACGAAATTCGCGAATAAATGTTCTGTTTTTACAACAGATAGAGTTACATCCCTTGGGTCGTTAAGGAAACGAGTAAACAGTATTTTGTTTACATATCGTCCCCCGAGTTCCAATGTGTTTTATGTGCCTACCGGCACATAGAACACATCGGAACTCAGGGGACGATATTTGCTCTTAATTTATTTTCGCAAGCTGTTTCATTAATTATTCGACTATTTAATTTTATAACGGCAAATATGATAGAACTGTCGGAAATCTGATATATTTGTGACTGTTTTCAGGTTTTTGGGTTCGATTTTTATAACGAGGCGAGCGGAAGCGAAAAGCTTTTATTGAAATCATATACCCCCGATGTTTCGCGTGCGCTTATACCCTGGATGATGCACCCTCTCATATACTTTGGATGTTGGGTGCACCCTTTGGCATGGCTATTTGTCCAAGGCATTCTGATCGATCAAAAGACTTATATAGGGATATAGGGACAAACTGTTTTGTTTGTTTATTTTTTCTTCCAAATCAATGGTTACGAGGTTTTGTCTTGGAAATGATGTAGGAGAGGTTTAAAAAATATTTTGTCGATATACTCATGTAGTTACATATTTGAGAATAGATCCTGGTATTGTTTTTTTTAAATATTGGTGTAGACGAATTACGAAGTAAAATTTTTTTAACCCTCTGTACACTGATGTTGAAATATCAAAATTAGTGATAGGCAATATACCGAAAAACCGAACCGATATCGGTATTATGGTCATACCGAAAAACTAGGGTCTTGCGAATATTCGAGATTCGATTCGATATCGATACCATAGGTCTGCTTCGAGATTGATCCCGAATCAGTCTCAAGATTCGCTTTTTTCGAATCTCGTACTAACTTCAATTTGTTACATTTCCAACAAAAATTGGATAAAATTGACCTTAGACAATTCATTCATGTAGGCTCAATTCATATTTAATTGAGTAATTGACAAAGGTTAATTTGGTAAGAGTGAATCTAGTCCTGAACATTTTCCATACTTTTAGTTTTTGAAGCCTTAACTTATTAAAAACGTGAATTGTAACAAGATAAGCCTTCAACAACTAAAACTATGGATAATCGGCCTAGCGACGGTGCTACAGAGAATATTTATTTATAGGTGTTTATGGTGTCAGTCAGTCTTGTAATGGTCATCACAGTGTACCATAACTCCCGTTTGGTGCAATATGAAATAACTTGTCTATTAAGATTCGATTCGAGATTCGATTCGATATCGATATCAGACACAATTCGATTTAAAAAAAAAATGTGTGATTCGCAGATACGAAAAACCGAACCAAACCTGTTGAGATTTGATACCAGCTGAAAAGTTCATATTCCTGAAAGAAGTGTCTGATTTTCATTTCAGTTTTGGTAGTCCTCAGTGGACTGAGCAATTGTCCTAAATTCTCGCAATACTACAACCTGTACATGTCCAATTGCTTAGCAATGATTTCTAGTCAAGTCTTGGCTGCCTGTTAAGGCAGCAAGGACCTGCATATGAATCACTGACCAGGTATTTTGTTTATTGCCACCAGGACCTGCAAACGTTGACATGGACAGGGCACATACTCTGAGATCGCAAAAGGCTGAAATAGGTCCGTTTAGAACAAGTCACAAAATTGCTGTGGATATTATTTGTGGTCGTAAAAGAATGCCACTGTTGAGTGTCATTTATAGCCTTGAGATAGAACGATACAACAACAACTTATTCTGTTTCTCCCTATTTGAATTCCGCTTTGGTACTATCAGAAAATCTCAGTCAAGTCAAGATACCGAATACCAAACCGATACCGAGGTATACACCCCCCCCCCCCCTTAAAATACCGAAGAAATCGATACTAAACTCAAAATTCCAATACCGCCCATCTCTAATCACAATTTTAAGTTGCCTTTAGCAATTAGGAATTTAAGTCTTTACCCAACATGAAAAGCAGACGACACTTGAAAAAAAAATTCTTGAATAACTAATTTCTTTAATTTTTTATCTCAAAAACATCGGTTATGACCCCTCATTGGAACGAGCTCGATAAGCTCGTTCCAATAAGGGATCATAACCTAGGTTTTTGAGACCAAAAAAATGAACAAAATACTGAAAATTAATAGGTGATTTTTGAGAATAGCGCTGGTCGGTTTTGGCCGTAATGTTAGACAAAGGGTTAACAATTCAATTTTATTTGACAGAGTTCAATAAGCTACACGAATTGTTGCTTAAAATTTCAGTATTTTGACATCTGTGCGCGGTGGTTACAATAATTTGCGATTCCATATGAAGTTTATGAGCTAATTACTCGAGGCTCGATTCGAATTTAGTGGACGAGGGTTATAAATTGCGTACAGAGAAAATTATTTTGAAAACCCATAAAACCAGTTGTCAAAAACATATCGTGGCTTCAATAGAAGTGATACGGTTTCCATACTGAAGCTATGCCCTTGGGATTGATCGTATAACACGTCCTGTTTATCAGCAAAACCAACACGACATTTAGAGACAATTATGTGACCCCCCCCCCCTCCCCCCCCCACACACACACTTACTCGAACGGGCTCGTTCCCACGAAGGGATCATAAGTTATGTGTTCGAGGCTAAAAAAGAAATTTTTAATGCAATCGTCGTCTGCTATTCGTGTTAGATAAACTGATAATGATAGAAAGGACTGAGAAAAAACAAAGAAAATGAAGTCAGTTCGACTTTCCAAACCAATTCGCATGGTTACGACGTCCCGTTTGTTTTTGACGTCACGTGTTTATTAGTCATGATGCAGAAGTTATTTCTGAAAGCGGCTATTGAATCATGATTATATAATACAAAATATCTATCTTACCGATTTTGAAACCAGAACGTCCACTTCCGACGATGAAATCTGACGTTAACAGAAAAAATATATATCTACTATAAAATCCTCTCTAATATTGGTCCTGACAATATCCCTGGCTATACGGTAAATATGCTACCATGACAAGACGTCGCTTAGGTTATTTATGGCAGACATTGAAACATATAGTAAGTTTTGAACAAGCAAATATATTTGTCACTCTTCTAATATTAGCGCTACTGTTGGTAAATTAAACGAAGACATGTCAGGGCATTCCAAAACATATTTCCGGAAGGTCGAGAGTTTGAAGCGTAATTTCCTTGTGGTAAATATTTATATTATCTGTGAGTCCGAGAGTATTCATATTATCAGTAACATTAAAGGTATTCCCTCATGGGAAGATTGAATCCGGGCAACGAATTAGAATGTACTCATTATTGATTAAGTCGTGAATACCTGAGACAGTGTTAGGAATATCGTTTCCAGTTTTATCTTTTAAGGAGCGTTTTTCATCGAAACAAGATAAAACACATGCACTGCTATCGTACTATTTCATTCGAGATCGATAACGAAGATCGGAAACTTTAGACGACTCCGTAATCTCAAATATGTATATACACATATATTATCGGTTACTGTGACATTACTTTTTCCTTTCGAACTTTAATGAAAGGCTAATCCCTCGAGTTCTACAACTGCGGTCAGAAATATTAATTCTTTGAAAAAATCGTTTCATTATGATATCTTCTCGACCAATCCTAATAAATACAGTTGTTCGAGGACGCACTTTGGTCATGCGCACTAAACTTGTAATGAATCAATAATACGGCCCAAAAGGACACCCAGAATAATTTTTTCAACCCGGTGTGCATACATTTTGCGGAGAGGAAAATTTAGATAATCTTTGAAAAGAAATAATAAAAAACACAAATGCGGTGACAGACAATGAGGGTGGAGACGACCGCCCGGAGCGGCATATCCTATGGGTAGCTAAATATGTCAATATGACCATAATAATGAGAGAGCTATATGAAACGGCCATTAAAAACACTTAGCGGTGCATGGGGATAAAAGCACCTAAGGTGGGCCCCTGATGGAATATTTATTTATTTATTTATTTATTTATTTATTTATTTATTTATTTATTTATTTATTTATTTATTTATTTATTTATTTATTTATTTGTGTTTAAGGTCACATACTTATGCACAATGTCTAACGTGACAGATTTACGGGTGGAGGAAACCGGAGTACCCGGAGAGAACCACCGAGCATTGACGAGTAACTGCCAGCTCATCAACATTCTAACCTTGTTCAAGCTCCGCTCAAGCAGGGTTACAGCGGTTGAAGGCATGTGCACCATCGGTGTGCATTACGCCTTAGTACACGGCGTCATCGTGCCCCGTGTAGGCAACCGGGATAAAGTTCCTTGCCCAAGAACGTAACGCGGGTCGTCCCGGACGGGGATCAAACTCGGGACGGATGGAATATGTGATTGCCCCCACTTCTGTAATGGTCGAGAGGATCAATATTATTCAGTCCCACTGCCCAAAGGCTCTGGAATTAAATAACGAAAATTCTGGGACTGTCACCTTTCTTGTCAAAAGTATTCAACGATTAGTTAACATAAATAAATTTAGTCATTCCTTATCCTGGTGATAAGATGAAAAATTATTCATTGATATCTTAATAGATTAAATGTCTGTATTGGATGTACTGAGGCCAAATAGGTATATTAAAAATAGGAATTCAGTGGCGGTCAGAGTAGATATTGGATAGATCACACAATTTCATATTTTTATTGTCAAGCGATTACTCTTTAACGTGTATCAAACAGACAAATCAAATTTTGACTGAAGGTATGGTGAATGGTTCAGTGCCATATCGGGCTGATACAAAAATAGTATAGTATGTGGTTTTAATCCGGAACTTGGGGGATCTCATCGGGGATCTCATGTGACGCCATAGTCACCTGGCCCAGTGACGCCATGTTTGGTTGTAATGGTAACCCGCGTGAGCGATCATGTTGTGACGTGATGATTTCGTCGACCATTTTGTATACTGGAGGTCGCCACCTTGGTTTCTATTGTAGCACGTGGCTGCTATGCGACCCAAAGCTCTCTAATAGGACGGAGCCATGTTCGTGGGGTGTGTTCCTTTGTATAAGTGTGGTAGAAGACTATAGCTTAGGGTGATTACAATACAGGCTGATCAAAGGACAGGAAGTTCAATACAGGATGGAAGCAGATGATAAAACTACTGGGAGCTGTATAGGAGCTAGGAACCATGTAGGAGCTAGGAGCCATGTTATAGGTATCCCCAAAAACCGAGATGAGTCGTAGGACTGTAAGTGGGGTCACTCAGTTGGACAAATGTTCGATAGCTCATTTGCTCGATGGGAATCGAGTCGTCTGATCGATGCCTGTTTGAGTCGATACTCGATAGCTAATTTGCTCTATAAGATTCTAGTCGTTCGAGTAATACCTGTCCCTGCTCGAGTGTGATTTTGGTCTCATAATCACAGAGGTCCTCGTTGTACACAAAGGAGATAATTCTATATGGATAGGTACAGCTTGTGGGAAACCAAGCAATCTGACTGTCGATTATAAGGCTTTGACGAGGGCAGAGGTCGTAACAAGGGGTAGTCAAGAGTAGTTATGACTTGATGAACTTCAAGGGTTAGAGTAGCTAGACAGTAGCGTCTTTAATAGGTAGAAAACAAGAATTCTGAGTGAATCCGATCCAGTAAAGTACTCTAGTTTAATAGAACACCCCTTATAACACTACGTGCTACTCTTATAAGCCCGAAATGAGGCTTCGCCAAGGCCGTGTCGGTAGTTTTTGATGATTTGGATTGATTGTTGGGTCTACATGGGTACTTAGATTTACTCTTATACAAAGGAACACACCCACTGAACATACCCGCCGCTTCACATTAGAGGGTTTGGGGTCACATAGCAACTATGTGCTACAATAGAAGCCAAGATTGCGGCCTACAGTATACAAAATGGACGACGGCAACGGGTATCACCTGAACAACACGCGATGCACATGAGTAGTATGTAAGGTATGAATTGTGCCTGATTACCCGGACTTTTAGGGGAGCATCTAGTGTTAAATTCCCATAGGGACCGGACTTTTGGGGGAGCAACTTTGTGGGAGCAAAAGTACGGCTCCATGAAGCTAGATCCGACAAGTGGTTTAGGTACTGTATATATAGTATGCTATGGCATGTATAGTGATATATGAACGCATGGGGCTATAGGTATATAGTATGGGTATGTGATGGAAAATTAATGGTGAAGATGGATTTTCTTGAACGTTTTTCCCGCGAAGCGGTTGACGTTGCTATTGACGTCGTGACGTCATGATACGCGCGCGACGTCATAGAGATGCTGACCGCTGTTATTGTCCAGTATACAATCTGACATAACGTAATTCGGGTCAGTGGATGTCGGACTTCTCGTATGGAGTGGGGTGATATGGTAGTAGTGGTATATATCCATGTTGGTATCCTATTAGCCCTTGGGTCTTCATATTATCCTATATCCGCTATAGCTAGGTCAAGCAGTATTGTGGGGGTGGGGGTGGGGGGGGGGGGGTAATGCATGATCGGCCAGTGCGGTATTGCGAGATAGTCCTTGATGGTTTAAATTGGACAGTATAGGATGAATGGTCTGTTGGCCTATTACCCCCTTAGTACTATTAACCTACCGAATCCTTTGTATTATCCTATGGCTGGTATTGGTAGTTTAGTGTTAGGTCGGGCAGTATTATAATCGTTTGTTTAGAACGGGTGGCATAGCATGCAATGTGTATACCGCTGTAGGTCCCCTGTTAGTCCTCGGTATTATTAACAGACCCATTGCTTTGTATTATTCTATGGCTGGTATAGGTAGTACGTTATGGCAGGTCAAGTGGAATTTTGGCGTGGGGGTGGGGGTAATGCCTGGCAGTATAGAACAGCAGTATAGTATGGACGACATATACCTCTGTGGGCCCCTGCAAATCCCATGTTAGCCCTTAGTACTATTAATCCACCTGATGTTATCCTATGACTGGTATAGTAGTATGCAATGCTAGACATAGGGGTATTGTGGGTAGGGGTACTGCCTGGTACTTTAGAACGGTACTACAGTATGGCGGTATATACACCTATAGGCCCCTGTTAGTGCTTGGTACTATTAACCAACCGATTGCTTTGTTTTATTATATGGCTGGTATATGTAGTACGTTATGGTAGACCTAGTGATTTTGTGGGGGTGGGGATAATGCTTGGTAGTTTAGAACGGTACTATAGCATAGGCTGTACATATCCCTGTAGGTCTCTTGCTGACCCTTGGTACGAATGATCCACCAGGTGCTTCATATTATTGAGCGGTATTCTGGGGTGAGGTCAATGCCTGGTAATACAGAACGGCAGCAGAGTATGGTTGGTATATTCCCCTGTAGGTCCCATCCTAACCGTTGATAGTATTAACCTACCAAATGCTTTGTATCATCCTGTTACTGGTAAGGTGGTACGTAATACCAGTAGTTCCTAACCTATTTCGAGTACTCTTGTTGTTTCATTTATCCAGATCATTTATATAAATTACAATTAACCAATTAGATTGCTTGATTTCCCATAATCTGTATGCAGAGTTAACTCCCTTCTGTATAATAAAAGCCTATATGACAAGACATACCTATCCCAAATATCCCTTATAAGCCATCGAGCAGTTACTGAAAGTCATTGCTCGAATGACTCGAATCCCAGCGAGCAAATGAGCCAACGAGCAATTGCTCGTTCGAGTGACTCCTCGAACGACTCTTGGACTCATTTCAGCATTTGAGGATACCTATGACATGGCTGCGTATCAGTTGAGGATACCTTTTGAGGATACTAAATTGAGGATACCTAGGTACCTTCTGGAGAATCCCTTTTTTCTGAAATGAGGATAAGAGTCGTAGTAAATTATACCTCATTGAGGGAAATTTACTACGACTCTTATCCTCATTTCAGAAAAAAGGGATTCTCCAGAAGGAACCCCAATTTCGGCACTCCTTTTTGGAAAACATATGGCCTTCGGCACCCCTTTTTTCTGAAATGAGGATAAGAGTCGTAGTAAATTATACCTCATTGAGGGATTTTTACTACGACTCTTATCCTCATTTCAGAAAAAAAGGGATTCTCCAGAAGGCACCCCAATTTCGGCACCCCTTTTTGGGAAACATATGTCCTTCGGCACCCCTTTTTCTGAAATGAGGATAAGAGTCGTAGTAAAAATCCCTCAATGAGGTATAATTTACTACGACTCTTATCCTCATTTCAGAAAAAAGGGATTCTCCAGAAGGTACCTAGGTATCCTCAATTTAGTATCCTCAAAAGGTATCCTCAACTGATACGTAGCCATGTCATAAGTATCCTCAAATACTGATATGAGTCCAAGAGTCGTTCGAGGAGTCACTCGAACGAGCAATTGCTCGTTGGCTCATTTGCTCGCTGGGATTCGAGTCATTCGAGCAATGACTTTCAGTAACTGCTCGATGGCTTATAAGGGATATTTGGGATAGGTATGTCTTGTCATATAGGCTTTTATTATACAGAAGGGAGTTAACTCTGCATACAGATTATGGGAAATCAAGCAATCTAATTGGTTAATTGTAATTTATATAAATGATCTAGATAAATGAAACAACAAGAGTACTCGAAATACGTTAGGAACTACTGGTATTACGTACCACCTTACCAGTAACAGGATGATACAAAGCATTTGGTAGGTTAATACTATCAACGGTTAGGATGGGACCTACAGGGGAATATACCAACCATACTCTGCTGTCATTCTGTATTACCAGGCATTGACCCCACCGCAGAATACCACTCAATAATATGAAGCACCTGATGGATCATTCGTACCAAGGGTCAGCAAGAGACCTACAGGGATATGTACAGCCTATGCTATACTACCGTTCTAAACTACCAAGCATTATCCCCACCCCCACAAAATCACTAGGTCTACCATAACGTACTACATATACCAGCCATATAATTAAACAAAGCAATCGGCTGGTTAATAGTACCAAGCACTAACAGGGGCCTATAGGTGTATATACCGCCATAGTATAGTACCGTTCTAAACTACCAGGCAGTACCCCTACCCACAATACCCCTATGTCTAGCATTGCATACTACTTTACCAGTCATAGGATAACATCAGGTGGATTAATAGTACTAAGGGCTAACATGGGATTTGCAGGGGCCCACAGAGGTATATATCGTCCATACTATACTGCTGTTCTATACTGCCAGGCATTACCCCCACCCCCACTCCAAAATTCCACTTGACCTGCCATAACGTACTACCTATACCAGCCATAGAATAATACAAAGCAATGGGTTTGTTAATAATACCGAGGACTAACAGA
The DNA here is from genome assembly GCA_031216915.1 of Pictodentalium vernedei. Lineage (NCBI taxonomy): Eukaryota > Metazoa > Mollusca > Scaphopoda > Dentaliida > Dentaliidae > Pictodentalium > Pictodentalium vernedei. The sequence continues at coordinate 604,391,857 of CM062296.1, read as the reverse complement.
GTACCAGTCACCTACAGCGGTTTTCACATTGCATCCTATGCCACCCGTTCTAAACAAACGATTATAATACTGCCCGACCTAACACTAAACTACCAATACCAGCCATAGGATAATCCAAAGGATTCGGTAGGTTAATAGTACTAAGGGGGTAATAGGCCAATAGACCATTCATCCTATACTGTCCAATTTAAACCATCAAGGACTATCTCGCAATACCGCACTGACCGACCATGCATTATCCCCCCACCCCCACCCCCACCCCCACAATACTGCTTGACCTAGCTATAGCGGATAGAGGATAATATGAAGACCCAAGGGCTAATAGGATACCAACATGGATATATACCACTACTACCATATCACCCCACTCCATACAAGAAGTCCGACATCCACTGACCCGAATTACGTTATGTCAGATTGTATACTGGACAATAACAGCGGTCAGCATCTCTATGACGTCGCGCGCGTATCATGACGTCACGACGTCAATAGCAACGTCAACCGTTTCGCGGGAAAAACGTTCAAGAAAATCCATCTTCACCATTAATTTTCCATCACATACCCATACTATATACCTATAGCCCCATGCGTTCATATATCACTATACATGCCATAGCATACTATATATACAGTACCTAAACCACTTGTCGGATCTAGCTTCATGGAGCCGTACTTTTGCTCCCACAAAGTTGCTCCCCCAAAAGTCCGGTCCCTATGGGAATTTAACACTAACTGCTCCCCCAAAAGTCCGGGTAATCAGGCACGATTCATACCTTACATACTACTCACATGTGCACGGACACAACGTATCACTATAGTGATAATGTCACAACATGGCCGCTCACGCGGGCCACCGTGAGAACCAAACATGGCGCATCTGGGTCACGTGAGTATGACGTCATATGAGATCCCCCCGATCGGTTCCCCAAATGGGAGATTAAAAGCACATTCTATAATACTTAAGAAGTTACTTTGTGCTGATATCTCGGCCAATATGAAATTAACCAAGTAATATCCTCTAAGTACCTGTTGCTTTTGTGTCGAAGCCGACGATTATCCCATTTGTTGGCACAATAATTTATTTAATTCCATTCACGAAAAAGCCGCATGTGAAAGGATATTTTTTCACCAACCAGTTCGTCAGGTATTCGCAGGTAATCGACGTATTCCGTGGACTATGGAACCTACTTTGTGCTTTTATAGATGGGTTATACAAAATAGATGCGCCTATACGGGTTACATGAAACAGTTGCGCCATGGATCATTTGGAGAGTCATCGTTGTCCAAAATGGAATCCTAGTCACTGGCCCAAATATTTGTTCAAAAGAACAAAACTCATTGTGAAATTACAATGGAAAAAATGGGAGAACATGAAGGATAGGTTGATGAGGAATGGCATGAGGCAAAGGGTAAATTTTATAGTTGTGAGGATAAAAAAGCGCCGATGGGTATGGTGGGGGATTATGAATCAGATTTTTGACTAAATGCTGAGAGAGGGAGGGAGGGGTGGGTGGGAGCCGGGGAGCTGGCCTGGGATTTGGTTGATGTAGGCCTAGTCGTTAGAGGTCCGCGACAAGTCAGCGGAAGACTTACGAATTATTATTATTATCGTCCGCGTCGGTCGGCTTACCTCACATGTAGATGATAACAAAGCTCGAATGCATTCTCCTTGTAGCATTTTGGGACACATAAATTAGGAAATATATTCGTTCAATGTTGACACGTCGCTCTATCAGCTAACCTTGTTAAGTGTCAAAGAGTAGACAAAATCTGCCACTAAATGATTATAGAGAGTGGGAGTGGCTTTTGGAGACTGTTATGTTCCGAATGTTGTATCACAGGCACTCCATCTTTTACATACAGATATCGTGAAAAACCAACAGTTTTGAGAATTGTTGTTAACGGCCAGCCCCAGTTTAAGTATGGTGAACAATAAATGGCTCCCTTGTGGCCATGAATGACGAACCAGTATGGGTCTCCTGCAAATTTAACAAGCCTGCCATATATCTATGTCCCAAGTTTGATCGTGGGATTAAATTATTACTGATCATTATTACCAACTTGGTTTTCTTTGCGAGACCTATTGATTGACTGACGCAGTCTACTTTAATGAAAAGTACGCATCCAAGCTGCCGTAGTTTCGCGTATTTTATTATGATGCTTTGCCCTTCCTGAAAGGCGCAGTTTAGGGTGCTATATAAGTAATGAAAAGTTAGCTTGAAAATAGGTGATCGTTATTGTCGATGTCGTCAAAAATCTAAACAAAATGATAATTTGTCACTTTTATTGTTGTCTATCCATATTTATGAAAAATACTTGGCAGTTCTAATCACAATAAAATGAAAATTTACAACATTTTTTTAAAAATATTTGCGTCAATCGAAGATAATATGTCACCTATTTTCAGGCTAAAATTTCAAATTACTTATATAGCACCTTAACAATAAGATCCGATTAATTGTTCGAAAGATCTCAAAGAGATATTTCCAACAATTAAGCAAATGATACAGTTATTGGTGTGTTATTATTAAACATCCACGCAGGCAGAGACATATATACGTCCTACATATATCGCAAAAGCGGATGTGAAAGTGTGCAGAGTTAATTTATGTTATTGTAAGCGGCGTGTTCGGGAGAAGTGGTCGGCAAATGAGTGATAGTTTCAAACCACTCCACAAACATGTGCAGGAAAGTGGATAAAAAATAGACGTCTATTCGGCTACTACATCGCCCTTAAAGGGTGGATGTGCAGATGTGTCATGCCACACGCACTGGTAACTTTATCTAATCTGCTTTGCGAAGTGGAGTGCAAACAATGTTTGTGGTTAATATACGTTTCTTCAGTGTTTGCTTGAGAACGAATTTTATTAGCATTGCAAGTGATATTGAAACACTTGACCATTACCCTGTTTACACACTGACTGCTATTTTGCATGATATTTCAGCCACATAACACCTCATTATTCTTCCCGTAGAGTTTGGATTTCGAGGAGAAAACATTTAACCCTTGAACACGAAAGGCCGCTTTCTCGGCACAGGATCGTGATATAATCTGACTTGTGTAAAAGTAGATAGACGCTCGGTGAATTCGTGTGGTAAACCAATCAAGATTTTGAACGTGCAGCCCCAAGGCTGCACGTTGAAAATATTGATTGATTTTTTCCCCAATTACGAATATGGACTCTTCCAATTGATGACACTGAAATGGCGTGGAAGATACCACCAAGGTTCAAAGGGTTAAGACGCTTAACTTTATTTGTACAATCCGAGTGCGTGAAAATGCTGGAAATAATTTTTCCATGCTAGCCATTTTTGTTAGCATTCACGTCCACAGGCTATGAATTCATTCACCCTTAATTGTGCCTAAGATTCGACTGGTAGCAGCAACATGTATTTCCTCTCACCATTTTATTTGATTTTCGTTAACCTTTTGACACGGAGTTTCTAAATGTCCCAGTCGTGTATATTATGACAATTAGACGGATCTAATTTAAAATGTTTGGGGAGGGGTGGGGGGATAAAACAATATAATCCCGAAGCACAACGCTTATCTTCCCCTACTATTTTGCGAAGAGGATTATGGAAGACATATAGTTAAGATAAAGTAAGGAAATAGAAGTGAGCAAGTTTTGAGCTAAGAGAGTAAGTTTTTCTGGGTTTCCAACCAATTTCAAACGGATCCGTCAAATTGCCGTATACTTTAATATCCAATGGTTCAACCGGATTAATTTTCACATTTAATATTAGTACCTGGTGAGCAAGAATACTGAAACTTATACCCTTTGGGCTACTGGAAATAAAAAAACAGTCAAGGGTCATCGGGTAAGAGGGCTAAAATTCTCGCCCAAATGTAAAGATATATACAATAGTGCCCTACTTTAAAGCCAAGGTGACCAGTGCAAACGTAGAAATAACAATAATGCTGTTCTGCATCCAACTGATCATTCCCACTGCACATACATTTCAAGTCTGAAATTGAGATCTCATTCAATACTGTGACAAAATGGACATAATACAATTTCGCACGACCAGGTTACATTACTATAAAATATTTACAATTGTATTTTCTAGAATTGTATTTCTAGTTATGACTTTAAATGGATTGAAATCAACCATTAGCATTTTCAAAGATGTGGCAATATGTTAGGTGGCAAATTGCCATATATGTTTAAAATGCCAATAATTCATTTTAATCAGTTGTATTAAAGGTAGAAAATACAATTCCCGAAAATACAATTGAAAAAGTTTTATAGTATTGGTTCCAGGTCAAAATCTCCTGTCCGTCTCCCTTCTCATACGTTGTAGAATATCACTAGGATGGGAAAACACTGAATCTCATATTACAGTTTTTCGTTTGTTTTCTTGGTTCGGTCTTCGTTTCACAGTATTTTATACAGTAAGTCACATTTTTATCTAGTAAATCACGTGTGTGCCGATCTGGCTGAGGAAGAGCCCGTTTATGTGCCCAAAGTGCCATATTTGAAAACAACACATCGTGTCAAGTCTGTGATGATATTCTGTCACACATAGAACGACAAAAAACCCATTAAGTAACCGTATCATCTGAGATCTTTCCAACACTTAATCTCATTATAGAGTTAATCAGCGTATTCCACTACACGCCGAGCATCGTAATAAATACGGGTGAACAGTCATAACCGACAGCCTGAGGGGCGTGCTGACACTCTAAACGCCTCATGCATTTATTTATTTATTTATTTATTTATTTATTTATTTATTTATTTATTTATTTATTTATTTATTTATTTATTTATTTATTTATTTATTTATTTATTTATTTATTTATTTATTTATTTATTTATTTATTATTTATTTATTTATTTATTTATTTATTTATTTATTTATTTGCGTTTAACAAACACTCGACAGCCAGGGCCACCTAGTGTCAGACAGTTTTACGGGTACAGGACGCCAAAGTACCCAGAGAGAACTACCGAGCAGCGGTGAGTAACTCGTGCATATGTTAATCGTTTCCTAACAAACATCAGTGTTAAAACATTTGGACCATGGTATCCAATGTTATAGAAATGCATGATCAAACAACAAATATAAAAAAAAAAAAAAAAAAAAAAAAAATTTAAAAACTAGAACATTATGGAATAAGAGGGAATGTTTTAAGTTGGTTCAAAATGAATCAGTATGTTACTTTTGGTGACAGTAAATCCAATCTAACCGAACTAACATGTGGAGTTCCACAAGGTTCAATATTAGGTTTTATCCTATTTCTTATATACATAAATGACATAAGTAATTCAACTTCGCTGAATCTCTTGTCGTTTGCAGATGATACTTCTACATACAAGTCTGCAGAAAAGGTAAACCACCTAGTCTCAGATTTCAATGAGGAACTTCAAAATATATCTGACTGGTGTGCCGCTAACCACTTATTATTGAACGAAGCGAAAACGAAATACATGTTATTTAATCCAGGCCAAAGAGTAAGGAATATTACTCATCAGAATGTTTTTATAAACAATCGAGTCATCAGTAAAGTTGGTAAAGGAGAAAATGAGAAGTCCTTAAAGTTTCTTGGTATAAATATTGATGAAAATCTATCGTACAACGCACATATATCTCAAATTTGTAAGAAAGTTGGACTTGCCAATTACGCTCTTAATAAAGTTAAAAAGTTTCTCCCTCATAAAGTTATGAAAACATTGTATTTCACATTGATACAGAGTCACTTAATCTACGGAATTCCTTTATGGGGTACGTCCAAAGCCTGTGATCGTCTTTACAAACTGCAAAAGCGAGCTTTACGAATAATAAATAATAAGAAATACAATTCCCACACTGACCCTCTATTTATCAAAGATAGTATACTGAAGTTAGAAGACTTATACAAATTACACGCCACATTATACCTGTTTGACTGGCATCATGGGAACCTTCCGGGTTCATTTGCAAATTTCTTCTCGATCGTAAATAATCAAACGAATGTAAACACTCGCCAGACAGGTCTCGTACGCAGTCACAAAACCAGAACAAAAGTCCTTGATAAATTACCGGTTTTTGCACTTCCAAAACTGTGGAATGACTTAGAAAGGGACATTAGAAAAATAGAGAATAGGAATGAGTTCAAGAAAAAGTTAACAGCAACGCTTCTCGCCTCTTATTCTGAAGATGTCTCCTGTTCGAACTCTTATTGTCCAGATTGTCTCACCTAACGTATGTGGAACATGAACCGATTAAGTCGGCAGCTTTCATTCTCTGTCTCAGGAACATGGCTGTGTGCCCTCACTGGGACGAGCTCAACAAGCTCGCTCCGGTGAGGGGTCATAGCATGTGGCTTTGAGACGGGAAGTGGAAGTGTAATAAAATGTAAATGGTGATTTCCGTGTGCGGCGGGTTTTGTTCTTTGCGTTGGATAAAGGATTAACAATAAATCAGGTGTTGACTCAAAAAGCTGTCTGGTATTCTCGTCCACGTCGCCTCTAATTCAGCCTCCACTAATCGCTGCATAGGTCTATGTATTGTTCCGTTACATTCAAGGTATCTGGAGGATTGTGTCGGCAGAATCTAGAGAGCGACATTTTGCAGGTGCTAACCATCAGCGGCACTATGAGCGCATGTCGGAGTGTGACCACGTCAAGGTAGAGTATGGAATCCACAATGTTGCAATTATTTATCCCTTTTTCCCTACTTATTGTTATCTTTCTTTCTTTTCTTTTCTTCTCTCTTTCACAGGGAAAGGTAGGAAGACAGCCATTCTGGCTATGCCTTTCCCTGCCAGTATACAATTATTTTGGAAAATGTGCAATGTGTAAAATGTTTTGGTGGAAATGTTTATGTTACAATTACAATATGTAAACTTTGTATCATTTTCGTATACTGGCAAATAAAATATCAATCAATCAATCAATATGACGCCAGTCTCTCGATTTGAACGATTTTAACAATTTATTTTTTTATTTATTTATTGGGGTTTAACAACACTTTCGACAGCCAGGGTCACTCCGTGGAGGAGGCCGAAGAACCCGGAGAGAACCACCGACAACGGCGAGCGACTGCAAGACTTCCCAACGTTTAACTCCACACAAACAGGGTTAGCATTGGTTGACGTCAGGTGGACCATCGACGTACAGTACGTCTCAGTACACAGCGCCACCGTGCTCCCACATGGGCAATCGGGATGATGAAGCGCCTTGTCCAAGGACACAACGTAGTAACCCATATTTGGGATCGAACCGTGGGCCCCTCGGTTTGAAGTCCAAGTCGTAACCACTGAGCCACCGCGCGCCCAGGATTTTTAACACTCTATGTTAAAATGTTAAAGATAGGTTATGTCAAAAGTGAAAGCACTCAACTCAATAATTCATGGGAAGAATTTTTAATAATACTTGACCCACTACCAAACATGTTGAAAGACGGTAGACAAACGCCACCTCAGAGTACAATCATTGAGACTGGATTTTAAAATGAAGATGGAAAAAATAATTGTGAGAATATTTACTTATTGCACATGTTAAAACGAACGATCCCGACCCTTCCAGGCTCACATGCATACATCAAGGGTTTGAATTAGACAAACTCATAACTCATCCCATCGAAGATGTTGTAATGCAAATCTGAAACTATTTGGGTTGCAAGTTCGAGAGTTGACTTTGAACCATTATACCTATCACGATCCAAAATGTTCGATACAAAAGTACTTGTGTTTGCAATTTCTGACTTCATGCTGAAAAAGTGTTTTCATTCTCAGGCAATCCCTCATTAAATTTGAACCCCCCTCATTGGACATTTTTATTGCCTTTCAGTGTCTTTCAATATTAGTACGAACGCAGAGGGACCTGAAACGTTTTACATTTTTTGATTGATGAATATTTAATTAGTTGCTTCCAGTGCTCAAAATAACTGTTTTTCTTTGCGTAGCAAAATGCTACACATTTCCAATAAATGGATAGCATTTTGTAAAAATTACATAGTTATTTTTGTATACCAGAGTTATGTTATGCTGTTTTGTATTGAATTCTTCTAAGTAGATAGAATAGTTTCCATCCATTTCTGGGCATTTCCAAATGATCTGCAACACATGAAACATTTACTATGTTTTTTTTAACTGAACTGCCTTTATTTTCAAATGGCGTCTTGGTTGTTTAATAGAGTTCTCAAAATGGAAGTTGGGATTTTTAATTTGAAGGGCTTGAAGTTATTTTTAATGGACATTTTATGCAAAATGTTGTAAAAACAGGAAGAATTTAAACCAATAGAATTCATCTTACATATGAAGTCGCAAATAATGCTTGATGGAGAGTTAATCTGAGTTATGCCTGGAATGTTCCACAATCAGAAGTAAAGCATCAGTGAACTAGTTTTCAAATTTGTTTGCAAATTTTCATTTACATTGTGCGGTACAAGATAATCAACTGCAGCCTAATAGGCTGCAGTTGATTTTCGTGTATCGCAAAATGCTATACATAATTGAACAATGTAGCTTTTTGCAAGTTTTGCATAGCAAAAAGCGACGCGACACCGCTTATTTTGAGCTTTTTATTGCTTCCCCAATATGTTTGTCTTGTTACAATTTATGGGAGAGTGCCTATAAATTGTAACAAGGGAAATTCCCATAGATTAAATACTTTTACTTCAAAGATAATATGAAGAACATCGAAAGAATATGAAGACGTTGAATTGCAGTACCCACAGTTTGTTTTTAGAGGAATGTTTTATCTTTCAAATTTTAAATAAATTCATTTGTACAAATATGCACGTCTTAACTATGCTACAATTCAATAACTACTACATAGTAGCCACACTAGCCGACCGAGCAGCTTAGACCGCCCGAGACATTTATTTTGAAATAAGACATATTTGGTATTCAAGATACACTTTGTAAACAATAACGGTAAATAAACAAACTGTAATGCTTATATACCCATCCTTGACGTACAACGCCACCCAGGAACAACTAGAGATAAAATACCTTTTTATATTTGAAATGAAAAAACCCTAGAAACCTGTATCCAATAGCAGCTGCGAAGTACGTCTCAGGGAAGTTACTGGACTTGCAACTTGAAATCAGAAAGGTGAAAATAATTTTACACCTATAGCCTTAAACACAAATTTTCAGATAAAATCATGAATTTAAAGTTGTCTGGTCTAAGCAATGGCGAAAGCCAGAATTGAAAATACTAATTTTACCGCCTTCTGCAAACTATCACATGCCCCAAATCTACAAAACTATTGGCTCTTACAATAACCTATTTGTAACGTCACTGCTTTCTAATTTTCTAATTGGCTAACAATTTTCAAATTTTCACATTGGTCCAAAATGACCAAACTAAAATGTGTGAATGTTTTACACAACGTGAAGACAAATGTTTTCCGCTATTCTACGAAACGCGGACAAATAATATTTCTGTATTTCTGTGTGTAAAAATACAGCCGAAATCCTTTCCACGTTTGCTTACCTTTTGCAAAAGAAAAATAAAATTAAAAATAAAACCCTCCCTTCCTCACTGATTTGACAAAAAAATCATGAGAATCAATTAATTTATTTTGTCTGGCGTAATGGTCCGAAATGGGTGTTTCAGCAATCGTTAAATTCAACTCCAAGTTCATAGCTTGAATAACCATAGATGTTATGTGTTTACATATTTCGACAAGTGTTTCGCAAGACTTCCTTTCAGTATTTCAATACTGTATACATACATTGAATTCATCGTATTGATGATCATTTGGACACGAATTGTAAGTAAGAATTTAATCATACAACACTATAGGCTGCAGGTTTATATTATTAATGAGTATTCCCACGACTTCGTCCCTTTTGTTGTGGATATTTTTGGAAAACGTACTATTCACCCCAATGAGAGATTAGCGTTTCCCCCATTTCCCATCGTGTCCAGACACGCATAAATATAACCCAAATGGTATTATATGTAGGTAGAAGCAATAAGTTATATATCAAATATGAGATAACGCGGATAAACAAGTTTGTAATAAATTGATTTTTTTTTCAAGATATTTTCCCTGTTACAAATCGTGTTCAATTGCGAATCACCACTACGAAATTAACACCAGGGATTAGCTTTTCGCAAACATGTAAACCAACATAAAGCAGATAATTTACCTTACAACAAGCACATATTTCTTCAAAATAAAGAAAAAATCATCTAAAGTAAACACACACTTATATCGTGCGTCGCAACACTCCGCCTGTGTGCGAACTAAGGAATGAGGATTCTCGGGACGGCACTCGATCACAATGTAAATAAGTACTTCATCTTGTACAAATACTGGGAGCAACTGCTTTAATATTCAGAGCAGGGTTAAGCGCCCAGGAAATCAATCGTTTAACGCTCAACTAAAACGAATCTTCATTGACAGTGACCTTGTTTTCCTCGAAAAGTCGAATCCCCCATAGCTACAGCGCTGTATTTTGGTTTGCTCAAAAAAGGAAAAGTTCTGTGTTTTGTTGACAAGTTGAACACATTTTAGGTTGCAATATGCAAGATATATTGGCCATTACCACCATTAAATTGTAAACTTTGGAGGTATGTGTCATATGTAGATAAAAATGAGGTTCTGTGTACAGAATTTCAGTCAATAGGTTGAAGGTGTGTATTTAGAATTTCATTCCATTTTTTTGAGGAATTTGAGGGAAGTGTACTTGACAGTTATAGAGATTTAGAATAGAATGCTCGGCACATGTTTTGGCGGTTTAACAGATCAACGTGTTGTGCTGTGACCGAGAGCGTCTTATGCTCCTACCCCATATTAGCCTTCTCGGAAATGGGAACTACTTAAAGAACGCCCCGGTGAACCGTTATTGGGTTCCTTATCATATGTCTCATATGAACTCAAAAAGGTTAGGAAACTCTTGTCTTCCTTGAATAAGTGATGAATAGTAGATGTCATTTTCACATCTAATTTTATTCTAAAATTTGGATTTTGTTAATATTGATATGTGCATTATAGAAAAGCAATCCTCCAAATACTTCCGCTGATATTGTGGCGTTTTAATTCTCCAGTAGTGGCCAAGCCATCAGGATACCATTTCAAAAAGAGTTTGTGTCTTCTACTTGCTATCCTTTATAGCCCCTGTCCTGAAACGTGTGCTAGTTTTCTACTCCTTGCATTCTGCAGATGGATATTCCTGCTCAGGACAGGATTTCTCTTGCCACTGAAATAAGTGTAATTTGAGCACATTTAATCAAATTTCCAAGTCCCGTTTGCTATCCATGTTGGGTAGAGGGTTAATAGAATACTTGTTACTTCCTTCATGTCTCACCGATTCTGTTGAAAAAGTAATTTGCTATCTCATCCTAAAAGACCTCACATTTATGCCCTCAAAAGATTCTATATGTGTATTTGAGGTCGTCCGTACAGCCATACATCTGCTGTGCCTTGTGTAGTGGTAACCGTGGTCAACTTCCACAAGAACGTCTACTCCAGTATAGTGTAGTTTTTTTTTAAAAATTTCTTTCGAGGAGACGGCAGGAAGACAGCCAATTGGCTATGCGGTCTCCTAACAATGCACCGCAATGTCTTGTATTTTTTATGTGTTATTATGTAAATGTAAATATTTGGTATATTGTTAAATAAACTTATTCTATTCTATTCTATTTCCTCCTGTAAATGACATTATAAGTTATCTCCGCCAACATGTATGGTATATGGAGATTTAATACCTGGATGTCGCTTTTTAAACACCGAGCCGCAAGCGAGGTGGTTAAATGAGACAACCAGGTATTAAATCTCCGTATACCATACATGTTGGCGGAGATAACGCTTTTGTCCCGTTTGAAACACAATACAAACATGGTGGAAATAAATTTGTGGACACATTTCTCAGCTCCACAATTAGTTGAACCAAATTCGTGATAATTATTTTGTTTTTATAATCGCAGAAGACAACAGATAGAGTTACATCCCTTGAGTCGTTAAGGAAACGAGTAAACAGTATTTTGTTGACATGTCGTCCCCTGAGTTCCAATGTGTTCTATGTGCCTACTGGCACATAGAACACATTGTTACTCGGGGGACGAATTATTTACTCTTATTTTATTTTTATGATTGAATTGTTGGAAATCTGAGACTATTTGAGACTATTTTCAGGTTTTTTGGTTCGAGTTTTATGTCGAGGCGAGCAAACGCGGAAAGCTTTCGTTTAAACCATATACCCCCAATGTTTCACGTGCGCTTATACCCTGGATGTTGCACGCTCCCATATACCTTGGATGTTGGGTGCACCCTTTGTCATGACTATTTGTCCAAGGCATTCTGACCAATCAAAAGGCAAAAGGTAGAATTTATTGGGATATAGGGACAAGGAGTTTTCACCAATGATTTGTTGAGTTAAATTTGGCTGAATTTTACAACAAATCTAGTCATGGCTCCTACATAGCAACCATGACTAAATTTAATGAAAAAGAATGTATTGAAAATACTCACTGGTTAAGAGATAAAACATCCCGAAAAATTCTAGACGATAAAAGATAAGGTTTGCCATGGAGCCAGTATAGAAGACGGATCCGAGAGTTTTTCCACGCATAAAAGCGTAACTATAAAACTGTTTGGATGTGGGAAATGTAAATCCCAGCATTTCCAACTTAGTTAATTATTGCTCAATCTTTATTTTTTCAGTTTTTACCAGACAACGAAAAATGATAATCTTTATTTGAATGTCAGTAAAGGATCAGACAGTACCATCAGGCAGCATATACTATTCAAAAAGTAGGGGATATCCAAACTGATGTTGATAATTTCGGAAAATTGTATTGGATACGCGTAATTGGACACATAAATATGTTACCAAGTTTAGTGTGGATCATGAATGTCGACAGCCCACGAAAACTTCGTGCAGGATTTTTGCACGAGTGCCGCGTTAATGTCTGTGGGGTACGTTTTGAAATTTTCATTTGTACTGGACGGGCTTTTTCGGAGGTCATATCGTTCTTTTCTTGGTATAAGCTCGTTCATCAATAGTTTCTGGTCGAAACGTAACTTTTGAGGATTGCGAAGACTGACACGTGAAGCACGTTTATGTGCCGTTTGCAAATTGGAAGCTGGCAACCGACAGACTGCAGTGGCTCAAATTCTCAACGCTACTCAATGGGTGATTAGCAGGTTGTGGTCACGCAACCGCCACAAAGGCAATCTTGATGACAGACATCGGTCAGGTCGTCCAAGGGCGACAGCTGCTAACCAGGATCGTTTCAATCGAACCACAACATTACGTAACTGCCGTCAAAGTGCCTCAGAAATTGGACAGCAGCTGCAATGAACGACAGAAATCGCATACATAGCTGGAATTTGTACGCTCGTCGACCTACACGTTTGACTGAACGTCACATCGCAGCAATGCGTAATTGGTGTGGGGCACGACAGCGCTGGGACAATCGTCCGTGGAGCATCGTCATCTTTTTCGATGAATCGAGGTTCACTATCCACTTCCACGACAGGCGAAACAAAGTGTGGCGGCGGCGGAATGAACGATACTATGACGTAACCGTTAGGCAGCACGATCGTTTTGGTAGTGGATCGGCTATATTGTGGAGAGGCATACCCATGACAAACACAGAACAGCATTACATGTCATCCAAGGTCGTGTCACAGGGCAGTACTACCGCGACAACATATTAGCAGCTCATGTGGTGCCATTTGCGCGACGTCACGGCCGTCGACGCAGTTTCCAAGGTGACAATGCAAGAGCACACAGGGCCCCTGTCGATACAGTGTTCCTCCAGGAGCAGAACATCACTACACTGATTTGACCAGCACTAAGTCCAGACCTTTCACCGATCAAGCACGTCTGGGATATGCTTGGCAGCCGCCTACGACAACACCAACAGCCCCCTACCAATGTCCAGGAACTCGCCGCTGCACTGCAGGAAGAATGGAATAACATCAGTCAAGCTGATATTGGACGTTTGGTGAGGAATATGTCAGGTCGGATCCGCGCTTGTCTCGCGAACCGAAGTGGGTTTACAGGGTATTTAGGTCTTGGACTGAATGTGGTAAATTCTCTGACTGACCGTCCAGGTCTTCTACAGGTCAGTGTGTGGAATGCGTGCTTATCAGACACCCAACTATTGCTGAAATTATTCACCAGATGTCACAGTGAAATGCCTCAACTGTCCTTTTGATGAAACTATAAATATATTTCTTCATACATCTTACTTTTATCAAATATCCCCTACTTTTTTAAAGAGCATATTATACATGTAGGGCCATTTTGGTGTGATAACTGTTGACTTGCCCGTCTTTAAGAGGTTGCCAAACGGCCAGTGTTTCACATGTTTTTACTTTCTGCTCAGCTATGTGCAATCATTACCGTTTGTATTATTATCACATGATGGGCTAAATTATATTTCTAGTATTGCGAATGAATTCGAATGGTTCAAGATGACTTGTTCGCTTGTTGGAATTTTAACCCATCACCCAGTTTAGACCCAATCCAAATCACCTTCGCTTTACCAAACTTATCTTAAAATCAGATATTGGGGAACATATTTTTTACAATTTTCGGTGTTCAAGGAGTGACCATTGTCGCCAATAAAAACATGTTGAATCATCGGCATATTGACCAGTGAGTACACGGAGCCCTCACTTTCTATCCCCTCAATGTCGTTTTTTATACTTTTGCGGCGCGGTTAGGATTTTTGAAAAAGAAAAAATTATGTCTAAAGTGGGCAGCCCGTTTAACGTCTTTGTTTGAACATTGAAACCCTCTTAACAATGACGATACTTTAAAATGCTACTTGAACCGTTATTACAAAAAGTTTGAACCCACTTTATCACTGACGGGACCAAATTGAAAACAAGATAATATATTTCGTTGTAAAACCTTTCTACACAACCAAATGCTTTTTTTGATATCAAGCACAAGAATACCAGAGACGCTTAGCGAGTAGATCCTTATGTTTCAAATCAAGTTGGATTTTTATTTTGTTAGCAACTGCGGAAAATCAAGTTTAACATCATTATTTATTGTCCAAAAAGGCTTGAAGTAATCTGTCATCTTTTTGTATTTGTTTTGTTTTGGTATACACGCAATAAATTCATTCGGGGGAACCGATATTTCTTTTGAGGAATAGTCATAGTTTACTCAGCTGATCAAAAAATAATAAATATTGAATCGTAAAAATATGGTGTTTGAACACCTGTAATTTTCACTGCAATAATTTATTTAGAACGCGACCTCGAACATTTTCAGGGTGTCTTGGAAAGACAAGAAGAATACCTTTCTTTAAAATATGATTATTTAAAGCCTCGACACAGTCACAACCAATGATTGCATAATTTTTCTATGTAATAAAATATTTGAATGATTTATATTGCTCGTTTGAAGTACCATTATACAAAAAAGTCCTAAGAAAGCATGTCAAACACAGGTAGAATTGCATTTTATTCTTATTGACCCTTGGCTGTTCATTACGAAGGCGAATGTGCTAGAGTTATGGGATTACTTTCTGCTGAAGATACATCTGGAACTGTACCCTCTGTCCTTTTAAGATATTTTTGGAACCTAGTGTCTCAAATTGAACATAAAACATATCAAAAATATATCTGCAAATTGATTAGTTAAAAAATACATTTTTCAAGATATTTCAACAAAACCATATCATGTGACCCCTCATTGGAACGCGAGGAGCTCGTTCCAATGACGGATCACATGATATGGTTTTGTTGAAATTGCCTTGAAAAATTAAAAAAATAGTAAAATAATAAATTTTGATACACTCTGTGTTTGGTAAAAGGTTCTGCGGGATGTTCTTATGTTGTTTGCAGTGTTCATGCTGTTAGGTGTCAAATCAATGTTTCCAATCGCATTAAAAAATAATTTGCTCCTGAAACAAAGACTTTAGCATTAAAATTTGGCACCAAAATATACCTTTGGTAGGTCTCAAAGGCATTATAGTTTAATATTTCAGTGTGTCATTTTCGAGAAACTCGATGCCTGGCGACACCGCGGGACAGGATTCACGCCTGTAAAATAATCTATCGACAACATAACCAATCATGGCTCTTTGTTATTGGCCACCCCAATTAACAGTTTATATATTTAATCTGATTCTCATATATATATATAAAAAATAAGTTTATCTTGCTTCATAGTAGTATGTCTCGCACGTTTCACCCCTTATTTGGGAGACCCCGGTGGGGGACCCCGGAAGTGACATCATGTCACGTAACCTAGGCGCGCCATGTTGTGTTGTCACGGTAACCGGAGTGAGTGGCCATGTTGTGACATGATCCCCATAGAGATACTTGGTGTTAGTGCGCATGCGCAGCGCGTGTTGTTAGGGTGATACGTGTTTTCGTCGTCCATTTTGTATACTGGAGGCCGCCAACTTGGTTTCTATGGTAGCACGTGATTGCTATGTTACCCAAAGGCTTCTTATAGGATAGGGTATGTTCGGAGGGTGTGTTCGATTGAATCGGCGTATCACGAATTACCACAAACATCCCGACAAGTTGTACTATTTCGAAATCTTTCAGAATTCTCTGCTTCTATCTATGCAATAGTTTTCGTCTACCTGGCCATGTTCCTTTGTCCTGGAGTATACTCTAGTAGAGTAGAAGAGCCTATCAGCTGGAACAGCTTTGCTTATTATTACTATATTTAGCTATTCTGGTCTGTTCTTGTTAGTTATGACCCTATTCCGAGTACTCTTGTTTCATTTATCTAGATCATCCAATCAGTTCACTTTACTGGCGCTAACTGACGCTACATAACCTGTATGCAGAGCCAATAGCTATCGAGCAGTTACTGAAAAGTCATTGCTCGAACGACTCGAAGCCCATCGAGCAAATGAGCTATCGAGCAATTGCTCGTTCGAGAAACTCGCACATTCTGCTCGAACGACTCGAAGTCTACCGAGCAAATGAGCTATCGAGCAATTGCTCGTTCGAGTGACTCGCACATACGACTCTTAGCCTCATTTCAGTATTTGAGGATACCTATGGCCTGGTATTGTTTTATTTGAGGATACCTTTCGAGGATACCTTTCATAGGATACTTATCTGAGGATACTATTACCTCTTTGTATTACTTTCTAGGCTACCCCAAGACATAACTATCCCAGATTCCCCTAAAAACTATCGAGCAATTACTGAAACGTCATTGTTCGAACGACTCGGAAGTCTACCCAGCAAATGAGCTATCGAGCAATTGCTCGTTCGAGTGACTCGCACATACTGCTCAAACGACTCGAAGTCTACCGAGCAAATGAGCTATCGAGCAATTGCTCGTTCGAGTGACTCGCACATACGACCTCGAATAATTCCACGTTTGACTGAACGTCACATCACAGCAATGCGTAATTGGTGTGGGGCACGACAGCGCTGGGACAATCGTCCGTGGAGCGTCGTCATGTTTTTCGATGAATCGAGATTCACTATCGACGTCCACGACAAGCGAAACAGAGTGTGGCAAATCCAAATTTTACGGAATCGGATAAGAATCTCAATTACGGAATGCCTTTTCAAGAATCTCTTTTTGGAAAACGTCTGTGGCTATAAAATCTTTTTTTCTGAAAAGTCGTATGTGCGGGTTACTCGATCGAGCAATTGCTAGATAGCTCATTTGCTCGATCGAGTGACTCGCACATACGACTCTTCGACTCATTTCAGAAAAGAGGGATTCCATAGCCATAGGCGATTCCCCAAAAAGGGATTCCATGGGATATGGCTGTTAAATACCGAGATGAGGGTAAGAGGGGTAGTAAATGAGGCCTCACAGAGGGATTTTTTCATGGTCCTCATGACCTCAAAAGAAAATAAGGCTATGAGGGATAATAAATGAGGCATCATTGAGGGCTTTTACATAGCCCTCATGGCCTCATACGACTAAAATGGATTTCAAATCCCCAGGCGTCCCCCAAAATGGATACCATGGGATATGGCTGTTAAATACCCAGATGAAGGTAAGAGGGATAGTAAACGAGGCCTGACTGAGTGTTTTTTTCACGGTCCTCATGATCTCAAAAGAAAATGAGACTACGAGGGATAATAAATGAGGCCTCAGTGAGGGTTATTACATAGCCCTCATGGCCTCATACGGATAAAAGGGATTCCATAGCCACAGGTGTTTCCAAAAAAGGGATTCCATGTGATATGGCTGTAAAAATACCGAGATGAGGGTAAGAGGGATAGTAAATGAGGCCTCATTGTGGGATTTCTCATGGCCCTCATGGACTCAAAAGAAAATGAGGCTATGAGGGATAATAAATGAGTCCTCACTAAGGGCTTTCTCGTAGACCCCATGGCCTCATACGACTAAAAAGGGATTCTCCAGAAAGTATCCTCGATAGGTATCCTCGAATAATACAATACCAGGCCATATGTATCCTCAAATACTGAAATGAGGCTAAGAGGGACAGTAAATGAGGCCTAATTGAGGGATTTGTTCATGGTCCGCATGGCCTCAACAGAAAATGAGGCTATGAGGGGTAGTAAATGAGGCCTCATTGAGGGTTTTTGCATAGCCCTCATGATCCCATACGACTAAAAAGGGATTCCATAACCAGAGATGTTTCACAAAAAGGGATCCCATGGGACGTGACCATTGGATATAGAGGTGACGAGACTCGGATAGGACAGCATTGTAATAAGGGGAGATAACTCTGCATAGAGATTATGGGAAATCAAGCAATCTGATTGGTTAGTTATAATCTATATAGACGATCTAGATAAACGAAACAACAAGAGTACACGGAATAGGGTCAGAACTAAGAAGAACAGACCAGAAAAGCTACAAATAGTACCAAAAAGCTAAACTGTTCCAACTGAAGGGCTCTTTTACTCTACTGGAGTATACTCCAGGACAAAGGAACATGGTCAGATAGACGAAAAATATTGCATATATAGATAGAAGCAGAGATTTCTGAAAGAATTTGAAACAGAAAAACTTGTTGGGTTATTTGTGGTAATTCTACGAATCGGGAAATTATTCCTGTTCAATCGAACACACCCTCAGAACATACCCATATCTAATGAGAAGCCTTTGGGTCGCATAGCAATCACGTGCTACCATATAAACCAAGATGGTGGCCTCCAGTATACAAAATGGACGACGGAAACACGTATCACCCTAACAACACGCGCTGCGCATGCGCGCTAACACCACTTATCACTATGGGGATGACGTCGCAAGATGGCCGCTCACGCAGATTACCATGACAATGCAACATGACGCCACTGGGTCACGTGTCCTGCCCGGGGTCCTGCAAATGGGGGCCCTCCGGGTACATGCTAAACTACTCTTCATCTATTTTGCAATTCATCTGGAACATAATAAATTATATGCTTCTTGTTTATTTGGAGTGAATAAACAGTGACTAAATAATAATTTTCAACTTATTTTTAATACGTTTATAACTGCCTTTACTTTTTTATTATCTATATTTGTATCATTTGTGAGGTTTTTCTACATCTGAAATACTTAGATTAAACATATTTTATTTGCCAGAGGGAGAGAGAGAGAGAGAGAGAGAGAGAGAGAGAGAGAGAGAGAGAGAGAGAGAGAGAGAAGATATAAAAAAAAATGAATAGAATATAAAGAAAAGAAACATGAAATACAACATTAAATCCAGTGATGATGACCGCCACCCATCCATTTGCATTCTATAGTATCTTGGCCGTAATGTGAGTCTAAATTAACATCTTGGTTACTGCCACTAAGCATAGGTTTTCACCTCTGGGGATGTTCACACAACTATTTCGAAATTCATCTCGTGGCCAAACCCTTGATAATCTAACTTTCGCCGTGGGTACACTCTCACAGTGAGAGTTTCAGGTCCCGCCGCGATAGCATACCCATGGCGGAAGTCCGATTATTTCTATGATATCCTAGAGGACTCAATTGTGTAGAGAACAAACCTAATTGTGAGGCTGTTTGGGATAATTGTTCCCAGTCCAAAATGGCGGAACTCGAAAAAATACAGATTGCTGCAGCAAGAATAATTACGGGAGCAACCGTGAGTGCAAGTAAAACATTGCTGTATGCGGAAACACGATGGGATTCTCTCCAAGAAAGACGCCGTAAACATAAGCTAATTCAGTTTTTCAAGATGTATCATTGTATATCACCTCCATATATCTCAAATAAAGTCCCACCACTCGTCTCCTCTACGAATGCAATGTTCAGTCTACGATCAAGTCAGAACCATCGAGTTCCCTTTTGTCGAACACAATTGTATAAGTCTTCTTTCATCCCTAGCGCTTCTGACGAATGGAACAACTTACCCCTGCCTGTCCGCGAGAACTCGTCACTGATACATTTCAAGACCTTCCTGAACGGCGGTAATCAACGACCACCAAGGTTCTACAGTAACGCGACTTCTCGTGCAGCCCAAATAAACCATTGTAGGTTACGACTGCAGTGTAGTAATCTTAATTCCCATCTATATGATAATCATTTATCACCAAATCCACTTTGTCAGTGTGGTAACCAAGAGACTCCTGATCACTTCTTCTTTCATTGTCCAATTTTCTCAGCTATCCGTAATTATACAATTAACCTGCTACCCTCTGAAGTTGATACATCCACACTCCTCTTTGGTTCAGAATTTTTGAATAACGAAGATAACCGTCTTATCTTTGAAGTGGTACATGACTTCATTTTAGCAAGTAAGCGTTTCCATTGATTGATTTACAACATAACGTCCATTCATTCAATCTTATCAAACAGGAATAATGCCAAATAAGCTTAACTGGCCGACTATACCCCACTCCGCATGCAGCCATTAACTTGTCTTGCAGCTCGAGGCCACTACTCACTATACTTTTATGTCTTACTAGATGAACCGAATGAAACAAGCTACCTTCTTACGTCTTTCTCGAGTGTATTTAATGCATTAAGTATTCAAGCTGGCAGATATTTGTCTTTTTTCAAATCTTTGTATTTTATTCATGTTGTAGTTTAAACATTCTCACATATCGTTGCCCCGTGGTCCGCATCTCTCAATGGCACCTTCATCTCGTTTTATGTCAATACTGGTCAGAACTATAGAAAATATATCACTCAAATTTATTATATTTTCAGTTTTAGTTTAAACAATATTTATTCATGAGAAAATATGATACATACATATCATTATCTACAAGATGGTTGTTACACAGAATACGTAATACAATGGTATGCATTAAAGTTATGTGTCAAGAACGAGATTTGTTGGAAGGATTCAGCATTAAGCTTTTAGCTTGTATAAGCTGTCTCCTTGGGAAGACTGACGAAGTTTAAAGGTAGCTGGAGACACTAAGTAAAATATTGTTTAAACATGAGAAATAGAGAGAGTAAGGAGAGTAATAGAGAGAATAGAAGAATAAAAAGGGACAAGGACCTTAACCCCTTTCCCAACACGTGTGGAAGACGACACTTGAAGAATAATTTTTGAATAACTAGAAATGTTCAATGTCCGTCTCAAAAGCACAGCCCATGACCCCTCACCGGAACGAGCTCATCGAACTCGTTCCATTGAGGGGTCACTAGACATGTTCCTGAGACGAAAACTGAAAATATAAAGGGGGTTAAATGGTGATTTTCTTGGATAACACTGACCGTTACATTGGGTAAAGGGTTAACTAGGAAATGGGGAAACAACCTGAATTCAATGTTGGCTATCACAGAATATTCAATAGGGCAGCCTCAATGAACAAATCGGTAACGGTGGCCCATATGTGTGGCAAATAATACCATAATGTCTTTGGGCTCACTGTTACGTATTAAAACGTCCACTCACCATGATGAAGTCCTGCACAGCTCTGAAGACAAGAAAGTTTTCATTGTTATTCAAATGTTCGGATCCAAATAAAAGTGTTGAGAGCTCAAAAGTAAAAGGCAATGTATTGATTGTGGAATCACGAGCATCGTCATAGATTGGGCAATGCATAAGAAAGTGCTCAGTATTTTCAAGATCCCCACACTGGCAACGTGGAGATGGTGAGAGATGGTTATCGTATAAGTGGGCGTTGATATTACTGCAATGCAGGCGTAACCTGCAATGATAAATCTGGGCAGCACGAGATTTGGCGCCATAGTAGAAAATTGGTGGTCGCAGGTTCGCACTATTTATAAACGTCTTGAAGTTTATGAGGGAACAATTTTCTCTTACTGAGGGGGGTATTCCATTCCACTGGTCGGTAACTTGCGGGATAAACGAGGACTTATATAAATTGGTGTGGCAAAAAGGAACACGGTGGTTATTTTCCGATGGCAGATTGTGGTTTTGGGTGATAGATGAGATAATTGGTGGCACCTTGTTGGAGATATATGGAGGCGTTAATTTATGATACATCTTAAAAAATTGGATAAGCTTGTGCTTTCGGCGTCTTTCTTCCAGTGAATCCCATTGAGTTTCTGTGTAGAGAAGTTCTTTTCTGCAGCTCACAGTGGCGCCAGTGACTACTCTTGCTGCAGCTACTTGTATTTTCTCCAGGTCAGCAGCTTGAGTTGCTGAGCAGTTGTCCCAGACAGAGTCAGCGTATTCTAAAAGAGGTCGGACAAATGCGAAGTATATCTTTTCAAGGACTTTCCGGTCAAGTGTAAACTTATGGGCCCTGAGCAAGTCAATACGTGTCCAGGCTTTAGCGCACATATCATTGATATGGTCGTTCCATGTACAACCTTTATTCAAAATTACACCCAGATGCTTGTGGCTACACACCTCCGAGATTTGAGTTCCGCTTAAATATATTGGTGGGTGCACTGGAACGTTACTTTTACGTGATATGATCATGGTTTCCGTTTTATGGGGGTTGAACTCAACGAGCCAAGTTTTAGCCCAATGTTCAATTGTGGCTAAATCACGGTTGAGTATGATGGCACCTTGGTCAGGATTCTCAATTATAAGATAAAGGGATGTATCATCTGCAAATAAACGTATGCTGCTAAGTAGGTTTACAGTAATATCGTTGATGTAAATCAGGAATAACAGGGGACCAAGGATAGAACCCTGTGGAACACCAGACGTTATTGGTTTCCAAGGAGATGCCTCAGAGGCTACAAGGACGCGCTGGTACCGATCAGAAAGGTATGATTTTAGGAAACAAAGCAAGTCCCCAGATATTCCTATTCTCTCGAGCTTGTGAATAAGACCAACATGCCAAACTTTATCAAATGCCTTACTAACATCACAAAAGACGACCCTTACTTCCTTTCCTTCGTCAAGAGCATGACAGAATTCATCATAGAGGTCTGTCAGTTGTAGAACCGTAGAGTCACCTGGAGTAAAACCAGACTGAAACTGGCTTAGTATGTTGTTATCACATAAGAAATGCCATAATCGTTTGAAGATACATTTTTCAAGTAGTTTACCAGTACAGCTAAGCAAAGATATTGGCCGATAGTTAGTAACTACATTAGACGGATTCTTTTTCAGCACCGGTGTCACATTGGCTTTTTTCCATAAATTTGGAAAGTAACAGTTATCTAATAACCTATTGAAGAGGGCCGTAAGTGGGTCACACAATGAGTCTTTACATTCTTTTAAAAGTCTGGGACTTATTAGATCAGGACCAGACGCCTTCGATACCTTAATACTCTTGATTGCTTCGTACACTTCCTTGCTTTCAAGTGTTATTTTGTCAAGCGATTTAAGGGTAGGCAGGGGTGGATCTGGCAAGGATGCATTAGTGTCATCCAATGTCGAAATGGAACAGAAGTAATCATTGAACACTTCCGCCTTTTCTAGATTGGTTGAATAGAGTTTGTTGAGGTGACTTATAGTCGGGATTCCATGGATATTTTTACAGATAAATGTTTTTAATGTTTTCCACCACACTGACGATGGTGTATCCGGACAACTTAGTTCTGATTGGACTTTTGATATATATGTAGATTTGGCTTTCCTAACAGCTGATACGACTTCATTTCGTTTATGCTTATATCTCGCCCAGTCTTGCAGTTGGCCAGAGCGCTTTGCTCTATGGTATAAACGTGTTCTTTGCCTTATTAATAATCGAATTTGATTATGCATCCATTTAGGCTGGTTAGCCCTAGAGGATATCAATTTGTTGGGAATAAATTTAGATGCCGTTTCGAGTAATTGATCGGTGAAGGTGGATACTACAGTGTCCAGGCACGAATGAGCAAGCAGTCTTTCCCAGTCTACGCTATTGTATGCAGTGTTCAGACCATCAAAGTTTCCCTCTGCATACAACCATATGCGTCTCTTAAAGTTTTTAGGCTTTTCTTTCTTGAATTCAATGGCAATATAAATTGGACAATGATAGCGAGTCATGTCAGGTACAAGTGGTTCTAGGGCTTCACAGTCCAGTACATGTACAGTATTACTAACCGCAAATAGGTCGAGCAGAGTTGCAGATGATTCGGTAAAGCATGTTGGTTCTTCCACAAGCTGTCTAAGATTGAAATAATTACTTAGTTCCCGGAAGCAACCATTGGGAGAACCATATTGGTTGTCGTTGAAGTCACCAGTAATAATTATGTCTGAAATTAAGGTATCTTTGGCTTTGTCAATAGATGCCGTAATTTTATCCCAAACATCTGAGGGACTACTGGGTGGGCGGTAAAATACTCCTAGCAGCAGTGACGTACCATGGGTCATGAACACTTCAGCCCAGATGCATTCAATGTCATTCACCTCAAGATCAGTTCTATGCCGAAAGCACAAGCCGTCTTTCACGTAGACGGCAACACCCCCTCCCCTCGACAAACGGTTAAATCGTACAGGTTCTTGGAAGCCATGGATCATAATATCTGATGTTGGGTCCGAGCATTGAAGCCATGTCTCAGTAAATGCTAAGATATCATGGGAAGATGATTCATATTGAACAATGTCTACTTTAGGCTTCAGGCTTTGGATGTTCAGGTGAAAGATTTTTAATGCATCATGGTTATTTTCTCTGTACACAGAGTCTGGTCCAGGGTTTGATTCAATGTCTCCGGACAATAACAAGACCACAGCCAATACCAAAGTCATAAAATATATAAAATAACAGATGGCTGAGGAAGTTGGCATTGTATATGGTACATTAAGTGTCGGTGGGAGATTGGGTCTTTCAACATTCGTACAAAGATCATTACTGCATTGGCAGCGTAGGATAAATTTGTTGAATAAAAGATGAAACAGGGCTGATGTTACAGTAATGCTGATCTGGACCTTAATACGAATAGACCACATGTAAAGATACACAAGAGCACAAAGGGACTGGTGTTTTGTTAGTCTTCTTTTCAGGCCGCGAGCATGAACTACAGTATTGAATGTACCAATCCTGGCGCGGTAAGACTCAAGACTATACATTATGTAATCTGTGGGTGGTAATAATACACACGTATGCATGATGCCCGAAGATTGGTAACTTTCAATGACAGGATCATTTCGCAGTGGTGCGAGTTGAATTCAGGTTGCTTTATACGAGAGTTTGGATGAAAGTGGAGAAGGTAACTCAGAAGAAACAAGCAAGAGAAAATAGTAAAGAAAAATAAGGAAAACAAGCTGGAAAAACAATTCATATTCCGAAGGAATGAACCGCTTATTCAAAGTCAAATGTCAAACTAAATAACAAAATAGTAGTGGATATCATACGCAGAATAATTCGGGAGTGGGTGAATTGTGACGCAAGCGACAAACCAAAGGTGAGGAGACACACACACACACAAAAAAGGGAAGACTCTAATATTTGCTAAAATAATAGAGTTGTGTTATTGCTGCTTGGCACAGGCTGCATATA
Organism: Pictodentalium vernedei; assembly: GCA_031216915.1. NCBI lineage: Eukaryota > Metazoa > Mollusca > Scaphopoda > Dentaliida > Dentaliidae > Pictodentalium > Pictodentalium vernedei. The sequence goes on along the minus strand of CM062296.1, from coordinate 604,366,195 downwards.
TGCACATATACGTCCTCTCACACACACAAGCGTATCTACACACTCGCACACCCTCACACGCACACGCTGCCCCGCATCCTCACACACAACCTGTGCATTCTTTCTCTCTCGTACACACACATACGCATGTGCACAGGCTCTAACATAAATATACCGATACTGTTGACACCCGCTAGTTCCAAGTTCACCCGAGCGAACCACATTCTGAACCACAGTTGCCCCCAAGTGATATTTCCATAACGCACCTGAGGAACCTGGAACTGAGCAAAAGGACACGCCATCACGCATTCCAGAAGATATAGACCATCATTGACTTTGTCAATGTCGGCCCACATCATCTGGGATGGGTGGTGGAGGGTTTATACTTACTAGTTACTGACTATTTGGGCCGACTTCTACACACATACGTGTATGTGCACATATATATGCTCTCAGATATACATAGACACAAACACACGTACACATATACACACATATATACATGCAGATACACAAACACACACACACACGGATATACACACATATATACATATACATGTACACATATATACATATACATACATACACACATATATATATATACATCTTTACACACATAAATACATGTACTATACTTGTGGGTTATGATAATCGTACATATATGCACAATCGAGGAGATGAGATACAGACGGTAATATATTTGGCTGGACAGGATTCATCAAGCTTTATGTACCACTAGCAAGCTTTGTAATTGCGCCAAGGAATAAAAATCAATGAGGGAAATATATTCCCTTCTGACACGAAAAATCGAAAATTGTCAGAAGGGTGTAGCTATTGTGCTGCGGAGGTACCTAACAAGTGGGATCCACCCCATATCTTACAGGCTTAATCCTTCTTGCAACAGGTGAGTTTCCATAGGAGGACGATATTACCTGTGATATTGGTAATAATAATGGTGATAATATTGATAGTAACGAGAAAGAGGAGAGTCTCAGCTGGTCACGTTGACACCTTGATCCCCAATGCCATCCTCCATATCAATTCAGTCCACTAAGGTAAGAGAGTCCATTTTCAATTTTAAGGGCAGACCAATCAACACTTTCGACGCGCAGCCTTCGGGTAGCCTTCGGGCTGGTCTACGCCACATGATGTTATTATGCATTTTGCAATCCTTGATTAAGAAAAATCAGAAGGATCGTGGGCTGATGGAAGGTCATTGGGGCCCAAAGGGCCAAAGTTACATTGTGAACACAGAGACTGGCATTAATGCCGGTGACAGTAAAACTAATAACTGCGATATGATTATCCAAATGAAATTGCTTGCAAGATGGATTGAGATAAGGGTGTCCCAGTTGATAATAGTTGATGAATCGTGTTCAAGCAGAAGAACAAGACGATCGATATGAAGCCTTTGATAGCTACTTGCGAACCCCACACCAGGGAAAAAGAAAGGCGCCCAAAGAGCCCAACATTCCTAATGACCAGGACAAAATTGCACCCAGTCTCAACACCCCTAGACAAAAGTTAGTAATCACACCGTTAATCGGAGATAACCCCATGCCGATCAATAGCAGCAGACGACACCTTCAAAACAAATTATTGGATAACTAAACATTTGAAAAAGGAAAAAAAAAAAAAAAAAAAAAAAAAAATCAAACAGAAAAATTAAACACAGCTCTTGACCCCCCACTGGAACGAGCTCAACGAGCTCTTTCCAGTGAGGGATAATGAGCTATGTTTTCGAGCCAAGAATATAATTAATAGATACTGATAATTAATAGATACTGAATTGAAGCATTGTTGTCGTTAATCGGAGATAACCCCTTGCCGACCAATAGCTGCAGACGACACCTTCAAAACAAATTATTGGATAGCTAAACATTTAAAAAAGGAAAAAGAAAAATGAAACAGAAAAATTAAACAATGCCTTTGCCAATCGACCTACCCCAGGGATGACGAAAACACCCCGAGGACAGAACATCCCTAATGCCTAGGACAACATTTCACATAGACAAAATGCTAATAAGCACACCGTTAATCGGAGTTAATTGTACTTTTTTACTTTTTTATTTTAGTCTTTTTCTAAAACACAGCCTATGGCCTCTCATTGGAACGATCTCGAAGAGATCTTTCCAACGAGGGGTAATCAGCTATGTTTTCAAGTCCAAAAAAAAAAAAAAAAAAAAAAAAAAACAGTCCGAATGCAAATTTGTGTATAACGCTGGCCGGTGTTAGTCGTTACGTTGGGCAAAGGGTTTCAATGCGTGGGTTGTGTTTTTAGATAATTGTTAAAGAATGCCATTGCCAATCGACCTACCCGAGGGATGATGACAACAACCCGAGGACAGAACATCCCTAATGACTAGGACAACGTTTCACCTGGACAAAATACTTGTAAGCACACCGTTAATCGGAGTTAATTTTCTTTTTTTTTTTCCTTTTTCTTAAAAACACAGCCTCATGACCAACAAGAGTAGAAGACGACACCTTCAAAATAAATTCTTGGATAACTAAACAATTGATTTTTTTCCCCGAGACACAGCCCATGACCCCTCACTGGAACGAGCTCAAAGAGATCCCTCCAATGAGGGGCAGCAAGCCGTTTTTTCGAGAACTTGAAATAGAAACATGTTTGACCGCATATTTTTGTATATAACAGCTGGCCGGGGTTGGCTGTTACTTTGGCTAAGGTGTTATAAACTAAATAATTGAATTCTTTTTCCCCAAAACACGGCCCATGACCCCTCATTGGAACGAGCTCAAAGAGCTCCCTCCAATCAGGGGCAAAGCCGTGTTTTCGAGTCAGAAAACTTGGAATAGAAACATGTTTGACCGCATATTTCTGTATTTTGAGCTGGCCGGTTTTGGTTGTTACTTCAGCCAAAGTGTTAAATTAAATAATTGAATCCTTTTTTCTAAAAAAAACACGGTCTATGACCCCTCACTGGAACGATCCCAAAGAGATCCCTCCAATGAGGGGCAACAAGCTATGTTTTCAAGTCAGAAATCTTGGAATAGAAACATGTTTGACCGCATATTTTTGTATATGGAGCTGGCCGGTTTTGGTTGTTACTTTGGCTAAAATGTTAAACTAAATAATTGGATTCTTTTTCCCCAAAACACGTCCTATGACCCCATACCCAACAAAAGTAGCAGACAAAAGAAAAAAGTAGAAGGAAAAAAACATTTTTTTTTCAAGATCACTGCTTATGACCCAACGAGCTGAAAGGGCTCCCTCCAATGAGGGGCAACAAACTGTGTTTTTTTTATCTAAATGCATTCAGCTCCTTCAAGATACATTTTAGACACAATATCCTTAATGACTGGGGCAAAGTTTCACCCAGTTTCAACACCCCCAAAACAAAAAGCCAGTAATCATACTGTTAATCGGAGTTAACACCATTCCCAACAAGAATAGAAGACGACGCCTTCATAGTAAATTCATGAATGCCTAAACATAAAAACAGAAAAAAAAAAAATTTCGAAGACACAGCTTATGACCCCACACTGGAACGTGTTCAATGGGCTCGCTCCAGTTTGTGTAATAAGCTGTGTATGCGTTGGGTAAGGGGGTGTTAAAACTAGTAGTCTGACACTAAAAATCACCACAAATAGTTGCATGTGTCGGCGCCAAATCGGACGAGGGAAAAAAATGACAGTTGTGTAACAGTAGCTAGTCAAATGCCAGTAATCACACTGTTAATCGGAGTTAATCCCACACCCCAAAAAAGAAGAAGATGACACCTTCAAAATAGATTCATGAATACCTAAACATTAAAAAAAGAAAGAAAAAAACAGAAAAAAACAATTTTTTTCAAAAACACAGCTTATGACCCCTCACTGGAACGTGCCCAATGGGCTCGTTCCAATGAGGGGTAATAAGCTATATATGCGTATGCGTTGGGTAAGGGGTTCTTAACATCAGCAGTCTGGCACTAGAATTCACCAAATAGTTGCGTGTGTTGACATTAAAAAAAGAAAGAAAAAAAAAAAACATTTTTTTTTCAAAAACACAGCTTATGACCCCTCACTGGAACGTGCCCAATGGGCTAGTTCCAGTGAGGAGTAATAAGCTATATATGCGTATGCGTTAGGCAAGGGGTTGTTAACATCAGCAGTCTGGCACTGAAATTCACCAAGCAGTTGTGTGTGTTGTTAACATCAGCAGTCTGGCACTAAAATTCACCAAGCGTTAGGCAAGGGGTTGTTAACATCAGCAGTCTGGCACTAAAATTCACCAAGCAGTTGTGTGTGTTGTTGACATCAGCAGTCTGGCACTAAAATTCACCAAGTAGTTGTGTGTGTTGACGCCAAAACAGACGAGAGAAGAAATTGACAGTTGGGTAACAATAGCTAATCAACCATAGTTGATTGAGAAGTATTGAGATTAATTTTTTGAACAATTCGGTACTTCCTCTCCACGCCGTCCATCTGCCAGGGGCTCGTAATCCTATCCACGGAGCCATCCTTGTGTTTTACAAAGATGACTCCGTCGAAGGTCCAGGAGTCCTGCAGCTTCCCCTCACGTACCATGAGACGAGCTCTGCGAGCTATAAAAGCTCGCGACCTAGTGAGATCTTCATTAATAAATATCCCAGGGTGGTTGAGTCTTTGGCGACTAGAGTCCGAAGCAGCCTTAACTGATTTGAGTTTTGTTCGAGAACGGTACAATTTGTTACGAACTCGGTAACTGTTGAGTCTGAAAATAATTGGACGTGCCTCCATGTGCTTTCCATTAACCACCTTGGGGCCCACTCGATGACTCCTCGAAATGTCCTCAATCGATATGCTGACGCCTCTTTTGTTGGCAAGGTCTACAACAATACTGTCCGTATCTTCTCCTGGTTTTTCTGTGATACCGGATAAGCGTAAATTTGTACGACGGCCGTATTGTTCCAGGTCGTCAACCCTGTCCGTGAGTTCCTGAAGTCTATGGTCTTTGGCATTTAGCTCGTCTTTCATTGACTCAATAGTCTTTTCTAAATCACTAATCCTTTCATTCGCAGCCTCGAGGAAAATGGACTTCAGGGACTCCCTAACAGATGAATTACGAAGTACCCTGGTGAGTGCAATGGTCAACCGATCGTCAGGGCTCAACTGAGTCTCGTATTGGCTGGGAGAGTCAGAATTCCAAAAATCGAAAAGGTCGGGCTCCTCGTCAGAACTTGTACATTCCCGTGGTTTCTTTTTACCAGCTGGGGAAGGTGTCATGCTCACTGCCGATCTATTTCTCTTGTTATTTTCACTTTCCATATCGTCATCATTGTAAGAAGTGATATCAGTTGCAGCGTTGGAATCCCCCATATTTATTAATAGAATTGCTGCTCACTAGATTGTTTTTGTCAGCGTTTTAAGGTGATAGCACAATTGCGAACAGCGACTCACGGAGACAAAGGAGCGATGTCAACACGCATCAGTAGTTCGTCAATACCAAGGTCGAAAGATCACTTTAGTACAGCTGAGTTCAAAATCAACAGCAGTTAATTGTGGAGTTTTCTCTTTAGAGACCAAGTTTTTTCTTAAAAGACCAAGTTCAAACTCACAATAGTGTTCTTCGAAATAATATCCGACTAGAGAAGTTCGTTAACAGGCGAGGATAAAATTCTCCTCGTTCACCACATAAACACATTACTCACGAGTCTGTTTTAATTGAACCCGTCGAGGAGCATCAACAGGCCGTTGCCAATGTAAACAAAACAAAATGTCAGAACTCCATTATCAGATCGCGAACAGATGAGATTCCATATCACCAGTCTTCCATCACATATCACATAGAACTCCAAATGTCACATAAAAGATGAACTCAACAATACTTCAACTACATACTATCACAATGATGAGATCCACATTATACGAAAATAGACATTAAAATGACTTTGAAAGCGAGAGCAAATTTCTAGCGTGCAGCCACCATAGGTCACGTGATTATATTTTCAGTTTTGGTTTTAGAGAGATTGCCTGTGACCCATCGTAGGCGCGAGCTCGCCGTGCTCGTTCCGATGGTGGGTCACGAGCTGTGTCTGTTGGGTGGATAATGAAAAATCGAGTGGTTCAATAATTCAGTTTGTACCCGTTATCTTATATCCTCGTTGGGTGAAGAGTTAATCTGCCGTACCAGGAGCAGGGCCACGGGGAAACGATATGTGAGCTCACCTATTAACCCACACTAAGTGCTTGCGAAAACTGATAATCAACCTAAGGAGACGACTAACATAAGCTATAAGCTTTCTGTCGAATCCCTACCTTACATAGCAACCCATATCTATTTGTATATCTTTGTTATTTTGTGTTCTGTTGTATTTCGTGTTGTATACATCGTTTAGCTTAATGTACACAAATAACAAATTCTTGAATAAATATTGTTTAAACTAATTGTGAGGCTGTAGATCGAATCTGTGTGAGTCACGAATGAATTTTTGAACAGATAAAAAAATAGATATATTACTACTTTCTGGTAATAACGGGCTCCCATATAATACTAAATCAGTTGAATTCCAGTGGGCCGTGACTTTTGACAAATCACCGATGAGGGTATTGCGAGTATCAAAATTCAAGGTACACACGAAGAAATAGTGTTCTGCGTCCTCAACACCTTCGTTACATGAACAAAATGGAGTATCGGATGTGTAATTATTGAATTTGTCACAATTGAGGTCACTACAACCAGTTCGTAGTTTTGCGTGGATGATGTTGTATTTTCTTGTTCCGGTTGAGAAGTATGACGGAGGCTTATACAAAGGTGGTAAAATGGATTTCTTGAATTCCGCAAGCGACGTACTATTTTGTACCGTCTCCGGTGGGGTATTCCAAATTTGGACGCACGAAGGGAAAAATGAACGTTTGAACAACTCTGTTCGACAGGAATAGGGAACAAAATTAGACGAATTTCGTAGATTATATTGGGATACATCAGAAACACATGGTGGTATCAGGTCATGGATAAATCTCGGAGCAGTGCCAGTGACAATTTTGTAAAAGTTACACAGTTTCTGGACATAGCGCCTGCTTTCCAAGTTGTTCCAAACAACTTCCAACTTCTGAAATACTTAACCCTTTGAACCCGAAAGCCGGCTTTTCTGTCCCAGGATTGTTTTGCGACTGATAGTCATGAGGTGGAAGGGGAGAGGGGGGGGGGGGGGGGTGCTCAGTGAATGTGCGTGGTAGATCAATATTTTCATCGTGCAGCCCCAAGGATGAACGTTGAAAATATGAATTGGTCTTCCCTAAATAACAAATAAGGACTCTTCCAATTAAAGTCACTGAACGGACATAGAAGGTACCAACAGCTTTCAAAGGGTTAAAAGAGCTAAGTAATACTAAATTAACTCTTTACCTAACCTGAAAAGCAGACGACACTTGCAAAACTAATTCTTGAATAACTAATGTTTTTCATTTTTTTGTCTCAAAAACATAGGTTATGACCCCTCAACGAGCTCGTTCCAACGAGGGGTCATAACCTATGTTTCTGAGACAAAAAATAAAAAAAATAATGAAAATTAATTGGCGATTTTTGAGAATAGCGCTGGCCGGTTTTGGCCGTTACGTTAGGTAAAGGGTTAAAATATCGTGCAGTGATTGCAAAAAAGTGCCATCTGAAAAGCTTGAGCACTGCAGGTGGCGCCTTGTTCCACTCAACGAACGATACATGCTTCATTTGTTCCCATTTATATAATCATATTTCATTTGGCACTAAAATCTTTCATGTAGCTCCAAAAAACTTTGTTTAGACAATATTTATTTATCAAAACATTGATATTATACACATAACAGTGAATGTCAAAAACAAAATCAAAATGACTGTACTTTATGGCAATTAGCAAAGTATGTATTATTATCAAGATAAATGATCGAAACGACAAATATATAGTCAGGATTCGGTAGGAAGCTGATAGCTTATTTTGAGCCGCCTCCCTAGGTAAACAGAATACATGCGCAATTGAAAGATTTTGTCATCTGATATTGTTTAAACCTTAGTATATAGACGAAACAAAATGGAAGATGGAACAGGAGAGAGAGAGAGAGAGAGAGAGAGAGAGAGAGAGAGAGAGAGAGAGAGAGAGAGAGAGAGAGAGAGAGAGAGAGAGAGATGAGAGCGAGAGAGAGAGACAGAGAGAGACAGAGAGAGAGAGAGAACCTGAAGGGAAATAATACTTGAACACCAAGCGTTTCCATTGAAGCAAATACAATCTGTACGAGCGCAGTATGTCTATTGTTTGTCAACTGGTTTAATCCACTCATTAGATCCATCGTAACACACATCCCCGGAGCAACGCCAAGATGGCAGCACCAGGCACAGACCACATTGATGTAGCATTACGACCACAGTAATTGTGACCGGTGAGGGCTCCCAAACGCTGCGCCAAGGAATCGTGGCAGGAGGGATTTAACTTCGGCTTTTTCCAAAAAGTATAACCACAGTATAAGACATATGTTAAAGAAGAATAGCACCGACCGCATCTGTTGTTAGGTTGGATAGGCCACGGATTTAAGACCTAGAACGTCATTTAATACCTTGCAGAAGTGATGATCAAAATTAATCAAGCATTAGTTTGTACAAAAATCGGTGACATTCACTGGATGCGTCCTCTCAGTAATATGTAGTCTTGGACTGCTCTGAAAACTTTGGAGTTTTCTGGGTTGTTCAATCTTTCCGAAACAAAGACAAACATACAGAGATCGACATTGAACGGTAGAACATTAACGGTGGAATAGCGAGCATCAGAATGCAGTGGACGATGCAATAAGAAATGGTCAATTGTTTCGTGCTCACCACATTGATAGCAGACAGAGGCTAAGAGGTGATTATTGTATAACTAGACATTAATTCGACTACAAAACAACCATAATCTACAATGGTATATTTGAGCTGGTCGGGATTTGGCTCCACTGTAAAATGAGGGTTTACGTTAGCAGCCATTATTTAAGAAACTCTTAAAATGTCTGATGGAGGAGTTATTTCTCACTGGAATAGGTGAGCAATTCCACTGGTTGGTAACGGATGGGACGGAGGAAGCCTGGTGCAGCTTTGTGCGACATAGCGGAATACGACGATGATTTCGATTGGATCGAAGATAATTGTCTTGCCTGATGGATGATGTAATAATAACTCTTTGGCCAGCCGCTGATTTGTCGCGGTCCTCATAAGAGAAGGCCATCATTCCCCCTGCACCCCACCCCCTCTTCCCCTCCTCTCCTCCCAGCATTCAGATATAAACTGCTTAATAGTGTCCCTCACTTCCTCTTTTTCAATTTCTTCAATAAGCATTCCTACCCTCTCCCTCGTGTCCGCCTTCAGCCCTCTATCCTTTGTTTCTTCACCCCACTTCTGCATTATTCTTCCAGTAAATTTTATTCTATGAGGTATATACTGTGGGCATTCCAAGAGAAAATGTTCCAGGGTCTCCACTACTCCAGAGTGGCACATTTGGCATCCCTTTTCCCCATCTCTCCCAATTTTTCCCCGAAGCTCCAGTGATCTTGATCTCAGTTTGAACAGCAGTGACCCTCCAAAGGTGCCATCTAGGTACTTCTCAAAAGCTGGCTTTTCTTTATATTGTAACCCCTGCAGTGATCTTTTCACGCTAACCCCTGCTCGCCAGTTTCGATTGCAATCTTCCATGACTCTCTCTTTGACAAACCTTTTGCCTTCTTTCATTCCTACTTCTATGTTTGTGACCTCTATAGAGTAATTGTCCATTAGTTCCCTCACATGTTTTGACCACCCCGTTTCTATATTAGAATTCCAAATGGTATCGAGCATCAATTTGCACCACCGGTTGTCAGGCAGGTTTCTCAAGTAGTTAAAGTAACACAGTTTTCCCAAATCTACCCTGTCCTTGATTTTCATCCACCCAAGCTCCCCCCTTACTGCTTCCAAAGCTGCAGCATTACTTGACCCTGTTATCCATCTGCCGGCATCATTCTGAGTACTTTCCAACTTCTTAATAACGGTTTGGTTTAATGGAATCACGTCCGTGCCATACGTTATACTTGGTAAACCCACCCTCTCCCATAGTGTTTTCCCCACAAAGACCTTGTTGAAACTATTTTTCCCTAAAAGTTTTAGTTGGTTCAGGATTCTTTTCCCTTTCAGAATCAGTTTGGCTGAGTAATTTCTGTACACCCCTCTTCCTGTTATATTTATGCTTACCCCTAGATACTCATACTCTCCCTTTTCTCCTACAGTGATTTGTTTGCTTTCCCCTTCGGGGATTGAGAACTCCCCCACTCTCCATCTCTTCGTCATATCTACCTTACGTCCAACGGGTATTACCTTGCTTTTATTTTCATTTAGTTCGAGCCGCCAAGTGTTCCCATAACTACCAACAATTTCCAGCAATTTCTCTAGCCCCTGTTCAGTTCTAGACATTAACACCATGTCGTCCGCAAAGAATAAGCCTGGTATCTTTATGTCTCCAACATTTACCCCCTCCGCACTCTGAATTAGTTCGTCCCCTAAATCTTTAACACACAATGCAAACAAAATCGGTGAAAAGATACACCCCTGCTTGAGGCCTATATCCATAGGGACTCGTTTTGTAGTGATACTCCCTAGACTGAGTTGGCTTTGCACATCTGTATACAGTGCTTTCATGATTCCCACAAAGTCACCCCCCAGTCCGATGCCCTCGAGCTTTCGCCACATACCTTCCCTCCACACTCGGTCGTACGCTTTTTTCACATCTAGAAATGCCAGAAACATCTTTTTCTTTTCAGCCTTTGTTGATTCTATCAGTTGGGTGAGTGTAAATAGGTGATCAGTGACTCTTCGTCCTTTTCTGAAACCATTTTGAATTTCTCCTAGAAAACCTTTCTCTTCAATAACTTCCTCTAGTCTACTGTATATGACCTTACAGAATACTTTTCCAATGTTACTACTAACTGATATCCCCCTATAGTTATCTAGAACTTCCTTATCCCCCTTTTTGTGTATGAACGACACCTTACTTTCCCTCCACTCTCTGGGGACCTCTTGCTTTCGCAGAGCCAGGTTGAAAAGGTTTGTCAGGACTTCAATAAGTGCCTCCCCTCCATTTTTGAGGAATTCGTTCGGAATTTCATCAGTCCCTCCCGCTTTACCATTTTTTAATTTCGAGACCACGTTCCGCACTTCTTCTGCCGTTATTTCGCTACATACACGATTGGATAGGTTCTCCTCCACCAGTGTATTTCTTTTTGGTGGGGACCCACTGCCCCATCGCCTATCGTTTATCTTTTCCCAGTGCTTGACTAACTCTGAAGCGATACGGCCTTTATCTTCTGTACTTTCCCCATCCACTTTGATACTCTGCACACTACTTTTCCCCCGTTTATTTACCCAGTTCCAAAATACGTTTGAGCTCGAACCCCCCGTTTTCTTTATTGTTCTGGCAAGACTGCAATTGCGCTCCTTCCTATTATTATTCTTTATCTCATTCACCTTTTTCCGTGCCAGTTCATATTCTCCTTTCATTAGTCTCGTGTCATTGTTATCCACCCCTTTAAGCTTCCTACTTCTTCTGTAAGCAGCGCATTTTACCTTCCTTTCTTTTATAGCCTTTTTCAGTCCCTCGTTAACCCTGTATCCAAGCTCTCTCGTTGGGACCCTCACCCTTCCTATACAATCCTTCCCTGCCTCTGTTAGGCTATTTACTATGCCATCTGAAATACTCTGGACATTTGCATCCCTAGGTATACATTCAAGACTTGGTTTTAGTTTTTCCCGAAACTGCTTCCAGTCGGCTCCTTGTTTTAGTCCCCAAACTTCCTTGAAGGTATTTCTGTCTCTATTCGTCTTTTTGCCCATAATCTTAATTGTTATCAGGTTGTGATCACTACCTAAGTCATTTTTTCCCTCGTCATCTATTTCTACATCTATAACCTCCCTCCATACGCTAATGTCAGTGAGTATATAATCAATTATTGTTTTCTTATCGTTTCTCTCCCAGGTCCATTTACCCTTACATTTCGCATCCCTGTTCAAGATCTTTAAACCAAGCTCTTTTGATAGGTCCAACATCTTCCTCCCATTCGTGTTAATTTTCCTATCACCTCCCTGTATGCCCTCCTCCTTATCCCCGATGTGCCCATTGAAGTCCCCCATTAGGACAATACTGAACCCTCTGCTTTCAAGCTCTGTGATATTCGATCTAAGAGTTGTATATATTGAATCATTCCACTCGGGCTTACTTCCCTCCACTGCTAAGTATACAACACCAACGGCAACACTCCTGCTTCCTAACTTGATTTTTGCCCAGACTATTTCGTTGGATACTGGAATCTGAGTCCTTGCTTCTGTGAGATCTGTAATCAATGAGGGCTGTAATTCCTCTTTAGCGTAGATGCCAACACCCCCACCCCGTTTCTGACCCTCAGTTCGCCCAGCTCCTATCCACACGCAACCCTTCATCTGATCAGCCCGCTCATCCCGTCGTATCCACGTCTCACTTAGACCCATTATATCGAAGTCTCCTTCGTCCATCAGTGTTGATATTTCGCTTACTTTCTTGTGCAGACCCTGGATGTTGCAGTATCCAAACTTAATGAATCTTTGTTTCTTTGTCATCACTGGCACATTATTATAACCCTGGTGTGTCCCTGTGTTGTGCATGTTTGTTGTTCTTCCTATGTTCCCAGCATTTGTGCCCCTCTGGGTTATCGGCTGTGGTCCCCTACCCCCCTTTTCTCCAAAAAAGGCCCAGCCACCTGTAAAATTTTTTGGCCCAACAGGTCTGTACCCATCCTACTTAAATGCAATCCGTCTCGCCCATACAACTCTCCTTGTCCCCAGAATGAGTCCCAGTGGTCAATGAAATGTATTCCCAAGTTTTTGCAGTGCTCTTCCAGCTCCTCGTTTAGTGCCATAATCCGCGAGTTCCTCTCATTCCCACCACCCATAACGGGGAGCACCCCTGAAACGATGATCCGAGCATTCCTGCTAAGTAGCTTACTAATTAGGTCCTTGTATGTGTCCACCAAACGAACTGATTTCCTCTCCCTGATGTTATTGGACCCCACATGTAATACCACTACCGGATCAGGCCCCGACCCAGCTACAATACCGTCCACTCTATCCCTCAGGTCCTCCACTTTAGCCCCTGGAAAGCACAGAACTGTTCTATTTTTACTGTCCGGACCACAGACAACCTTGTCGATCCCCCGAACTATGCTACTTCCCGCAACCACCAACTTACTTTTGTCCCTCGCCCTATTTATCTCCTCTAGTCTCCTATTGTTTACAGCGTCCTCTTCCTCTCCAACAGCCCCACTCGGAATCAATATCGGTATCGGTATCTTTGACCTAGGATTACTCCTATCCTTGTCCCTCCGTCTCTTTCCAGGCCCTGAACTACCTGGACTACTCCCCTGGTCTTCTACCGAATCCCTCCTCCTTTTTCCTGGCCTAGACCCCAACCTACTATCTGTTGCAAGTACCTCCATCTCCTCCTCTAACTCTTCCGAATCGAGCACATCAAATCTGTTTCTGGTGCTGCACTCCCCACTGCCTTTGGACTTTACACCCCTATCTACCTGCTTCTCTGGCCCCCCTTTCCTACCACTTTTGATAGTCCACGCCAAACGCTTTACAGCATTGCTCCGGCCTGGGCCCCCCTCATCTGTCCTACGTATTTTTCTAGCAGCCCCCACCTCATCACCTACCTCATTCACATCAAAGGTTCTACCCCCATGTTTCCTCTTGGACCCACCGACAACCACCCATCCTTCTCGGAAAGCTACTTTCACAGGCGTAACTCCAGACAGCCCCGCCCTACCAAGTTTTCCCTTCAGCTCAGCAATCTCCCCCTCAAACTTAACAATTGTCTCAAGTAGGCGGAGGATTTCCTGACAGTTTGCACATACCTCTCCATATCCCATCGAACGAAAGTCCCCATACATCATAGAACACTGTCTACAAACTTCAAGACCAATATCGCCATCGGTGGCCCCACCAACCTGGCTCTGACCGACACCCCCAGTGACCTCTGTCTGCACACCAATACTTACCCCGTTGGCACCGTTGACCTGGACCGCGATATTACACGTATTTAGCTCCATACTTACCTCCGTCTGAACAGACTTGCTCGCCATCATCAAGACAAAATTACAAAATTACGCGATCGGACAAGAAAAACTGTAGACACGCGACAAAAGGCAACACGACGAACCGTTCGACAACTTAGCGCTCACAGTTTTATTTAAGACCTCCTAACTTTGTCCCAGTTACTATACTAAACTAACTCCCCACAAAGTTGAATAAAATAACCTGAAAATGAAATATATATGATTAGTAAACAATAAAAATACTTAATTTCGATTCGTAACCAAGGAGACTTCTTCTGTATACTTGCGGATCGAGATGGATGATGTAATGGGTGGTACCTTGCTGGATATGTATTGGGGTGTAAGCTGGTGATACATTTTAAAGAATTAGAGAAGCTTGTGCTTCCAGCGTCTTTCTTGGAGTGTCCCAACGTGTTTCAGTTTAAAGTGAGGAATTGCTGGAACTTGTGGTGGCGCAAGTAATATTATTCTTGCCGCAGCTAATTGGATTTTTTGACCATCTGACCGATCGATTCGGACTACCGCGTTGTGTCCTTGGGCAAAGGCACTTCACCCCGATTGTTCACATGGGGGCACGATGACACCGTGAACTAATGCGTACTGCACGTCGATGGTGCGCATGTATTCAACCAATCTGACCCTGCCTGTGCTGCAGTGCGGCGTTACGATGTTGGGGAGCTGGCAGCTGCTCGTCGTTGCTCGGTGGTTCTTCCGAGTACTGCGGCTTCCTCCACCCGTAAAACTGTCACCGGCACGACATGACCTTGGCTGTTAAAGTATCGTTAAACCCTAATTTAATAAATAAATAAATATATATTCGGAACAAAGCCAAAGCAATTGAAAAGTATACATTTCTCAGTACACGCACGGCTTACAATTTTCGACATTGAAAGAGATTTACAGGGAAATTAACTGCCCTTAATTTCTCAAATCTGCCAGTAATTTAACACTAAGCGTATGGGAATTTCAATTAAAAAATGAAATGTCGAGATGTTATCGAATTTGTTTTATTGATTTGCGCTTCATTTTGGAAATGTGGGGCATTTTCCTGTAGCGTTGTAGAAAAACTAAAAGCTAAACTTTTACATTTTTCCACAATCTGTTTCATCGTTTGACAATTAGTCTCGGTACAAACCCATTTAAAAATTAGAAAACTGTCCTTTCGCCATCTTTTCATATTTTGTAACTTTTTCTGTTCACTGTATCAACAGTGTGAGATAAAATACGGTTCTTTCCGTCAATATAAAAATATAAAAATAGAGGACAGTATGGAAATTAAGTCTCGAAATTTCCCGAGTTATTCAATCACACTGGGTCGAGCTCATGGAAATAGTCGCGGTGCAAGAAATGCGGATTTTTGCGAATAGCGCAGACCGGTGAAGACAGTTACATTGGGTAGTGGGCTAACAATTGTTACCATTAATTTCGAAGTAGCAATGCATCTAGTCCTCTAGTATTACTTTTTCCCGTACACCCGTCGACCTTTTCCCCCTATCCTTTCCCTTATTTGATGTAAAAATTTGATGTACCAAAATGTATTGGTTTGAGTGTAATAAATGTAAATGTAGGTGGTGGGATTTGGTAATTTTTCCTGGGAAGAATAAAATCTTGCAAATTACTATAAAAACACAATCGCTTAATAAAGAGCCTAAAGGGACACTTAGTTTTGACAGGTGTGATAATGACAGATATTCTTAATGACGGATTATCTTTGAACTAGATGCTTTTAATTAGCTTTCTCTAAAACGCCAAGTTTCTTTTGAAACTTTTAATCAACGAAAACAACGGACAGCTCCAACAGCTGTCTGTTGTTTTCATTTATTAAAAGTTACAAAAGAAAACTTGTTTTTTCCACTAATGCCATACTAATGTGTTTTCTCAACAATTACTAGCTTCTTGATTGGACCTCCCAATAAAAACCAAAAGAAACCTGTCCGGAAATTATTGAACAAATCACATCGCCAATATGTAAACAAAACACTAACAACTAGCTTAGAAGAAAACAACCCGAAAACCGAAGCGCGATTGAAACGCGTTTAATAAGATCTATATAACAAAACCCTCCACATACTCCAGGATAGTGAATCAATGGTGAAGCTGAACGAACACCGAACCCTAAACAGAAAAACAAAATAATCCACAGTAAATTAAAATTACTCAATAGAATTAAACTGCGTGGAGTCAGTGAGGATTGCCTCGCTACTCATTGAGGTCTTTAGGATTGAGTCTGTGAGGATTGCCTCGCAACTCTGCGTGTTGGGAGTGGACTGCGAAGAAACACACCCCTTACCCCATCCATAGCAACAATCACACAGCAGGCACAATATACAATAGCGGATACCTATCTTTCTCTCTACCTTTTACTTTTCTAACTGAACATTCTCAAATTTTCTTGCAACACTCTTATCAAGAAGACGCATGGAAATGGTAGACAAAGCGTAGGAAGAATTGGTGCAACCTACCTTTCTGCAACATATACAAGAAACCACCAAACGCTAGGCAAGGATTGAAACAAGCTTGTCTGGCTGGGAACGAGTGTACATTTGATATAAATAAACATTTGAATAAAGATTTAACAGCCCTTTTAAGGGCTTGACGGTGTGTGTCAGTAATTTTTTTTTTTTTTTTTTTTTTTGGGGGGGGGGGTTGGGGTGGGGTGGAGGAGGTCATTTGGGATTCCCGAAGGATAACCAGATACCTCAAAATCACATACGGCATCCTATCTCCCAGAAGGCTTGATGGATGACTCCCGGTTTCTTAAAACTAAACTGTTGGAGCTTTCTCCACTTCTTTTTTGTAACCGCTATGGTCATATACCGGGGCCGCTACCAAACCGGCGTTGCTGTTTGGTTTTCTTTTCTCTTCTTCCCTTAAACTTGCCATCGCACAACATTACATTCTGGCTCGCCACCATGGTGGGACTCAAACCTCTACCATCGCCGAACTGGAACCGAACAGAGCTCGCTCTCTAATAGTTTTAAAGGCGTTGGGGGATTGAGTATTGACCATCTAACACTCCAGCTTAAACTGCCGGGTATTCTAACCGCGTGCATAACCCCTTCAGACTCCATTTTGGGCAATAGGAAAGCTAGGCCTGTGTGATCCAAGGAAAAAAAAATAAAGTTAACCGGGTCGCAAGGGATTTGTAAATCCCACATCGTCCCTGCGCGCCTTCGGCGCGCTAAAACCTTTCATTCATTCATCATCACCCGAAAACCTTCTGGCGATGATAACGGGCCATCATTTTCATTTTTCATCATCATACGATACCGTTCAAGCTGTTAACACCTCAAGATTTTCTTCAGCCTTCCAGGAAAGTGATTACAATCATATTCTGGAAATTTAAAAGAGTCTTAATTTACTTATACACATAGATACACATAGATCCATTAAACCTAGGAAAATGACGCAGTTCAACAAATCAGCATTTAATACACAGGAAAAGAGAAGAGAAGAGAAGAAGGATGACAGGAAAAACAAGAAGGACAGGGAGATAGCTGCAAAGGTATCCGGACAAAATACCCTCGGACAAAATACCCTTAGGACATAATACCCTCAAAAAAATACCCTTAGGACATAATACCCTCAATGGGTAGGACAAAATACCCTCGGACAAAATACCCTCAGACCAAATGTATATAAAGTTGGATTTTTGGTGTTGGGGGTGGGTGGGGGGGGGGGGGGGGGGCGGGGTAATTGCATCTAAGGCACTAGCCGGTGTTTTGTTTGAAATAACAAGTACCAATATTTTTAATTTTATTTATTAACCCTTTACCTAACGTAACGGCCAAAACCGGCCACCGCTATTCTCAAAAATCGCCAATTAATTTTCACTGCTTTTTCATTTTTTGTCTCAAAAACATAGGTTATGACCCCTCGTTGGAACGAGCTCGTCGAGCTCGTTCCAACGAGGGGGCATAACCTATGTTTTTGAGACAAAAAATTAGTTATTCAAGAATTATTTTTGCAAGTGTCGTCTGCTTTTCAGGTTAGGTAAAGGGTTAAACTAAATAGATATGAAGCACAATACCAATGGCAGATGGCATTTGAATATGAAGCACAATATAAATGGCAGATAGCACAGAACATGAAACAAATATGAGGGTATTTTGTCCGAGGGTATTTTGTCCTATCCATTGAGGGTATTATGTCCTAAGGGTATTTTTTTGAGGGTATTATGTCCTAAGGGTATTTTGTCCGAGGGTATTTTATCCTACAATCAGCTGCAAAACGGGAGTCAGCAGGAAACAAGGTTAGTGCTGGTAATTCTAAAAATTCCGGGGGGCAAGCGAATAGGGAGTCAGAGGGGAGCAATGAGTTTCTGGGGAAGCAGTTAGAAGCCCTAACAAAGCAGATTGCCGAATTGAGGGAAGAACTCAAAGCAAAGGATGTCGAGATGAGGGAGGCGCTTAGAGCTAAAGACCTCCAAATTTCCGAGAAGCTAAGAAATTCCTTCATTATGCCATCCCCACTATCACCTGGATCTCCAGCTAAAGAGATCCAAGTAGTGGCAGAAACCCTTTCTGTACCAGACAGTAATGAGTCCAGCCCGATAGAGGTCCTGGTTGCCTCTGAGGGCATTCCTTCTGAAAACGAATGCAGTAGCGCCAACAGCGTCAACAATAATGCTAATAGTCGTAGTGCTGGAAAGACAAGTAAAAGAGAATCCATAAGTTCAGCAGCCACAGCATCGGAGGAGGGTAGCAGCCCAACATCCTATGCTGAGGCTGCACGTGCTCGTGGTGTTAACCCCAAAACAAATACAAAATTCACAGTGGATCCTCTGGGAACCAAATCCTTTAATCCGGATAGGTCTCTGTCACAGTTACTCAACACGCAGGCTAGTGGGATAGGTTCCAGTCGCGAGACTGAGCACAGCGAGGAGTCTGTTCCCGCTAGTGGCCCCAGCAATGTGACCCAAAGAGGAGGGTAGACCCCCCAAAAAGAAAACAAAATAGTTGCGATTCTGAGTGCGAGTTGCACGAGGTGACGGGTGCTGATGGTTTCTCCACTCTGACACCTAGAGTGATTAAGAAGTGCAGAAGCCTCCAGCATCCCACCTCTTCCTGCTCCGCTCAGGTCAACAGTACCAACAGGACTAATTCTCATAATGTCAATAAGAGAAACCTAATTACTGACGATAATGATCTCACTGCCACTGCCAACAAAAACATTACAGTCAGAGAGTCCGGTCTGGAGGAAGTCACACAACTTATGAGTTTAGACTTCTACGCTGCCATAAAAAGGACACCCACAAGGGCTGTACAGAAGATACCCACGAGGGTACCCATGGACAATAATAAAAAACAAAATAAGCAGGTTGTACAACCCCTAGGGGAAAAAACAACAGTCAATATTGCCGTGGTAACAAGGGTACAACCCGACACCCCAAAAGAAGCCATCAGCCAGGGTATACCAGACTGCAAGTGGGAAAGATTCACCTCCAGAGCCACGGGCAATTTCACATGGAAGCTTAAGGTGATCTGCCCTAACAGTACAACTAAACGGAAAATAATTTCGGAAGGGGTGACCATCAATGGTAGAAAGCACGTTACTGAGGAGTACCGATCAACCCCTTCCCCAATCCAATGTCATAAATGCCAAAAATTTGGGCACGTAGCCAATAGATGCAGGGGCACTCTGACCTGCATGAAATGTGGAGACAACCATCTCACCAAGGCATGCAGGTCAAAGTCCCCCTCCTGCCCTAACTGCAAAGGACCCCACGCCAGTAATTATCGGGGGTGCCCCCACTTTAAAAAAGTGAAAATCAACATAGAGTTGAAAAACCTTAACTTAAATAAACCCGACAACGCTTCTTCACCCCACACAATATGCTCCCTTGTCGTGGGAGCGCTCTACTCGGTTCTAAACAAACATGTCAGCACTAGTCTGTCTGACATCTGTCAAGATGTTAGCCGGTCAGCGTCCCGGCTCTTCAAAACCCAAATATCCGAATCCCTAATTAAAGCCGCAATCAACGTCCAATAAAGCCACTAATCACCTCCAACCAAACACCGCGACTAAATTACAACCCTATCATGAATAAGTTACAAATAGCCGTGTGGAACGCTAGAAGCGTTAATAACAAAAAACTTCAGATCAGCCGATACTTCAAAGATACAGACATTGTCTGTATCTGTGAAAGTTGGCTTCTACCCAGTAAAACTTTTTCAGTTAGCGGGTTCAGCACTATTAGAAGAGACCGACTAATCACCTCTGGTGGCGGCGTCGCTCTTCTAATAAAGCGGAACATTAAAACCAAAACCATAAAAACTAATCACCTCGACGCAGAGGTGATTGCTACTGAGATCACTGTTGACAATAAAAACATCGCGATTGTCTGTTATTATAATGACCCAAGCAAAATTGTTTCTGACACTGTCTTTGAATTCTTCACGAGGAAATACAAACATTGCATTTTCCTCGGCGACTTCAATGCCAAACACCTGTACTTTGGCTGCAAAAAAACTACCCCAAACGGTGAAGCCCTCCTTGAAATCACAAAAAAACACAACCTTCATGTGGTTATGAATGACAGCTCAGCAACGTATATCAGTAACAACCCATTATTCTCATCCGAAATCCTCGATCTAATTATCGCTAGTGACTCCCTGATAAACCATATCGATGACCACTGGGTCGGCGACGATGACTTAGGCAGTGACCACCTCCCGGTCCATGCCTCTCTGCAGCTTGGTAATGGCCCACTCAGGTACCCCCCCCCACTCTCCGTAGAAACTTCAGGAAAATTAATTGGGACCTCTACCGCGACATCATTAATGTCAAACTCACTAACTCCCCCCCATCCAATGCAGCGGAACTAGAAACCCAATGCGAGAGCATTGAGAAAACCATTAACTCAACCTTAAACGAAATATGCCCAAAAGAGGAAGTACGCCCCTGGAGAAACACTATCTCTAGCGAGACTCTGTTACTTATCAAATCCGAACGGAAAGCTCTCCGCGCTCTCAAAAAAGAAACTGACCCCAGCAAGAAATCCGAACTCAAAAAAACATTCAACCGCCTTCACGGCGAAGTCAAAGAAGCCCTCAAAGCCGAAAAGCAAGCCAGCTGGGAAAAGGCAACAGCCAACCTAAACGGGGCCCAAGATGCTAAAAAATTCTGGGACTCTTTCAAAATTCTTACTGGGCAAAAAAACAAGGGCGGCAAAGCCGCAACAAAACCTCTTATGAAGGAAGATGGCTCTTTCACTCGCACCGACAAAGAGAAGGCCGACACTTTTGCCGACCTCCTAAGAAAAACGCATCGCCCGTATCAAGGCACGGGTAATGATAACGCCGCCATTAACGCGATTGATGACTTCATCAATGAACACCCCAATATCTACCGTGACCCCAAATTCGATAATGAGCCAGAAGACGGGGACGACGATAACCTCGTCACCCCCATCACCAATGACGAAATCATCAACGTCATTAAAAAATGCAAAAATTCGTCCTCACCCGGAGAAGACGAAGTGAGCTACAAAATTCTTAAACAAAGCCCAAACTCCCTAATCGAAAAACTTAACAAACTGTTCAACGCTTGTCTCACCCATGGCTACTTTCCCAAATGTTGGAAAAAAGCCATCGGTGTCATGATACCAAAACCTGACAAGGACCCCTCCGATCCAACCAGCTACCGCCCAATCAGCCTCCTCAGCTGCATTGGTAAGATATTCGAACGAATCCCCACCAATCGTTTCAGGGGGCACCTCGAAGACATCGATTTCTTCAATAAATGGCAAAGAGCCTATAGAAACCGTAAAGAAGGCATCGAGCATGTATACCGACTAGTAACCCAAATGAAAACCGCCATCAACAATCAACAAATAGGCGCGGCTGTTCTGCATGACGTCGAAAAAGCATTCGACTCTGTCTGGCACAACGGAATACGCCTCAAATTGTCTAAAATGAAACTCCCAATGAAACTACTTAGACTACTCTCCTCCTTCCTAAATGATCGTGAAATTAAAGTCAGAGTTAACAACGAAATGTCCGACAGTGTCCCTCTAGAAGCAGGCACTCCCAAAGGGTCTGTCCCCAGCCCCCTCCTGTACATCATCTACGTCAACGATCTTAAATTCACCGAGGATCGAGTTCAAGTCTCACAATTCGCGGACGATAAGGGCCTCTGGGACTCTAATACCACGGCTTATCTACTCCAAAAACCTCTGCAACGCGCTCTCGATGACCTAGAACAATGGTGTGTCAAATGGAGAATAAAACTAAACGCCAATAAAACCCAAAGAATCACCTTTACTCGCAAAACAACTAAACGGGATTTTGACCTAAAACTTATGGATAAAACCCTCCCAGAATGCAAAGAAGCTAAATTCCTGGGCATCACCATCGATCAAAAACTGTCCTTCAACAAACATACCGACGACATGGCGAAAAAAGCTACCAAACGAATTAACTTACTGAAAATGCTTAAGGGAACTTCATGGGGAGCCAACCAGTCTACCCTACTCAAACTATACAAAGCCTTTGTGCGCCCAGTACTCGAATACGGTGCAATCATACTAACTGACCTCAACCAAACCAATATGGGAAAACTCCAGAGGGTCCAAAATCACGCGCTTAGAGTTGCCCTCCGCGCCCCATGGGACACCCCCATCAAAACACTCCACGACAGGGCCGATATCCCCACCATTAAAGACCGACTAGCCACCCTGGCCGCGAAAAATCATGACCGGTTAGACGACAGCGAAGTAATCTCCGAACTTGGAGTAATTTGCGAAAGCCTACAAAAGCCAAAAAATTGTAACCAAAACTAAGACCGCTCGAATAAAAACTAGGAATGACAAGGTGAACTGCGATCCCCGACGCCCCCGAATACCCCTAAACTAAATTAAAATAAATAAGTCCGCAACCAGCGAAGGGTACAACAGGAAAGAAACACCCTCGGGTGTGGTCCAGTGTGCTAGACCTGTTGCCCTCCCGCCGACAGCCTCGGAAGCTCAACCCGCATTAAACGATCGCGATCCCCAGCACCCTCAACTTCAACTAAACTTAAACTAACCTAAATAAGGCCACTTCCAGCGAAGGACACAACAGGAAAGAAACACCCTCGGGTGTGGTCTAGTGTGCTAGACCTGTTATCGTCCCGCTGCAAACTAGGAAGTTCAGCCCACTTAAAACACTCGCGATCCTCGGCACCTTAAACTAAATAATAAATAGGGAACGATTGGGGTCCCAAGCACGAGAGTATGTTACTGCCCTTACGAATGTAAAAATTCGTGCATTTCACACTCTCCCCCACAGCGACAAGCACACACACAGCACAATACCACATGAGAGTATGTTACTGCCCTTACGAATGTAAAGATTCGCGCATTCCATACTCTCCACAAACACACACAGCAGACACCACAAGAACACGCAACTAAAGAGGTGCTACTTTTATCTTTACAGTTTATATATCCTAACGAAAACTAACTCTACTTTCTTCTTTTAAGCAGGTACACAGAAGATGTTTTTTTACCAGCACCCCAATAACCGCTACAGACAGTCTAACCGTTATGGAAACAGTCACCCCCACGGTTCCTGAACATCCTCCGCTCCATCCCTAAAAGTGGTCAACCACTTTAAGGGAGGCGAGCGTTGGTCCTGCGTCCCGCCTCCGCCCCTTTTTGTAAGCGCATTGCGCATCTTTTTGTCCCAACCCAATAGGATTACAATGCAGGCCTGCCCCCGAACCAGGGAAGTTCGGGTCTTCTTCTTGGTGGTCCCCGAAAGGGGTCGTTGTTGTTTCCTTCAAAAGACATCCTATCTAACTGAGACAGCCTGAGGCAGATTATACTTGCCAGTGATGGCCATCACTCAATATCATCTCCGAAGTGGCAGACTATACTTGCCTGAAAACCCAGACCGACTGCACCCTCGGGGAGTGGTAGTACCTTTGTGAGAGGGCCTAACCCCTCACAC
The DNA here is from genome assembly GCA_031216915.1 of Pictodentalium vernedei. Lineage (NCBI taxonomy): Eukaryota > Metazoa > Mollusca > Scaphopoda > Dentaliida > Dentaliidae > Pictodentalium > Pictodentalium vernedei. The sequence goes on along the minus strand of CM062296.1, from coordinate 604,342,244 downwards.
TGGTCCTCACCCGAGGGTTCAACCGACATCAGTCAAAGAGACCATCACGACGCCGCAACCGGTGACACCTGCCGAGTACCTGAACCTGTTCCTCCTTCAAAACGAGTAGACATGTGGAAATTAGTCACCTACAGTCAACGAGGGTCGAAAGGGGCTTGTCCCCCATATCGTCCCTGCGCGCCTTTGGCGGGCTAAACCATTCCATTCGATTCTGGCGAGACATTTATTTATTATTTATTTATTGGTGTTTAAGGTCACATACTTATGCACAATGGCTAATCGTGACCGTGACAGTTTTACGGGTGGAGGAAGCCGGAGTACCCGGAGAGAACCACCGAGCAACGACGAGCAGCTGTCAGCTCTCCAACATCGTAACTCTGAACTCTGCACCGCAGCACAGGCAGGGTTAGATTGGTTGAAGACATGCGCACCATCGACGTGCAGTACGCCTCAGTACACAGCGTCATCGTGCCCCCATGTAGGCAATCGGGGTGAAGTGTCTTGCCCAAGGACACAACGAGGTTGCCGCAGGTGGGTTTCGAACCGAGGACCTCTCGGCTTGCAGCCTGCCCCTCTACCAACTGAGCCACCGCCCCCCCCCCCCCTCTGGCGATACATAAAATCGTAAAAAGTGGATAACACCGGTATTTCGCCGATCCGGCAAGACGGTCAATTGCATTCTGACCCCCCAGAACAAAGGCACAACTGCTGAACCATCAGTTTAAATCTGTCTTCAAAAAAGGAAAGCAATGCAAACATACCCACTCCACCAGGGGATTCTAAGCCACAAATAAACATCTTTGCATTGAAGTCGACGGAGTAAGAGCCCTGCTAAGAAAGTTGAACCCAAGCAAGGCGCGTGGCCCAGATGAAATTCCAAACCGAATACTCAAGGAACTGGCATATGATATTGCTCCAATCCTAGCAGAATTCTTCCAACAGTCATTAAAAACCCGAGAACTCCCAGAAGACTGGACAAGGGCATTCATTACACCGGCCTACAAAAAGGGAGATAGACATGTGTCAGCTGCAAACTCATGGAACATGTCATATGTCGCCATACCCTTAACCATTTGGAGTCCCACAACATTCCAACAAACACCCAACATGGCTTCCGAAGAGGATACTCTTGCGAGTCACAGCTCTTAACAACTACCCTCGACCTGCTCAAGCTACACGATGACAAAAAGCAAATTAACATTACCATCCTGGATTTCAGCAAGGCCTTCGACACAGTACCCCATCAAAGACTACTGAGAAAATTAGATCACCTTGGCATCAGAGGCAACATCCTCACATGGATTAAAGAATTCCTTTGTCACAGAACTCAGGAAGTTCTTGGGCTGACACGTGGGGAATGAGATTTAATGCCAAAAAATGTTACATCCTGCGATCGACAAGAAGTAGTAAACCACTCTCCTACTTCTACGAAATAAATAAACACATCCTCCAGAAAGTAAGCACCAACCCATACCTTGGTCTGATTTTCGCCTACAACTTCAAAATGGGACATCCACATCAATAAGGTCAACGCAAAAGCAAACAGCACTCTTGGATTTATCAAACGAAATCTGAAATATGCGCCAAAGGCACTGAAGGAAACAGCCTACAAATCTCTGGGTCGTTCAAAACTTGAATACGGCTGCATAGTCTCGGATCCATACACCAAAAATAATATAGAGAATTTGGAGATGACCCAACGTCGAGCGGCACGTCTTGTGTGCAATGACTATCGCAGAGACAGCAGCGTTAGCGACATGCTCCGTTCTTTAAACTGGCCATCCCTGCAGGAGCGACGGGCGAACAAACGCACCCAGACACTCAAAAACATAATCTCTGGATGCGAGGTATCCGGACAAAATGTCCATAGGACAAAATGTCCATAGGACAAAATGTCCATAGGACAAAATGTCCATAGGACATAATGTCCATGGTGGTTCTGCATAGGTGGACAAAATGTCCATAGGACATAATGTCCATGGACAAAATGTCCATGAACAAAATGTACATATAGTAGCAGTCGATTTTGGTTAATTTTCAACCCAGCTGATTTTAGAGTGTAAAATAATATTACAAAAGACTGAATACCCCTGGGACAAAATCCCCTTGATAAATATAAATATTATGAATATAGTAGACTATAAAATCAGTTGGGTTGAAAATTAACCAAAATCGACTGGGTTTAGTGATTTTTTTCACTCAACCCAGTCGGTTTGGGTTAGTTTTCAATCTAACTGATTTTAGAGTGTAAAATAACATAACAAGTTTACAGTCTAATGACATGGCCAAGGGAATTTAAAAATTCTGAGGTTTTTTTTTTTGTCCTTAAAGTCAATACACAGATTCTTGAGACGTTGCTGGTGGTCCCTTGTAACTCGCTTAACCCTTTTCTTTGGCGGTTCGCCGAGTGAGTCTTTGTAGAGTTGGGTAATAACCATGGAATGATCCTTTCTGATAGCATCAAGGGTTACCCAGACTGATGCATGGTGGTAACCTATGGACTTATTAAATGCACTGTTCCAAGATTCACAGATGTTATTTGTTCTATGATCGTCATTCAGAGTTGAATCATTGACGTTCCAAAGTGGAGGTGGGTAAAGTGCTGGTACATTGCGAAACCTAATGCTTGGAATACCGTCGGAGGATGATTCTGCTGGAACTTTTATTTGCCGATAAGAACCAGCCACGTATGTTTTGTTGAAATAATCCACTAATGGTTCAAGAATTTCAGGAGCAGAATCCATGATGTGTTCCATTCCATTTTTCACCTCTTCCACTGGAAAAAATGCTAAGCCATCCAACATTGCACAAAAATGTCTCACTTCACTGTCATTCTTATATATTTCAAGCCTGAATCCTGCGCCACGTGCACTGGGTTAGATGATAAAAACACCCTTGGAGTTGTATATGCTGTCCGAAGACTGTCTTGACAGAATTCATCATGGCCTGCTCAAAGTCCATCACAATCTTTTCAGGATCGGGTGTATATCCGTTTGCGTCACAGTAAGTCACAACAGCTTGCAGCAACTCATCATAAATATCCTGGGAATTGCCACTTTATTTGAAGATTTTTTGGTGTACATATATCCATCAAGAACTAATTATGCTGTGTGTTTATCTTTCAAAAACATTGCTGTACATCAAAGAAATGAATGCTCTTTAGATGTGACTAGTACTGCAGTTTGACAATTTTCTTACCAATACATGAAAGATGGGATCTGTATTTAGATGCAGTCACCAAACAGTTTTGACTGTTTTCATAGCCAAATTGAGAACAATATGTCAAAGACCAATCACACACACACCACAAGCTCATCATTGAATATTGTTATAAAAACAATAAAGTAATGTACACACATGCACATTTACCCTAAGCTAATGAGATATTCATGGTATTCTGATAACATGAAAAATATATACTTAAATTTTCAAAATAATTATAATAATAATAAAATTAAACTTAAAATTGGGAAGTACAAAAAATAGGAAAACAAAAAAAAATGGACATTTTGTCCACCATGGCAAATTAATCAAGGACATTATGTCCATGGACATTATGTCCAAGGTGTATTTTTTGTTGGACATTTTGTCCATGGACATTTTGTCCTATGGACATTATGTCCCACTATCTGATGCGATGCAATCCCAACAGAAAAGTACATCAAAATGTGACCGTCCCGAACAAGAAGCCGAAATAACACGCAACTGGCGGTCTACGGGGCGAACACAGAATAATTTAAACATTCATTCTTCCCACGTACAATCGTGGACCGGAACGCCAGCAATCAAGCCGCTATCGAAAATATTTGCGGCAACCCCGCCATGCGTGTATGAAGCACCATGCCTTCCCTGTGTTACAATACGCGTTATCGCGGTTTACACAGTAATCTCATTCAGATTCAGATTCAGATCCCTCGCTCATCTTATAATTGTAAGGAAGTCGATTTTTATGACGATATAAGTCAGAGATGCCTAAATCACAAACTGACAGACCAAGCTCGGTGTAACATCCCACCTCTCTATTTTAGTTTAAACAGTATTTATTCAAAAAAAAATGTCAATAAATGTCAATAACAGTATACACAAAGATGGTATAAACATCGGCGTGGATTCGGCAGTAAGCTTTGAGCTTATACAAGGCCGTCTCCACAATACGAAATTACAAGCACAATGACAATGGCAGATAAGAGAAGTTTATACAGACAGTACAAGTCAATGTTGATCATGAATTACTTCAACGTACAACGGCCACGTCCGCCCGTCAGTTCACAAGTCCCCTTGTGAACCGAAATGCGGGCATAGCCGCCGTACGTTAACGAAATATATGAGCCTGCTTGAGCATAACTTCCCACAAAAATTTACAAGTCAGGTTAAGTCGGATTGGAGTCGATTACTTGTAGGTTGACAACGTATTGCGTGGAGTGGATATTGTGTGTGTCGTCAACTTCAATGACTAACTAAATGTAGCACATTCCTAATACATCTTATTTTTTATACGAAGTGACCCGATGCTACATTGGTATCAACAGTGAATCTTTTACTAGTCAGTATAAAGTCGTGTACCGCTTCAAAAATGAGGCGGTTCTCATCGTCACTTAGGTATTCCGAACCATAAAGAAGTATAGAGGTGTCCACGTCGAATGGGAGAAGATTAATTGTAGCAGAGCGAGCAACTGCGAAGACTGGACAATTCAAGAAAAAATGATCAGATGTCTCTTGCTCACCACACTGACATAAGTCAGTGGGTGATAGGTGGTTAAGGTACAAATGGGACTTTAAATTGCTACACCGAAGTCGTAATCTACAGTGGTATATTTGGGCTATACGGGATTTCGATTTAAGGTAAAAATTTGGTAGTCGTCTATTACCGGCATTGAGAAAAATCTTAAAATTTGTCAGTGATGGGTTTTCACGGACCACAACAGGTAAATTATTCCATTGTTCAGTTGCATTAGGTATAAAAGAAGACCTATACAGTTCGGTTCTACAAAGTGGAATGCGGTGATTTTGACTTGACCGAAGATTTAATGAAGGATTAATCGAAGAAACAAGAGGCGGGATTCTACTAGATAAATAGGGAGGAACCATATGATGGTACATTTTGAAAAATTGTATTAATTTATGTTTTCGCCGCCTATCTACGAGGAGCTCCCAACCCGTTTCCGTGTAAAGTGAGGACTTACTGGCACTGACGGTCGCTCCAGTGACAATCCTTGCCGCTGCTATTTGTATTTTCTCCATTTCCTGAACATTAGTCAAGGAACAGTTGTCCCAGACAGTGTCAGCATATTCAAGAAGAGGCCTGACAAAGGCAAAATATATTTTTTCTAAGACGCTACGATCCAAGTAGAATTTCTGCTTCCTTAGTAAGTCTATCCTGGACCAGGCTTTGGTGCAGATATGATCGATGTGATCATTCCATGTACATGTGCTGTTAAGTATTACTCCAAGATGTTTATGATCAGGGACCTCAGATATCGTAGAACCGACGAACTGCAAGGGAGGGTGGATAGCAGAATTACTTTTGCGAGATATTAACATGCTTTCGGTTTTACTGGGATTAAACTCAACCAACCATAGTCTTGCCCAATTTTCAATTGAGACCAGATCATGATTGATTACTCTCGAGGCTTGTTCTGGATTTTCAATGATTAAATATAACGAAGTATCGTCCGCAAATAAGCGTATGCTGCTCATAATATCACTAGTTAAGTCATTAATGTATATGAGGAACAGCAAAGGACCAAGTATAGATCCTTGTGGAACACCGGCATTTATACTTCTCCAGGACGATGTCGCAGACGCTACAACAACTCGCTGTAATCTGTCTGTAAGGTACGATTGAAGAAATAGCAGAAGTTCACCAGAGACCCCGATATTTTCTAGCTTGTGTATTAAACCAGCATGCCATACTTCGTCGAAGGCCTTACTGATATCGCAAAATACAACTCTAACCTCTTTGCCTTCGTCCAGAGCACGACAAAATTCATCATAAATATCTGTGAGTTGAAGAACCGTCGAATCACCTGGTGTAAAACCAGACTGAAATTGACTGAGAACGTTGTTGTCAGTAAGGAATTCCCATAACCGTTTAAAAACACATTTCTCAAGTAGTTTTCCAACGCAACTAATCAAGGAAATTGGCCTATAGTTAGTAACAGAATTGGACGGTTGTTTTTTTAGAATCGGTGTGACATTCGCCCTTTTCCACAACAATGGAAAATATGATTTGTTCAGTAATATATTGAATAAAACAGTGAGTGGCTCACAAAGGGATGATTTGCATTCTTTTATAAGACGCGGGCTAACCAAGTCTGGACCAGATGCCTTAGAGATTTTAATTGATCTCATTGCAGCGTATACTTCGTTACTTTGCAGGGTGATAGAACTGATGGTCGGACGAGCATGTGAAGACTTATTAGGCAGAGAAGCATTTGAATCATCAACCGTTGAAATTGAGCTGAAGTGATCATTGAGCACTTCAGCTTTTTCCACATTAGACGAGTATATCTGGTCGGAATGGGCAAGGGTAGGAATCTCAGTTTTAGCATTCCCGATGACTGATTTAAGTGTTTTCCACCATTGTGACGGCGGTGTTTCTCTACTCATTAGAGTGGTTTGAAGTTTGGACAAGTAAAAGGCTTTGGCTTTCCTTATTTCCGAAACAACTTGGTTCCTTTTGTGTTTATAATTTGCCCAGGCATTCTGAGTATTTGAACGTTTGGCAATGCGATACAAACGTTTACGCTGTCTGAGAAGCAACCGTATTTCATTATGCATCCATTTGGGCTGATTTGTACGAACAGTGTCAATTTTGTTTGGTATATGTTTGGATGCCAGATCGAGTAATTTATCGGTGAACTTAGGAACGATATTGTCAAGAACTTGGTCGTCGAAGATGGACTCCCAGTAGACTTCGGAGAGTGCCTCATTCAATGCTTCATAATTACCCTGCGAATAATCCCAGACACGCCTCTTGAATGATAAGGGCGGTGGTTTCAGGAACTCCAATTTTGTACCTAACATGAAAAGCAGACGACACTTGCAAAAACAATTCTTGAATAAATATTTTTTTTCATTTTTTGTCTCAAAAACATAGTTTATGACCCCTTACTGGAACGAGCTCGACGAGATCGTTCCAATGAAGGGTCATAACCTATGTTTTTGAGTCACAAAATGAAAACATAATGAAAATTAACTGGCGATTTTTTGGGAATAGCGCTGGCCGGTTTTGGCAGTTACGTTGGGTAAAGGGTTAATCTCCTTGCAATTGTCAATCCTATCAATAGTGATGGATGTGGGTAATGTTGAGATTTTTCGTGACAGAATATTGCATACCAGTTTGTACATATTCATATTTCTGATATCCTATCCCAAGAATGCCAAGAATGCCCCCGGTGGTGCAAATTGATGCTCGATACCATTTGGAATTCTAGTATAGATACGGGGTGGTCAAAACATGTGAGGGAACTAATGGACAATTACTCTATAGAGGTCACAAACATAGAAGTAGGAATGAAAGAAGGCAAAAGGTTTGTCAAAGAGAGAGTCATGGAAGATTGCAATCGAAACTGGCGAGCAGGGGTTAGCGTGAAAAGATCACTGCAGGGGTTACAATATAAAGAAAAGCCAGCTTTTGAGAAGTACCTAGATGGCACCTTTGGAGGGTCACTGCTGTTCAAACTGAGATCAAGATCACTGGAGCTTCGGGGAAAAATTGGGAGAGATGGGGAAAAGGGATGCCAAATGTGCCACTCTGGAATAGTGGAGACCCTGGAACATTTTCTCTTGGAATGCCCACAGTATATACCTCATAGAATAAAATTTACTGGAAGAATAATGCAGAAGTGGGGTGAAGAAACAAAGGATAGATGGCTGAAGGGGGACACGAGGGAGAGGGTAGGAAAGCTTATTGAAGAAATTGAAAAAGAGGAAGTGAGGGACACTATTAAGCAGTTTATATCTGAATGCTGGGAGGAGAGGAGGGGAAGAGGGGGTGGGGTGCAGGGGGAATGATGGCCTTCTCTTATGAGGACCGCGACAAATCAGCGGCTGGCCAAAGAGTTATTATTATGTTATGTTTGCAACTGCGGACGAATCAAGTTTTGCACCTTTATTTATCAACGAGATAGGCTTCCAGTTATCTGTTATCTTTTTAGGCTTTTCCCTCTGGAAAAGACTATTGTTTTTCTACGGATTATTATTATTTTTTTGGGGGTTTTTTTTGGGGGTTTTTTTTTGGTTTTTTTTTTTTTTTTTTCCACACATTTTGTCCGTACGATTCAGAAGCCATTTTCGAACCGATCTTCACGAAATTTTGCACACGCATAGAGGGGCACAAAATCTAAAAATGTACCCAAGCGGAATTTTCGATTTAACCCTTATTTTCTCAGAATTGGCAAAAAACTGCCAAAATTGGGGTTTATCGGCACTTTCTCGAAACACGTCTTGTAGATTTTTTTTATACATTCGTCATTGCTAGACCTGTCTGTGACACGCCCTTTGATACACACGACATATCAGGCGATGCATATGGTAACCCTCCACAGGCTGCCAAACATCGAAATTTTGATGAAATAGGCCAGTTTCAGGCCCCCACCGCACCCAAACAATACACGAGAGATAAATATAACTTTCTTTGCTGGGAGTGGAATTCACCGAGGATCATTTTTGTCAGTAATAAGGGTGTTCAAAAAACCAAGCGTTAACCCGTTTTGGGCTGGTTAAACAGCAATACCCCCATAAAGCTCAAAAATTTGTATTTTCCATGGATTTCTCTAAACGAGTCTTGTAGATTTTCAAGAAAAATCTGTCACTCCCAGGCCTTGGTGTGACAATAGAAGCTGCATGGACAAAATACTGCGGTGAGCATTTGTTAACCCTCCACGGGCTGCTAAAAGTCAAAATTGTGATAAAATGGGCTGTGTTTGGACGCCAACAGCACCCAATGGGTACGCCTCAAAGAAACGTGCTTTCTTTTATCGAGCGCACAATCTATACGCAAACATTTTTGTAAGTAGTAAGGGTATTCAAAAGTCGAAGTCTTAACCCATTTTGGACAGGCTAAAGAGAGAGACCCCTTAAAAAAATCTTAAAATTCCCATTTTCTGTGGATTTCTCTAAAAACATCCTGTAGGTTTTCAAGAAAAATTGACTACTCGCAGGTCTTTGTGTGATATTTCAAGTTGCATGGACAAAATATTCCGGTGAGCGTTTATTAACCCTCTAGAGGCTGCCAAGCATCGTAATTTTGTTGAAATGGGATGTTTTCAGGCACGCACATCACCCAACGTGTACCTGAGAAATAAACATAATCTCCTTTGTTGGAAGTGGAATTCACCAAAGACCATTTTTGTAAGTAATAAGGGTATTCAAAAAATCAATCGTTAACCCATTTTGTGGTTGTTAATAGTGATACCCATCAAAGGCTTAAAAATTTATGTTTTCCCTGGATTTCTTTACAAACATCTGGTAGGGTTTTCAAGAGAAAATGGCCATTGATAGGTCATGGTGTCACATTACCAATTGATTGGATAAATTATTCCGGTAAGCATTTGTTAACCCTCCATGGGCTGCTAAATGTCAAAATTTTGAAAAAATAGTCTGTTTTTGAACAACAACAACATCAAATGGGAATACAACAGAGAAACGTAACTTCTTTTACCGGGCGCAAAACTGACAGTGAAACATTTTTGTAAGTAGTAAATGTATTCAAAAATCGAGGTCTTAACCCATTTTTAACTGGTTAAGGAGATATACCCCTTAAAAGCTTAAAATTCCAGTTTTCTGTGGATTTCTCAAAAAAAAAAAATTCAAGAGCAATTAACCATTCGCAGGTCTTCGAGTGACATTACAAGTTGCATGAACAAAATGTTCCGGTAACCATTTGTTAACCCCCCAGAGGCTGCCAAGCATTGGCATTTGGAGAAAATGGGCTGTTCTTGGGCAACCATAACACCAAATGTGTACCTACGAGATAAACATAACCTCCTTCATTGGAAGTGGAATTCACCGTCGATCATTTTTGTAAGTAATGAAGATATTCACAAAACCAAGCATTAACCCTTTAGAGCTGGTTAAAGAGAGACACCCCTCAAAAGGTTAAAAATTCATGTTATCTGAGGATTTCTTTAAAAACATCCCGTAGATTTTCAGGAAAAATGGCCATTCTCATATCTTAGTGTAACATTACAAGTTGCATGTACAGAATATTCCTGTAAACATTTGTTAACCCTATGCAGGTTCTCAAACATCAAAATGTTGATAAAATAGGCTGTGTTTGCGTACCCACAGCACCTGAAGTTGGGAGGAGAGATCAAAATAAGTGGAAGTAGAATTCACTGTGAATTATTTTTGGAAGTAATAAGAGTATTCCAAAAACAACACTTATCCCGTTTTGGGCTGGAAAAACAATGATACCCATCAAAAGCTTAAAATTCCTGTTCTCCCTGGATTTCTCTGAAAACATCTTGTAGATTTTAAAGAAAAAATAGCCATTCACAGTTCTTGGTGTGACATTACAAGTTGCATGAATAAATATTCCTGTTGGCACTTGTTAACCCTATACAAGCTGCCAGACATCAATATTTTGGATACATTTGAGATAAAATGGACCATTTTTAAATTGACACAGCACTCAGTGAGTATGTGTCAAACAAACTTAACTCCTTTTGTCGGTCATTGACTTGTTGGACGACGATATTGACCTTAACTCACTCCACCGTTAATGATGGTTTTTACCTAAACAATTTTTTATCAAACTGTGTCACTTGAGACTACTATCTTCACTTTTCTCATAACATCAATGAAGGAACTTCAGTGAGGCAGTTAAAAACAATTCATCAGACACTGTGGGGTCATGAAAAATCATGGAATCTCATCGGGAAAAGCCATGATTCTCCAGAATCATAAAGTCTAGTTGTATTTGTTGTTTTGGTATACATGTAATAAGTAGACAGAACACGATGTGTGTTTGAATCGGTGGGTGTTTTACATAACGAGTTGGAAGGGCGTAGTCATATTTCGCGAGAGCTGTACCACTGATTCAAACACACATCGCGTTCTGTGTTTATAAAACATCCCATGCATTAATATTCATTTAAATAAGCAAATTTTAATTCCGGTGTTTAAACCCAAGGGTGAAGAGTCCGTTTGTCTTGTTTGAAGCTGTACTGATCAAAAGGATCAATAAAAAATAAATTACATTCGTTATCTTTTCTATTGGGCGTGTTTCTTGAAATCGTATCGCTGTTTCTCTTCGGTTGGTGTCCATTCACGCTTAACCATTTGGTGGCTATTACTGTTTGTAAAAATATAAGTACAAGTTTGGGCAAATTCGCAAAACAGTGGGATAAATTTAAAAGAAATTCGAGGCATTTCAAGATGTCCGAAGATTTACCGAAATAAAATTGACCATTTTAGATATAACGGAATCCGCAGACGAGACGGCAACGCGACTGGATTATTGTTGTGGCTGGAAATGATTGTTTTTTTTATTATTATCTCATTTTTGGTTAACTAATTTTTTGTGAACCGACTTTATTTTGCGTTGGACGTTTTCATTTTCACCTACGCAACAGAGATCGATAATTTGGAAACTTTTCGAAGCGTAACTAATGACTCGACGGGAAAAGAACTGGTATAAACGGTGCTGGGAAAAAAAGTTCCGGCCTGCACATCAACAGTTGAATACAGAAATATTTATGTCATAGCGGCGATCCCGTTAAATATAAGGGTTTAAAGTTTAATGGATGTGTAATAAATTCATTTTCCGGGGAATTGATATTTCTTTTGAGGAACAGTCATAGTTTACTCAGCTGATCAGAAAATAATTAACCCTTTACCTAACATGAAAAGCAGACGACAAGTGCAAAAAAAATTCTTGAATAAATCATTTTTTTTCATTTTTTATCTCGAAAGCATAGGTTATGACCCCTCGTTAGAACGAGCTCGACGAGCTCGTTCCAACGAGGGGTCATAACCTATGTTTTTAAGAGAAAAAATGAAAAAATAATGAAAATTAATTGGCGATTTTTAGAATAGCGCTGGCCGGTTTTTGCCGTTGTGTTGGGTAAAGGGTTAATATCGAGTCAGAAAAAATATGGTGTTTGAACACTGTCCGCACCTGTGGTTTTCACTGCAATATTTTATTCAGAAAAAACGAGAAGAATACCTTTCTTTAAAATATGATAATTTAAAGCCTAGACACAGTCACAACCTATGATTGTATTATTTTTCTATTTAATAAAATATTTGAATGATTTATATTGTTCGTTTGAAGTACCATTTCAATAGGTATCATAAAATTCCCAAGAGAGCATGTCAAACACAGGTAGAATTGCATTTTTTTCATATGGACCATTGGCGAATGTGTTAGAGTTATCGGATTACTTACTGCTCAAGATACATCTGGAACTGTACCCTCTGCACTACTGAGATACTTTTGGAGCCCAATGTCTCAAATTGAACACAAAATATATCGAAAATATATCACGTATATATTCGTTACGTAATTCTCGTCTTTAACTGGTAGAGTGCTGGAAGCCCATTTTTGGGCTTTATCCTGAAGGGCAGGTACCACAGCTTAAAGGCTTGATATTCTTTGGATGTGCTTCAATTAATTCTTGATGTGATATTATTTAGTCTGGATGGAATTGCCCTGCTATAATTTATGGGAGAGTGCCTGTAGGCACTCTTCCATAAATTGTAGCAAGGCAATAACATGTGAACAAAATTATAACACGCCAAAAAACTTAGCACTCTACCAGTTAAAAAAGGTTGTCCGGAATGTTCTTATGTTGTTTGCAGTGTTCACCCTGTTAAGTGCCAATGTTACCAATCGCACTAAAAATTAATTTGGCCCCAGAAACAAAGCATTTGGAACTAAGTTTTGGAACCAAAATACACTTCTGGTAGGTCTCAAAGGCTCTACAGTTAATATTTAAGTCTAAAGAAAAGTAATCTTTTGATTCTCAGACAGCGGCGAATTCGTTTTTTTCGGCCCGCGTTCGTCATATGTATTTTGGAGGCAAAATTAAAAATGTATAAAACTATCACAGGGTGTGACTTCAGCAGTATCAAATCACAATTTGCGATGTAGTATGTCGTAAACATTGATACATTATTGATATTCTCCGCGAGATGCGACAGTATTCTCATATGTATGTACAAAATAAATTCTTATTTAACTGGTTGAGGCCTAGATTAGTTTTGGTAGTCTGAATTTGTTAATCAAAAATTGTTTATTGCAAATTCTTGGAGAGTACCAGCAGACATTCTACAATAATTTGTAATAGAACACATTTATATAAACAAACTATCATTTACGTTCCAATGAATACGAAACATGGGTAAGGAAAATGTTGGCTTTTGCACTGGTACCCTCATTTTTTGAAAGGCCTGATAGTGGCTTCTAGCACTCAACCATTTAAAAAACTTAATATATTTTATCTCCATTTTTGTTTATTCCATATTGATTTTGTGTTGTATGATCACTGTTACAAAAAAACTATAAGTGAAGTCAACATGGAAGCTCTAGTATTTAATTTTAGGCTCTCACGGCTGGATTTTAGGCATCGGCGACCGTTCCACCGGGAATAAAAAAAAAAAAATAAAATCCGCCCTCCCTCATTCGTTTTTTAAAAAAAAAATACCTGAGAATCAATTATTTCATTTTGTTAGGCCTAAGTATGTCATTTTGGAGACAATCGATGCCTGGCGACACAGGCGGGACAGGATTCACGCCTGTGAAATAGTCTATAGGCAACATAACCAGTCATGGTTCTTTATTATGGACCACTCCAATTAACCGTTCGTGTATTTAATTTGATTCTTATATATGTATAAAAAAATCAGAAGGTACAAATGTACCTTCCTCAGTCCTCTCATGGCTTACAATTTTCGACATTGAATAAGATTTACGGGAAAATTAGCTCCACTTAATTTCCCAAAGCTGCCAGTAATTTAACACTAATGGTATGGGAATTTCATATAAAAAAATGAAATTTCGAAATGTTATCGAATTTGTTTTAAAGATGTGCGCATCATTTCACGAACATCGGGCAAATCCGGTAGAGTAGTATCAGTTGGATTTTTACATTTTTGTTCCCAATCGGTTTCAACATTTGACTATTATTCTCGGTAGAAACCCACCCTTTACCTAACCTGAAAAGCAGACGACACTTGCAAAAAAAATTCTCGAATAACTAATTTTTTTCATTTTTTGTCTCAAAAACATAGGTTATGACCCCTCGTTGGAACGAGCTCGACGAGCTCGTTCCAACGAGGGGTCATAACCTATGTTTTTGAGACAAAAAATGAAAATATTTTGAAAATTAATTGGCGATTTTTGAGAATAGCGCTGGCCAGTTTTGGACGTTACGTTGGGTAAAGGGTTAAAAATACGAAAACAGTCTTTTCAGCATCTTTTCATATTTTGTAATTTTTTTTCTGTTCATTTTATCAACAAAGTGGCATAAACAACAGACAATGTTCTTTCCATTAATATAAAAGTCAAGGAGGTGGATTTCCTAATTTTGTTCCTGAGGAGAATAAAAACTTGCAAATTGCTATAAAAACACATTCGCGTAACACAGAGCCAAAGCGGACACTTAGTTTTGGCAGGTGTGACACTGATAGATATTCTTAATGATGGGGTATCTCTGAACTAGATGCTTTTAATTAGCTTTCCGTAACCGCCATGTTTCCTTTTGTGTCTTTTAATCGAAGAAAACAACGCAGAGCTGTCTGTTAATTTCCTTCATTAAAAGTTATCAAAGGTAACTTGACTTTTTCTGCTGATGTCATAGGGGTTTTCCCAACAATTACTATCTTCTTGGTTGGACCTTCCTCGCTCGTCTAAATAAATAATTTTAGGCGAGACAACTTTATCCAAAGTCGATTTCCATGACGATGTAAGTCTGGGATGCCTAATTCATAAGACCAACGGATTGGACTAAACAAAAAAACTAGGGAATCCTGATTCGACAGATCATGCTCCGTGTTAAGTGTTACATCCCACTGCTCTATTTTGTCCTTAAATTTCTTGTAATTGTCCATCGTTTCCACCAAGTGATGGATCTTGGTAATGTAGAGGTTACTCGTGCTAGAATGTTGTATTCCAGGTTTGTACACATTCATATTTCTGATATTTTTTCCCCCGAATGCCCGAGTATTCCAGATCTTTGCCAAAACACATTTGCATACGGAGTTCTTCCAATTCCGAAACTGTTTGCCAACATTCCGAATTTGTTATTACGTCAGCAACGCTGATGAACCCACTACGCTGGAAACAGACAGTTATTTTAACGTTTTGTCCAAATCGAATAGCAGATGATACTTGCAATAACATTTTCTGATTAAGTCAAAAACTAATATTCTTTCCAGTTTTCACCCAAAACAAAGTTCACGGCAAGGGACATTAGATAGGCCTGTGAGACAAAATGAAAAAAAGAAATAATAATAAAATTAGAATGGCGCTTTTTCTGAATTGCGTTGACCGGTTTTGGTCGTGACATAATGGAGAAGTTAAGAAATGGCTTTCAGAAACAGTCCTCAGAGCCGTATTTGTGAGTTTGGCATGTCAAAATAGCATCACGGAACCAAAAGTTTCTATTCCAAGACCAGTATTTACCAACGGGAAACCATCATTCGTACACTTTGGCAACAAGCCAACGCTGTATTTTGACAATTCACAGCGCTACTGAAACTATCCAGTATCTTGTCAATAGTATCTTGTCATCTCGCTTATTGATTAACAAGAAGAACAAATATTTTTTCCATTGTTTTCCCAAAAAACAAAGTTTTTGACAGGTGTCACTAGTTACGTCTGTGAGACAAAATAAAAAAAAATGAACTGCGATTTTTGTGAATGGCACTGGCCGGTTGTGGCCGTGAGATAATGGCGAGGTTAAGGAATGGCTTTCAGAAACAATCATCTGCGCCATATTTATGAGCTGTTCATGTCAAAATAGTAACGATGTCCATTCCCTTGCTTGCGTGAAATCACGGAACAAAAAAGTTTCTTTTCGAAGACCAGTATTTGCCACCAGGGATCCATCAACCGCACTCCTTGGCACCAAGCCGACGATGTATCTTGACAATTTGCAGTGCAAATTAAACTATATAGAATCTTATCAATAGGGCATCTTTAAGGAGTGGTGATTTCCTATGAAATTTCTGTATCGAGGTCACTAAATTTGACCTAAACCGTGGTTCACCGCGACTCAAATCGATTTTAGGTTCAGGAATTTCATGTCAAATCGTGACAAACTGGAGATTCTTTTATCAAATAATGCGTAGTTTAAACTTTTAGCTAACGTAAGGACTAAAGCTGACCAGCCCTGTTCACAAAAATCGCCATTCAAGTTTTAGGTCTTATTTTAAATTGTGCCACAAAAACGTAACTTCCAATGAGGGATCATGCATTATGTATTCGATAAAAAAACGAAAATATTTAGTTATTCTGGAAATGTTTTCTGCAAATGCAATCTGCTATTTGTATTTGGTGGATACATGTAGTTAACGGAAAATAAAATATTAATTAAATTCCGCCTTCGAAACCAACTAACTCATAACGTTACGACGTCTGATGTCATTCCGGTATTAGACGTGTTGTGAACGATATTTTCCTCAACAAGTTATTTGATGGTGATTATTGATAAAGGAATTTCCTAGATTAGGTCAAACCATTTTTCAAAAAAGTAGACGCAAGTACGAAAGTTATAATTCTTTCGAGCTCATTCCCAGAAGGAGGTGATAGACGTTGATTGGAAACAAAGACAAATAAATTAAAAATGAATAAATCACTTTGAATGTGTCTATAGTGGATGTTCATAAAGTGAAGGGTTAACCCTTTTCCTAACATGAAAAGCAGACGACACTTGCAAAAACAATTCTTGAACATCTAATTTTTTTCATTTTTTGCCTCAAAAAACATAGGTTATGACCCCTCATTGGAACGAGCTCGACGAGCTCGTTCCAACGAGGGGTCATAACCTATGTTTTTGAGACAAAAATGATAAAAATAATGAAAATTAATTGGCGATTTTTGAGAATAGCGCTGGCCGGTTTTGGCCGTTACGTGGGGCAAAAGGTTAAGCCGACTAAGAGACTAATACGACATTCATATGATATGACCGAATATAATCTTGGATTACAGTGCATCCCAGATCAATTTTTCATTCATGTAAACGTTTGATTTTCATTTCGAAATATTAATAAAATCGGAGATTAAAATTTTCAGAAATAACTCAGCTAGATATGTGATGTAATTTCGGATAATGGAGTTAGTAAAATGCATAATTACAATCACCTGAATTTCTCTCGAAGTAATCCCCGATCAAATTGAGGAAGTGTCGAAGGCATTTATGTCACAATAAACACGACCAAGAAGTGATAAAGCTGTTAAAACAGAACTCAAAACCCCCTCATTGTAGAGAATTATTTTTTAACAACTACCACAAAAAACTAAGCAATAACCTCAAAAGAGACAATATTACAATAACAGAGGAGACAACTGCCACTACAGACTGAACTACAACTACCACAGAGCCAAACAATACTATATACACTGAACTGACCACTTACACTACGGAGGAAACAGCAACTACTACATAACTAATTACAACCACAACACAGCCAATAACTACTGAATCCACTACTGCCATTACAGAGCCAACAGTAACCATAACAGTGCAAACAACAACTACTACAGAACCAACTACAAATGAAACAACACTACAAGTCCTGACCCCCCCCCCCCCCACACTTCTACCACTACATGTACATAATTAACAACAACCTGAACAGAACCAACAAAAACTACTACGGAAGCACCTACTACCACTACGAGGCCAAAGGCAACTACCTCAGTGTCAACAACTACCATTACGGAGTCAACAAAAAGTATCACAGAACCCATTGCCGCCACAAAAGAGCCAACAAATACAAATACAGAACCTGCCACTACCATCAGTAGACAACATCACCTACTACCGTACCAACTCCTACTTCACAACCAACTACTACCACTACAGAGTCAACAAAAGGTACTACAGGGCCAACAACAACGGAACCCATTATTGCCACTACAGGGACAACAGCAGTGGCAAAATAGGCAACAACAACGACAATACAGCCATCACCAACTTCTACAGTAACGACTACTTGTTAACTATCACTACAGCTACTGAAACCAGTGCTACCACTTCATATCTAACAATAGAGTCAACAACAACAACAACAACAACAACAACAACAACAACAACAACAACAACAACAACAACAACTACAAAACCAATTGCCATCACAACTACCACAGAACCCATTACAACTAGTGTTCAAATGATTACCAAAAATGGTCGCTGACCGATTACCGGTTATTTGAGCTCTCAGTCGATTCTGATGCCGATTCCGACTGTAATGTTGCGCACTACCAGACAAGTCGAGACTCGAAAGAACCTAATTAAACTGAACATTTTCGCAGTGTTGAACTTAGTTGACTGGGGACGCAGCAAAATTACCAGTCGCGAACACTACTCGGTAAACGTGGCTCTCAGAGTCACGTTTACCGCCCAAGTGCGTTCGACTGGTAATTTTACTGCGACCTGCGTCAATGGAGTACAACAGTCACTTTTCCGGTTTGAGCTGGCGATTGCCAAAAGTACGCTCAATTGTAAGCTTTACTTATCGTTTAACTTGTATATCCCATTTATTTATTTATTTATTTATTTATTTATTTATTAGGGTTTTTAACGACATTTTAACAGTCAGAGTCATATCATGTCGGTGACGAGTGGAGGAAGCCGGAGCATCCGGAGAGAACCACCGAGCAACGACGAGCAGCTGTCAGCTCTTCAACATCGTAACTCTGACTTCTGCACCGCAGCACAGGCAGGGTTAGATTGGTTAAAGACATGCGCACCATCGACGTGCAGTACGCCTTAGTACACAGCGTCATCGTGCCCCCATGTAGGCAATCGGGTTTAAGTGCCAGTCGCTGAAATGGTCACCCATCCAACTACTAACCGCGCTCGACGTTGCTTAACTTCGGTGATCTGACGAGAAACGGTTACCGCGACGCCACCGCGCCCCCGTATATCCCATAAAGGGGCGTCTAGAGAGATTAAGCATACACATTATGGTTGTTTCTCAACTTTATTGAATGGTATCATTGGCATCATTTAATATTAACAATTAAACAATTGCAGAAGATTATAAAATGCGGTTAATGAATCATCACAAAATGCTTGGCAACAATCGGTTGAACCGATGTTCCAGGAGGCGTTTCCGTTGTCAACCGATTGCCCACAATCGGCCGATTATTATGGCCGGTTCCGATGATCGGTTGAACACTAATTACAACCACCACAGAGCCAACAAATGCGACTACTGAACCCACCACTACCACTACGGAGCCAACAACGCCTACCACAGAACCACCAAATACTACTTCAGAACCAACTACTACCACTAGAGAACCAACAACTACTACTACATGACCAATTACAACTTAGACAACACTTCAGTTACTGGATCCACAACTACCGCAACAGAGCTTCGAACAACCACTACATAGCAACGGCAACTACTACAGATCCAACTACTACGATTACACATTCAACAGCAAAACCAAATACATCTGCAGTACATGCAGAGTGCATCATCACTAAATCATCCACAGAGTGGAGATTCCACCCAAGCAATAATTGTAAATTTGTTGCAAAGCACCACAAGCACAAGCACAGTTCCAGCTAATGGACCTCCGGGTGATACTCGGAGCTCCATTGGCTGAAACATTGCTTGTGTTTTTGTCTACATGTTCAGAATTTGAAAGTGATACTTTGGGTGATAACTCGACTTTCCGGGTGATTTAGTTACAATCCACTCTCCACGTACTGTACAACAGAGCCAGCAACTACAACTATTGAACCCATTACTTCCACTACAGAGCCAACAACTACATCCAATGGAAACACAACTGCCACTATAGAACTAACAACAACTACTACAGAACCCATCAAAATCACCACAGAGCTAACATCTACACCAACTGAACACATTACTTGCACTACTAAGTCTACATCTACATCCAATGAAACAACAGTACCACTATAGAGTAAATCACACCTGCCACGGAACCCATAACATCCACAGCAGAAAATGTATGTAAATGCAAAGTAATATCGTGAAAAAACACGTTTTGAACGTCAGCATTGCACACATAAATATTTTTTGCAAATATTTGCAAATTTGCACACAATAGCAAATCTTATCGCATGACGCGTTCTCATACATGAGAAAAAATATTCCATTCGCAAATTGACCCCTAGCAGGAACTAGGTGCATATTTACTACAGCATATAATGTATTTTATAATTCAATGTGTATGTTGGTTGTATGAACGCACAGCGAATTTACTCGGCAAAATGTTGCCAAATGATTGCATCATCGTTAATTACATTCCATTCGATGCGCTGAAAACAGTTAACAGGCTGAGTTCAGAAATTTTTCTTTCAAATTTACAACATGTTTACTTCAGATGCCTAAATTACATATGAGTGCATCACAAATATACTTTTACATTTGTAATGGCTATTCACATGACTGACTTTTTTGAATAATAATACGTGAGTAAGTTTACTCATGAATGCAAATGTTGTCATGGGATTGAGTTTACACACGTATGCATATCTACATATGAGTGTATGCTAAATTTGTATCTAGTTGGAGGTGATACAAATCTCCAAAAGCACATGTGTAAATTTACTCATGTGTGGATTACAACCACTTGTTCGTCACGAGAACGCATTGCAGATTTTGTTTCGCCCTAACACAGTTGAGAAGTTTGTTTGTCATGGATTAATCTGTTGGTAGTTATCGAACGTTACCTACCCAAATGCTTACTTATCATGGTTGTAACTACAGCACGGTCGTCGTGTATTGGTCACTTTCCACGGGTGGGCAATATTTCCACTGACGCAATAATATTAGATTCCAAACACTAATTATAGGAATAATCATAAAAAAACATTTATATGATGAAACACCGGGAACAATTTGGGGAGTTATTAATTAAAATTTCCCCGATGATGATTTTTATTGCATGGACAACGCATGCATGGACATCACTGCCCACGCGCGGATTACGACCAGTCCACGGCGAGTGTACTGTATTCTAGTGATTACATTTCGTAGTTGTTACACAATTCAATAGCGGTGGTTACAAATGTCGTTACCGCCTCATTGTGAGACCACAGTGGCTCATTGGTTACGACACTGGACTCTAAACCGACGGTTCGACCCAGATCCTGATCCGCACCATCTGCGTAGTATCCGTTGGTAAATACTTAATCCCGATTACCCACAGGAAGTACGGTAACACTGTGTACTAGGGTTACTTCGCGTCGTTCTGCTCTGGTCTTCAACCTCGGCTAACTATGTTCGTGTCAGATTAGTAAGTTGGAGAGTCTGACAGCTGATCGCCGCTGCTCGATGACACTCCTCGGGTACTCCGGCTTACTGTTCCCGTAAACCTCACCGACACAATATGATCCTGGCCGCTAAAAGTGTTATTAAACACAAATAAACACACAAATCCGTCTTAACGGTTACATATCCTAGTGAATACATATTACAGTGATTATGACACTCGTGGTGACATAATCTTGTGGTCACCTATCATATTGGATGCACGTTGTGTTTACATATCCCAATGGTTACCATCCTAGGGGTTCTACATCCTTGTTGTTACATACCTAGTAGTTACATAATCTAGTACTTATGCTTTTTAGCGGTTATACAGCACAGTGGTTACCAAAGACAGTGAATTAACCCTTTACCTAACCTGAAAAGCAGACGACACTTGCAAAAATAATTCTTGAATAACTAATTTTTTTCATTTTTTGTCTCAAAAACATAGGTTATGACCCCTCGTTGGAACGAGCTCGACGAGCTCGTTCCAACGAGGGGTCATAACCTATGTTTTTGAGACAAAAAATGAAACAAATAATGAAAATAAATTGGCGGTTTTTGAGAATAGCGCTGGCCGGTTTTGGCCGTTAAGTTGGGTAAAGGGTTAAGGGTGATCTGATTGGCATGGGTAGTGTCGTGCGGTGGATGGATGGTTAGATAGGGTACGTAAAGTTATAGAGGTTGGGGTGGGTGATCGCGTCCCTTTTAGAATGGGTCACAAGGTCACAAATATACTATTCAAGAAAAGTAGGAGATATTTGATAAAAGTGAGATATATGAAGAAATATATTTATATTTTCATCAAAGAGACAGTTGACGCTTTGCACTGTGACATTTGGTGAATGATTTCAGTGGTAGTTGGGTGTCTGACAAGCACACATTTCACACACTGAGCTGTAGACGACATGGACGGTCAGTCAGAGAATTTACAACATTCAGTCCAAGACCTCAATCCCTTGTAACTCCTCCTCGGTTCGCGAGACAAGCGCCGATCCGACGTGGCATACTCCTCACGAAACATCCAATGTCAGCTTGACTGATATTATTCCATCCTTCCTACAGTGCATTGACATTGGCGTTGTCGTATGCGCCTGTCAATCATATCCCAGACGTGATCGACTGGTGAAAGGTCTGGACTTAGTGCTGGCCAAGGCAGTGTAGTGATGTTCAGCTCCTGGAGGAACTCTATAGCGACACGGGCCATGTGTTCTCTTGCATTGTCGTCTTAGAAAATGAATCGACGGCCGTGACATCGCGCAAATGGCACCACATGAGCTGCTAACATGTTGTCTTGGTAGTAATGTCCTGTGACACGCCCTTGGATGACATGTAGTCTCTTCTTTTGTCATTATTATGCCTCCCACACCATACCCGATCCATCACCAAAACGATCGTGCTGCCTAACGGTTACGTCATGGCATCGTTCATTCGTTCCACCGCCGCCACACTCTGTTTCGCCTGTCGGGAAAGTCGAGAGTGAACCACGATTCATCGGAAAATATGACGTTGCTCCATCGACGATTGTCCTAGCGCTTTTGTGCTCCACGCCAATTACGCCTTGCTGCGATGTGACGTTTAGTCAAACGTGGAATTATTCGATTGATTGATTGATTTATTTAACGACATTATACATAATACAAAGTTGTACAAATATGAGTATAAAATGGTATTAATACAGAAATATATTGTACAAAATCATGAGATAAGGACTGAATATATTGATGTCGTAAGGAGGAAACATAGCCAGATTGGCTGTCTACCTGTTCCCCCCGAATAAGAAAGAAAAAGAAATGTAACATAAGGGAAAAGGAGAAAAAAGAAAGAGAAAAAAACAAAACAAAAGCAAAAAGTAAATAGATACAGAAGGAAGATAGAAGATAGAAGATGGAAGCTCAGCAGTATAATATTATTCGGGAATGGTTGCAGTGCGTGCAAAAAATATTGTTTGTACACATACAGCTATATAAGGTTTTTTAACTATACCAGCTCCGAGGTTGTCGAGGGTACAAATTCCAGCTGTGTATGCGATTTCGGATAGTCTGACCACTGACTCGCACATCTGTTGCTCGGTGCAGCTGCTGTTCAATTTCTGAGGCACTTTGATGGCGGTTACGTAATGCTGTGGTTCTGGTGAAACGATCCAGGTTAGCAGTTGTCGCCCTTGGACGACCTGACTGACGTCTGTCATCAACATGTCTGACGGTAGCTTGACCACAACCGACTAATCACCGATTGAGTAACGTTGAGAGTTTGCGCCACTGCAGTCTGTCTGTTGCCAGCTTCCAACATGCCAACGGCACGTAAACGTTCGTCACGTGTCAGTCTCTGCACACCTCAAAAGTTACGTTTCGATCAGAAACTATTGATGAAGGAGTTTATTCAAAGAAAAGAACGATGAGACCTCCGAAAAAAGCCCGTCCAGTATAAATCACAATTTCAACACGTGAAGATGCAACAACAACTACTACTGAACCTGCCACTTTGACAACAATAGTAGCAACAACGATTTGCGAACCAACTACAACTGACATAGCACTACAACTATTGAAACAACCATAGTTACACCTAAATCACCATCTACAATTAGTGAACCCGTTCTTCCGCAGCAGAGGTGACAACATCCGCAAAAAACTACTATCACAACGAAGAAACTGGCACCTCACCAAGATAACATCCCCTTTTAGAAGCATATGTAAGTGTGGGGTATTTTCATGCTTTACTCCTGGATCAAAATCTTTAAAAATACATTTGGTTTATTTTTGTCAAGTAAATTGCACTTTTAGCCGCGGCTTTGATCCAGCAGTTATTCAGCAGTTAACTAATTTTTGGCTTTTGCTTGTCATTTTTCCATTTCCTTTCCATACTCAAACCAATTTATATACTCTGTAACTGATACAGATGTTGCTACTAGACCATATCGTAATTAACCCTTTGGTCCTCAGATTAATTTTGCAATACTACTTATCATATATACATTTATATAGCGCCAGATGACTTAACAATGTTTCTACATTATTGCTGGCTGCCTGTACAGACAGCCAACACTGATGTAAAACACTGTCAAAATAAATGCATCCCACGGGTAAAATTCGCAAAGGAGAATGCACTTTAAACAAACTGTTCAGAGCCATATAAAGAGGGTAGTTTGTTCATTGGGTTAACAACACTTTCGACAGCCAGCGTCACATCGGAAGCCAGAGTACCTTGAGAGAACCACCGAGAAACAGCGAGAAACTGTCAGATTCCCCAATGCACTAACTCCACACAAGCAGCGTTATCACTGGT
Organism: Pictodentalium vernedei; assembly: GCA_031216915.1. NCBI lineage: Eukaryota > Metazoa > Mollusca > Scaphopoda > Dentaliida > Dentaliidae > Pictodentalium > Pictodentalium vernedei. Next base: position 604,317,488 of record CM062296.1, on the reverse strand, counting down.
TGAAGATAAGTGCACCATCGATGTGCAGTACACCTCAGTACACAGCACCACCGAGCCCCCACGATATGATAACTATGTGCAATTGTGAATAAGCGCCTTACCCAAGGACATAACGCAGGCACCCCTGATGGGGATCGAACCGTGGACCTTTCTGCTTAAAGTCCAATGCCGCAACCACTGAGCCACCGAGCTCGCAAAAGAGGGCAGTTTTGGGCTGTATGAGGGCTTAAGTGTTAACCCTTTACCCCACGCAGACGATATCAAAATTTATTATTTTAAATATATTTGTTTTTAATTTTTCAAAAAATTTCAACAAAACCATATCATGTGACCCCTCATTGGAACGAGCTCAATGAGCTCGTTCCAATGAGGGGTCACATGATATGGTTTTTTTGAAATATTTTGAAAAATTTAATTTTTTTAACTGCTCAATTTGCATATTACGCGGGCGGATGCGGGCGATTCGTTAGGTAAATGGTTAAAGTTAATCCACCTACCTTTGTGATCCATTTATTCCCTAATCTGTCATGGTGTCATTTCTATCGTTGATCAACGTTTTAAAGACAATTTACACGTCACAAAATGCTTCTGGGTTATTTGAAGGTAGACACTTTATTGTGCATCCATTTCGATTTTGTACATTCTTGTCAACAATTTAACGCATACTTGTCGTCCTTCATTGACTGCATTTGGTCTCCGTTTAAGCAGTTATTCCATCCACAACACATTTTTTTCTAGAAACTTTTGTTTTTGTACGACACATTTTCACTAAATAAACTTAAACCTCAAAACCTCCCTCAAGTACAAATTTTAGGCGACGAATTGTTGTGTAACTTTATTTATCTATTTAACAAAACGCTCCGAAAGAAGTAAGATTTTCAGCTCTCTGATGAACAACCAAGGAGTGGAAGACAGTCAAGGTTTTGAACCTGAAAGTCAGTGATCTACAGAAAATACAAAAAGGACCAACAAAGTATATAATTATAGGTAATTGAAAACTTACAATTTACTCGGATCCCCTCTGCCGGCGTGTTCTTTGTGTTCTGTGTTTTAGAAAGAAAGGTTTAGACCGATCTAATGACAAATGATCTAACCGAATCATACGCTCGCTTTCAAAACAAACAATAACTACTCAATAATGTAGGTTCATGGTGATTGATAACGCGTTGGTAGTGTTTTACCAACTGAAATACATTTTGTCCCACTTCAAAAAATTATAAGTGGCTCAGTGCATGCTGAGAACTGACAATTTATTACCGTACTGTTTATACAGTGGGAACAATGATCGGTTCAGATATTTATGTGCGAAAATCGTGACGATCTACATTTTTGTAACTTGACGGCGCCGAAATTATGGAAATTGAAAAGGATTTACAGTTTAATTATTCCAATTGTAAACAAAGTGTTTTCATAAATATTGTTTTGGGGTTAATTCCATATTTGTTTTCGTTGTGGTGTTGAGAAGTTGGCTGTCGTCTTGTGGGTTTCCAGTATTGTCATTACAAACACGGACATGGAACTGCGACTCAGTCGGGATCTGGTCAAAATTTTCTGCTCGCTTTTTTATCGACAACAAAAATGAAGTCCGTAAACATCGCACCTCACATTTGTAGTGTCAGGTTATCCATCTCTAGTTTTTCTCTTTCGTCGTGCCTTACTGTATTAGGGGCGGGGGCGGCCACATGCGTTTGCGCCAAAAAGATCTACGGAACTTACAAGAAAATATAAGTACTACGTCCACAAACACACTGACTTCCATTTCGTGAAAAAGTGTGAATTAACACTAATGCTCACAGCCAAACTGCTACCTGGGCAGTACATCGTACTGTGTGGATCAAAGGTACAAGCGAGGGGAAGGTTGATGGACCTCCAAATTCAGCTCGGTGATCCATTAACTCAAACACTGATTTTACTTCTTAAACTTTCACAAGATTATTATCCTAGAAGAAACTTAAATCTGTGGATGTTCCTTTGTAAATCCACTCTCCAAGTATCGTAAAGCCCCAAAATTAATAAAATACGAACCCGTAAATGTTGGTACTAACAACACAAGCGTCATAAGGTTCTTAACCCCTTGAACCCGACTGGCAGCTTTTCCGACCCAGAAGCATGATACGTCATAATTTCATTAAGTAGGATGGTTGTTGAATGAATGTGTGGGGTAGACCAATTAATATTTTCAACGTGCAGCCCCCTGGCTGCACGTTGAAAATATTAATTGGTTTACCCCCAAATAATGAATGTGGACTCTTCTAATTGCTGCCATTGAACTGACATGGAAGATACCATCAGGGTTCAAAGGGTTCAATAAGACATATTATAGGTGGTGTCATATAAAGTTTTTATCATTTTTGAACAACAATTTTAGCCAAACCACTGATGTCATTAACAAAATTTCCCCTTTCTTGGTTAAAGTTTGGTTTTCAGCATTGCTCACACAAAATGTGCTAGACGATCAGCTTCCTGCTCGCCTGACCCATTTTAAGTAGAGTACCTTGTATTTTATTTCCATATTCGTGATAGAAAGATCGGTTTTATTTTTTAACCCCTATTCAGAATGCAACAACAATATCCCACCAGCGCTATTTCCTAAAATTGCTATTCAAATTTTGTTTGTTTTCTAAAGTTCGTTCTTCTAGCTTGTTCAAGCGAGGAGTCATATACTTTGTTTTTGAGTAAAAATGAAATGTTTCAGTTGTTCACGAATTGTTTTACAAGGGTCGTCTTCTTCTGGTCGTATCAAATAAAGACTTAAATCCCCGGACCTGCAAAGCTTCGAAATTAGATTCGATTCGAAATCGTCGCGATAAATCGACTCGATTCGCGCCTATTTTTGAATCGTTGAGATGTTATCAAAATTCTACCATGTATCACCTCTTGAACTCTTCTTCTATCATAAGGTCTCTGGACAGGAGACCTGATGATAGAAAAATGGTCTAAGCAGGTTCCGCTTCCTAATCTACTTTGATTCCGTTTTTCTCTATTCCAGTTTTTGATTGATTTGCCCAAATAGTTGAGACAGCGTTGCATTCAATACCCGAGTGGAGACTGACACATTTTACCTCTTGGAAGGGGGCGCTAAATCCTACTTAGTGTCTTCTCTTGAACTGTGCATCTATCATCAGTAGTAAGGGAAGGCACTATGGCGAACTGATTTAAACTGAAATTCCCATAGACATCAGATCGCCATAGTACATCCAGTTTTTGTTGTACTTCGGCGAACTGATTTAACACTGAAATTCCACATAGACATTTTTCTGGCCGAAGAAAAATGTCTATGGGGAATTTCAGTGTTAAATCAGTTTGCCATAGTACATCAAAAACTGGATTTCCGCTCCCATTCTGGTCGAGTGTGGGCAATCGGATGACAACGGCAACGGCTCCTGGAACATCGGTTCAGTGATGATGTAGTTAGCGTTCGTTCATGTAGTTTCGTTCTGGGCCGATTTGGACCAAATTCGGTATACGGATCCAGAATGCACAGCAAATGAAAACAGATAATCAATGATGGCGTCACGTGACTTCCCTAGCAACCAGAGCGCTCCCTTAGCAACGGGCTAACTACTGGGCCGATTTTGATCAAATTCGGTATATGGACCCAAAATGCATTGCAAACGAAACACACATGTCAATGGTGCCGCCGCGTGACTTCCCTATCAACCATAGTGCCCCCTTAGCAACGAGCTAACTACTGGTCCGATTTTGACCAAATTCGGTATACGGACCCAAAATGCATTGCAAATAAAAATACATATCAATGTTGACGTCTCGGGACTTCCCTCGCAACCACAGTGCGCCCTTAGCAACAGGCTAACTACTGGGCCGATTTGGACCAAATTCGGTATACGGTCCCAGAATGCTTTGAAAATGAAAACAGATAGATCAGTGATGACGTCACGTGACTTCCCTAGCAACCAGAGCGCCCACTTAGCAACGGGCTAACTACTGGGCCGATTTGGACCAAATTCGGTATATGGACCCCAAAATGCATTGCAAATGAAAACAGACAGATCGAAGTTTACGTCTTTTGATTTCCCTATCAACCAGAGTGCCCCCTTAGCAACGGGCTAACTAATGGGCCGATTTTGACCAAATTCGGAATACGGACCCAAAATGCATTGCAAATGAAAATAGATAGGTCATTGTTGACGCCACGTGACGTCATTAGCAACCAGAGCTCCCCCTTAGCAACGGGCTGACTACTGGGCCGATTTTGACCAAATTCGGTATGCGCACCCAAAATGTATTGCAAAAATCCAGAAGCACAGGATTAGCAGTTTCATAATTACTCTCAGAATTATCTGTTGTGATAACTACAAACAATACCGGTACGTCGGTATTTTTTTCAGTGAAATTAATGAAAACGGCTTATTGAAATTGGCACATAAAGCTCTAGGCCTATTTACTTCAAACGACAAGTCTGTGCTGTCTTGGCACATAAAGCTCTAGGCCTATTTACTTCAAAGAACAAGTCTGTGCTGTCTTGTGAAGTTTGTGTGTCTGTTGGGCAAATCGCCCAGAAACCTGGTCCAAATCGTTCACAAACATGGACCGAATCATCCAATAGTCTGATCCGAATCGCCCAGAAATGTGGTCAGAATCGTCCATAGATCTGGGTGCGAAACGTCCTATATAAAAATCTGGTCCGAATCATAAAACTACATTTGTGATACTCAGTTTTATTATTTTAAAGATGGCCTTTTCACTAAAACTGCATTGGAATATTATCATCGTCCTTTTTTTGCCAGCACTGCTGTATTTTCTTGTAGAGGCTACTAAACGTTGGTAATAGTAACAATAAATGCTACACCGTACGCTATTTGTGAAAAAATAAAAATGAACGCAGCAATTTCCGTAACTCATTGGATAAATTGCGGAAAACAACGACGCCATAAATATATCTTCCAATCAAAGCAATGATAAAATTATCTTTCAATCAGAGGATTGGAAAATATCTTCCAATCAAAACGCAGATAAAAGTAGTTATCTCGAAATTTGGTTGGTCCCCTATTCTTTACCAGTAAATGTAGGCCTGCAGCACATTAGGCCTAATGCATCACTTTCGCTCGCTTTTAGGTTTGCCTAAATTTCATATTATATTGTAGGTCTGATATGTTTTTAGGGGGAAATAAATCTACAAGACAGCATGTACATGCATTAGTTCACAACGCAAAATGTTTTGTTGGACGACCCCTTAAACACTGTTTTAAATTTTGTTAAGTTTATGTTATTATAATTTGAAAAACACTGTGAGTTGCGCGCGCTTCTTGGTTTTACCAAAGTTCATATTAAATGATGTCAATGATACCATTCAATAAAGTTGAGAAACAAGAAGTTGAGAAATGTGTATGCTTAATCTCTTTAGACGCCCCTTTACGTGATATAAAAGTTAAACGACATATAAAGCCTACAGTTGAGCGTACATGAGACAATCGCCAGTTCATACCGGAAAAGTGAAGGTTTTGCTCCATTGACTCAGGTCGCAGTAAAATTGCCAGTCGCACGCACTTGGTCAGTAAACGAGGCTCTGAGACTGGTAATTTTACTTTGCCCCAGTCAACGAAGTTCAACACTGCGAAAAATGTTCAGTTTAATGTAGTTCTTTCGAGTCTCGACTTGGCAAGTATTGCGCGACATTACAATCGGATTCTCAAATAACCGGTAATCGGTCAGCGACCATTTTTGGTAATTGGTTGAACACTAATTTCAAGTCAGTAATGCAAATAGGGTTGACTATTCATTTGATCCTGGATGTTTTATCGCTTTGAAGTCTGAACGGCTGTCTATCGGTCTTTACTCCAGCATAATCAACTTAGAGTGCCCATTCGGTACCTGTGAAATAAATAACAAACCACGTCAAGACTACGACATATTTATTACACATCCATTCAACTTTCAACCCCTGTATTTAACGGAATAGCCGCTATGACATAAATGATTCTGTATTCAATGGGTGATGTACAAGCCGGAACTTCTTTCCCAGCACCGTTCATACTAGTTCCTTTTTCAGCGAGACATTAGTTACGCGTCGAGAAGTTTCCTAATTTCGTTATACAGTTATCGACAGTCTGTCGCATAGTGTGAAAATGAAAACGTCCAAAGCAAAATAAAGACGGTTGACAAAAAATTAGTTCACCAGAAAGAGATAATATTTAAAAAAAAGACCAATCATTTCCAACCAGAACATTAACCCAGTCCCGTGGCCGTCTCGTTTTGTGGATCCGTTATATCTAAATTGGTCAACTTTATTTCGGTAAATCTTCGTACATCTTTACATGCTTCGCACTTATTTTAAAAATGTTTCTCCCAGCTGTTTTGCAAATCTGCACAAATTGTACTTATATTTTTACTAACAGTAATAGCCACCAACTGGTTAGGCGTGAATAGGCACCAGCCGAAGAGAAACAGCGATACGAATTTCAACAAACACTAGTTCCGAAAAGGTTGTTTTGATTTTTTATCGATCCATTTGATCAGTACTGCTTCAGTCAAAACAAACGGACTCTTCACCGTTGGGTTTAAACATTGGAATTAAAATTTATTTATTTAAATGAATTTTAATGATAGGCTCTGTAACAAACACAGAACGTGTGTGTGTTTGAATCGGTGGGTGTTTTACATAACTCGTTGGAATGGCGTAATCATATTTCGCTCGAGCCTACGGCCCCAGAATGGCTAGGGAATTCCTTCACAAAACAAACCAAACCAGGAACAAGATTCTACAAACTCATCTCCATCACAACCACCTCCAAACAAGAAGTCCCGCAGAAAACATAAAAGAGGATAAGCTGCTTCCTTCTCCATTCCTCCTTTGCCACGCCCAGACAAGTCAAAATCATCTACAGTTCAGACATTCACCCCCCCCCCCCCCGCCCGCGCCATCACAGTAGGGATAAATCATGTTTGCACCCTGCAGTCGATCAACTTCACGACGCCTCGAGTGCGAGTCGATAACAAAAACTGCCCCCTGGTTGGATGTGGGATGCGGTGGGCCTACGGTACATTCCCGCGCAAAATCCAGGCGTTATAATGTGATCAACCCCTTTAGTATTACAGCGGATGATCTGTGCCTAACACTAAATTTACTTTTTTGAGTTTGGTGATGGGCATAGATCATCTATGACCTAAAGAAATCACTTGTTTCGCGTCAGCTTTGGTTGACCATGTGACCAAAAGGGACCAACGGCCTTTTAATGCTTCTGGGACTTGGGGCGATACTGTCCGATCTGGATGTAGTTTTTTGTGTTTCTTCTCCTCGCTTGTGTCTACTTAAAGGATAGTTCTTCACCTCGTATGTTCCTTTATTTAATTGTATTTTACATGTGACGTATAGTTGTATCTTTGAAAAACAATAAAAAAATAAAAAAGGTAACAAAGACTCCAATTCAGATGCAATTATCCCGACAGGATATATTATCAGGATTGGAGATCACCCAGTATCACCGCATAGTTACGCCCATTATTGCGGACCCTCTTTACCGATTTGATGATCATCTTGTACCGTATACCCATTTTTGTCTAGTGGCACTGACGTAAACTGTTTATATACCGGCGTTCCGGACTGCTGAATTATTTATTTATTTATTTATTTATTTATTGATGTTTAAGGTCACATATTTATGCACAATGGCTAATCATGACCGTGACAGTTTTACGGGTGGAGGAAGCCGGAGTACACAGAGAGAACCACCGAGCAACGACGAGCAACTGCCAGCTCCCCAACATCGTAACTCCGCACTGCAGCACAGGCAGGGTTAGATTGGTTAATGACATGCGTACCATCGACATGCAGTACGCCTTAGTACACGGCGTCATCGTTCCCCCATGCGGGCAATGGAGATGAAGTGTCTTGCCCAAGGACACAACGCGGTTGCCGCAGGTGGGATTCGAACCGAGGACCTCTCGGCTTGCAGCCTGCACCTCTACCTACAGAGCCACCGCGCTCCCGACTGCTGAATACTAGTAACAAACTTGAAACGGGTATTGAAGTCAAGTGTCAACTTTTCAACAACAATTATCCATAGACTTTTATCAAGTAAACAACTCAATTAGTTTTATTTTTCAGACAAGAATACTTTCGATGAATAAATGAACCGAAATACAATTCGTCTTTCAATTCATTGGTTCTCCTTCAGTGTGTTATCTGTAAAATTTATGTTTCTTCCTTGTGTTCTGTTTACATGATAAAGTTTAGTCAACAGCGTGTTCAAAGGTACTTCCTTTATTGGTGGTTCAATGTTTTTTTTCTCAAAAAGACACAACAAACAAAGGTAATCCTGAGATCAAAATTTAACCACTTTCATGGTCTCTTGCCTTTATGAGTGCACATAAACTTCTGTTAAAGTGCGACATTTCTTCAGTGTGACTATCGAATCTTCGCTTTTCAATTTTATTGACAAAAGGCTACATGGCTTCATTTTCTGCAACCGTGATTTCGTTTGTCACCAAAATTGAATTAAATAACAAACCATGAATACTCACTGAGGCGTCTCTTTCGACAATAATTATTAAACTGTAATAATTAGAGACATCCGATGGGGGGGGGGGGGGGGGGGGGTTGATGCTGTCGCTGAGTACCTTCCTCTGGGATGGAGGCGTAAAATGGCTGTGTATAGCGACACACGCCCCACGAAGAATGAATAGGTCTATGTACTATTGGAGAAGAGCGAGAGGTCACAAAGTTGTCAATACGGAAATCACCCATCCCTGACTTATCTCGTCATGAAAATCGACTTTCGATAAAATTATCTCCCCTGAAAGAAGGCCCAACTATGAAGCATGTAATTGTTGATAAAACACATATGGCATTAGTAAGAATACCGAGAAGTTACCCTTTATATCTTTTGATAAATGGAAACAACAGACAGCTCCCGGAGCTGTCTGTTGTTTTCGTTTTATAAGGGTTACAACAGGAGACTCGTCTTTTTATGGCAGCTTATCAGAACCAACTAAGTAACTGTCCAATTTGGCCCTTTGTTAAGCGAATGTGTTTTTACGGTATTTTGCAAATCTTTCCTCGTAGACTTTTATAATAATGGAAAGGATAGTAACTAAATCACCCGGGGAGTGGAGTTATCGCCCAAAAGAATTACTTTCAAATTCTGCACATGTGGACAAAAACACAAGCAATGTTTCAGCCAATAAACCTCCAGGTATAACGCGGAGGTCCATTGTTGGAACTTTGCTTGTGCTTGTAATGCTTTGCAACAGATTTGCAATTATTACTTGGACGGAATCTCCACCCTGCGGGTGATTTAGTGATAATACACCCTTCACGTATTGTATATGTCTTCTTATTTTTAAATGAGTTTAAATAGAGATTAATATTCAAACAGGCTGCGAAAAGAAATTGAAAAAGCCAGCTTCTGTATTTTTATACTACTCTACGGGAAAATGCATGAAGTCTCTGAAAAGATGCGCAGATAGATAATACAACTTCGCGAACATTTCAGAATTTCAATTTTTATATGAAATTCCCATACTCATAGTTTTCAATTTACTGACAGATTTAGAAAATTAAGGGGAACTAACATTTCTGTAAATCCTTTCCATGACGAAAATTGTCAGCCATGCCTATAACAAGGGCCACTGAATCAAGGCGTGGTATTAATATAGGTTGAAAACTTGATAGACAATCATTGTAAAATAACTACCCCTAAAGTAAATTACAAAAAAATTATCAGCAGAAGACTGACTGACCCTTTCACGTGCGAATGTGTGTCATTTATATCTTATTTCAAACAATTATTCCAAAGAATCAAGATGGGAGCACGGTCACGCATTGTTTAGGGTTTTGGTCCTTAAACCGAAAGATGCGCAGTGGCGCAGTAGGTAGAGGTGCAGGCTGCAAGCCGAGGGGTCCTCGGTTAGAAGCCCACCTGCGGCAACCGCATGTTTTGGAAGCCCAAAAATGAATTTTTAGTTATAAGAGGATTTTTTTTACGGGTTGACCAGAAATTAATTAAGACGCTTAGGGGTTATAGCACCTTTTCATTTGTACTCACGCGGAAACCAATCTGATATTGTGGACTGCGGTTTTAACTGTTTTACTACAATACAATTTTTCTTGGTTTTAACATCAAAGGGAAAAAAATAGGCAAACGTCAGCTTGTATATTTTTATATGGTTAGTTAGGACAATATCTATATTATATGCCGCAGCATTGCTAATATGAAGCAAAAAAATGTATTAACTTCTAACAGTTGACGAAAATGCAATTTTCTATCATTTTACATAGAATTATACAGGAAATAACAGTAGCATTTTAAATCAGCGTGGGAAAAAATTGGTTGAATGAAATATTTCGATACTATCACCAACTGAGAGCATATATATTGTTCTTAAAGGATTGATGCTCACAGCGAATATAACTTTCGTAGGTTTTATATAATGTTGAGAAATATAAAAATTCCCCATTCAATTAGTGTTAATTTTTGCCAGCCAATTTTTAGCAACCAGGGGAGATAACCTTTTGTAAGTCGATGTGAATGACGAGAAAAGTTGACAATGATTAAACAAATAATTGAAGATGAGGTTGGAAAATTTGTTTTTAAATGAGTATTTAAAAAAAAATTACAAAAATGACGACCCTTATTTATTATTAGCCTGGTGAAATTCCAAAGTGTTGCGAAGAAGCAAATGGAACAGAAAATTTCTCAGTCCGCGGTTGTAATCGGAAATAGTAATTTGTGTACACGAAATAATAATTCGTGCGCCCGAATTAAAAACATTTTCTACACTGTCACCTATTGAGCTCCATATAATCAGAATATTGTAAACAAATGCTGGTTTTTCGTGTCCCTATTCCTAGCGTAAATGTGTGAATGCCGGTATTCATTCCCAACAGTAATTATCCTATTTTATTACAGAAATATCGACAACAGTGGCCTGAAAATCATAATCACGCTTTAGAATTGTAAGCTTAAAGCTTTCAGAACAAGAACAATTTTGTCGACTCAGGATATTTCATGTAATTCCTCAAAATTATTTACTTTGGTTAACCCAGTTACCCCACACCACTAGAGACAACATTTGTATACATATTTCATAAATAATCAGAGGTTTTTACATGGTTAGTTTATTTATCAAATCAAAACAATTAATCGCAGCAATTCTCAGATCTATTATAGTTTTCTGACGGTTTTATTGTTTCTCATTCTTTTCACAAAATCCAAAGTTTTCTCTTCTCCTACTCCTAGTTCAGCTATCCGAACGTCTCGGCTTCCCCAGTGGGGAAGCCGCGACGTTCGGACAGCTAAACTCTCTTCTCCTTCTTTGACGAATCTCCGCTTTCGACTGTAAATTTCAGTTTGCGATGAATTTTGTGTTCAACTCGCTTCTTTTTTCTTCTCTTTATCCACCTAAATCTTATTAGTTGCTGTCATTCATTCCGCACCATTCACAAACTACTCCCTGGTAACGCCATTTTTACTAGCTGGCTGCTTTCGACGAATAGCAAACGATTTCGCTATAAACAAAATGGCTGCGCCTAGAAACACATCAAGGGAGACAACTGTGACTTGGTTCATGTGAACCGAGATCAGCGTCATAGCAGCCGAGTTTGAAGTCATATCAGCCGAGCTCGATAATAGGCAATTCTGAGAAGTAAAATGATAGATAATAATTAAGTGAGCAACCGCGTTCCCAGTCTGGGGTGAGCTTGTGTAGTAAATTGTGTAGAACGAAGACAAACACCACGTGTCCAACTAATGCAACCCAGACTCAAACTGCGCTCGTGGCGTAATAGTGAGTTTGAAAACCTAACCATTACCCCCCTTTCAGAGTGGTGTGCATAAATTTTGCGCAACCGAAAATCATATCTACCGTTAGACAGCGAGACAACACAACAAACGATAATGTGAAAGTAAGATAAGTAATGGTTTAATCCTAAAACTAGTGTATAAGGCGACAACATTTCTCAAACGTACTCACCAAACTTTATCACTCACGCTGACTTATACTAAAGTTACTTGTCAAGTAATATAAATTAGAGATCTTCTCATCACTTACGTTTATTACTGTTGAAAAATTTTATTGTTCGGCTCGTTGATATGTTTGCATTTTAAACAGTGAGCAGACGAGACTTACAGAACTTAAAAAAAACAAAAAAATCCCTTTTTGCTTCCAAAACATAGCTTATGACCCCTGATTGGAACGAGCTCGGCGAGCTCGTTCCAATGAGGGTCATAAGTTATGTTTTTGGAAGCAAAAAAAAAAAAAACCCTTTATTATTCCCAAAAAATAAATATCAAGCGTCGTCTCCTGGTCGTTTTGGGTAAATAGTTAATCATAATAATTGAATTATGTCACAATCAACTCGACATGCCGACGCCTCAGGTGTTTGAATACGACTTCAGCCACACCAATGAAAGATATAAAGGAAGAAGGAGAGACAGGGAAAGAAAAAGAAAAAGAATAAAAAAACGTTAACATATGTGCGCCGGCCTCTTCATCATTCGTCATATGTTTTGGAACTAAAAGTTTGAAAAATAATAAAATTTGAACGCTGAAATTTATGTATAATGCAGGATGAATGTGACCGTTACGTTGTATAAAAGCACGAGTTTCATGAGAAGCTTGATATCAGGGTTGGTTGGCTAACTGCCAAAGGTATTGTGTGGGGTGGGGAGAGGGGTAGTGAATTTCTCGGTGGTGACGCGCCGCGTATGATCTGGAAACTAAAATGGATTTTCGACCCTCATATGCTTAACAAAGCTAATGTTTCCTTTTCATGTGCTATTTCTAGAACGTTTCCTGCCTCCGATCTATCACATTGATTTGAATAATGATCGAAAGATCACATTTAGGCCGGGCAAGCGTCGCAAGATCCAGACTCTTTCGCTCACAGCTGTTGACCTCTTTCCTGTTGAACCGGTTAAAGACAAGCACTCGCACAATTTATTCAGTTCCGCCCCTACTTGTACTTTTTCACTTTATAAAGAGCATTATTGCGATCTTATCTGTCATTAATTTTGTCGAATGTCAATGCAGTCATCGATTTGATAAGATAGTCGTTAAATAAAACCATAAGTTTGTTATCCAAAACGACCCGACTTTTGTCAACAAATGTTCCCACACTTGGAAACGCCTCTCGTCTCTGTTTTATAATGAAGATCCGTCCAACAGCTGATAGCATAACTGAGTTGCTATACATTTATTCGATTGTATTAAATATCAGTTGTGACATAATACATAGCCCACTAAGTTCTATAAATAATACAGCCATTTCAAGTCTTTGAAATTATATACAGTCTTTTCAGTTCTCGATACTTGTTCAACCATGGGCGTCCACAGCAATAAACAATATTTTAAACAAAACTCATAGGTTATTTTTCAGCAGGCGACGGTTGTGGTTTTCTAAGACGAAGCACGAGAAGGACCAGGAAGTTTCCAGTCTCTGGACCAACGGACACCAGGTCGTCCATGAGCTGAAAGCTTGCCATTATTATATACACTTTTATCAAACGTTATAATAAACAATCCGAGGGTGAAAAAATGTACATTATATATAGTTTTACTCAATGATCATTTGTACTGAAAATAATTTTGAGACGCCACTGCGTTTCCACTACAACCCATGGATGTGGGTTTAAATTATAACCAACCCTCCCCATAATTATAAAATAGATTTGCTCAATTCTATTGTGAATAATATTTTGTTGGTCGATTCCTTTCAGTAATCGGGCGCTGAAAGGCCTTATTAGTAAAAAAGGAATCGCCTTAACTCCTTCCATGCTGATGGCGATATTTCCAACAAAGGATAGGAAATCGCCACTAATTAAGTACAATTCTGAAGCGTTTAACACAATCGTCCCCTGTAAATATAATCATTTTTTGCCATTAAATTAAACTGTCATGAATTGTCCATCGAATCTAGTCATGACAGCTTGGAAGAATCCTTGACTACATTCAATTGGAAATTTAAAGTAAGTGTAATTTCGGTACATTTAACTCTTAACCCGCTGAGTATTTTCAAGTTATTTTTCATCAAATCTAGTCATGTCTGCTATGCATGACTAGATTTGTTGAAAAATTCATCTAGATATAACTCAAGAAATCATTGGTGAAAAAATCCATTCACTTTCAGGGAAAAAAAAATGGATTAAATGTGCCCAAATTATATTTAATTCAGTGGCAAGAAAAATCCTGTTCTGGGTGGGAAAATCTTCCAGCAGCATGAAAGAAGTTAACAAAATCTTCCTCTGTAAATTTAATCACCTATTTGACCATTCATTGCTTGAGTTAAAGTGTCATGAATTTTCCATCTAATGTATTCACGGCTGCTTCGCTGCAGCTATGACTAAATTAATGAAATAAACATTAAAGATACTCAAGCGATTTAGGAGTTAAATTAAAAAAACAAAACACTGTTAAATTCCAATCACGTTGTCAAGAGAACGCATTGCTTGCCGTTGTACTTTTGCTGATATGGTCGTAAGGATTTCGTTTACCCCATACCGTCTCTGCACATCTTCGGCGCGGTAAAACCTTCAGTTCACTTTTCGTATAACGTATTGCAGAGTGAAATGCACGATGCAAAGAAACGAAACTAAATATATCCCAGGTAATGATAACACTGCTTGGCCCAACCGCTGATTTGCCGCGACCAACATCAACCACGTGCACCGCGAGACATTTTCTTTTCTACCAGCATTCAAACACAAACTGTTTTATAATACCCCCACCCCATGGCGCGTTTTCAATCCCTCCCACTAAAATATTGATCCTTTCTCTTATGCCCTTCTCCATCTGTTATGTTTTCATCTTATTCGCGCATCGGGTTCTCAAAAAGTCTCTTTCGCCTGGGCAAGTATTTAAGGTATTGTAAAAGGAAATGTTCCAGGGTCTCCGATGCCCTTAGGCCGCATATCCGGTACTTGGCTGAAAGGCAACATATTCGGTCATACAACAAAATTAAAGTTAACAATATGTAAGTGTTTTGGTGTTATCAGAATATCAGATGAAAAAAGATATTGAGGCGTGTGTCCACCTATATATTTCAAAGTTGTTTTTCCATGTCACAAAGCATTTTGCCACGAATCGGTGACCAAGGTATAAAAGGTACCAGTCCTCACCACCTGTCCCCACTGGTCCTGCCCACCCAAGAATTGTGTCGCACAGTTCCGTCGGATTTCATTCAATATACTAATATTTCAAGAAATTGGTAGGGCTAAGTTCTTCTGTTGGTGGTCTAGATCATATAACCTCTCGCAGAAAATTACATTACAAAACATCACTTCATGTAACTAGCAGGCAGCGATGCTCTGCATCTTTAGTTTGGGTAAAACATTTCAAGGTCTTCACCTTAAGGAGAAAAACACGATCTCCTCCACTGTCTGGATTCTATTTTTCGTGCCCCACCACTCTCGTTAATTGCACAATCGAGATTAAATTATCTGAAAGTTTGAAGACTGGACACATAGTTTACCAAGCTCCCAAGTCACCAGTCCAATTCTATTAGGAATTGGACGCTGTTATGGCCTGGAACCAGTCTAGCCCTTAAATAGTCCATCGCCCATGTTTCGAATAAATCGTCTGGAATATTTCAGTTGGGCGGTTCGCTTTATCGACCAAATGGAATATCCCAGACGAAGAACCTGAAAGTACCATAAACATTAATTATCTTTGAATCAACTCAAGAAATGTTTCTCAATCGAGACGGGATTGACCGAATCTTTGATGGCATTATCACTGTGAATGAAGAACACCACAGATGAAGTTTTATGATTACGCAGCGCAGTCCCATAATTAACCCTTTACCCAACGTAACGGCCAAAACCGGCCAGCGCTATTCTCTAAAATCGCCAATTAATTTTCATTATTTTTTTCATTTTTGTCTCAAAAACATAGGTTATGACCCCTCATTGGAACGAGCTCGTTGAGCTCGTTCCAATGAGGGGTCATAACCTATGTTTTTGAGACAAAAAATGAAAAAAATTAGTTATTCGAGAATTTTTTTTGCATGTGTCGTCTGCTTTTCATGTTAGGTAAAGGGTTCACGCATCGATGTTTTCTTGGTGAATTCAATACTTATTGACTGGGATATCTACCACCGGAACACGAAAAATATCTGTGTATCTTGGTAAATGATGAGACATCACATTGTTTCAACTGTCGTCTTGTCGCAAACTGCTCGAAATGTGGGTAAACAAACATCCAACAACAGTGTCGAATTCCGAACAGAATTAGACTGGTGACCTGAGAGTTTGATAGTGTACTTGTTGAAAAGATTTTGAAATAAGAGTCACAATACTGGCCAAAATATTTCAATGACCAAGCTGTCAATGATTGAATCATACCTCCACGGGACTCTTGAAACATTCATTCACATAAAAGTATGTTTTTACATCCATTAGCCAATTATTGTTCATCGACCAATTGATAAAAAGCTCCGTCATTATAAACCCTTTACCCAACGTAACGTTCAAAACCGGCCAGCGCTATTCTCAAAAATCGCCAATTAATTTTCATTTTTTGTCTCAGAAACATAGTTTATGACCCCTCTTTGGAACAAGCTCGTCGAGCTCGTTCCAATGAGAGGTCATAACCTATGTTTTTGAGACGAAAAATGAAGAAAAGTAGTTATTCAAGAATTTTGTTAGCAAGTGTCGTCTGCCTTTTCATGTTAGGTAAAGGGTTAAAAAAGGTTCTTTCTTTGCTTAAGTGTATATGAGTACTCGAAGTTGTAAATATAATTAGTATATTCTGTTTTTGAAGTGTAAGGAATGAACCCCATAATCGCGCTATCGACTGGAACAAGAGGCGCCCCTGTGTTTTTGTTATGTGTGAATAATAGTTCTAAAGTTATGTGAAGTGTCTAAGTATGGGTTTTGATAATGAACAGAACTCAGCATGAAAGCGAAGTGATATAGGAATTAGACTTTCCAGTGTTACGATTCTCACAAATATTCTATCAGAACCACCTTGTCTTCTAAAACAGTCAACTTGAGGCGTACATTCTAGGGGGTGGGTAGGGGTGGGGAGGTGGTTACCACGACATTGCCGATTGGGGTAAATGATTACGATAACTGCTGATTCCCTGAATAACTCTCCGAGAAACAAAGGCATGTGTACATGACAGCTGTCGGTCAAACTCATGTCATTGTCGGGCAATCATGTGTTACACTTTCCTCACTATCGGAAGATTGTTCAAGGGCAGGAACCCCTCCTTCAGCACACCACTTGCGGCTCTGTGGCGGCTATTGAAAGCTGCACATTGTCAAAAATATCGCCGTGTAGAATTTTAGTATACGAAATACCGACACAGAATTGTTCATATTCCGTAGAATAAACATTGTTTAGAACGAATGCATTTCTTTGTTTTCTGTTCCAGCGAGATGGCATCGGCTTTGTTGAAAGATGACTTGTCATGACAGAGTCCATTCTTAACCCTTTAAGCCCTCCTTTCCTGGAATGGTATCGTCTTGGTGTGCACTTACAGTGAGGTGGGTCAGTAAAATATTAATATACAGGGATGATAAAATAATAACTGCAGTCTGCAGCCATCTGGCTGCAGACTACAGTTATTATTTTATCATCAATGCTCCATGTATAGAAGACCTCTTATGATAAGACAAAAACGGGACGAAATTATGCATTGGACCGATAAATAGGTCTTACGAGTTGAAGGGGTTCTGAAAGACGAATTAATATTTTCAATCTGCAGCCATAAATGTGCAATTTAAATGAGTTTCGGAGCCAGGGAAGGGACTGGGGTCTTCAGCACCCTCACTTATTTGGCCAACACATATTAAAATATTTTTAAAAGTAAATGAAAGGCAATACTTATATTATTATCCATCCTGATGACTTAATACACTTAATTGATAGTTATTCAACACTTGACATCCTTAAAATCAAAACAACTGTACGAGTCGGCGGTGGGGCGGTACTACCCTAATAGCGTATCAGATTACACGATGTAGGCTTATTGTGCGATCTGGGGGTTTTTAGGGAATTTGTGGCCTAAATATTGTACCGATACGGCGTAGATAGTCCACTAACACTTTAATATCAACCAAATCGCGCAAAGGGTCGAACTTTTTTAAAGGATTGTCCCAGAGAGAGTCCCAAAGCATCGCTTGCATTACAACCACCACTCCGGTACATTAACCCTCTGCATTCACATTAGAAATGCCAAGTCCCAATTTTGTTCTTTGGATACCACTGGGAATTGAATTAAATCAATCTTGTTTGACAGAGCTCAATGAGCTCTGTCAGACAAGAATGAATCGATTAAATTCCTAATTGCGTTTGGAAAACAAATGTGGCTTGAAATTCTGATATTTCAACATGAGAGTGTAGCGGTTTAAAACTCGTCCCGCGATTCTTGGTTTAAAACTATTAATTAAATCTACTCATCATGTCTGTAAAACAACCTTCTAGTGTAATGATGCTAAGTGGGATATTAGTTCCCTGGTTCAGTTCCTTTACCAGCTGAACAAAAGGTTGTCATTGCAGAAAATATGGCTATTCACCGTAACACTTTATGGTAGCAGTACCTCCAGTTGGATACCAGTCTTTTTCCGTGTTTGGCACATCAAATTTCTTTTACAGTGTTCTCAGTTAGCATTGGTCAGGGGAGCCACCCCAGCCCTTGGCACAAAACATTAGGGTGCAGTTATTGTGACACTAGTCTGTTAAGAGAAATTAGTCATGTCTCTATTAAAATCCGATTTCGAAGATTTAGAGATAAACTGATTGAATGTCCGAATCCATCTCAAAAAGATTGTGCGACATTCTGACGTTTGTTGCACGTTGTGGAAAAGAATGCGTTTGTTTGACAGAGCGTCCGTTATAAAAAATAGTCTCCGATGACGTAGCTACTTTACAGCATTCAATAATAGACTTTTATGGCAACAAGGGTTCAAAACTTGTTAAATAATGGTACTGGGAGAAATTCGAACAAACGAAAGGTTCACGGTTGCACAAAAATTCAACTGCGTACCTCCTGGATGTTATCGAATGACCTTGCTTTTATCATTTTAAATATATGAGTCAAATAGCCGCCAAAAGACATTCAAATAATGAGATCTGTTATAATCTCCAATGCACACGGGGACGTGGCTAGTGGGGTGGGGGCTCTGATTTTAGCCCTGTACCACCCCCTCTCCACAGACAGCCGAACATTCTAATTTTGATAAAACCAGTTCACCCCAACCTTGAGTGTGAATGTCTCAACTGCTGCCTGTGGATTTCCAGCTAATGTAGAAGAAAAAAGACGGCACCCCTCATCCTTTGTGTTCCAAATATCTGTCCTTTGGATTCTAGAGTTTGAAGTCGGATCTTGGGTGCATCCAGGCGGCACCTACAGTGCTATACATTGCAGATGGAGCGTTATGGCACTCACGGGATGAAATGTTGAAATTTTAAACTGTTGGTGGTTTAAGGTTTGAAATGTCCAACTATCGACAATTTTGTAGGGATTGGGGGTGGTGAGGCCCACCAATCCCCCTGCGCCACATCCCTGAATACAGGCATTTAGTTTATCTATTTGTTCAGGCATTTAGTTTATCTGTATGTACAGGCATTTAGTTTATCTATAGGCATGTCAATCTCGGAAACCAACAGGGAGTATAGCCATTTCAGTTGTCAAAAGTTAGCTTTAATAATTCCATACTTTTCTTTCAGGTGTTTATGTTGATAGATATATTGTTTTAGTGTTGTATAGATGTGATTTGTAATAAAAGATAGTTATATTAGTGTTTAGTTTAGTTTCTCTGTCGGATTTTAGTGCCGTGTTTCCT
Organism: Pictodentalium vernedei; assembly: GCA_031216915.1. NCBI lineage: Eukaryota > Metazoa > Mollusca > Scaphopoda > Dentaliida > Dentaliidae > Pictodentalium > Pictodentalium vernedei. The sequence goes on along the minus strand of CM062296.1, from coordinate 604,297,743 downwards.
ATCTTCGCGCGGGTCATTTTCGGTGTTTTGTTTTGTTTTGTTTTGTTTACGTTTTCGACCGCTTTCTCAAATTTTAAGTTTCTCTTTGTAATGTTAGCTATGGTTGCTATGGACGGTAAGTGTGTCTTGGCGCGGGAGGTTCAGACAAGCAGCGTAGAGACGGTTAGTATAGGTGTACAGGTGGGGGCAGTGGTCGAGGCCAGCACAAGGGGGGGGGGGGGGGGGGAGTGGCTAGTGAGTTATCAACGGACGGCCAGCAGTCGCGGTGTGTAAGCACTGTGATATGGTCTATGTGGATGGGCGTGAGCTGGGGGAGTTGGGGATGTGCGCTATCTGCGTAGAGTTAATGATGCTGTTAGAGGCCTATGTAAAGTTGGAGGAAGAGGTGCAGCTGGTGAGGGGAAACATGGGGAAGGCAGGAAAGTCTGGTGTTACCCCAGTTAGGGTGGCATTCGATGGGGGGGGGGGGGGGGGTGGGTGGGTAGTAGGAAACGGATTTTTGACGTGAATAGTGGGTCTTTTGGGAATAGGAAGGTGCGTCGGGTTGAGGGTATGGGAGAAGTAGAGGCTAGAGTGTCAAGTCCCCAGGTGAGTAGTGTGAGTCGGGGGGACAAAAGGCGTATTCTTTTAGAATCGGATAGCGAGGGAGATTGCGGTGACCATGTGGCGTCTGTCAGGGCAGGAGCCAGAGGGAAGGTTAGGAAGGTGGTAAACGAGGACAGGGAGGCTTGTAGTGGGAGTGGGCAAAAAGTGAAGTGCAGTGTCCAAAATAGATTCAGTGTGTTAGGTAATTTCGAGAATTCTGAGGAGCAGGTGGGGCCTGAAGAGGTGGAGGTAGGCTTGGGGGTTAGTGTGGCTGAGTGCAAGCCTGCGAGCCGGTCCAGTGGGAACAGAAGTGGTAACAGGGGTAATAGGACAGGAAAGAGGCAGTTGGTGGTTGCAGGGAGTAGTATAGTGCGGGGGTTAGATAGGGTGGTGTGTGGACCCGACAGTGTCAACAGGACCAATTTGTACTTTCCGGGGGCTAGGGCGGAGGACCTAAGGGACAAAGTGGGTGGATTAGTAAAGGGGTCAGGCCCAGACCCTGTGGTTGTTGTACACGTGGGGAACAACAACATCAGGGAGAGAAAATCGGGTCAGCTTATTGAGACTTAAAAGGACCTAATAACTCATCTGAATGCCAAGAATGCACAGGTAGTGGTTTCGGGGCTTCTCCCAGTACTAAGTGGTGGGGGCGAGCGAAATTCACGGATCATTGGAGCCAATGAGGAATTGGGGGAGTACTGTAAGGAACTTGGGACACCCTTTATAGACAATTGAGGATCATTTTGGGGCAGAAAGGACCTATATGGAAGGGATGGTCTCCATCTTAGCCCAAGGGGTACAGAGGTTTTAGGAAGAAATATGTTGCAGGTGGTGGAGCCTTTTTTGGTATAGGGAGGGGAGGGGGAACAGAGAAGGGGGAATGAACACAGGAAATGTGTTACGAACCATAGTTGTAAAAAATGGAATAAGGAGGGTAAGGAAAAGGGACCAAAAATCCACTTGAATAGGCATAGCGTCCCAAGGAAGGCACAGGTACACAAAGTAGGACATACAAACTTACAGGGACTAGATAATAATGGGACCAGTAGGCGGAAGCCAATGAATCTTGATACCCTGAAAGTGGGGTATAGCAACATCCAGGGTCTCCATCGGAAAGTAAGTGAAATTGCTACATTGATCGAGGCAGAGGAGTATGACGTCATGGGCCTAAGCGAAACGTGGATAAGACACGAGGAACGGGTAGACCAAGTAAGGGGGTGCGTGTGGATAGGTGTAGGGCGAACGGAAGGCAAGAAAAAAGGGAAGGGGTAGGCATATACATTAAAGAGGATTTAAAACCGTCGCTGATCACAGACCTGGAAGAGGTCAGCACCTCGGCTGATGTATCGAAAGAAATTGGATGGGTAATGATCAATCTGAGAAACAAAAGTATTGCCATTGGGGTTGTGTACTGTGCGGTGCAGGGAAGCAAACCCGAGTGGAATGACTCGATATACTAAGGGCCAATATCACAGAGCTACAAAACAAGGGGCTCGGTATAATTCTGATGGGTGACTTTAATGGCCACACAGGTGACAAGGAAGAAGGCATAGAGGGTGGGGACAAGAAAGTCAACAGGAATGGAAGGAAGCTGTTGAACTTCACAAACGAGCTCGGTCTGAAGATTCTGAACAGGGACGCGAGGTGTAAGGGGAAATGGACATGGGAGAGGAACGACAGAAAATCAATAATCGACTACATTCTCACAGATATTAATTTATGGAGGGAGGTGATAAGGGTAGAAGTGGATGATGATGGTAAAATGGAGGTGGATAGTGATCACAACTTGATTACAGTGACGATCGGGGCCAAAAATCTATTAAAAATCAAAGGAAGCTTTAAGGAGATTTGGAGACCCCAAAAAGTTGCTGACTGGGCGAAGTTCAATGAAAAACTGAAACCAAAGCTTGCAACCGTACCCAAGGGGGGCAGTGTCCAGAAGACGGCGGACGCCATAGTTTCGTGCCTAGTGTAGGAAAGATCAGGGTGCCAACACGGGAACTTGGGTATAGAGTGAATGAAGAACTGAAAAGGGCCATAAAGGGAAGAAAAGCTAAATGTGCTGGTGCTGCATACAGAAGAAGTAGAAAACTTAAGGGGGCAGAAAGCAATGAGGCCACAGTAGCAAAGGAAGAATATCAACAAGCATGAAATAAAGTAAATAAGATTAAAGACGATAATCGGAGAGTGCGAAATAGTAGTCTTATTAGGACAATAAGAACGACAGGGAGGGGGGGGGGGGTCGAGTTCGAATGTATTTTGGAAATGGGTGAATAAACGTAACAAAGGAAGTAACCCACAGAGTATTAAAGTAGATGGCAGAGTTACAGACGAGCAAGATCAAGTCGTATCAGAACTAGTCAAGCACTGGGAAAAGGTAAACGGTAAGCGATGGGGGCATGGGGAGCCCACCTGAGTGTCCGAATCAGGTCGAGGAAAACCTATCGAACTTCGTGTGCACAGAAATTAAAACGGTGGAGGTGCGAAATGTGAACTCAAAATTAAGGGATGGAAAAGCGGGAGGAGTGGATGAAATTCCAAACGAGTTTATCAAAAAAGGGGGAGAGGAACTCGTGGAAAGCCTAACTGCCCTATTCAATCTAGCCATAGAAAATCAAGTGGCCTCGAAGGAGTGGAGAGAAAGCAAAGTGACATTTATTCACAAAAAGGGGGAAAAAGACGTTTTGGATAACTATCGAGGGATCTCTGTCAGTAGCAACATTGGAAAAGTTTTCTGTAAAGTCCTGTATGGGAGACTAGAGGAGGTGATTGAAGAGAAGGGTTTTTTGGGAGAAATCCAGAATGGCTTCAGGAAGGGAAGGCGAGTTACTGACCATCTTTTCACGCTATCCCAAATGATAGAATCCGCGAAAGCAAAAAAGAAAAAGCTGTTTATGACCTTTTTGGATGTCAAAAGCATACGATAGAGTATGGAGGGCGGGTATGTGGCGCAAGCTGGAGGCTCTGGGCTTAGGAGGCGAGTTTGTTGGAATTATGAAGCATTATATATATGTTACAGTCAATGTCTAAAATCAGGCAATGTGTACAATGACTGAAATAACCAGTCATTGCGTTACGCTCGTTCCAATAAGGAGTCACAGCCTATGTTTTGGAGGGGGCTCTGAAAGGATACTGTGTCATCAGGTATATCCGGGTGTGTATGTGTGTGTTTTATCACAATCCAAACTTGGACCCAAATTACGTAATATAATGTTTGTATTTGGGTTTGGTTTTAAATTCGGTAGTATATAATTTGGGAGTTTTAAATCTAATGGAACTTCATCTCCTTGCATCATGATACGAAATAAAGTCAATTTATCATTAATGTTGTTCATGGTTTTTTTTATAAAAATTCATGTGAGTCCTGTTAATCAATCAGTCAATCTGTACAATAATTGGGCCAATTAACCAGGCATTGTGTACAATGCCTAGAAATTTCAGTCATTGTATACAATGACTGGGCTTGTTAGGCAATGTACACAATGACTGGTTATTTCAGTCATTGTACACATTGCCTGATTTTAGACATTGACTGTAACATATAGACGTACAGAGTGAACTTAGCCTGGGAAACATTACAACAAAACGTATGCCTATGGAGAAAGGCCTAAAACAGGGGTGTATCCTTTCGCCAATCCTGTTTGCATTGTATATCAAAGATTTAGGAGATGAACTCCTGCATAGCGAGGAGGGAGTAGCAGTTGGGAACTTGAAGATCGCAGGGCTATTTTTTGCAGACGATATGGTGCTAGTATCAGAAAGTGAAGAGGGGCTGACGAAAATGCTGGGAATTGTTGGGAAATATGGGACCAAATGGAGACTCGAACTTAATGACCGGTGGGCCGCAAAGTGGACCCCACTCGCAGGTGGAGAGTGGGTGAGTTCTGCATTCCGGAAGGTAACAGCAAACTTCTCAGTGTAGGGGAGACAGGTGATTACGAGTATTTGGGGGTAAATATAAACATTACAGGAAGAGGGATCTACCGAAACCACACAAATAAATTGATTCTGAAGGGGAAGCGAATCCTTAACCAAATGAAACTTATAGGGAGAAACAGTTTCAATAAGGTTTTCGTGGGGAAAACCATTTGGGAAATTGTGGGTCTGCCAAGTATCACATACGGTACGGAAGTGGTACCCCTAAACCAGGCGGGCGTAAAGAGCTTGGAAATCCTGCAGAACGATGCAGGTCGATGGATAACGAGGTCGAGTAATGCCGCAGAGCTAGAAGCAATCAGGGGTGAGCTTGGGTGGATGAGGATCAAGGACAGGATAGACCTGTTGAAACTCGGTTATCTTAATTATTTGGTAAATCTCCCAGACAACCGATGGTGTAAAGTAATGATGAGTGTTTTCAACTCAAATATAAAGACGGGGTGGATGGTCCAAGTGAGGGAGCTAGTAGAGAACTACCCATTGGAGATCTCGGACCTGGACGTTGAGGCCAACCGGGTAAAAAAATCCTCAGAGAAAGGGTCATGGAGGATTGTAACCGTAATTGGCGAGAGGGGGTCAAATCAAAGAGGTCTTTGGGTGACCTGCGTGATAAAGAGAAGCCAGGCTTTGAAGAGTACCTTGATGGCACCTTTGGGGTGGGGGGGGGGGGGTCACTGTTGCTCAAGATGAGGTCGCGATCCCTGGAGCTGAGGGGAAAATTTGGGAAGGACAGTGAAAGGGAGTGCAAGATGTGTAATTTGGGCATGGTGGAGACCCTGGAACACTTTCTTTTAGAATGCCCAAAGTACCAGTCTAAAAGAATAAGATTCACTGGGAGTATAATGCGGAAGTGGGATGGGAGAATGAAGGACATGTGGTTAAGGGGAGAATCAAAGGAGAGGGTTAATACGCTAATCGGAGAGATTGGGAAGAATGGGGAAAGGGATGTCATCAAGCAGTTCATCTACGAGTGTTGGGAGGAGAGGAGAAGCATGGGAATAGGGAGGCAGTTGGGAGTACAGGGGTAACCAAGGCCTTCTCATCCGAGAACCGCGACAAATCAGCGGCTGGTCAAAGTGTTATTATTATCATCAGATTTTCCCAGCAAAAAGAACGTCTATTAAGTTCTGATACAATGTGAATCAGTCTACTTTTTTATTACAATCGGCTGACAAAACATTATGAACTTGGACAATAAAATAAACGTTCTTGACCGTTCAGATATTTTCATAGATGCCAGAAGTTGAAAAGGCCATGGAGACAAAATGATGGTGTTAATTAACCTCTTAAAGCCTCGTTTCCTGGAATGGTATCACTTTTGTGTACACTTACAATGAAATGGGTCAGTCCAGTATCAATATACGGAGAGGATAAAGTAATAACTGCAATCTTCAGCCATCTGGCTACAGACTGCAGTTATTATTTTATCATCAATTCCCCGTGTATACACCTCTTATAATAAGACTAAAATGGGACGAACATATGCCGTAGAACGAAAAATCCGTCTTACGTTTTCAAAGGGTTAAACATTACGCACAACTATTTTTCTGTATACGGAAAACACAATTTATGTTTCTAGACAAAGTGATAAGTTAATCACCAGCGTCCATTGTCGCAGAAAAGGATATTTTTAAGTTGATTGAAAATACAGCAAGAGAGAATGGGAGAGGTAGGAGTGTGTCGGCGCATAAACCAAACATTCATGCACCCGTCACCTTGTCAAGAGTCATCATCCTCCAGTGAAAATTCAGGCAGTACAGTTTTCGCAATTGACAACACAATTTATCCGCGGAACTTGAATGAAATCAAGCTTGACCTAAAAGCTGTCAAGAAGGATAGTTCGCAGTGATCAATCGCAGAATCGAAGAAATTTTTGTAAATGTGTTGTGAATAATAGACTTGAAATTGGACAGGTGGAATCAGACCAGCTACACTATTTCTGAACGGAGAATGCAGAAAATTAAACTAAACAAAAAATTATCTTGCCCTACTCCCCACCGCCCTTCCTATAAGTTACAAGGTAATCGAATGAATAATACGAGTGTTTCGAAATATATTTTCAGTACACTCACGGACACAGGGGCAGACGGTCGGTGGCCGTATTGTTTACAGTGAGAAGACAAGTAGTACACGAGCAACAAAGTGGTGAATCTGATATTTTTTTTATTACCTTACAATCAACATGTATTTTGTCTGTATTAACTCCGCAACTGTCGTGTATCCGACCCCCTGATACAGATGTTTGTATCAGGGGATCGGATACAAGCACGTTCCTTTCGCGTGAGTTCCATTTTTTTCTTTTTGTTCATCCGTATACGAATAAATAGTTCGTTGTATATTCGTCTACATTCTTGACTTATCCCCAATATATTGTAAGATAAAATGATTATTACCATTATGTGGATGTACAAAATATGTATCCGAGTCTCGATCCGGGTTCTAAGGGTAGATCACGATTCGTCTTCGACTCGTCGTAATCTGCTCTTAGAACCTTGAGCTCGACTCGGATACATATTTTGTACATCCACATAATGGTAATAATCTCTGTGTATTGGGGTTTAACGACACGCAGCCAGAGTCAAATGGTGGCGGATAGTTTTACAGGCGGACGTTGCCGGAATTCTCGGAGAGGACAACCGAGCAGTGGCGAGCAACTGTCAGACTCGCAACGTACCATCTCCTCACAGGCATGGTTAGCATTGGTTGAAGACAATTGCACCATCGACGTGCATTGCACTAGTACACAGCATCATCGTGTCCCCATTTGGGCAATCGGGATTAAGTAACTTATCCAAGGACACAACGTAGTTCGGGGAGTTGTCTGTTGTTTTCGTTTATTAACCCTTTACCTAACATGAAAAGCAGACGACAATTGCAAAAAACATTCTTGAAAAGCTATTTTTTTCATTTTTTGTCTCAAAAAATTGGTAATGACCCCCTCGTTGGAACGAGCTCGACGAGCTCGTTCCAACGAGGGGTCATAACCTATGTTATTGAGACAAAAAATGAAAAAATAATGAAAATTAATAGTAGGTATAAAATGCCGATTTACAATCACTTGTACATGTACGTGTACAACATACGCACATGGTGCGTTCACCAACGTGGAATTCGGTGTTAAATCACACGCTTGTTCACAAAAACTGTACAGTGGTCTTGAAACCCTCATGTACATTCAGTGACTCCTAGATCGCGCTTTTAGCGTTCAAACACTCGTGGTGAACGCATCGTGTGCGTGTGTTGTACATCTTCAGTTGTATCGTGTACGTGATTTTTGGTCTACGTTCGCATCGCAGATCAGACCCATCGATCCATCGTCGGCGAACGTGATCGAAAGCAAAAGATTCTGGGTGATCATCAAAAAACAGCTTTTGCAGTTCTAAATCAGCGATTCAGAATCGGCAATCGCTTTGGTACAGATGATTTAGAATCGGCAATTGTTTTGAGGCGGTGGTGGGGTTTTTGATTGATATAAATATAGGGGAGAAAAAAAAATATAAATAAATAGTTATTTAGAAAAATAAATATATCAAATCGAATAGATAATAAAAACAAATACGTAAATCATGAGCGATTCTCAGATGATTAGAGTGAGGTTTCTTTTAAACATGCTGATGAGAGCATACGCAATCTGCGTGAACGAACAACTACGTCCCATCTTGTTAGAACGATGCGTCGGATGTCGGGATCATCTAGACTTCGATCACGAGGATCATTCGTGTCTGACGATGGAAAGGGAAGATATGGTCGTCATGTATTTCGAACCGGCGTTCGAACGCGTTAAATTCGACGATGTGATCACGTTTTGGAAGAGATTAGTCTTCTGTAAGAATCGAGACAGGCCCACAGATTCGGAAGAACTGAAATTGGCGCGTAGAAGTTTGGCTTTAGAAAACAAGGGATGCATCAAGAAATTATTGCTGAACGAAGCATACGTCTAAGTTTTGTTTTTCGTTGATATAAAAAATAAGGGAGAGTAGAAAATAAAAAAAATAAATACACACATAAATTTTTTATCTAATATTACAAAGAAAAAACACAAAAAAAATGAGAACCAGAAATAAATTGTATCCGACGTTAGTGGACGACGAGGACGAGAAGCCGAACGGCGTTTTGCCGACGGCGCCGTCGCTAGAAGAAAGAGAAAGAGGAGAGAGGTACCGCATCGATCAAATCAGTAGAATCCAATCGTATCTGACTCGAGAGAGAGATTCTCGTCGTTCCCTCAAGAAGAAGTATTCGCGTTTCGTGAAATTCGTCAACGGGATCGACACGACACTCATCACGATTTCCATGGGTTTACACGCGGCCGGCATCGGATTGTTGTCGACCGCGGTCGGCATTCCGATCGTGCTGACTGTGGAAGGAGTGGCTCTCGCCGCCGGATTGTTCAGCACGCTCAGAAACTTTTTGAGTAGGAAATTATATCTGAAGGCGAGGAAACACGATAAGATTCGCGTCCTTGGCCGACTCCAAGATTGATACGATATCCGAAATGATCTCTATGGCGTTGAAAGACGGTAGGATATCGGACGGAGAATACTTCGCGATATTGAGCGAGAAAACGAAATACGATGCCATGAAAGAAGCCGTGAGAATCAAGACTCGTCAGATCATCAAGGAAGAGTTGAAGGATTCTCTCGTGGAAAAGGGTAGGAAAGAGGCCAGGGAGGAATTCAGTAAGATGATAGAACTCAAGGGCAGCAATTGAAAAAAAAATATATATATATATAATAAGAACAGAATTTAAAAAAAAAAAAAAAAAAATATTAAATTCATATATAAAATGAAAAAAAAAACGAAATTAATTTAAATTAACTCTTAAATAATGTATTGCGTAAAGTGTAAGAGAGTTACCGAGACGAGTAATTCTCGAGAAGTGCGAACTAAAAACGACAGACGGATGCTTCGCTGAATTTGCGACGTGTGTGGTTCTATCAAGACTCGATTCATCAAACAAAAGAACGTGAGCAAAGGCAAAGGCATCGTGAATAAAATGATCAACAATCTACCTTTCGAAATGCATCTACCCGGTCACAGTTTCACGGGACCCGGAACGAAATTGAACAAGAGACTCAACGCCGATCTGTCTCCCAAATCTTGGAGCAAACCCGTGAATAGGGTGGACGCGGCCGCGTACGATCACGATCTGTGCTACACCGGACATTCTGACACCAAGACTCGCAACGACATCTGCGACGAAAACATGTTGGGGAGATTGAGAGGCATATCGAATCCGACCAGGAGAGAGAAGATGGAACGTTCGCTGGTCGGCAATCTGATCGGTGTGAAATGTCGATTCAGATGGGGCGTTCAAAAAAAAAAGCGCATCTGAAAAAGAGAAGAAGAAGAAATGATTATTGATGTGCGAATTGGTCGAGGAGTTACACAAACCCATAGTGCGTAAATTTCGAAAGAGAAGGGTGTTCATGAAGGGTCTGGACGACATTTGGCCCACCGACTTGGTCGACATGAGATCGTTTTCGAGGTGGAACGAGGGCGTCAAATATCTATTGACGGTCATCGACGTGTTTTCCAAATACGGTTGGATCAGAGCTTTGAATAATAAATCGGGACCTTGCGTCACCGAGGCTCTGAAGAGCGTGTTCGACTCGTCCTCTCGAAAACCGAGTAAATTGTGGGTGGACAAGGGAAAGCAATTCTACAACTCGATCGAAAACGAAGAAAAAGCCAGCGTGGTGGAACGTTGGAATCGAACGATGAAGGAGAAGATGCACAGATACTTCACGGCGAATTCGACCAAGAAATACATATATGCTCTGAACGGTCTGGTGAAAAATTACAACGACACGTGACACAGATCGATCAAGATGACTCCCACGGAAGCTAGCGATCCTCGAAACAAAAGACGGGTCTACGCGAATCTATATCCCGAGAGATCTAAGATCGGGAAGAAGAAGTCTAGAACGCCGAAATTTGCGGTCGGCGATCGAGTGAGAATCTACGCTTATAAGAAGCACTTCGAATAGGGTTATACTCCTCGATGGACCTCAGAAATCTTTGTGATCATCAAAATATTTCACACCGATCCAGTGACTTACGAAATCGAAGCTTTGGATGGAGAAGAGATCATCGGAAAGTTTTACGAACAACAATTGCAGAAGACGAAGTTTTGATGAAGAACGCAAAAAATTTTTTTTTTATTTACTCTCTTTGACATTTTCTTGTTTACACACACATATATATATATAAGAGAGAAAAAAAAATAAATAATAATAAAAAATAATTAAAAACTATTTTTTTAGATAAAGGAAAGCAAGTGAATTAATAAACAAAAAAAACCCTAAAAATCCTTTAAAATGACAAATATACTAGATATAGCACAAAGCATAGTGAAAGATGTAAGTATTCAAGAATACGAACCAGTAACCGGGACGAGTTTGAACAATGCGGGAGAGATAAGAATCAACATCGAAACTCAAGATCTATTCGTACATCCTAGTGAGAGTTACATAGTGGTGCAGGGACGTCTCACCAAGGAAGATGGGAGCGACTACGCCGACGACGACACGGTCACTCTTGCCAATAATGGCATCATGCATCTATTCAGTAACATAAAATACATGCTATCCGGACAAGAGATAGAATCTGTTTTTCATCCCAGTCAGGCCACCACGATGTTCGGACTCTTGACATACCCTGATGATTTTTCGAAATCCAGAGGTCTTAATCAGTTGTGGGTGAAAGACACCGTCGGCCCTGCTAGCGCCGGCGCCGCCACGATATTCGACTACGTCGTCAAGACGTCCAGTCCTAAAGGAACGTTTTCGTTCAGGATACCTTTGAAACACATCTTTGGATTCGCGGACGATTACAACAAGATCATGTACGGATTCAAACACAACCTGACGTTGATTCGAAAAGGAAACGACGATGCAATAGTGAAACTCGCCGCGACCGATGCGGGTAAGATAACTCTACACAAGATATCGTGGTTTGTTCCGCACGTGGAGCCTACGACGGATGAGAAAACGCATCTCTACGAGATCATACAATCCAAGAGTAAATTACCCGTGGGATTTAGAATGAGACAGTGCGACACGGCTAGCATTCCTCCCTCCACGAATCACTTCGATTGGAGATAAACGGTGAAATCCGCTTCCGAAAGACCGCGTTTCATCGTGATCGCATTTCAGACCGATAGGGACGGGTCTCAGGAAAAGAAAGCATTGCTGTTCGATCACTGCCATTTGAGAAACATGCAAGTGTTTCTGAATGCCACGAGATATCCGGCAATCGATTACAATGTGTCGTTCGACAAGAACGATTTCTGCAAGTTGTACGGCGACGCCGCCGATTTTAGAAAGAAGTATCATGGTCTAGACGAATTGATGAGCAATCCCAACATATCTCCCAGCAAATACAAGTCGATGTATCCCATGTTCGTGTTCGACATCAGTAAACAGAGCGAACGACTCAAGAGTAGCATGTTAGACATTCAGATCAAGATGCTATTCGATAGGAACGTGCCGAGAAAAACCGAAGCCTTCACCTTGGTCCTGTCGGACAGAGAATTACAATTCGAATCGGACGGAAATAAGATGTCGATCATTCGATGAGAGACGAGTGTGTGAAAAAAAAAATAAAAAAACAAAAAAAAAATGAAAAGTAATGTGTGATTATTAAAAACAAAACAAAAAAAAAATAAATAAAGTAATGTGATATAGAGAGATTGAACATCTCTCTATATCTCATTACTTCTTTTTTTTGTTTTGTTTTTAATAATCACACATTATTTTATTTTTTTTTAATTCGTTATTTTTCCACGCGTTCACTGTTTGTTCAAAGGATCCAGTTCGATCAGTAGACTCACCACGGAAGTGGTGGCTTCGGGATTATTGGTTTTCATGACGAAATTAATCCTGTCTCCGGCGTTCACTTTGAGAGGCGTGCCGAACGTGCTGACATTCGCGTGTTGATTCTCAGTCTTTTCGACGCTGTATCTCTTATCGCTCTCCACACCATTCACCATAAGATTGACGACCGCTCTGTTATTCAAATCCGAGGAAGCCAGACTCATTCGAAGGATTTCACCTCCCAGCGGCATGGGATATCCCACCTGACCGTGTTTTGATCCGCTACCTCCATTTCCGAAAGACCACTCGGCTTTTCCTTCATCTAAGGTGCCGGCCTCTTCGGCCCACATGGTGATCAATTGTCTGGCATATTTGACTCTTTCCACCACCGAAATCAGGGTGCAGGCGTCCGTCATGTTCACAGGTTCCAGTAGATTCGTGAGTGCGTGTCCGCCCATGTCTAGTTTACCTTCCATTATGTCGCCCTTTCTCCAGACCGAGTTGTCGTCCACGTACTTCCTGCTTACCGTGCTGGAATCGAATTCGGGATCGTGACCGAGACCGAATAAATTCTCATCGTTCATGTTGATGCCACCCTCCATGGTTCCGCCAGATTGTTTGTTCAGGTAGAGATTGTCCATTTGTGATTCTATGTATTCTTGCATTGATATCACGGCAGAATCTACGTAGCCCTTGTTGACCGCGGTTGAGTCCGCATCCGTGTCGTCGATCTTCGACAGATTCAATATCTTGTGGAATCCCACATTCAGATCCGATTTCATTTCACGTCCATCAGACTTTCTCCATTCCAGATCTACATAGTGTTTGGTCGCCACGTCCTTGGGATTCGTGGGAGCGGCCACGTTCGTTATCTTGTAAGAATTGGCGTTCAATTCCGAGTGCATCATTTTCTGAACGTATCTATTTCTCAGGTGTTCGCTGAATCTCGCGTGAGAGTCGTCCGCGTATCTCTTGGTGGTGGCATCGGTGGGATCTATGGGATTCGCGACATTCACCAAACGTTTGGATTTCAGATCGAGATCGTCGGTCATGGTTTTATCCACGTAATTATCCAGCAGGATTCATTCAAAATCGGAGTTCCCCCTGTCAACGTATTTTTTAGTCGCAGCATCTGCGAGATCTATCGGTTCAGGAAGATTGTAGAGCTTCTTATCATTCATGTTCAGAGGTTCTTCTCGAGGTTCGTATCTCCGAACGTAACGCTCGTCCAAGTTGGCAACATCATAACCATCGTCGACTTCGAACGTCTTCCTCTTCTTTCTCGGGTTGACTTTTTCATCGTCACTTCTACCAAATTTATCGACTGTCATGTTGTTGTGGGATTTTTTTTTTTGTTGTTGTTTAGAAAAAAATGTGTTCAAAACGCAGTTTATTAAAAAATGAACTATGTTATTTTATTTTTCGTTTTTTTATTCGATTAAAATTTTTTTTAAAATAATTTTTTATCTTTATATATATACTATATAAAAAAAAAAATCTCTCTCTAATGTAAGTCATTGAGAATGTCTTGAAATTCATCTCCTTCAGACCATCTCTTGAGAACGTAGAGACACAGGTGACCGCAAAACACTTGATCTGGTGATTGCACTTGATCCGTGTTGTAAAGAACCATCGATTTGTTGAAATAGTTCTTTATTTCTTTCGGCGGCGAGATTCCGTAGCTGTCGAAATAATAATTCTTCTTCTTCCCGTTCTTGAACCACGCCACCCAGTGAGTGCCTTCACCCAATGAATCGTCTAGATTTAAAATTCTGCATTCTGATTGTCGAGGTCTTCTCTTCGGCAAGGCATCTCTGGAAAACACTCCTAGAAAATCTTTGATTTTCAAATCTTTTGCCGCATTCAACAGATCGATGTTGGATAGGGGTTCGTTGGGTAAGACGACACCTTCTATGGATATCTTTATTTTCTTATTCATAGATGCGTATATATATTTTTTTTTATTTATTTTATTATAATTCACTAAAAATGACGTTATTTTTTTCTATTTTTTTTATTTTTCTTTTTAAACTAACTCTATCGACTTCCACAATCTTGAATCCGTCGAATTCCTTGACTTCTATAATCTTGGATTCATCTAATTCTTCTTTTAAACTAACTTTCTCGATGTCACTATCGATTTCCATAATTTTATGTTCATCTAATTCCTCTTGATTTTCTGGAATCCTATCATCCACAATCGTATCTGGAATCTTATCATCTACAATCATATCTGGAATACAATCATCCCCATTCATATCGTCTCTAATTAGATCCACAGTCCAATGTCCGAGTGCCAAAGTGCTTATTTTATCGTCTGACACGAATCTCTTATCGTCGTCGGCCGTCAGAGAAATCTTGTTGACAATTTCGGTATACAAGTCGTGATTTTTGCTTCGAATCGATTTCATAGTCTTATACACCAGACCACTTCCTAACAGACAATCTTTATACTCTTGGAAAGAGATGTTTTTCTTCACCACGCACGCTTTAACTCCTTTGCACTTCTTGATCTCTTCATCATCTTCTAGACGATAAGCATAGAGTTTGGGTCTCAAGCCCACGAATTCGACGATCTGTTTACCGCCGCTCTCGTCCTTAAATTTACCCAACACCTTCTTGTTGTCGTTCGATTGAATGTTGGATGAGTGATCGACGGGATAATTGCTCATGTCGAACCACTCGGCCACGTCCGGAGATATGTCTCAGTAGACGTCTTTCGTCTCTATCTCATAAACTAAACTGTCCATGTCGGTGAACAGTAGTTTGGCTTTGTCGCCAAATTTTTGTTTGATGTAATCATAGTGAAACTCGTACATCAATCGCTTGCTGACATCTAAGATGATTGGTCCGAGATAATACGGTTTGTCGAACTTCAGGTGTTCTTTTGCATGCGAACGGCAACTAGATTTTCGCCGAATATGGTTCGGTGTTTGTAATTGGGTTTCGCCACTAATTTTTTAGCTCTTTTCTCAGACGTGACGAGTCGAACGTCGGTTCTCTTCCTGATGTTTTCCATCGATTTGCCGTACACGCAGTTGTTCATGAGTTTGAAGAAATCTTTTTCAAAATCGTTCTCGGCTCGAGTTCTGAGATTCGTGTTGAGATCGATGTATTTTTTCATCCAAGGCTCTTCGTCGAACCGAATGATGCGATGTATGTCGACTAATTTCATCCCGTAATCGACGTACTGTTTCAAATTCTCGCTGTAGACGATGTAGTTATGTTTGTTAAATAAATTGGGAATGAGTTTTCCCTCGTCTCCTTCATTCGGTTCCATTCGTTCGGGAGCCAGCGGATAATCATTGTGGGGATCGGGTAATTCTTCCGGATAGTTCAATTCGACTTCTAAAATGCAAGGATAGTCTCTCCATTTTTGCATCTCTTCCGGTTCCTTCACCCATTCGAAATTTCCAATCGGTAAAGGATGACTCATAGCCCAACCATACAGATTATTGGCGTCCCAATACTGTATGTATTTAGTCGACCGTTTCGAATCGAAACCTTCTTTCATGTAGGGATTGTTAGCCTCAGAATGTCTGTGAGAGATCATCGAAACGCCACCTCTCGCAGCCTTTTCGAACATGAGCAACATGTCCACGTCAGATAATAATTCCAATTGGACTTCGGTGGTCTTCAACAGAGCGTCCCACGCCAGACCGGGTGTGGTGAAATACCAAGCGGGATCCAGATCGTAATTTCGACGACAGACATCTCGAAAATTTTCGAACACGTCTGCCAAGAGCAGAACGTCGGTCTTCAGATAGAGATCGTGATAATCTCTCATGGTTTTCATATCGAATGATATCCACACGTTTTTAGCATGTTCGTAATTCTCGTCGGAAATGTCGGATTCGTATAATTTTGAATAAAAATCTTCTTTCGAAGGTAGTGCGGTGTCTTCGAATCTCTTTAGATCGTTCATGTAATGGTAAGGATAGACTCCTTTCCTCAACATGACGTCTACTCGTTCTCCGAAATGTTCGCTCGTGATTTTAAATTTGTCCTTGCTCATGTTATCGACGAATTTTTCCAGAGCGGTCGACATGAATTTAAAAGTGTCGATGAAACGTATGCATCTACGAATGGATTTCGTTTTTTCTTTCAACGTATTTCCATCGATTACTCTTTCCCTCTCCATGAGCTTCCATTTCGTGAAGGAAATGTATCTTTCTTCGCTGTTCGCGATGCAATTTAATTCTTCGTGCGAGGTGCCGAGATTTTTCACGAACAGATGACTGTCGTAACCTGAGAGATTGTGAAACATCACCGGATAGAAAGCAGCGCCTCGATATTTTAAATTACACCTGCTGTGAGCCGGACCGCGATACAGACCCGTGTAATGATCATGGTCTCTGACCTTCTATTTTCCTCTGAATTCTCGTCGAACAATTGTCTGCATATGTGACATTCAGTGGCTCTGTTATTTTCGTCCTGCTGCTCTCGCGTGATGATCATTTTCGCCAGAGTTTTGAATTTGTCATATAACATTTGAATTTTTGAATCTAACTCTTCCACGAACCTTTGAGCCACGTCGTCGTCTTCACGCTGTTTCGTGTAGGTGAAGGGACCCATGTCGTGTTGCAAGTCAAAAGCGCATTTCACGTAAATGCAATAGCCCAAAGGTATGTGTTTTTGATATCTTTCGACGTAACTTTGAAGAGCGTTGGGTTGACAGGAACTCATTTTCGCGGTGAAACATTCGAAATCGGCGTACCTGACGAATGGTACTTTTAACCTTCTGTTGTGATTTTCAAACTTCACGATGGTGTTGGGTTTGAACATTTCGTTGCACTATTCCTGATGTTTCGCCAACGAGTCTTCGCTGTGAAACATGTTCATGCAGTTGCAACATAAAGATATCTTATGTCTATGATTATTATTTTGTCTCGACAGTAATCTGCTCGGATGTTTAACCCAACAAAATGACGATTGTCACCATTCGAAATCGATAATAAAATAATCATCTTTTCTCTTCCGCGATACGAAGTCCGTCTGAGAGGATAGATCTTTTGATTTTCATTGTTGTATCCCAAGACGATCACCGCTACAGTGGGATTTTGAACCTCAAAACGTTCGATGTGTTTTAACTTTGTTGGAAAAGTCACTCCAGTCCAATCGAGATTTTTAGAAGTTTCCTCGTAACGAGAAACTCTATTGGCGTTTATTTCGACAGGGTATAAAGTGGAGGTGACTGCCCATTTAAAACACTGATCATCTTTATTTCTCACGTTGACCACGGCGTGTTTCTTAGTCAAGAAATACGGTAATTCCAAGTAGGAAGATCCTTTCAACGGTTCATTTTTAGTTATGTGAATTTCGAGTTTCAACACCTCGCCGAACGTCCAATTACTACCTTCATTTTGATAATTCACGAGAGATATCAACATCTTGTCTTTCATCTTTTCGAAAACGTCTGATAGATCTGAACCTTGAAATACGGGTTCGACGTTAGATCTGAAATATGCATTTTTCACGATGCTCTCGCCGGACTTCACGTCGATTTTATTCATTATGCAATGGAGTATCATCTTAATTTTTAATCCCAAGTTCGTGTATTCACGAAACAAATCCAATACTTTTTTCTTCACCCGTTCCATGAACAATTTCGGATCGACTTTCTTCGACGAGGGAAACACGTCAAAAGTTTTAAAAATGTCTTCGATTGCCCTCTCCCGTTCTATGGGTTTCGATTGGAATAGTTCTGAAATGAGTCGTCTTACATATTCTTCTCCTTTCTCTTCATCGATTGCTCATTGAATTTTGCTCGATATATCTCGTTTGTCTTGAATCTGAAGTGCATCACTCGTTTTCATTTTAGTTTTTCTTTTCTTTTCTTTGGAAACTTGATGTTTTTCAACGGCTTTTTGTTTAGTCATCTTCTTATTTTTCACAACCGGCGCATCTTTTGATGTCGTTGCTATCGACATTTCGTTTGCCTTTCTAGCGTTTCGCAAATATTCTTGTATGTCTTCAATTTTTTTTGATTTAGTTCTATGCTTTCTGAAATCTGAAATTTGTAATAGATTACAAATCTCGTTTAACTGAGGTATGGTTTTCTCATTTAAATTTACCATTGCTTTATCTGTTTGCTTCATTTGTAAGAATATATTTTTTTTTTTTTGAATTTTGTATTAAATAATTTGTTAAAAAAGTTTTGTTTTTTTACTCTATATATATAATAGAAAAAAAAAAGTTAAATTTTAAAATTCAATTTTTTTGAATACAAAATTTAAAATAAACATTATTTGTAAGATTTCATAAAAAACCAAATAATCGATCATGACAACGACAACACCTAAAAGATGCGGATTGAAATTGAAACGAGACGAAGGGTATGAGAAATCCAGTTTTAATATCTATACATTACAACCACACGATCCCATCGAATTGAATGAGGTCGAGATGGTGGACTTAGAGTGCTACTACCACAAATATCGAATGTGTTTGAAAGTGGATGAAGCCGTGCTCGATTTGTTTTACGAGTACCAAAGCGAACTGTTGATTAATATCATCATCGCCGAAGACAGAGAATACGACAGGGGTGATTTATTGTTGTCTTATGGAAGTTACATATATCCAAAAATCTCACCCGAACTCGTGAAGAAATCGGGTGGTGAGAGCGCATTCACCTATGAAAAAAAACTCAAAAGAGTAAAGATGAACATTCACACCATTTACGTATGTGGAAAAATGACGAATGTCAACTTGCTAATAACTGACTTGGAAATATAAACAATAGAGAGATTGAAATTAAAAAAAATGTAAACTTTTTATATATATATAAAGAGAAAAAACTTTTACTAAAAAAATTTTTACATTAAAGAAAATTAAAAATTAAAAAGACAACTTTTTTATATATATATAAAGAGCAAAAAAAAAATAACAAACTTTTTTTTTTTAACAAATTATTATTTAAATACAAAATTTAAAATATACATTATTGCAAGAATTCGTAAAAACAAAAAAAAAAAACATATAATCGATCATGAAGACAACAACACCTAAAAGATGCGAATTGAAATTGAAACGAGTCGAAACATATAAGAAATTTGGTCATAAAATCTATAGATTACAACAACACGATCCCATCGAATTGAACGATGTCGAGACGAAGGGCTTAGAGCACAAATACAAGAAATATAAGATGCCTCTGAAATTGAACGAAGCCACGCTCGATTTGATTTACGAGTACCAAAGCAATCTGCAGAACATCATCATCGCCGAAGATAGAGAATTCGACAAGGACGATTTGTCATTGCCCTATGGAAATTACATATTTCGAAACATCTCATTCGAACTCGTGAAGAATTTGGGTGGTGAGAGCGAGTTGACCGATGTAAAAAAACTCAAAAGAGTAAAGATAAACATTCAACACGTTTTTGAAAAAGGAGTAGACACGAGCGTCAACATGCTAATAACGGACTTGGAAATATAAACAACAGAGCGATTGATTTTTAGCGAAGAAAAAATGAAAAAAAAAAAAAGTAAATGAGATCTCATTTACTTTTTTTTTTTTGTTTTCCTTCTTCTTCACTATCATCATGATATATTATAATAACGTTTCCTTTTCTCTCAAATTTCTGCGTCGATTCTTCTTCTTTTTCTTTTTTTCTTTTTTTCTTTTTCTCTGTGATGTGATACGTTCATGGTAACATTTTTGTTTATCCGAATCATAATTATGAACGAATGTTGTGCATCTCTTGGTAACACTCGCTTCAGAAGGTAGTGATGACCGTGGAAAGCATCGTCTCATTCCCAACCATATATCCCGTGCTTTATCTATCTCTTTCCTTAGATATCCATCATTAGCGTCTAACCATTTTTTTATTTCTTCGCTCTCTGGCTCGCGATGTTCGTCATTATCGTCAAATTCATTCAGGTGATAAATTTGTTTCTCCACCTCTTCACCCATTTTAAATATATATTATTTTATACTTTCGATGATTTTATATATTTTATATAATTTTTATATTTATAATAACATATTCAAAATCGGTATGTTCTTAAATGGCGAATTGTCACCGAGCAACAAACCCTTGCCGTATCGCTTGACGTTCCGTCCACTCTTCAGAAAGAGACTGTTTCCTCTCAGAGAGTTGCCACCTCTAACGGGTTCTAGATACAATCCTTTACCGCTGTCGTCTACGTGAACGCGACACACGGCTCCTCCCTTCTTCAAAAACAGTCCGTTGCCACCCATTAATTTCTCAACTCCCGAACTAGCGAGTCCTCTGAGAGCTCCCACGCCGAGAGTCTTTCCGAGAAAGGGTAGCACCTTTGCGGCGAAGGGTAATGCTATTGCGGCGATTCCTGCCAATAGCAGTAGGAAACCACCTTTCATTCTCAAATTGTATCTCAATTGAGCGGGACTCAATCTCACCGCCAACCCTCTTCCATCGCGAATCACTTTCTCCATCCTTTTGATTTGACTTCTGGTCCAGGCGATCGAATCCTGTCCGCCTCTCGTCAGATCTTCGTGAGTGAATTTGAATCTCACCGCCTAGCCTCGAGTTGTTAAAGCTCTCTTAAGTTTCTTCTTCTGTCCTGCGGATATGTTCACGTTTTTAACCACGTATTGTGTCATAATTCCGTTTGTTTTTTTTAAAATATATTTACTTCAATTGTTTCTTGTTTAATAATTATATTAAAATAATTTTGTAAAAAATTAATATTACCGTTTATTTTATTTTTGTTATCTATATATATATATATATATAATATTTTTTTTTTTGCTTTTATATTTCTCTTATGTGAAATCGTATCGTCACTCTCTCCGCGAAGATCTAACAGTTCACCATTTTGATCCATCAACGTGGTTTTGAGACTATACAACGTGTCTAAAATCACTGGTAGATAAACTAACTTTCGAGGCCGCTCCACGATCTTATAACCCAGCGACACGTTTGGAAAGAAGGAATAGATCATCGGCTGAGCGCTACCATTCACGTAGCTTCCGGCAATCACGTCCACGTTCACCAGAATGCTATTGACAGCGAGAATGTCGACCGTATTTTCAGATGCCGCGTGGCCTCGATACATCTTTCGATCGAATCCCAACATCTTGCCTATAGAATCGTCCGTGTTGAAATCCACACGAAAATTATCTTCCAAATCCAACATCGTCTGTAAGGTATTAGGATTGGGAGCGAGTCTGATCTTGTTGCTTCCCTTTCCATCTGTCTTCATTCGCGTCTGAATGTAATGGTTCAAATCATCTATGTCGTAACTCCCTTTGGGAATTCGAATCTCCAACCAATCCACTCCGTCGGAATACTTGAACGAGTTATTCTTTTCGGTGACGTTGGGAAAGGAATAATAAGTCTCCAGATTCACCAACGCCATCTCGTAACTTTTCTCTCTGTTCAATTCGATGGAAGGTTCGAATTTCGTAGCGAATCGAGTCGAATCGCCACTCACCACGATTTGAATGGATTGTTTCGCAGCCGTATTCTCGGCTAGCCGTTCTAACAATTTTCCATGTTCGAACATTATATCTTAATTTTATTTCTTTTTTTTATTCAAAACTAATTATTTGAAGATTTATTTATTTTTCTAATTTTTTTTTATTTTTTCACGCTCTATCTTATTATTATCATCACCATCGGGAACATAAAACTTGTCGAATCCGCACCGATATTTTCCGCGATTAAATTCGCTCGTCAAATCGATCATGACGAAATTGTAAAGTCCACCATCCCAGACCCTCTTGCAGAATCTCCTGAATTCGACAGCGCTCATATCGTTTGCGACGTGATCGCTGTAGATGTGATTGAGATTCTTGAGATCTTGGCGAAAGAGACATAGAAAATTAGCGTTCTCCCTTATCGTCTGTCTGGGCAATCGAAAATAAATCTGCGACAGGTAGAAACAGTCCATGTTGCTGTGTCGATCCCTAACGTAATACGATTCGCATCGGTTCTGTCTCTCCAAAAGCAGATCGTCGAAAATCATGAGATTCTTATCTTCCGATTTCAGTTCCCTAGGATCCGGGACGTCGCTAGCGTTCTCATAAAATCGACACTCGACGTTCGAAGATGCATTTCTCTTCGTCAGCTCCGTCGCCGCGCCGTCCAAAATGGTCGAGAGCGGAGCTCCACACTTGTCGAATTCCTCCCTGCTGTCAAAGATTCTGGCTATGACGTCCTTTGGCAATCTGCGATCCATGCACTCTCGAAGCAATCTGTATTCGGGTTGAAACAAGCTCTTGCCAAACACGAACAATCTGTCGTAATCCAACCAGTCGGGTCGGGACAACAGATTCATCAACAGATTGGTCTTTCCACAATTCGATTTTCCCACTATCAAACCTCTTATGCTCTTGGGAAAGTACTCGTTATTCGACCTCTTGGTCGCGGCGTCGTTCCAAGACATATCTTTAATGTTCATCTTTTGTTTTATTTTTTTTTTGTCTGTTATTTTAGATTCTTTTCAAACACAAATTTTTTATGTTTTTTTTTCAAACTCTGTTTTTAATGTTGTTATTATTATTATTTTGTTTATATCGCACCGTCGCGAGTTCTCTTCAATCCGGATCCACTCGTCATTTTGGCTAAATCTTGTATGGGCACCACGGCATCCTTAAAATCTATCCAACTTTTCGGCGTTCGCTCTAACGCAGCTCGCTTCGCCGGCGGACTGATCAACTTGTCGATCAACGCGTCGGCTGCCCTCTTGCCAGCCACAGAAGCTATCCTACCACTGGCTTCGGAAGCGGCTTTCTTACCAGCATCCAAAGCCGTCTTCTTACCGACCTCAAACGCGGTCGATGCGAGTTTTCTACCCGCATTGCTCGTGAACGCTCGCATAAAAGAATCGACGATGCCAGAACCGTCTTGAACGTAAGTCCTGACGTATCCCCTGTTCTTTATCACCAACATATTTTATTTTTTATGATATATTTTGTGTTTTTTTTTTCACTGGTAAATCGTTTTGTCGTTTTAAATACTTTTATTATTCTAGTGTAAGAATTTACTGTTTTATTTTTGTTTGTTTGTTTTGTTTGTTTGTTTGTTTCTCTCTCTCTCTCCTTATTATTATATTCACATCAATCCTTCAATTCGTTCATCAGCCTTTTATACTGATTTTTATTCAAAACCTTCTGTCTCAACAATTCGTCAGATATGGCAACTATCTGATTATCTAATCCCGTGTTACCAGCCCGTCTGCTCCCCATCAACAAACTCAATCTCTGAGACAGAGCGTCGGGATCGCTCGGAAGAAAAGTAGTGGTTTTCACCCCTTTGTCGGTCATCGATTCGACGAACTTCTTGTTCGCATTCCATATCGGCTTCACTATTTTCGTCCACTTGTAACCTCTGTTGGCTTTGGGTCTCGTCTCTCTGGCATCGTTATTTCTATTCATGGCGTGAGTCTGAACTAGAATGTCTCCGTAATTGTCGAAATCCTGTTCCGTATAATCTCCGGGCTTATCGAAAAGGAGCAATCTCTGCAGACCATCGGTTACTTTATATTTATTCGAATCCACGATCAATTCATCATCGTCCATTTCCACTTCAGTGTCGCCCACGAATTTCCTACCGCTCGAATCCTCGCGAATTCCATACAACAGATCTCTCTTACCGCCACCATCATCATCAGACGATGCGATGCTATCAGTGGTGATAGTCGAAGCTGTATCATCGCTCTCACTCACGTCGGTCGGTTTCGATTCTTGCGGGAACGTAATCCGGTGTAGATTGAACGGAATACTGATTTCCAAAACTAGAAGGCAACGAACCCATTCTCAAAGAACTCTCCTTTATGGGTCTCAATTCTTCGACTATCTCCTTCCTGCTTCGCTCTTGACCCTCTGTCACGGGTTTAAATATTTTTGTAGCTTCGCGTGTGAGTTCCATCTCACCGAGACGTCTGCTCCTATCAGCTGACTGAATCGCCTTCTTAGCACTTAAATACTCGGCTAAAATTCGATCTCGGCGTCTAGGATCCATCTGGAAAAACATCTTTCGTTTTAATTGTTTTTATTTATTTTTCAAAATTAAATGTTTAATTATATTTTTTTTATATTTTATGTTTTAAGTATTAAAATCTCTTTCCGTCTTAATATAATATCTGAAAAATATTTACATCTGAAACTCGCTGTGTTAATTGAAGTTAAAAAAAAAATACGTTTTAAACAGTACATGACAAACCGGTTTCTGATGTAACGCATTTTGACAGTAGTATTTAATAAATTTTTGTCAAAAGATCATCATTCATTCACACATCAATTCATCGAGTGTCGAATTAAGAGAAAATCCTTTTTTTGATAACTGTTAGACAGTTTTAACACACAATGGAAAACTGATTTTAACAAATCTCTCTCTCCGATTGCTATCGTGAATATATTAAAAATTTTACCACTCGAAACCTAACTGAGCGGAAAATGTGTTTTAAACATGCCGATAAGTGTTTCTTGACTTTATTCAAGGAACGCTTAACAGTCAACCTCATTTCTCATAGTGGAGGAATTCTCCAAAAAAAACCCAAAACTCAATTTTTATCCATCCCATCACCAGAAAACATCAATGTCTATAATACAGACTATATATTCACAATCGACTCTGTTTGAACAAAACACCTCAATTACGATAACGTGTGTTAGTTGCTTACTTCAGGAAAGACGTGACTGGGTTTGCAAATTTCCAAACACACAGACACTCTTCGTTCAGATCGAGTTTTTATTACGAGAATCGAGCGATTCGATCGCTTGATGAGCTGAGTGGTTTTTTTTGAGAATTTTCTCATAGTGTAGGAATTCTCAAAAAAAACCCCCAAAACTCAATTTTTATCCATCCCATCACCAGAAAACATCAATGTCTATAATACAGGCTATATATTCACAATCGACTCTGTTTGAACAAAACACCTCAATTACGATAACGTGTGTTAGTTGCTTACTCCAGGAAAGACGTGACTGGGTTTGCAAATTTCCAAACACACAGACACTCTTCGTTCAGATCGAGTTTTTATTACGAGATTCGATCGCTCGATCAGCTGAGTGGTTTTTTTTTGAGAATTTTCTCATAGTGGAGGAATTCTCAAAAAAACCCAAAACTCAATTTATCCATCCCATCACCAGAAAACATCAATGTCTATAATACAGGCTATATGTTCACAATCGACTCTGTTTGAACAAAACATCTCAATTACGATAACGTGTGTTAGTTGCTTACTTCAGGAAAGACGTGACTGGGTTTGCAAATTACCAAACACACAGACACTCTTCGTTCAGATCGAGTTTTTATTACGAGATTCGATCGCTCGATCAGCTGAGTGGTTTTTTTTTGAGAATTTTCTTATAGTGGAGGAATTCTAAAAAAAACCCCCAAAACTCAATTTTTATCCATCCCATCACCAGAAAACATCAATGTCTATAATATAGGCTATATATTCACAATCGACTCTGTTTGAACAAAAAAACCCCACCACCGCCTCAAAACAATTGCCGATTCTAAATCATCTGTACCATAGCGATTGCCGATTCTGAATCGCTGATTTAGAACTGCAAAAGCTGTTTTTTGATGATCACCCAGAATCTTTTGCTTTCGATCGCGTTCGCCGACGATGGATCGATGGGTCTGATCTGCGATGCGAACGTAGACCAAAAATCACGTACACTATACAACTGAAGATGTACAACACACACACACGATGCGTTCACCACGAGTGTTTGAACGCTAAAAGCGCGATCTAGGAGTCACTGAATGTACATGAGGGCTTCAAGACCACTGTACAGTTTTTGTGAACAAGCGTGTGATTTAACACCGAATTCCACGTTGGTGAACGCATCGTGTGCGTATGTTGTACACGTACATGTACAAGTGATTGTGAATCGGCATTTTATACCTACTATTAATTGGCGATTTTTTAGAATAGCGCTGGCCGGTTTTGGTTGCTACGTTGTTTAAAGGGTTAAAAGAACCAAACGGAATCTTGGCTTTATTTTCTACTGCTGTCATAGGACACGGGTGTTTTCTAAACGATTACTTGTTTCTTCACTGGACTTCCCTCTCGCGCATAAGAATTTCAAGAGAAATAACTTTATCGAAAGACGATTTTCCTGACGTTTTTATCATGCAAGCTGTTTTTCAGGTGCCGTCTGCTCTTCGGATAAGGTAAAGGGTTATAAGTCGCCGAGACAAAGTATGGGCCTTATACAATGATAAACTTTTGCCACATGTGCCGGGTTGCAATAGATCATAGAGCATATATTCCAAGGTATACTAGGTTATTGTGTAATCATTCTGAAAAATATTGCTATGGCAGCTCGAAACCTATGCCCAAGTATTTACTTGATAGTTTCAGTACATTAGTACACCCATACATGGTCTATAAATAATTTCTGTGATGTCATTTGAAATCCTTAAATATATCACACTCTGTCAAACATTTCTATGACCGTAAAGTGGGACCATTTTCCTCAATAATTTTTCAGGGAACTCCGTCTCTGATAGGAGTACTTACACCCTGACTCCTTTGTCTTTACGGGGTTAGTAACCAATTTGAAATACCTGATAGAAAAATGGACCGAGTGTCAACGCAGCTTGAATACCTCTCGCGTACTGAGTATACCCGACTTCATGCGTGTTATTTCTTTATTTTTAATTATTCATTTATTTATTGGGGTTTAACGACACTTTCGACAGCCAGGGTCACCTTGTGTCGGGCAGTTTTACGGGTGGAGGAAGCCGGCGTACCGGCGATAACCATCGAACACCGAACAACTGTCATTCTTCCCAACATACTAACTCCACACAAGCAGGGTTAGCATTGGTTGAAGACAAGTGCACCATCGACGTGCAGTACGCCTTAGTACACAACAACTCCACCGTGCTCCCACGTGGGCAAATGGGTGAAGTGTCTTGCCCAAAGACACAACGCGGCTGCCGCACGTGCGATTCGAACCGAGGACCTCTCGGCTTGCAAGCTGAACCTCTACCTACTAAGACACCGCGGACCCTGCGTTCTATTGATGAATAAAAGACAGAGTGTAAGTCAGTTACCATACAACCTAGCTGTCAATATTCATGAATTTGAACAACATGCCAGCGTGCTGTAACACCTCGCAGCTACGCGACTCGGCGTCAGTCACCGTCGACTATCAGGTTGTTCAAATCCACGAATACCTCCCGCTAGGCTGGTAGCTATTACATAGTGTACCTTCCCCGAAACAATTGACTGTCGAGTATGCGTACGACTGCATGTGCGGAATGCCAATCAACAGTTTTTAGTCTGAATACCAAGAGCCCTACCAACATGGTTTACTGCTGCCATCGTTACTTTTCATACCCGCCGAAAATTGTGTGGGGTGCTATATATGAAGCAACATTTATGTATCTCGGTTCGTTTGTCTGTCAGCCCAAAAGTTAAAAAAAAACGAAAAACATGTAAACTTAATTTATATTGAAAATATCACATCTTATAAAATTTAGTTCACAGAAAATAAACAAAATTACAAAATCTAAACAAAACGTAACAGGCGTTATATTGAAAATAGGATAACTAACATGACAAAAAAAATATTGATAAATGAAAAACACAAATATATACAAAATGTCATCGCTAAGTTGCAGATCTTCTGCTTTAGCAGTGCAGCTGGCACCTTGATGCGCACAAGAGACGAAATATGGATATAATGCAGTCAATATGTTTCTCCTTTATCCTTGTGGGGGAATACAATCTACTCGAAGACAAATCTGATGCAATCTCACTGTAACGGTGGTCTGGGAGCAGTCGGGGCTTCGGTGGCTCAGTGGTAGACTGTTGGACTTCTATGCTAGAGGTCCGGAGTTCGACCCCCGACAGGGACAACCCGCGTTGTGTCCTCGGACAAGGCACTTTATCCCGGCTGCCTACATGGGGGCACGATGACGCCGTGTACTAAGGCGTACTGTACATCGACGGTGCACATGTCTTCAATCGCTGTTATCCTGCTTGAGCGCAGCTTGAACAGAGTTAGAATGTTGTGGTGCTGACAGTTGCTCGTCGATGCTCGGTGGTTCTCTCCGGTTATTCCGGCTTCCTCCACCAGTAAAACTGTCACGGTCACGATTAGCCATTGTGTATAATTATGTGACCTTAAACACCAATAAATAAATAAATAAATAAATAAATAAATATAAATAAATAAATAAATAAATAAATAAATAAATACGGGAGCAGTCCTGTATCGTCTATCTGTTAGCGTCAAATTATTTGTACGATAGCTGCACGCCAATCACGTTAAAGTTAAAAGGACGAACTACGCATGTTTACTAGCATTTATAATCTAAACTGCCAACAATACTTCCCCTGACTTTCAATGTGTTCAATGTGCCATTAGGCACATAGAACACATTTGAATTCAGGGGACGTTATTATATGACAACTATACTACATAATTTAATCGCGATGCGTAGACGATAAAACAAAAACACCACTGTTAAAGGTAAGTAGTGTCCAGATTATGAAAGCAACTATAAAATGTTGTCTTAAGCAAAGTGGGAGACCCGGAAAGAGTAATCATTGGGTGTTAAATCCAGAAAGTGGGACAAACGGGGGAATAAGCTAAAGACAATGCAACAACTCCGATTTTCGTAACGACTTTACACACAGTAAACCATTCTGCCCGATAGTTGATCTACTTAGGGCGCAATGGTACTTTATGTTTGTGACACACACGCAGTGTTTGTCCATTTTTCACCCGAAAGCATTTTTCATTCCATGAACGATTCATGGGAAATAACATGATTGTTAAAGGAGTTTTAGAAAATAGAGTAGTCTCCCGTGTGCCATTTATTCCTTTCAACGCAGTCTCAGATAAACGAACGGTTTCACAGATTTTAGGAAACAATAGGCAGAGACTGTCAATGGGAGCAGCTGGAGAAGACGGGGTTTACGGATTGGCAAAAAAATGTGCTTCCCAGGGAATTTGTTTTAATCCTTTTCCTAACAAGACTAGAAGACGACCCTTGCAAAACAATCTCGTTCCGACGATAGGTCAATAGTTATATTTTGAAATCAAAAACTGAAAAAAATAATAATATTTAATAGCCCTTTTACGTTACGTAAAAGGGTTCAAATTCGCTACAATAGTGTTCTCTTGTATAATCACATGATGATATGGGGGAACAGAAGGGGAAGCGGAGACTAAAAGCAAGCTGTGACACTCCCACATAGTCAGACGCATGATCCCTGGAGGAGCCTAAGCAGCTGACGTGCCGATGCTAACCCCTACGCAATTATTCGCCTGCACTCTGATTATATTGTCTCCATTGGGTGCCGATGCTAAACTCTACGCAGTTATTCGCCTGCAATAATTACCGGTAGTATTCGGTAATTATTGGGTACACTCTAAAATACGTTGGATTAAAAATCAACCCAAATCAACTGGGTTGAGTGAATATGAATCCAACTAGGTTCACATTCACTCACCCTAGTTGATTTGGATTGATTATTAACCAGAATGATTTTAGAGTATAGCATTGGGGAGTACTGAGTAATAGTGGGTAAATGGACTCGCCGAATTACTTCTGACTTTTTGTTTGAAACTGAACATCGGCAACTTTCCACCTCGTGAAGGAATAAATTAATAAATAGTAAATACATCTATCTATACAAAAACCCTTACCGAATTGAAATTGTTAGAAAAGTTTTTTTGTGCACCTGAACCATTTACATAACGAATCGGTCGCATAATTTACAAATTGAGAATTTGGAAACAAATTCTTCAGAAAATTTCAACAAAACCATATCATAATAATATTAAGAATTTGACCGGCCGCTGATCTATTCCGATTCTCAAGTGAGAAAACCTTGGTTAACCCTGTTCTTCCAAATGCCTCCTTAATCCCGAGCCTCCCAACACCCTAATACGAACTGCTTTATGACATCCCGTACCCCATCCCAATCTCTCAGATGACCATACTAACCTCCCTCCTTGTGTCTCCACTTACCACGTTTCCTCCATACTCCCATCCCACTTCCCCATTATACTCCCAGGTAGGCCACCCAAAAACCTCTTTGACTTGAACCTCCCCCCCCCCCAACACACACACTTTCTCGACAAATTCGATAACAATATTCCATGACCTATGACCCCATCATTGAAACGAGCTCGGCACTTGGTATGGTTTTGTTGGAGAAATGTTTTTTAACATATGAAAAAATGATTAAAATAACAAATTTTGATATCATATGCGTTGGGTAATGGCTTAAATTGAAACAAAAATCGGTTTGCATTTTTTATTTCACGAGAAAAAATGGAAACTTCACCGGTATTGATACTGAAATCTTTCACTCGTCCGGCCGGTCGCCCGAATGTGATTTGCCACTCGTTTAGAAACAATATCTAATCGTCCGGTCGAGCGGATTTAGTAAAATATACAAGTCTCGATATGCTGACTGAGCGACTCGTGAATATTCATGATAATAATATAATAATAACAATAACACTTTGGCCAGCCGCTGATTTGTCGCGGTTCTCGGACGAGAAGGCCGTGGTTACCCCTGTACTCCCAACTGCCTCCCTCTTCCCACGCTTCTCCTCTCCTCCCAACACTCGGAGACGAACTGCTTGATGATATCCCTTGTCCCATTCTTCCCAATCTCTCCGATTAGCATATTAACCCTCTCCTTTGAGTCTTCCCCTAACCACATGTCCTTCATTCTCCCATCCCACTTCCCCATTATACTCCCAGTGAATCTCATTCTTTTAGGCTGATACTTTGGGCATTCTAGAAGAAAGTGTTCCAGGGTCTCCACCATGTCCAAGTTATACATCTGGCACTCCCTTTCACCGTCTTTCCCAATTTTTCCCCTCAGCTCCAGGGATCGCGACCTCAGCTTGAACAACAGTGGCCCCCCAAAGGTGCCATCAAGGTACTCTTCAAAACCTGGCTTCTCTTTATCACGCAGGCCACCCAAAGACCTCTTTGATTTGACCCCCTCTCGCCAATTACGGTTACAATCCTCCATGACCCTTTCTCTGACGATTTTTTTACCCTGGTTTGCCCCAACTTCCAGGTCCGAGATCTCCAATGAGTAGTTCTCTACTAGCTCCCTCACTTGGACCATCCACCCCGTTTTGATATTTGAGTTGAAAATCCTCAGGAACACTGCTTTACACCATCGGCTGTCGGGGAGATTTACCAAATAATTAAGATAACCGAGCTTCAACAGGTCTATCCTGTCCTTGATCCTCATCCACCCAAGCTCACCCCTGATTGCTTCTAGCGCTGCGGCATTACTCGACCTCGTTATCCATCGACCTGCATCGTTCTGCAGGATTTCCAAGCTCTTTACGCCCGCCTGGTTTAGGGGTACCACTTCCGTACCGTATGTGATACTTGGCAGACCCACAATTTCCCAAATGGTTTTCCCCACGAAAACCTTATTGAAACTGTTTCTCCCTATAAGTTTCATTTGGTTAAGGATTCGCTTCCCCTTCAGAATCAATTTATTTGTGTGGTTTCGATAGATCCCTCTTCCTGTAATGTTTATATTTACCCCCCAATACTCGTAATCACCTGTCTCCCCTACACTGAGAAGTTTGCTGTTACATTCCGGAATGCAGAACTCACCCACTCTCCACCTGCGAGTGGGGTCCACTTTGCGGCCCACAGGTATAACTTTGCTCTTGCTTTCATTAAGTTCGAGTCTCCATTTGCTCCCATATTTCCCAACAATTCCCCGCATTTTCGTTAGCCCCTCTTCGCTTTCTGACACTAGAACCATATCGTCTGCAAAAAATAGCCCTGGGATCTTCAAGTCCCCAACTGCTAAACTAGCACTTTGTTCAAGTGTAGATATCCCAGAACTTGACAGGTGTTGACAATAATACCACTTGACAAGTGCAATGTCGCGACACTTAAACGGAAACAACGCAGATGACGCGGATCAGGCTCGAACTCTCGAGCCTGATCCGCGTCATCTACGTTGTGTCCTTTTAATTATGTACCCACCAAGCGCAAGTCAAATTATGGACGATTCTGGAAGAACCACCAATGCTAGACACATGGGAAGTGTCATCCATTCAAGTTTCAGATGTCTGACGATTGTAATGTCTAAGTGCTTAAAGCATTGCACTTTGAGTGTTAAAATCAACCCCTAAGAGTTAGAAGGGTTCAACACCTTGAAAGTGTCAGTTTTAACACTTTAGTTTTTAGTGTGCACGACTGAGCAGGCATATGAACAATATTCTGGTGCTCAATAAACATATTCAAACTATTATGTACACAATTTTACTGAAGCATAAAATGACAGTATTGGCCGCGGAAAAAAATGGGTTGGGAGGGTGTATGTGAGGCGCATTTATGGGCGTGTGTGGGTGTATGCAACTCTGCGCGAGGTACTTTTGTGTGCGTGAGGGGGAGTGTGTGGATGGGGCATTAATTATTTTTTTCATATTTTTTTTTTGGCAAAAAACCTGTTCATTAACAGGATGTTCATGGGTATTTTTTTAATCGGAAGTGCGTATTTGTGGAGGGGGTGGGGTGGGAGGACAAACACGCTACGTAGTAAAACAGGAGACACAAAAATACCCGTCCAAATTGGTGCGTCAAATCGGAAGTAATGTAATCCAGATAAACTAACATTATTATGTTCGTGGAGGTCCAATATAGACTCAATCATACAACCATGTAGGCTGTAGGATTAAATTAACACTGACCTCCCCCCCTCCCCCACCTCCCACCCCACCCCCACCCCCCGCTCCCAACAGACGCAGAATGGATCCGCATGGTTCATTGTACACAGTATTGTACAAGAATATCGTTAACCCTTTACCCATCATAACGGCCAAAACCGGCCAGCGCTATTCTCAAAAATCGCCAATTAATTTTCATTATTTTTTTCATTTTTTGTCTCAAAAACATAGGTTATGACCCCTCGTTGGAACGAGCTCGTCGAGCTCGTTCCAACGAGGGGTCATAACCTATGTTTTTGAGACAAAAAATGAAAAAAATTAGTTATTCAAGAATTATTTTTGCAAGTGTCGTCTGATTTTCAGGTTAGGTAAAGGGTTAAGGTCTTTCATATAATAGGGTTAAAACGTCACTTCTCGACTCCAATATATCCGCTGAGAATAATATTGGATTACTCTGTCGTTACGTTATCAAATATACACGCACATTTCTTTTGTTGGCCAGAATATTGTTTCTCACTAATTATCGACATTAATCTTGGTCTGTTCACACTATGGCAGCCATTTCCAGGAGATGTTGGAGACTGGTCATTCTCTTGTTCGCTGCCTCTTTTATCAGCTATTGTTGTGGTACGTAGTTTGTTTTCATTTTCACAATCGACACGCATTCGATTTTAACCCTTTCAAATTGGTATTCATACATTTTTGAGTGATGGGAAGTTTTCTCGTTGGTAACAAGACGTCACAGAAAGAGGGGAAGGACGATGGAAATAATCCACGGTTAAGGGTTTATACTCTTGCTTCCTTTTCGTTTTAAGCATTTTGCAAATGTCGGTTGAATGGAAGCAGGCTTTAGATTTAGAATCGAATCCAGTTCTGAATTGACTGTCACTGTTTGTCAAGTGGTAAAAAATGTTGATATTGTTGTACCTTCTTACAACTGTGGAATACTTAAAATATTCTCAATCATCATTCCACATATTGTGTTTTCAGTTATCGGACTCGCCCCTGCGGTAGAGATTCAGATTTCTATTAGGGCTAGTCCATCAAAATGCTGATGTGTAATATCCACCTCTTTCTCTTTCTGTTGATCTTTCTTTCTCTTTCTTTTTCTTCCTTCTAAGGGAAAGGCAGGAAGACAGCCAACCTGGCTATGCCTTCCCCTGCCAGTACACAATACAACAATTAATTGGAAGTTTTTTTGTAATTTAATGTACAATATGCAATATTTCTTCTTGTTGAAATTCAATATTTTTATTACATGTACATGTACTA
Organism: Pictodentalium vernedei; assembly: GCA_031216915.1. NCBI lineage: Eukaryota > Metazoa > Mollusca > Scaphopoda > Dentaliida > Dentaliidae > Pictodentalium > Pictodentalium vernedei. The sequence goes on along the minus strand of CM062296.1, from coordinate 604,263,507 downwards.
TAATGTATATATAGAGGATATTCACGAAAATTTGATGAATACCGAAAATATCTCGTGAGTGGCTACAAGACATATGAGGATCTTCACGAGCGACGCAGTCGCGAGTGAAGATCCTCATATGTCTTGTAGCCACGAACGAGATATTTTCGGTATTCATCAAATTTTCGTGAATTTTCTTTTTATTTAATGCTCTACGACTACAAACTCTCCAATTTGTGGCCTTTATTTGCCATTAAGGCGCAAAATTTATGTGCCGAACCGGCGTCCATACAAAAATTACAACAACCAAACTCCAACCATTTGAATGTGTGAATATCCGCACAAAAAGTAGTCCCGTCTTATTTCTCCCCTAACTTTACGATTTACCAAGGCTGGCGAATTGAAATAATCGCAATGTGTTTCGAAGAAATAGAACAATAACAAAAAACACCACTTTCTTATTTTCAATAACAAGACACGTCATTTTATTTTTTTTGAACTCAATGCACTGAAGACGTGTGAAGTTGAACTGAAGAAATTTGAAAGTGATTTCGGCTTTTCGCTGGAAGGTGAATGAGAAAGTCAAACTTTGAAACCGCTGATTTAATGAAGTGATTTAGTCACTGTCACTATCAATTATTCGAATTCGTTTGTATTTGGGACTCTGGAATTCATTACTGATGTGCTGACTCGTTTAAAGTACATGTGATTCGTCATCCGAACCTACGATGAAATATCGATTTCTAAATATCATTTTGATATTTCGTTTTGCCGACCGACAGGGGAATATGACTTAATTTTTCAGCGTGAATTGATGCCTGAGCATTAAATAAATTGCTATATTTTAGTGTATTGGCAAATAAAATATCAATCAATCAATCAATAAAAAATACCAAGTATTCTAAAAAAAAACGGAATTGATATTAAGACAGAACACAACCGGATATAGAGTGGGGGACTGGGATCAAAAACCCTAGTTGAAGTTTTTCATGTATTTCACGCGCGCTAACGGCGCGCGTAAAATACATAAAAAACTCCAACAAGGGTCTTTGATTCTTGTCCCCATACTCTACCTTAGTTGTGTTCTGAATTTAGACAACGATTAAACGGGACTTAAGCAAATGAAGCTTTTATTTTTAAAGAAAAATGTCACCACTGGCGTCTGTTAACCTTTTTGCTTGACGCTGTTTTGTGCCGTGACATTTCATCCACGTCAAAGCGTTAGTCAGATGCATGGCCAATCAGATACATTCCTACACGACGATCTTACACGTAGGCAGGACCCCACGCGTGCTGTATCTAGAATATTTCTTAATGTCTATATTCTATCAAGTAACGTTGAATTCCCACAGCGATCGTGGAATAAAACTTTGGAATAAGAACCTTCCGCTCTTCTTTACTCACAAGGTCGTCTGTAAATGAAACTTGATAATAGAAAGAAGATTCAAGGGAGAGACATTTTTTTTTTCAAATTCATTATAGCGGTGAATTCGCCGTTCCACTTGGAAAGCGTAACTGTTTTCCAAGCCACAATTAACAACGGCCAGGACTAGGGAGAGGACAGGGGAGCCGGGACAACAACCTCGGCACGCGAGTATTCGGAACTTTCCCAACACGAACAACACAATATGACCATTGATTTGGAATAAAATATGTTAATCAATTTACGGACGAAATTTGAGGGTTCACCGAATGTGGGTTGTAAACGGCTCGTTATCCCCTTTCATATTCACCCTCTCGCCGCTTCCAGACTCAGGCGATACGTTGGATACCTTGAGCCAGAGACTATCAAAGGGTTCGAGGCCATAATGGAATTCAGCCAAGGAGCTGAAATCATTTCATTCGCCGGTCCAGAGAGCGACTGCCAAACAAATCACGGAAATTGGGCAAGTTGGTAAGGTTTTGCAAACATCTCGGCTCTTCGACAGTGAAACGAAGCGAATTAACTGGTAAATGTGGAGTAAATACGAAACTCGAATCTTCGCAGAACCCAACTTTGTTGGCGCCATAAAGATTGAAGATTTAGTCCATTGCTTTATTTTTCCATTTTCTAGCAAAATTTGGCTCATGCGTCTTATGTTTCTTTAAGCAAAATCGTTTTGATGCTACACCAAGGATGCGATATAACTCCAAAAAGCGTCCGGGCAAAATCGTATATCCCCACCCCACGTTAATTACATTGACGACCCTAAGTCCTGAATCAAAACTGAAGATGTAACGTCCAAATGTTAACCAGTTGACGAAAGATCAATTCCATTTAAACTCCGTGCCAGAGAAGGTTTTTTATTGCTTGATTACTCACGAGGGACATATTTGATCGAAATGCTTTAAAAAAAAATAAAAATAAAATGTCCTATCCAAAGAAAGCAGCTGGATGGACCTGACCACGGCATAAACTAGCCTATCAGAAAATCTTCTAGTTCGCCAAGCCACCCATCTCGACTGCAATTCCCTGGAAATAAGAGAGAATGTTTCTTTTCCAATCTTTCGTGAGTGTTGTACAGTTAAGAAAATAATTTATGTATGGGACCACTGGGGTTTGAACCTTGGCTACGTATGGCACCGATAGCCTAACGGAACAATACGTAGCTACGTAAATATATCGAGCAAACATGTAATCTACGTGTTTGTGTGTGGTTTAAATCGGAGTGGTGGAGGTTAAACGCTGGTAGTGCAAAGGGGACTCGTGCCCTCACACCTCTACCGTTTTATATATAGAATAAACATATAGTGTTTTCAAGTGAAAAAAAATATTCTACGAGTAGGATTAAGAATGAAACCGACGAGCCTCTGGCGAGTCGGTTTCATTCTTAATTCTACGAGTAGAATAATTTTTTTACTTGAAAACACTATACGTTTATTTTGTTTATCCCATAAATCTTCTACATGGCAGTCGCGGCACAATCATGCTATAATTCGCTACAAAACACAGCGAGAAGTGAGGAGCACATTGGTCCAATTCGATCGACCAACAAAATTGGCAAACATAAACAAGGCGCAGTAATACATTTCTGTCTAAAAATAATTCCCCTACAAACTTTAGCTAAACCTGCAAAAATACTTTATTATATGAGTAGTGGGTGGTGTTTTCTACTGGCATTGTGTAATACCTTCAAAAAGATTTAACGAAATCAACAATCGGACTATTAATTATGCTAAACAAACGTGGTAGAGGCCAGAGGTCAACAAGTCCGTCGCTACTAGGGGAATAAATTCTTTCAGTGTTAAACCTTCGGGGAAAATTTATCACCCTACAAGGTGTATAAAGCAAAATTTATCCAAGGCCTTTATTGTTCAAATAAACGAGCATTTATGGGATAAAAAGATCTACTACATGATCAGACAGTGAGTATAATTATATGAACATTACAACTGAGACCCCCGAACATTTCGTTTTAGAATGCCCTAAATATTTGACTAGATGAATAAGATTCCTTAAAAAAATAATGGTAATGGAAGAGGGTTTTGAAAGCAAGAGAGATAAGAGGATGAGGGATGATATGAGGGGAAAAGAAAAAAAATGAATATCATAGTTGGAAAGATTGATAAAGCGCCAACGGGGAAATAATAAAACTGTTTCCGTCAAAATGTTGGGACATTAGAGGGGATAGTGGTGGAAGATTGGCTAAGCGGGTGACGTTGTTGATGGAGAAGGCTTCATTGCTACACGACCACGGAAAAACAGCGGATGGCCAAATAAATTATTATTATTAGTAGTAGTAGTTTTATGTTTTCTAACGTAATCATCTTCCAACCCGAAGGCTAGCCTTCGGGTTGGAAGATGTTTGGAGCAGAAAAATAAAAACGAATCAAGCATACACAGCATACTATGCAGAAGAGACTTGGTTTGTGACACAGTTTGTGTCAATTTGTTGGGAGGTTAGGAGGGGTAGTGAGGGAGGATTGACTAGGCGGGTGATTGGGTTGACGAAGAAGGCTTCCTCGTTAGAGGACCGCGGCAAAACAGCGTAAGGCCAAATAAATTATTATTATTATTATTATGTTTTCTACTGCAATCATCTTCCAACCCGAAAGCCAGTCTTCGGGTTGGAAGATGACTGAAATAGAAAAAAAAAAGACGAATCAAGCATACACAGCATACTACACAGGAGAAGAAGAGACTTGTTTTTTTTATATGTGTATTTGGTGACATTCGATTATTATCATGAAAGGAGGTCGTCAGCCGTATCGAAGGCATAATATTTATCAGAGCTGCCTCATCTCCCACATACACTTCACAACACCTTTTGCACCCCTTGTCAAGCTTTCTGAGCCAAGGAAATAGCATTTTTGCAGACACATTTTTTTTTTCAAATTATCTTCGACCAGGTTGGAAGGGAGGTGTGGTTTAGACACAATACACATCCCGTCGATTGCTGAGCTTTCCACAGCATTGGATTTCGCTTTGCATTTTGTTGCTAAGGACGTTATCTCGGTATGACTTCGTTTCTCGCAACTTCATTTGTATCAAATGTGGACTTTTGTAGACACCGCGTCCTTCAATTTTGATATAGAATCGAGTTATCGCTGCTCTGTTCACTGTATCCAATTCTCCAATGAACACACAAGGGGAATGGCTGATCTGTTTAGTCTATATCCCCAAACATGTTACTGGCCTCAACAATCGGGATTTCTTATGTTAAAATACTTCATAATTAGAACAACCCACTCTTGTATTTATCATTGTACTGATAACTAACCCCCCTCCCCCACAATAAAAAAACAAAAACAAAACAGCTTGACCCGGTGACATCATTCAGCAACACAGGATTGAAAGGAGTACTATGTTGGAAGGTGTTGTAGGTCAGAACAAGCATCATTAACATAAATACTAAAGTCACCCCAAGCGCGAATATATATTTATTTATTTATTGGGATTTAACGACATTTTCGACAGCCAGTGTAACCTCGTGTCGGACAGTTTTACGGGTGGAGCAAGCCGGAGTACCCGTAGAGAACCATCGTATAGCGGCGAGCAACTATCAGGCTCCCCAACGCAATAACTCCACACAAGCAGGGCTAGCATTGGTTGAAGACAAGTGCACCATCGACGTGCAGTACGCCTCAGTACATAGCTCAATCGTGCCCACACGTGGGCAATCGGGATTAAGTGCCTTGCCCAAGGACACAACGCCGTTACCCCTCGCGGGGCTCGAACCTTGGACCTTTCGGTCTGAATTTCAATGCCGTATCAAGTGAGCCACCGCGAATCCACCCCACGTGTGAAAATAAAGCATAACCTGTTGACAGGAGTGTTTTATTTTCTTTAAATTCTCGCCTTTGAATCGGTCATTTGTTTATTTCTGAAGTGAATTTCATCAGATCAACCAGGCTTGTCAATATCTTTATGATACCACGCCCAGAAATCGTACAGTAACCCTTATCCTGCCACGGACACTTGTACCAAATATGGAGGACCGATGCATTTGGATATATTTGAGAAAGTTTAATGGAATTAATAACACACTTGAAACTCAGTCATCTAAGCAATTCTTAGAAAACGGTGGATGTCAATAGAGAGGCCACCCGAACGGCATCTCTTGGGTAGGAAAAATGTGCGAAAATGTGGCAATAAAGCGAATGTGTCGCGATCCGGTCGAAATTCTTTGTCAGCGTCACTGTCTTCCACCGCAACACTCCGGAATCTCACTTATCGAAAGGGAAATGCCGAGAACATTGAATTTCGACCCACTGGCGTTAGTGTGTCGCGATCAAATCGTGATCTAATAGCGAAAGACGCCACTTGAGTGTTCAGAGTACTGTATATGAAACCAGCCACCCGAAATACTTAGCGACCGTAAGACTGCCCAAGGCGGTAATGCTTGCTTGTCCACCACTCATTGCAACAAATAATCAGATGGGAGTGTTAATATGTTCAGGTCAAGGTGTATTGAAAAGCATAATAAAAATCGAAACAATCACTATCGACAAGGTAAGAATTAATGTGAAGAATGATAGCCTGAGTAAAATGGTATGTTGACTAATTTTTCAATCGCATATTCATATTTAATTTCGTGGATTTATTCTTAAAATGAATGAAAAATTAAAACTAGTGCGACATACGTTCCATAACTTGTTCATGGGCCATTGAATGACAAAAAGACAGGGAGAGTACGATCATACTCAGAGGAGGAGAAACCGGAGGAAAACGGGGAGAGGGTAGGAGCCCCAGCTATCTCTTCCCCACAGATGTGCTACGTAATTGCAGATCTAGTTGAAACCTGAAGTGCATGCGAATCTCTCAAACCACGGGCGGGAGAGGGAGGGGGCAAGTAATAGACAGGTTCCGCGTGAAGGGGTGGGGGCAAATCCACGGGTGACCTTTTAGGATCATTGCATCACGGTGTTACAGTTAATATTAACCGTTGAAACAGAAAGGAAAATTTTCATATCCTGGATTGTGATACGATTTCTCATAAAGTGGATAGTTGCCCAGTGAATTTGTGTGGTAGATCGTGATAAGCCTACACAGGCAGGTCAAGATTTTTAACCCTTTACCGAACATGAAAAGCAGACGACACTTGCAAAAAAAAATTCTTGAATAACTAATTTTTTTCATTTTTGTCTCAAAAACATGGGTTATGACCACGAGCTCGTTCCAAAGAGACAAAAATGAAAAAAAAATGAAAATTAATTGGCGATTTTTGAGAATAGCGCTGGGCGGTTTTGACCGTTACGTTGGGTAAATGGTTAAAATAGAGTACTTCGTAATCAAGACCGCGTCAAGAAAAACAAACGCAAATAGCTTCTCAGATTCAATCTTCTTGCATTTCATTTTTGACAGGTAGCCATAAGACTAAAAAAATATTGCGGCGAGAAAAGCGGACAGAACACTGACTTTAAAAATGTTGATTGGTCTTCCCCCAAGTAACGATTATAGACTCTACTAGTTGATGACTCTGAACTAGTCCAAATGGGTTAATTAAGATACTGTAGATATTAGTGCGAAGTGTTCTAAGGCGCGAGCAATCATAGGATGTTTGTTCGAAGAGTTTTTTCAGGAGGAGGTTCTCCTCCCAGGAAAAATTGAATTGTGCTTTCAAACGAGCTGGTGACTTTTGAAGGTAAATGTGTGTGAGGGTGTGGCCGGCTAAGGAAATATGGAGAAGAAGTCGACGTTTATGGGGGAGGGGGGATGTCTGTCAATATTCTGTGATATATTATAGGTACTTGTCTCGATATTTTGGAAATATTCATTTCTTACGATTCAAAATGAAATACGTCAGTTCTGAAAGTAAATTTAGAGAAGAAAAGTATATCGTTGAAATAGTTAGGGGTTAAAACTTTATAACTTATATGAAGCTAATGCACTTTTCCTTCTCTAATTACGGCATTATCAATAAACCAATATAGGATTATCAAAACATTCCAATCTGAATGTGAAAATAAAAGGAATAAAGGTAGAGTCATATTACATTGAATTAATCATATCCGATAAACATAAAGTTGTGTTTATACAATTTATCTGCATGATCAATATGAAAACCTGACACCGGATATTACTGATCATTTTCGTGAGTATACCCATGTCTGCCTTTTGACCAATTTACGCCATAATTGGCACTAATAATATTTACATCAGTATTTTGTTTATTTGGGATAAAATATTATACCATGATTACCTATTCTACTATATATAAAAAGCATATGACATAAATTTTAGCTTTACACACCAACCGTGGTGAACACGCCAGCAATGGAATTTCAGTACTTAGATTTTTACCTACAGTGGAACTACTTCCAAGTTGACCTTTGGTGGCGTCGACCTGGATGCGAACTTGTCCAAATTTATCGCACATCGCCTCGCGAAGAGTGAAATGAAAGTGGCAATTATTTATTACGTTTTTAAATGGGTTTACCTCATAAGAAACTAAAAATTAACAAACATGCATTGTCTCATGTTAATAAAGCATCCATAACTCGAAATAGTATGTTATTATGTTACTAACACGAAAAAGGCTCAGCTTCTTTTTCCATTTCGTTTCGGCGTTAAAATTGACAGCAGAAGTACCGCCCACCGATGCTCATGCGAACAAAAACATTCGCACGTATGTACGTCGCTGTTCAGTAAAATCGAGACAAAATAAAAGCGACTCTTAATAATCTGACGATCATGGTACAAATAAAATATACCCAAAGTAGCTTGGTGTACCAAATGTTTACCACTCGTGGTGAAGTGGTGTTAACACCTCACCAAAGGCTCGTGGTTAACACCACTTCACCACGAGTGGTGAACATTTGGTACACCAAGCTACTTTGGGTATATTCTATATATATTAAATGAGAGTATGTCGAAAATTATGACACATTTTCTATAAATAACTGAAAGAAAAAGTCGTTTACTTCGCAAAATTGGTCACATCTGAGTAAAAATCAATATTTTCCCATAATCATGCTTGCAAGTCCTTATGTTTGAAGAATAAACCTATTCATGACGATTAAAAAAGTTCACCAAAAGCAAATTTTTGTGGTTATTCAGCACAATGAGGTAAAATAATCGGGATCCGGTGTACGGCAATTTACGCCAAACCTTTTCCGGCACTGTCGGACAAAGTATGATTTGACGAGTCTTCCGGAATGACAAAGAATGTCGTTCAATGACTATCCAGTCTCGATTTGTTCATCGTAACACCTTGTGCATATGATATGACAAACGAGGTATTTTCAATTTAAGGTGTACACAGCGATTGACAAAGTCAATATGATAGATGTCACTGGAATAAGTTCACTTATAACACATTATTCGTTATTGTGATTATCGTTAACCCTTTACCCAACGAATCGGCCACACCCGCCCGCGTAATATGCAAATTCAGCAGTTGAAAAAATATTATTTTTCAAAAAAATTCAACAAAACCATATCATGTGACCACTCGTTGGAACGAGCTCGTTCCAACGAGGGGTCACATGATACGGTTTTGTTGAAACTTTTTGAAAAATTAAAAAAAAAAAATGATATTTAAAATAATAAATTTTGATATCGTCTGTGTTGGGTAAAAGGTTAAACTGATATTATTCAAAATACCCATACACTACTATGATCACAAAAGCGACAGAGAATTCCGATCGCGCCTCACTCTTAATCGTGGATGATACGGTCGAATTTTTCGTTCCGTTTTCCTCGCCGCAACACTGTTGAATCTTACCTGTCAGAAAAATGAAACGCATGAAGACTAAATCTGAGATGCTATTTTTTTTTTTGATGCGGGTTTTATTGTATTTTTATGAATCTTGATCTAAAGACAGAGAGAGAGAGAGAGAGAGAGAGAGAGAGAGAGAGAGAGAGAGAGAGAGAGAGAGAGAGAGAGAGAGAGAGAGAGAGTGAAAGTAAATAATAAAGAAATTGGATGGGAGTATGAAGATTATTTGGATATTTGGTGACACAATGGAGAAGGTTGGCATGTTTTTTGTGGAAACAGAGTTTCATCAATTGATTCATTTCGGAGTGTTGGGAGGGAGAATGGATAGAGGAGAGGGAGCAGCAATGTGAGCACTGAGGTGATGAAGACCTTCTCATCTGAGAACTGCGACAATTCAACTATTGACCGAAGTGTTATTATTATTACTTGAAAGCTGAGTAACAACAAAACATGTCATAAACAAAAAGCAAAGGAAGAAACCAGTTCGTACCTGTATTGTGCACATAACCATGCGGAACACATCCCTTCACCGGCACGAAGAACTTCCGCTTAAAAATATTTGAAATGAAAAATAAATAAACGCGTTCCTAAATGTCGTAGGTTTCAGACCATGCTCTTGATTTATAAAACAAACTATGCCTGAAAGTAGAGAAAGTAGAGAACGTGCCTGTTTTGAGTAGAAATGCGAGACATATTTCCGTGGACACGAAATCTACAGAATCTCAGTCTTTAGACTATATGTGATCAATAGATTTCCGTACACGATGAAATTTTCGATCAGTAAGTAACTGAACATGCTCCGAAGAACGAAAATAGTCGGAACGTGCATTTTGTCTTCGATTGTCACAGTCATTTTGAATAGGAATGTCTAACAGGTATAACACAGTTGAATATCCGTACAGGTTTACTGATTGCCGCTCTAACTTTGCATCTTAACCCTTTGAACCCTGGTGGAATCTCCCATGTCAGTTCAATGATATCAATAGGAAGAGTCCATATTTATTATTTGGGGGCAGACCAATTAATATTTTCAACGCGCAGCCTTAGGGCTGCACGTTGAAAATATTGATTGGTCTAAAGCACACATTTACCTTGCAGTCACCTCCCTTAATGACATTATGCCGTAGCTTGTGACCCGGCCGGAAAAAAGGCCCCTGGTGTTCAAATGGTTAATGTATCCGTTCTGACTGCCATTCTAACTTTACACCCTTATCAGTCGTATTTGTGTCGCAACAAAAAGCGCACCATCCACAGTATTTTGGTAAGTTCCGCCAAGGAATTCGAATCTTCTCCACTCGACACAGGTTTTGCAACCCTTCACAATTGCCTCTGAACATGCAAATTGTGTGATGACCACAAGATCTCAGTGGATAAATACAAGCATTCTACACTCTACAATGCACCTTTTATGATATATACAGATTATCACCGCAGTGTGTGTCTCCGGGAATTCAGATCAAGTCGAGTTGTAGGAACAGAACAGTATTTTGACGAGCCCGTTAGGGCGAGTCGAAATCCGATTCTGTGCCTACAACGAGACTTGATCAGAATTTCCGGAGACACACACTGTGGCGATGATAAATTCATTTCACAATATTGACCACAAAATGTGTTATAAAACTATTTCAAGAGGATTTTTTTTTATTTACCTTATCGATGGAAAGACGCAAATTGAAAAATAGAATAGCATTCATTGGTCTCCACATTGAGGTCAGTCATGACGTTACACTTCCGAGAAAATTACGTCACTAGGATTCACTTTACTGAATACTGTCTTGCGAAGTGGAACAACTGTGTGTTTCGTCAACGTGAATTTGGTTGTAACTTTTGCAACAATTACTGGTGAATTAAATATCCCTCTTGGTGTGAAGGTTTATTATATTTTAAAATATGACGTTCATGGTTTAATGAGGGGGAGTTTTCCACATGTCATAGCGAAAGCTAATCCTTTAACTTCAAGAGAGAAGCCTCGACTCGAGCGTTCAGGAAAATTCCAACAATAGGCTACAAACCAGCCCATGATGCCGAAAAGTGCGCATAATTCAACTATTCGTTGAGTTAACTCTCTCACTCCAGTGACATGTTAGCATACCGTGCGTAATAAATACGTTACAGGGCGTTTAGTTGGCAGATGCAGTGTCACATACGTCTCAGAGAAAACAATATTAGGTTCGGCATTGCCTCACCTAATATTGTTTTCTCTGAAGGGAAAAACGCGAAGCGATCGAAAAATGATATTAATGCCGTTGTTTTGACAACAGCAGAATCACGCGCTTGTACCAGGGGCTCTTGATACGGATTCGGAACAAGGGCCCAGATACATTAAACTTTAATTGCGTAACAGTGCAAAAACGCCCCGATTGTGAGATAAATATATGACATCGCTGCCTTACCTGCCTTACCTCCTAAGCTTCGTCTCTCATAAATGACCCCTCATTTTCCCCTTTTCATCATTCATATTCCAGCTTTACTTTTCAGAAGGCAACGGGAAGACCGCCAATCTGGCTATGTTGAATCCTTACAATATGTATGTTATTTACTATATTGTAAAAAATCAAGATACAATTGTAAATATTTGTGCAACATTATATTTAAATTTTTACATGTATATTGTTAAAAAAAGAATTCAGTTCAATTCAAAAGTGAATATTCAGGGATCAGCGTTCAGTACGGTTGCCGTGGACTGGTCACTTTCCACGGGTGGGCAATATTTCTACGGACGCAATAGTATTCGATTCTGAACACTAATTACATGAATAATCATCAAAATTTAATTAATTAAGCACCGCATAAAACCTGAGCTTAACCCTTTACCTAACATGAAAAGCAGACGACACTTGCAAAAAAAAAATTCTTGAATAACTAATTTTTTTTTATTTGTTGTCCCCAAAACATAGGTTATGACCCCTCATTGGAACGAGCTCGACGAGCTCGTTCCAATGAGGGGTCATAACCTATGTTTTTGAGACAAAAAATGAAAAAATAATGAAAATTAATTGTCGATTTTTGAGAATAGCCTTGGTCAGTTTTGGACGTTACCATGGGTAAAGGGTTAATTAAATAACATTTTGCTGAGAATGATTTTTATTACCTGGTACACGCATGCGTGGACATCACGCGTGGATTGCGACCAGTCCAAGGCGGCTGTACTGCACGTTGGTAGACTTCCTATGATGGGATGAAATTCTCATATGTAATTGGTATTTAATAGAAAAAATCTAGAAGTGTTACTCATATAGACACAAATGGCATTATTCAATACATAAATATGTGCAAGTTCGCCAAAAAACTACTATTTTGTCTGGCCGACGGGTTACAATCGGTGTTTGGAGAGGTGGAAAAATTTCTCGTTGTAAAAAAAATTCCAATGAGAGCTATGCGTTTATTGGCAGAAGACCTTCTCCGTAAATTATTAGAGAAAAACACTTTGAATGTCCGGAAGATCTGCCCTCTTTACTGGAAGATTTAAGCGATGAAAGTCTGACAACGGATATATGCGTGGATGCTTTTATGAAAACGTTTTTTTCTCAAGATTTTGTATGTTCGTGCTGAACAGGAAGGTCCATTCACCTTCATGTTGTGCGACGTATGTTGGCATACTTTTTCGCATCCGGCCATTCGAATTATGTGAGTTATGGACTGTACTACCTCCGTAAAGTGGGGAATCTTGAGCATAATTTTGCGGCTCATTTCATGAGAGGTGGACATGTCCTGAAACACATTCCGGGACTTTGGAACGGGTTGTGGAGTGAAATGTTGTTAAAGACTACATTTATGAGATATGACAACGGTAAGTCTGGTATTATAGGCATTACTTTCAAATCAGAAACCCTTAAGGTAAGTTTCCATACCCGTGGACCCTTAGCTCATAGCGCATTAGAGATACATGAGGACAAGAACACGGAAAAATCCCAAATTTTCAACAAAGAGGAGGACAAAGAGCGAATTGCGTCCGATGCTATTGACCGCAAAGGTCTCGGCTCCAAACATGAGATGTGTATAGATCCTATGGATTCGTCACAGCACTCTGAAACCCATTGTCTGGGTCTATCAACGTGGACAACGTTCTATAAATAGGTTCAGAACTGTTGATCAAGTTCGAATAAAACCTCCCTGGGGATTCTAAAACCCCATTCCAATGGAGGTTGTGTCAAGAAAATCTGTCAATGTTGCTGATGTTAACGCTCATGATACGAACCTCATATACTACAGAGTATACTCCGGACTACTATCACGCTCTCGTAACTTAGGTGTTAAGGAACTTCTCTCTTACGAATTGTCGTAACTGCACACACCACTCTTTAACGAGACTGGTGGCGTGAGGATTTCTAAATCAAAGTCGGTTTTTAAAAATAAGAAGATGGTTTTTCGTCTTACAGAATGGTTGACAGTGGACATACAGTAGTAGTAATAGATGGCTGTGCAATGTTGCGGACTCTATATTGGCTAGTTTGGGGCAAAACGCACCAAGCGACAGTAATGGACTTTGTAGAAAAATATTTGAAAGATCATATAAATCAGCTCTTGCAGTCGAGTGACGTCTATTTGATCTTTGACAGATATGTGGATTTCAGCACCAAGTCCATAACCAGAGCTCACATAAGTTCATCTAGCTGTAGCGTGTTCAAACTAGCCGTCAAAGCTATTCTCCCGTCACACAAACAAGTGTTGACGGTCGCTGTAAACCAGGCAAGGTTAATAGACACAATATGTGAACACTTTGTATCTGACAAGTTGTTTGAGTTGAATACAATGAAGCACAAATTCGTGATAATCGGTAAAAATGAAACCCCCGTCGAATTGAGCAAAGAATCCGCGAGGAAACGATTCGATCTGACAACGACACAAGAAGAAGCAGACAATATTATCGCTCATCAAGCTATTAATGTTGCTTCTGATGAACAGATGAGTGTAGTTGTGCTTGTAGACACCGATGTGTACACTTTCCTGCTGCATCACTATTTACAGCAGAATTTAGTTTGCCCACTGACTATGGAATCCCATATTCACGGACGAACGTGTATTGATATACGGGAAACTGTCAGAGCTATCATCCCTGATTTACTCGCTGATCATGCCATTCCGGCTGAGACACAGTTGGGAGCCTGTTCTGGACAGGGAAGGGTCAAATACTAAAAGATCTCCAAAGCGGAGCATCGTTGAAATCTTTGGTGAGAGGTCAAATGGATTCGACCAAGCACCCCAATTCATTCCTCTCTGTTACGGTTCCAAGGTTAGCACATCATTGACTGATGTACGTATTGATGCCTGGTTGTTCTCTGCCTCCAACCATAGCAGCCTTCGGGGAAATATCAAAAGAGCTTACCTTCAGACATGTGTGTGGAAGAACGGACTTCAACCGAGACCTCCAAATTTAGATCCTATCAAATATAGCTTCACGAAGGAACCAAAGACTAAGTCCCCCCCCCCCCCAGCTCATAACAGTTCAGCCCGATTCTTGCCCCATGTGAAGAGTTAACCCTTTACCTAACATGAAAAGCAGACGACACTTGCAAAAAAAATTCTTGAATAACTAATTTTTTTCATTTTTTGTCTCAAAAACATAGGTTATGACCCCTCGTTGGAACGAGCTCGTTCCAACGAGGGGTCATAACCTATGTTTTTGAGACAAAAAATGAAAAAATAATGAAAATTAATTGGCGATTTTTGAGAATAGCGCTGGCCGGTTTTGGCCGTTACGTTAGGTAAAGGGTTAAAGTTAATAAACTGTTTTTGCTCAAGCCAGACACCATGTAGTACAAACAGGATGATGATGATGAGTTTATTCAGCAGTATACATTACTATAATTGAAGAAAACAAAACAATAAATTTAAACGAACGAACAAGTAAATACATAATATGTACGAAACATTTAAATGGGCTGTCTGCATACTGCTAGGAGAAGTCATAGCCAAATTGGTTGTCTTCCTAACTTCCCCTTGAAGTAAAATTATGAATGAAAAGCAAAACGGCTGTGCATGCAGATTGGTGAGCAGGAAATCTTACAGTGTCATAGGCTATTAAGTTCGGGGCTAATTTGGGGTGCAATACAAAGCCAGGACCAAAGGTTTTAGTAATATCAAAATGTGATACATACTAAGATAAATTGGGAGATTTAACAGTGTTCCCCTCGCTCGGGCCACCTAGTATACTATTCTATGCTATGCTATACTGTACTGTACTGTACTGTACTGTATTGCACCGTACTGCACCGTACCGTACTTTAATGTACTGTAACAGGTGCAAATGTAATTACTAAACACCAAAACATCCCTAAGAATTGTATTTTGGCTCGGATGCAACCTCTGGGATGCGCCCGGAATGTTGTTTTAGCCGATGTCAAACACTGCAGTCCGCGAAATGACGAGAGCACCTTAAACGTGGATATTTCAAATTGCTCAAGGTTGCCAGACTTCCAGTAAACGTTTTCGTAGTCAGGAAATGTTACTGTTATACATTCCATAGAGAAAAATATTTTAGACGCCACTTTGAATTTCAGTGCTCTGGTGGTCGGACTAAATTATAATTGTGGGTGGTTTGTCCTCCCAAAAGCTTTCCCCATCAACCAGACCCACACAAGTTTTCTCAATGTGTTTTTCTAGTTATTATAGCAAGGTGCCGAGTTTTAAAAATCTACTTTGCGCAGTTTTTTGACATAGGGCGATGCCTCTTACCAAGCTCCCAGGCCACCAATCTAATTCTGTTCGGAATTCGACGCTGTTATGGGCTGTTTGTTTATCCACTTTTCGAGGAGTGCGAGCGCAGACGACCCTTGAGACAACGTAATGTCGCTTTACTCAGAAAGATACACATATATTCTCTCCTGCTCACGTTGTAGATATTTCAGCTAATAAACATTTAAATTACTTTGAAAACATCAGGATACTAACACAATTAGTGGAACTATGCCGCCTAATCATTAAACTACAGCGGTGATGAGTTTTCATGCATAATGGTAATATCTCGAAGATTCGACCAAATCATGTTACGATTGGGCAACATTTCTTTAATTGATTCAGTGAAAATAAATGTTTATATCATTTTTAGATTCAGTAGTCTAGAATATTTCATCTTGTCGTGAAAGCGAACCGAATGTTAACATCGTCGAATTCCTAACAAAAATAAACTGGTGGCCTGAGAGCTTACCACTGCTGGCGATATTTTTTTCGCCTTCGTTTGCGATTGTGGACAAAATGTATTACTTCCATTTGGAGTCTTGCAGTAAAACAAAGCAAATATTGAGTACCATTTGACAGAGCTACGGGGGCGCCTTAACGAAAGGGTCAGTGCATTTGTAAATATATACCGGAAATTTACTATTTATGAGAAGTTACATGAATTGTCTTGTGAATGACTGCAATGAAATAAACGTTTATTTCCTTGTAGTCACTCCTGAGATAATGGTTGTACCGAGTCAAAAACAGAAGGTATTCAGCCGCTCGGGAAAACCTGTGTTTCCTTGCAGTCATCCAAGAGATAATTCTAATAAACCTGTTGTAATTGTAACGAAAATACCCAAACGGAAAAAATCGCATAGCGACATCGAATTAAATTTATCGCTTGCTGTGCGTCACTTCTAGGGGGGATATTTAGGTATCGGGAGTCTTACGTTATTGTAATGTGATACACAGTTGTACTGAAATTATAGATACATATTAGAAATATATCGTCCTTTGCGAGGAACGAGGTGCCATCTGGAATGCTAAAGCATTGCAGATGATAGGTTGTACCAGCCAAGAGACGATATAATGCCTCACAAATCACCCAACCTCTTTGTTTGGTGATTATCGACCAGCCTCGCCATTATTCTTGACACCTCCTCCTCCCCTCTACATTTGCATTGGCACCCGTAAAATAAGTTAAAAATGAATACTAGCGATTTTTCAGTTACAGTTCTCGGAGAGTGAAGTTTTTTTTTCATCAGTGCACTTCTGACGAAAACGGTACGCATGACCTTGCACCCTAGCTTCAGAACAATGAGCGTAGCTGCCAACCCCCGCTTCCGTCGCCCTCGTGGCAGACTGCGTTATACGGACAGAGTCGGTTTAAAGTGAGATTTAAGGCTACTACAAAGGCCAGAATAACTTCCAGTTCGGAGGTTCAATCTGAAGGATGAAGTTGTTTTATGATATATCATTTGCAAATTTGCCAGTGTACCCGGAAGAAGCAAATGGTTCTGGGAATAGAAAGAATACGGCCAGGTGTAAATGGTATTTATCATATGACTCGTCCGTTTTGTTCACTTTAAAACATTTGATATTTTGTTCTCATATTAATCAGTGATAAATAAAGCCTTCCGTCAATTTTATTGGTCGATTCCAAAACTAGACAATTTGATTGGTTGTACAAAATATAACTGTTCCAGATTTTCATAATTTGCATAATTAGAGTTGGGAACTTTCATTGGTCAATTTCAAAACTGGACAATTTGATTGGCTAAACACAATACAACTGGGTGATATTTGCATAATTTCAGTAGGGAGAATGTATGTTATCTGTCCTATTTAGGGTGGGTTATATTGTATTAATCTTTTACCTACAAGAAAAACGCCATTCATTTTTTTTATATTTTCACTTTTTGCTTCCAAAACATAGGTTATGACCCCTCATTGGAACGAGATCGACAAGCTTCTATGTTTTGGAAGCAAAAAATGAACATTTTTAGTTATCCGAGGATGTTTATTTCCAAGTGCCGTCTGCAACTCAAGATAGGTGATGGGTTAAAAAGTCATACAAAGTGGCTAATTTGTTCGTGTGTGTGTCATATGATAAATAGAACATGAAATGAGTGTTTTCCTCATATAATATTTATGGAACTCGTCCGAATTTTCCGTTTGGACTCGCCAGAGGCTCGCCAAAACGGAAATACTTAGACTCGTTTCATAAATATTATATGAGAAAAACACTCATTCCATATCCTCTCTATATATATTATAACATAAATCAAGAAGTAGACAGAATACAAAATGGAGAATTAACAAGATTTGAGTCAAGTGAAAAACACAATAGGTAAATAAACCCACACTGAATCCTTGTAGACAAGAGTCGCTCCAAACCGCCCAGGGGCTGGGAGAGGAGGAAGAGGGTATGCGAGTGAATAGAATAGAGCTGGATATAGTCGAATCGATGACTGTATTTTACCTGACTGCTTCCGTTCAATCATTACCTTCAGAACACACCACAACTCTTCCAGGATGCCATTCACTCTCCTAGGAGGCATGCTGTGCTCTTTGAATCTAACATTGTTGTGCAAGTCAACAAAATGGAATGTGGAAATGTGCAATACCCTAACAACGAGTGTTGCGCAACCAGAGTACTCCCACCATCAGTTCCGAGATCACAAGGTATAACAGTACCAAATATTTGAATTCGAGTTATATGTCTTGAAAAGTTGAAATGAGGAATCTCCAAAACTGAGCAGGACTGGAAACATATTTTAAAGAACGTTCGAAGCATTGTACCGTTATAAATGGTGATTGGAAGAGTTTTGGGGCAAAATAGAATTGACCATTGGTGTGTTTTTGCTGGGAATTCCCAGAAACAAATGTGCACATGGCAGGTAGTCTTTCCTTCCTGTCAGCCGTTCTCTCTAATTTGTCGCATGATTCCCTGTTTTGAAGACAGAAATAGTTGTCTGAGTGGCTATACTTGACAAATATATTTGAATGACCAAATTAAAATGATTCGATCATATTTGTTTCACAAAATATTTAGATCTGTTACACCACAAGGAGGGCGCCAAATAAAGAAGGGGGTATGGTCACTCTCAAAAGCTAACATAGCAATTTCATGTCCCTATTTGTTATTCTAGATGGTGTCCACTTTCAGGTTTCATGAAATGCGTTTTTTAAACGCCAAGTCTTTTCACTCCCAAGATGCTTCTGGTATCACACTCCTACAAATGGCTGAAGAGGATGAGAATTGAGTTTAAGTACAGTTTGAGCCCGGAGCACCACGACAATGATTTATTAAAGGGGATGTAAACTTAATTTGTCCGACTGTTTCTACTGATAAAATATTCTAGCTGCATTATCAAGGTACGCCTTCGTCAAAAGCGTGAGTTGATGATGTATTTGAAATACTTATCAGTGGGATTACAGTTAAAAAAAATCCAGAGTTCTTGGAAATGTAATGTATTCGTGGATAAATAAAAACATGCAGTAGCCGTAACCAAATTGGTTATGTCTGACTCCCAACAACTCCATGTATGAACGACGTGCGTGTGTAACGTATGTCCAAGCAGTAAAACTAGCCTCTCCAGAAAGTACATGATAACTAAACTAGCAAATCAAAATCAACGACGTTAATCCAGGTGAGAATGTCCCGACTGGAACAATCATCACTGACTAGACACACCTCATCTATGTGGCAATAAAATACATATAGCGACCTTTCATCATCAAGTTTAACTTTTCAATACAGCGTTCCTGAATAGGATCATCACATACCATACTGGTATTGGGAAAGAGGCGGATTCATTTCATATTTAACCCTTAGAGACTTTAATTATCCTGACGTCCAAACGTCACTGGGAATTCAGTTGCTTCAACGTTTTTCAAAATGCGACGTCAAACGTCGGAAAGTACAAATAACAAGATATTTTTCACATCAGTGATTATCCTGTTGAGGGCTAGATTATTTTTGGTGGTCAGAATTTGTTATTCAAAACTTGTTTTATTACAAATTATTGGAGAGTGCCCAGAGGCACTCTCCAATAATTTGTAATAAAACAAATTTATATAAACAAAATATTATTTGTGTTTGACTGAATATGAAATATACGCAAGAGAAATGCTGGCTTTTGCTCTGGTATCCCGATAGTGGCGTCTAGCACTCAACCAGTTAAGAAGTCTTGACAGCAGGATTATATCAGTATTTTAAGCTGCGATAACATTTGGCTCAATGGTTGTAGATGAGCACTATTCGGGAGAAAACAGGAATTGAGGTTAGAACTTTAAAAAATCGAAAAATTATAACAAGACAAATGACCACAAAGTATCAAGGCGCTGTTTGATTTTGTACGTCATAAGACGTACAAAACTATCAACGCGCAGTTTGATTTCGTACGTGATAAGACGTATCAAAGGGTGAAAAGGATGCTGAGCAACAATTAAATCCGATAGACCTGTAGAGGTGTAAGATTATATTATCACTGATCGTTGTATTGTTCGTTTTGTCATGTATTGGTCAACTGCCATTTTTATTGACTCAAATATTTACATATACCGGTTAACATCAGTAATACACACATTCTCTGCATTGCTCATTTAATTTCAGCTCAAGATATTCAAAATGTGCAGAGGCTTATGGATTCACTCTACCTTAGTAAGGATACGAGGAAGAATGCCAAGCTTTTTCGTCCGGTTACGAATACCTCTGATACGGTGGAAGTGAATGTTAAAGCTTCTTTGCAAAAAATCCATGAAGCGGTGAGAACGTTTATATTTGACAATCTTTGAAATGAGTTACTGAAGTCTTAAGTCAATTGCCTGGAGCATATGAGCATTTTGAGGGAGAGAAAATTGCTATACATATTCTTTTTATACATTATCGGGAATTAGAAGAAAATCATGATGGACTTTCACTTTCTTGTCAATAAGGGAGAAACCCCGAAAACTGAGGTGCTTTTAAATTTGGAAAAAATAATTATAGTTGAGATGAACTAGTAACTGATTGGTGTACAAAGTTGCAATACAACACTCTAAAACCAGTTGGGTTAAAAAGCAACCCCAATCGACTGGGTTGAGTGAATAAGAACCCATTTGAGTTCATAGACATATTCACCAAACCCAGTTGATTTGGGTTGGTGTTTAACCCATTACCTAACATGAAAAGCAGACGACACTTGTAACAAAAATTCTTGATAACTAATTTTTTTCATTTTTTGTCTCAAAAACATAGGTTATGACCCCTCGTTGGAACGAGCTCGACGAGCTCGTTCCAACGAGGGGTCATAACCTATGTTTTTGAGACAAAAAATGAAAATATTTTGAAAATTAATTGGCGATTTTTGAGAATAACGCTGGCCGGTTTTGGCCGTTACGTTGGGTAAAGGGTTAACCCAACTGATGTGGGGCGCGGTGGCGTTGCGCTAACCGGTTCTCATCAAATCACCAAAGTTAAGCAACGTCAAGCCCGGTTAGTCCTTGGATGGGTAACCGTCTGAGCGATCGATTCAGACTCCCGCGTTGTGTCCTTGTGCATGACACTTAACCCCGATTGCCCACATGTGGGCACGATGACGCCGTGCACCAGGGCGTACTATACTGCAGTGCGGAGTTACGATGTTGTGGAGCTGGCAGCTGCTCGTCGTTGCTCGGTGGTTCTCTTCGGATACTCCGGCTTCCTCCACCCGTAAAACTGTCACCGATCTTGGCTGTTAAAGTGTCGTTAAACCCTAATAAATAAATAAATAAATAATAAATAAATAACCCAACTGATATTAGAGTGGACAAACTGAAGATTTAAATAGCAAAAATAATTTTATTTTCGCAGTTTGACATAATTGTTTGAAAAATTATGCATTTTGTTTTTTTTTAGCGAAAAAATTTTAGGCAAAGACAAAGAAGTTACGTTTTGCATGTGTTCAGCAAATTTAATCATAACACGTTTATTTTGAGTTGGGTACACATCTTTGTATCAAACTAACTTACGTCGAGGAATGGAAGTCAGATTTGTAGGAAAATGTCTACCCCAAGCCCCAAAATGACAAAACGTGAAAATATCGTTAAAATCTACTCAACTCCAAACAACAAGTATAATAAGCGGGAAAAAGTGCACACGCACAAAGGGAAAGAGTGAAACGATTGTGAAAGTTATATTAAAAATAACTGTCAGATTCAGGGGCGCCGGAACGGCCCAAACATTGGCCCGACCATAACACCCAGATCCCTGTTTTTTTCGAATTATTGCCATCGATTATGTGGGGGAGAAAAAAATGACAGTGCATGCAGTTCGTCTTTCGAGGAACATAATATGACAAAATTCCCTGCCAAATTGCCAAAGGCAATTTGGAAGGGACTTTTGTCATATTATGTTCCTCGGAAGACGAACTTTAATGTGGGGGCCAAGGGCGTCCGCCCAGTCTGCCCATTCCTAAATCCGGCCCTGTACCCAGAAAATGTTTGAAAAAGGACATCTCTCAGACCCAGTTTGGGGCTATCTATGTAGTATTCCAACTGCTTCGGAAGCGGTTGGAATACTAAAGAAGTAGCCCAAAATCTACTCACCTTACGTTAACTGATCATTAATAGCCGCCATAGTGTGCGCAATATTAAAGAAATAAGACGATCTTTGCGCGCACTATTTTCGGATATCCACAAGAACAAAACTAAAAAATCATAGTCTAGTTATTTGGTATGAATGACGTTCGGCTGAAGGTCGATCACAAAAATATCATGATCGACAAATTTTTTGCCCCGACATTGGCCGGGGCGGCTCCGGCGCCCCTGAGATTTGATATGGTGTCTCTTATTTTCTAATTGTTTTGCCATTTTTTTCGTATAAAAATTCAACCATTAGAACATCATTTTTCTCACATCAAATTACGATGTGTTTTATCTTTGTTATTAATATATAATTATATATTTTACTTGATACCAAGTCATTTGTGTACGTAGACACTGTTAAGATTATTATATATAGCTTCATAGCTGCATGTAATAACCGTAACAGTGTCTGCATGTTTCAGATTCAAACTTACACATAAATATCCACACCACATCGCATGAGACAGTACTTTTGCCGAATCCCCTCTCCTCTCATATTCGTCAATCACAGCCTCGGCCTCAGGTAACACTGTCATTCTCTCTTCTTATTGTGTTCTTCGAATTGCGACACTTTTCTGCTCAGTTTCCACTTTTCTGGAGTCTTTCATCCGCCGTTCTACCGTTGAGCCACCTACTGCCGTTGTCCGACCAGTTTCGAACACAGTTGTCTCGTTGAGCGCCGGGACTGTCACCCCCTTCCATGACGCAAGCATTTCTGACGATTTCGATTTCAAGGCTATTTGGAGGTATGGTGCGAGAGAATACATATCCAAACTGGAAATGCTTGGCTGTTGTCGGAGGTGCGGTTAGCTGAGAAAGGTCTGTGCGTCAACGTCAAGGTCATCAACTATCTTTGGTTGGCTTAAGGCGAAGAATGGCAGACACATACTGGCTTCTGCTGTCTAAAGCTACAGGGCCTCGGGTTTTTGACATTGAGCCACGTATTTTGTATAAAGCATCGGAAGCTCCTCATCGTCTATCTGCTCAGCTGCGAGGTTTCGTCCTATGAAATGTCTTCTTTGCACCTTGCAGCCAGCGCGTGCTTGCACAATTCTGTAACCGAACTCCGCTGAATTACATCGTCCTGGTTCAAGGTGGCACTGCTTTGCTATGCGTGGCGACCGACCACTAGAAGCCAGCTAAGACACCATGTCCTCTGTCATTGTATTCCCCATTTAGGCAGAGCCTTCATCGATGATGCACAGAGTGGGTTTCCCTGAAAGGTACAGGGTTGGTTTTTCTTAGAACTGGTAGTAGAAGGTTCGTAAATAATCGTTACTTACGCAAATAATCGTGGAGCCACTCACCCTGGCCTACGATGTAGACTTCAGATTCTGACCAGATCCATGAGCAGGCTTGGTACGTTTGGTTGTACTTGATCGCAGTCCAGATGATCAATATGTGCCGGAAAGTGGTTGGTTGTGTAGGATGGCTCTCTGAAACTGGTAACAGAATTAAACAAGGAATGGGTGGTGATGATCAGGCTTCCTGGTCAGTCACTGATATGGATCACATGGGGTGGAGGGGTCGAATCGAGTGGTATCATGAGATCAGCAGTTCGAATGGGTGCTGCGGACATTGCGTCTTTGTCAGGTCACACATGGGAAGGATGGTATAGTAGAGACCGAACGAGGTGATTGGAGGTGAGATCGGAGGATGGGTAACTAGATCGTGGAAAAATTGATTGCAGGAAAACGTGTTAAGTTGTTATAACAGTTTTGCTATTTTTTATAACAACTTGGCTATCTTTTTATATAAACATAGTTTCCTTGTTACACAAGGAGCCTGGAAGGGCGGTGGCTCAGTGGACAGAACACTGGACTTCAAACGCGAAAGATCCACGGTTCGACCTTGACCACCGGTAATTGCGTTGTGTCCTTGGGCAAGGCACTTAATCCCAAGTACCCATGGGTATTAAGGCGTACTGTACGACGAGCGTGCACTGGCCTTTAACCTCTGCTAACTTTAGTTAGTACCTTTGCGATTCTGACAGTCGCCCACCACTGCCCGGTGGTTCTATCGGGTACTCCTGTTTCCTCCACTCATAAAGCTATCAGACATGATGTGTGACACTAACAGTCCAAAGTGCCGTTAAACCCAATAAACAAACAAACAATGAATGGAGCCTTCAGGCACCAAAATTAGCCACGGCAATCGGCAATGTCGTGGTGAAAGCTATGACAGATTGCCACGACCTTTACCACGTCATTACCGATTACCATCGCTAATGTATATGGATGATGATCCACCTAATACCACAACACTATATATGTAGCAACCGCATTTGGCAGATTTATACCTGTGAGGACAAGGGCGCCTGAAGCATGATAGGGCACGGGGCAGAGGTTTCAAAAAGGGCACTCGACTCTGGGTGTGAGTTAAGGCAGGAATTCCACAAGGTATCATACATCGTAATGTGATACTAAATATTATTGACATTATATATCGTCCCTTTTCCATGAGTGGAGCAAGGTGTCATATGCAATGCTTTAAGCATTGCAAACGACACATTCTTCCTCTCAAGGAACGATATATCTATACACACAAAGCTTTAAAACTCACCCGCCGATTGTATAACTTCTTTGTTTGATGATTATCGACCAGCCTCCGCCATTATACCTGATACCTCGCTCCCCACCTCATTGGGATTGACACAGAAAAGTTCGTGTGAAACGAATACTCGAAAGTTTCTCAGTTAGGACTTCGGAAAGTAAGGTCTTTTCAACTAGTGCACTTCTGTTGAAACGGGCACGCACTGTTCACCCTGCCCCCTAGTCTCTGACCAAGGAGCAACTGATCCCCACCCCACATCCGCGTCTGTCCCTCTTGTATGATGATGTCTTTAATATTAAGTAATACATCGTTGCGTAAAACAAAATTCGGTGGTCGGTTAACAATCAAGATAGTGGAGCAGCAACAGTTGAGAAGGCTTAGAACAAGTTCAATCAAGCAACCCGAACAAGGCTTTTTACTTGTCTTATTACAGAACCTCCTTACAATACGAAATGGATTCACCCAATCGACTTCGTCAGTAATATATCCCATTCGGATTTTTTTAATTACTCAATTTGTATTATTCGTTAGGTAAAGGGGAAAGCACTGCACCTAACCATGTAATATGAAAAGGAGAAACGAAATGCTTGGTGAAGATCCCCAACGAGATGCGACATAGCACATTATACAGCACACCAGACAACGTCATTGCTCTGGTGATCTGTTTACTATATACCTGTCCTCAAATTAACGTTTCGATTTCGGAATCTGCCAAATGCATTTTTGGACGAAAGCAGGCAATAAACCTTCTGTTGTAGTTGTTGCAACGGCGAGTTCTTTATCTCCATTCTTGCGCTGTGTTGGCTCGTTTATCTTATCATGGTGTATCTGACACAAATCTAATATAGGTTCGGCAACATTTGTTGAAAAATGAATTGATGAATCTGTAGAACGACGAAGATGTAACAAATCTTAATTTATTATTTTATTTATTGGTGTCTAAGGTCACATATTGCTGCACTGCTAACCATGATCGTGACAGTTTTACGGGTGGAGGAAGCCGGAGTACCCGGAGAGAACCACCGAGCAACGGCGAGCAACTGTCAGCTCCCCTACATACCAACTCCACACAAGCAGGGTTAGCATTGGTTGAAGACTGGTGCACCATCGACGTGCAGTACGCCTTAGTACACAACGTCACCGTGCCCCCACGTGAGCAATGGAGGTGAAGTGTCTTACCCAAGGACACAACGCGGTTGCCGCCGGTGGGATTCGAACCGAGGACCTCTCGGCTTGCAGCCTGCACCTCTACCAACTGAGCCACCGCGCCCCTAACAAATCTTAATTAATTGATGGTCAGTGAATTTAGAGTACATTTTATAGCGTGAGGAAGGAACAGAGAGCACAATTCTCACCCAGCTCCTTTTCGATTTTGCAGTATAACACTGCTTGCATTCTTCCAGTACCAGCAGTATCACACTCCATCCGAAACTGCAAGATGGACTTTATCTCGGAAATCTTGTCCATATCCAGTGCCGCCGAGAGAAAATACGGACCCCGGGGGGATCAATTAGATGGTACCATCTGGGACCCTTGTTTCAAACCCAACTTACCAAGGAGCCATGAAAATATTCACCCTTCCCGCGACCGATATCTATTATAACTCAATTGCCTCTCAAAGACATTTGGTTACACAAGAGAATGGTAAGAAGGGATATATGAATATATACTTACTAGTGAATTCGGGGGCCCGCGTCCCGCCTCTTCGATTCACACACATTGGGCATTGAAAAACGCTCTCAAACTAGCTGTCTCGGGTGGCGCGGCTTCGTCCCCCCCCCCCCGGACCGCCGGGCCCCGGGGTCACTACCCAGGCTCTCTCCCCCCTCCCTCTCGACGGCCCTGCCCGTATCGATGATATGTATATAGAGTACAGCCGACGTGGACTGGTCACTTTCTACGGGTGGCCAATGTTTTCACGTACTCAATAAAATTAGATTGCAAACACTAATTATAGGAATAATTATCAAAAATTTAATTAATGAAGCACCGGGTACAACCCGGCGCTTCATTAATTAAAATTCATTTCAGGGGTTACTTAAACTTGCACAGGTTTAGTTTTTACACTTGTTACTGAACACCATTAACGCTATGACGTGTTGTACGAATATTTCGTAAAACATGACAAATGCATTCAACTGATAATATGTAAATCGAATAACCGCATAGCACTGGTCGTCCCAAATAAGAGGTTCAATTTTGGGGGAAAATCCAATATCAAATACCTGTGGAGGGTGTCAAAATCGACGGGGTCATGGCATCCCATTTTGTGAAAGGCGCAGTTCAAGAACTGCAAAAACGCAGCATGACGTACACATTTGGCGGAGTCACAATTGTGTGCTTCGCTGAATGACTTCTCGTGATTCGATTTGCGATCTAATATCTTGATTCTGTCTTAATTTTTCATTATGTTTGGTAGGTAGTCTCAATCAACAGAGAGTGGCGGACCAATAGTTCTTGATTTGCTCGGTCTCCACATTTCAATCATGGGTCATTGTGTGAAAGATAGCCAGACGCGCGAAACTGTGAGTTGGGATCAGTACGAAATGAGGTATATGCACTCTAAAATCAGCTGGTATAAAAATCAACCCAAATCGACTGGGTTGAGTGAATATGAACCCAATTGGGTTCATATTCACTCAACCCAGTCGATTTGGGTTGATTTTTAACCCAACTGATTTTAGAGTGTGAGAGGAAGTAGGAAACAATGGAAGGACAGTGTGGCCTTCTGGATACTAATATGCAAATGACAACACCATGTTCCAGCCAAAATATTCCACCGTTTTGCTTTGATTGACCCATTCACATTTTGCAGTTTGAAAGCAAAAGGTATAACAGCTAGCAGGAAACGAACCACAGGAGGTCTAGCTGCATGCATTGGTGAAGAATTATCTGCGATAACACATGCCGCTCTACTACATCTGGTAGCGTATGCCCAGGTGTTATCGCGGATGACATCGTGTCTCTGGTCTCCATTCCTGACTTTTTCGTGATAAAGATAGACTTTCGATGAAGTTATCTCCCTTGAAATTAATAGACGAAAGAGGAAGGTACAAGTATGAAGAAGTAATTGTTGCGAAAACCATAGCCATAAATTGGCTTTTTATGGCAAGCTAGTTAGAAGCAACTAGTTTGCAGCTATTCAGTCATTAAGATCATCTACCAGTATGTCACCTACCAGCATTAAACCGTCCACCTGGCTCTTTATTTAGCGAATGTGCTTTTATCGTAATTTTTTTTTCGTAAGTTTTTATTCTTCCCAGAAAATTGCTTTTTTTTAACAAACGCCACCTCTTAGACTATTATACTAACGAAAAGGGCAGTGTGTGTATAATATGTTACGATGCAAACACTGTTGACATAATGCAGAGACATACAATTACAGAATATCCGAATCTGATGAAAATGCCGTTTTCTTATATTAAATTGGCTTCAACAAACAATAATTATATAGCATCCAATCTGACTGGGGAAAAATGTCAAAAGCTAGCTTCTGTACTTGCATACTACTCTGCAGGACAATGCCTCAAGTTTGTGAAATGATGCACTCACGGATGAAACAAATTCGCTAATAGCTCATTAATTAATTTTTTAAATGAATTTCCCATAATAATAATAATAATAATAATAATAATAATAATAATAATAATAATAATAATAATTTTCAGCCTAAAATCCACAAAATGTGCTCTTTGGCGTTACACACAAAAAAGGGAAATGATTTCTTGTCTATATGTTGGTGAAGAAAGCTTGTTTGTAGAGATGCCTTTTCAAACCAGCTTTGAATGGCTCAGTTTCCTGTGGTAGTCTCAGGTAACTCGGTAGGTTCCAGAGGTTAGTGGCGGCGATCAAAAAGGCCCGGTCACATGCGGATACTAATTTTGAAACAGGTTGGACCAAGGTGTGCGAGTCCGAAGAACGGAGGTCTCTGGCAGGTGTTTAGTATGTGACCAAATCTGAGAGATATGATGGTGCCAGGTCATTTATACATTGAAATGTAAGAAGGATTATTTTA
The DNA here is from genome assembly GCA_031216915.1 of Pictodentalium vernedei. Lineage (NCBI taxonomy): Eukaryota > Metazoa > Mollusca > Scaphopoda > Dentaliida > Dentaliidae > Pictodentalium > Pictodentalium vernedei. The sequence continues at coordinate 604,234,551 of CM062296.1, read as the reverse complement.
TATTGAATTCTTTGTTGGACAGGAAGCCAGTGGAGGTCAGCTAGTGTTAAATGTATTTACAGATTTTCGGAAAATTAAGGGGAGCGACCTTTCTCATTTGTCTTCCAATGACGAAAACTGTCAGCCATGATTGCTTGTGAAAAGGTTACAAATTTATTAGGAGGGTGCGACTCAACTGAGCCGATGCTATAAAATTTTTACAATTATATTTTCCAGAAGTGTATTTTCAACCTATTAATATAACTGACTGAAATGAATCATTAGCATTTTAAAAGGTATGGCAATTTGCGAAATGGCAAACTGCCACATCTTTGAAAATGCTAATGGTTCATTTCAGCCAATTTAAAGTCATAACTAGAAAATTCTATTCTAGAAAAAACAGTTATAAATTTTTTTTCGTGTTGGCCCCTGTATGCGTCCATTACTAATGCTATTGTGTCACAGTTGGATCATAAACAGATGCAGGGACCTCTTTGCTACCATACTGCTGCATGACATACAGCTTTCGTTGTATCTTACTTTTATATTATCCTTAAAATAAATATTTTAGGATATGTCAAACGGCTTTCTTGGGTTGACAATTGTGCTTGCGTACAGATGGACAGATTTTAGACTGCAATGGAATGAAAATGAATATGGTGGCGTTAACCAGATATCAGTTCCGGTGAAGGATATATGGAGGCCAGACCTGGTACCAATGTCACTGTAAGAAATTAAATATCATACTCCATCATGCATTGTGTGTGTGTTCTATGAGATACTAACTTGATATGTGTTGGCACACTTTTGATGACTACTGACTTATCTAATGTCTCGAGCTGAGTGATAATTTGTCTTCTATACCTTGACGGATAAAAGCCCCCCCCCCCCCCTCACCCCCCACCACCCTTCATTTCAAATTTATCCTTCGTGAATTTTACCCAAGTCTCTCCACCAGAGCGATGGAACCCATAACATGAAATATTCTTCATTACAAATTTAATCTCATAGGCAACACAGCCCCAACCCTACTTTCCCTTGCAACAAAACTCACCACCACAATAATAAATCATTGGTTTTATTTCTCCACAATTTAATAATGATGTTTGTTCAAGTGCGGAGAACGAGAGACCAGATTATTAAAGTAAAAAGAACAAATACAGAGTATCAAGACCAAATCGTATCAGAACTAGTCATGCACTCGGAAAAGGTAAACGATAAACGATTGGACAATGGGGAACCTGCCAAAGTGCCAAAATGAGGTCGAGAAACAAAATAACGAACTTCGTGTACAGTGAAATAAAAGTAGAGGAGGTTGGAAAAGTGATCTAGAAATTAAGGAATGGAAAAGCGGGAGGGGTGTATGAAAATCCTAACGAGTTTCTAAACATTCGGGGACAGGAACTATCTAAAAGCCTAACGGCCTTATAGCCAAAGGAAAACAAGAGGTTCCAAATGAGTGATGAGAAAGCTAGGTCACATTTATACACAAAAGGGGGTTGGGGGATATGAACGTGTTGGATAACTATCGGGGAGTTTCTATTAGTAGCAACATTCGAAGAGTTTTCTGTAACGTACTGAATGGAAAATTAGAGGATGTGATCGAAGAGAAGGGGATTTGGGGAGATGTCCCGAAAGCCCCCAGTATGGGAAGGAGAGTCACTGCCCATGTTTTCACGCTACCCCAAATGATAGAATCTGTCAGGGCAAAGCCTGTCTGAAAGGAGGAGGCCTCCTCCCCGATTTTCAAGTTCAGATATATGTGCCTATTTCTTCTTCCTGTGTTCTAAACACACTTGTTTTAATTAAATAATTAGCCTCAGGTGAATCACAGTGGGATGCTCCATTGGGATACTACCAATCAGATAAGATGTCTTCCGTGTTATCATCGGTCAATTAATCTAGTAGTGATTGACTGCCATTTATAAAAATGACTCCAATCGACTTGGCTATCAAGTATATTATTTCTCGAGATACGCCTGATAACACATGCGAAATCGATTTTATCTCCAGGAATGTCGCGTGCCCTTTTAGGCATCTTGAAATATTGTTATCTGACATCCTGGGACAAGGTATAAAGTGTGGAGAACAAGCTAGTTCAGTGAGACTCTGGGTTCGACCGTTTAGGAGACGCCATAATAAGGTCTTGTGTGAGGGGGAATGCTGGGCACCCATAAAGCTCTGTTGTACGTCGCTGTTCTCAGATTAGGTGGACGTAGAAGGGCTACAGGCCCGAATTTGTAAAACAGATTACAAACCCAAGTAAAGGCCTAGTTTAGATGTCGTTAGCGAGGATCGACTCTCACTTGTCTCAAAGTGTAGGCTATTGTATTGTGGTATTAACACTTAGGAACGCAGAGGTTGATCGCGTAGTAGCCTGCTTTAGTATCAGAGTGTTGTGAATATCGTTTCAAAGTCGGCCAGTGACAATTCGCCCAAGCACGGAACTGCATTTTTAAGTTGTAATTTATGTTATGAACTTGTGAATTCCAAAAGGACAGAAAAATTCGAGGTGAGCTCTATCAAAGGACACGTGTATTAGGTATGTGATGTAGACTTACTAAACTAGCCGACCGAGTGGATAAACAGAATCCAAACCAGAACTATGTTGCCACAGGTTAATTAATATTACTAGTCTGGATCCCCCGGCAGTCAGGGCTGCAGACACCCACAGGCGTGAATGTTAAGACTCGGTATATGAAGCTACTGTTGCGAGCCCGCAGCAGTAGCATTTTTAAAGTTCACTACAGTGCCAGTACACGGCTATAGATAAACTGAAATGTACGAAAAACGACTTAACCCAAGTGACAAATCTTCTGTCATGCAAATCAAATTGTTGAATGTGTTAAATATAGAAATCAGTTTATTTTAAATCTAAATAAAAGAATCGTTATTACTTTAATCGTTGTTTCTATTACGTAGCGTTAAGTGATTAGAAATCACACCAAACGAAGAAAGAACCTTCTTCGAGTTCTCTTGGCAGGTAACAAAATCAGAAAACCGTAGTGCTGTCCCAACTCAGCGCTCTGCGAGTCGAGTTTGGCCCTTGCCCAGATTCCGACCATCCTTGTTGCTGGGCCCCCAATATTTTAAATTGTGAATGGCTCATACAAGGCCCTGCGAGACCTGTTACTCCGGGAGCAGCTCATGACGACCTGCTCCACGGAATTGCGCTTAGTAAAATAGGAAGGGCGGCCTCCAAATTTCGATGAAATTGCGACTCCTGTGGAGCGCTATATTAAGGCATTTGGTGGGAGCGTGAGATTACCCAAAACGGTTAGGGATGTGACAAGCGGGTTGGTAACGGCACTCGCAAAGCAGATCCATCACAACTTACCCACAGAGGAAGGTAGCCAAAATTTGGGCGCTCCCAAAGAGACAACATACTTTATATGCAGCAAGCGGTGGCACCTGGCCAGATATTGTTAGAGAAGAACAGTCATGGGGAGATAAAGCAAATTGGCGGGGGAGGGATTCGTCCTCGGTTGGTAATAGAAGAGCCGTGATCGGATCCCCCACCCCCACCGCCCCGTTGGCATCTCACCCAATATTTTGAATGGCGAGGCTATACAACCCCATGTCATTCCTCTGGCGCGGAAAAAGGTGTTAACAGAATTTGTGAAATCTGAAAAGAAAAAGAAAAATATGGTTATTGTGGGATTTCTGGACGTTAAAAATGCCTATGATAATGTATGAGGAGAAAGCTTGAGGCCTTGGGCCTGGGAGGTGAGTTTGCTGGATTACTGAAAGCCTTTGGAGATAGACCTGAAGCAGGGGCGTACCCTATAACCAATTCTTTTTGCACTGTATATCAAAGATTTAGGAGATAGTTACCATCTCATGGGTCTAGGGTTAAAAGCACGGTGCAACCCAATAAACGTGTAAGGCACTGGTACAATATAATAGCTCTTTACATGATCAAAGTATTCAGCGCTTCCCACCAGACAATAACATGTGATAGACCAGCCGACTAAATTACTGTCTAACAGCCACCAACTGAAATCCTCGTCCACAACATTTGAAAGTTTTCACACACACTGGTAAGTCAGAAAACTGTCTATGTATTATTATGTTCTCTACATTCTGGATGCTGTGACTTATCAGTGGACCAGTATTGCAGAACGTATGGTGACATTTTCAATCTGCCAGAATGACAAATACTTCCGCCCAGCTATCAGAGAGTTCTATCTTTAAATTAACCCTTTAACTGTTCAACAGTCACAGTGCCTTAGACTGTAACACCTCCACCCTTAAGAGACAACTTTATCGTATTTCATTGCAAATGAAACCAAGAAAGTTTCTCATTTAAAAATGCTGTATACTATCATATGTTATATGTCGTCTTACATAAAATCGTGTACATACAGAATATACCCATAGTAGCTTGGTGTGCCAAATGTTCACCACTCGTGGTGAATTGGTGTTAACCGCGTGCCTTTGGCGCGCGGATAACACCACTTCACCACGAGTGGTGAACATTTGCTACACCAACCTACTTTGGGTATATTTTATTTATACCATGATCATCAGATTATTAAGAGTCGCCATTATTTTTTCACGATTTTACTGAGCAGCAGCCGTACGTACGTGCGAATTTGTTTTTGTTTACATGAGCATCGGCGGGCGGTACTTCCGCTGTCAATTTTATCACCGAAACGAAATGGAAAAAGAACCTGAGCCTTTTTCGTTTTAATAACATAATAACATACTATTTCGAGTTATGGATGTTTTAGTAACATGAGACAATGCATGTTTGTTAATTTTTGGTGTTTTACTCATTTAAAAACGTAATAAATAATTGCCACTTTCATTTCACTCTTTGCGAGGTAACGTGCGATAAATTTAGACAAGTTCGCATTCAGGTCGACGTCACCAAAGGTCAACTTGGATGTAGTTCCACTGTAGGTGTCAATTTTTACCACTGAAATCCCATTACTGGCGTGTTCACCACGGTTGGTGTATAACGCTAACATTTATGTCATAGGCTTTTCATATATAGTAGAAAAGGTAATCATGGTATAAATGATTCTACATATCTGTATTTTGATTTTACTACTAGGGATTATATAGTTAAACCAATAAGAGGAAATCCTACACTATATGTTATAACTTAACAGAGTTAGATGACGAGCACCCTCTGTTAGTGAAATTAATAAATCCACAGAGTTAGGTAAAAAACACCCTCTGTTAATGAACACAGGTATTTCAATGCTTTTTTACTTTCTCAGTTAACCCTGGAAAGCCCATCAACATTCTTGTTATTAGCATCTTTTCTATATATGATTTGAAATTCATATGGTTGTAGCATCAAAGACCACCGTAATAATCGCTGATTTTTGTTCTTCGGGCGATTTAGAAAAGCTAATGGATTATGGTCAGGCTCAATAATAAATGTCACTCCTGATAAATAATAGGAGATTGATTCAACGCCCCACACTATTGCTAAACATTCCTTCACGACTGTAGAATAGTGTCTCTCTCCAGGGAGGAACTTAGGGCTTAAATAAGTGACCAGTTGTTCGCTGGTACCATTGTTTTGACTAAACACAACACCGATAGCTCTGTCACTTGCATCAGTTTGTAATGTAAATGGTTTAATAAAATCGGCATTGGCGAAAACAGTTTCACTTTTCAGTTCTTTGAAAGTACTCACAGCTTCCTCCGCCCTTTTCACCACTGATGGTTGATTTTTCTATGTCAGCTCTGTCAGAGATTTAGCTAGTTTAGCAAAATTCTTAATATACTTTCGATAATAACCCGTCATTCCAAGATATTAGCGAACGTCTTTCTTTCATTAGGGCAACGGAAAATTAACCATAGCCTTGATCTTCCTATGTGTCCCAGAAAATTAATTTCTCTGTTCCCTAGTGCACATTTAGCTGGCCGCACTGTTAACTGAGCTGAACGTAGTCTTTCTAATGCGATTCGCAAGTGCTGCAAATGGTCTTCCCACGACGAACTGAACACCACAATATCATCGAAGTAGGTTGTGACATATTTCAGTTTACCCAGTAAAGTACCCATGAGGCGAGCGAACGTCGTTAGCGATGTTTTCATGCCAAATGGTATCACATTGAACTCGTGCAAGCCAAAGAGGGTAATGAAAGCAGATTTTTCTTTAACATCTTCCGCGAAGGGTACTTGTAAATAACCCTTTGTCAAGTCTACTTAACTTAAATATGACGCACTCCCTAATTTCTCAAACAGGTCATCCATTTGCAGTACAGGGTATGCATCAAAAACTGTCACGTCATTTAACTTTCTATAGTCCATGTATAGGACGGTTGCTTCCATCAGGTTTGGGAACCAGTACAATGTGTGATGCCCATGGGCTCTTGGAATTGCCGAATTAAATAAACCCTGCCTCAACATGTCGTCTATAATGCGCTTCACCTCCGGTTGTTTAGGATGGGGAATTCAATACGGATGTTATGATATAGGCATCTCTGACACAGTTTCTATACTATGAGTAACAATGTTAGTTAACCCTAACACTGAATTCAACACATGTTTATGTTCTTCACACAGTACCTTCCGTTGATCTCTCTGGCCCTTTTGTATGTTCTGTACAATTTTCACATCTTTCCAACATTCAGCAGAATCAACCGATAAACAAGAGCTAACTTCACAGTCACTAGGTGTGTTGTTAGTTACAAACATGACATGTCTGTTGTATTTACGAAGTAAATTAATGTGATAAGTGACAATGCCTCGTCTCACACCAACAGTTATCTTATAGTTCACATCATTCAGTCTCTTGACCACTCGATATGGACCTTTCCACTGTGCTGCGAGGTTACAAGTATCTGCAGGCGTCATGATAAGAACCTCATCACCTAAATGCAATACACGTTTTGTGGCATTATTATCATACCACGCCTTAATTTTAGCTTCTCTGTTTGACAGGTTTTCTTGCACAATTTCAATTACAGTTTCTAGACGGTCTCGAATTTTAGTAACATGTATAATTAGTGTTTGACATTATTCACATTCTCCTGTTGTCATTTGACGTAGAAAACTCATTGGGCCTCGTACTAGCCAACCATATAAAAACTCAAATGGAGAAAATCCTGTTTCCTCGTGTGGCATTTCTCAATATACAGACAGTGTATATGGAAGCAGATCATCACATTCTTGTTTTTTAACAGCACACAGTTCCTTGAGCATTTATTTGAGTGTCCCATTGAACTGCTCAACTATACCATTTGCCATTGGATGATATGGAGTTGTTGCTATACATTGAACATCAATTTTCTCATACAACTGTTGTAAGAGTTCACTCGTAGAATGTGTGTCTTGGTCCGTTAAAATTTTAGATGGCACACCAGTTCTACTAAACAAATCAATTAAACAGTCCGAAATACGTGAAGCTTTAACACTTGGTAATGTATATGCCTCTGGGTACCCTGTTGCTTCATCTCCAATTGTGAAAATATATTTATGCCCCTTTTCTGTTCATTCCATTAGACCAACAATATCCATTGCTATTTTCCGAAAAGGCTCCTTAACTGTTGGTACAGGAATCAGATGAGTTGTGCTTTATCTTTAGTTTTTTTGCTTAGAAGTTTTTTGACACACGTCACAAACTTGACAATATTTTGCAATGTCGTTAAATATTACAGGACAATAAAAAGACTGAAGAATTCGTTGTTTTGTTTTCTCACATGCAAAATGTCCTGCCAGTTTTACCATGTGCCAAATGTATTACATCGTTGCGCAATATCTCTGGTATTACAATCTGCATACCACTCTTCGCATTTTTGACGGACTTCCATTTTCTGTAGAGTATGTTTTTGTCCCAGTAGAAGGCATTAGTCTCATCTTGAACTTCACCTTCACACTGTCCAGCTTTTTCACGAATTTCTTTCAAGCTAGGGTCTTCCTTCTGAAGTTTACACAATGCTTCAGAATTCACACTTATCAAAGCCACAATGCCTTGATCCTCTTGTTCCTTCCTTAAATCATCATCTCTGTCTTCTGATATCTCTTCAATCTCAACTTAGTTCTCATTTATATCATCAAGAGATCGACATTGAAAATCACATCGAACCATGCTTTCTGTAGCTTCTTTTTCAAGTCTTTGATTCCGTGCTGACTGAGCATGTGTAAAAGCTAGTGCAGGTACCTTGTTTAGTATATTCATACCAAGCAGACCTTAAGCGGCCAGATCAGGTACAAGTCCAACTGTCATTAACCCTTTGTAATATGGTGTATCGAATTTCACAATTCCAACTTTAGCACTAAATGGCTGTCCAGTAGCCGTAAATAACTGCATGTATTGTCCTTCAATAATGCAACTATTGTCAACTAAATTTTCCCGAATGAGAGTAACATCTGCACCTGTGTCCTTTACAAAGTTAACCTCCTCACTTTTGACTCAACCAGGAATATAAATCAGTCTTTGTCCCACATATGGATTGACAAAATATATTTACAGAACTAGTTTTGTTTTTATTTTTCAATGGGAAGTGGACAGCAAAATGGCCCTTATTTTTGCCCCCAAAACATTCTATTTTACTCTTAACTTGCTGAAAATTACACCGTCTGTGTTGTTGAAAGTTCGGTTGTTGCCTCTTTTGAAAATCTTTGTAGTTTGGTTTCAATGTAATATCTTGCATTATATAAACCTCAGCTGCTTCAACAACTGACTCGCCCATGTTTCGGGGGCGCGGTGGCTCAGCAGGTAGAGATGCGGGCTGCAATCCGAGAGGTCTTCGGTTCGAATCCCACCTGCGGCAACCGCGTTGTGTCCTTATGGGGGCAAGGTGGCGTTGTGTACTAAGGCGCACTGCACGTCAATAGTGCACTCGTCTTCAACTAATGCTAACTCTGCTTGCGTGGAGCTGGTATGTTGGGAACTGACAGTTGCTCGGTGGCTCTCTCCGGGTACTCCGGCTTCCTCCACCCGTAAAACTGTCATGGTCATGATTAGCCATTGTGCAGAAATATGTGACCTTAAACACCAATAAATAAATAAATAAATAAATATCCCCCTTGTTTCTCCCAACCCACTGTGCTTGATGTGCTGGTAAGGCACACAGAAAGAATTCACCAGAAAATACTTCCAGAATATTTCTTTCTTCAACAAATCTTTTCAAATATAAATTAATTCTAGATTTCAGTCCTCTATATGTTTCGTTGTTATCTCTTTGTAGAGATAAAGCATTTTAAAATACTCTGTTGATCAAAGCTTTCTGAAGATCGGTGAACCTTCCTTATGAACTTTGAATAATGTCTCTAGCCTCACCTTTAATGTTCTTAGCTGTAAGATTTTCACATCATCTGTCCAGCTCAACTGTTCTGCAATAGATTTAAATTCAGACAAATAACTTAAAATATCATCAGTTGATTGATCAAATGGTTGAATTTTTAATTCTATTGGCACTTGACATTTTTGACACTGTTGTTGTTGTCTCTTGCTTAACAGTTCTATCTGTAGCTCTTTCATTTTAAGTTGGTTCTCCATTTCTTTGATTCTCAGTTCATTTGCCAGCTTCAGGTTTTACATTTTGATTTCAATTTCTAAATCTCTTTTCATTGCTCTTTTCTTTTTCGGTTGTTCTTTCTCTGTCTCTACCTCTTTGTCAGTTTCCGGCTCCATGTTAAAATCTTCCTTTGATGTTTCTTGCACAATTATCCTGTCTTTGGTGTTTTATTTCTGTAATTTCTGTGTACTTAGCATGTAACAGTCTCATTCAATTATAAGATCAAACAAGTCAACAAGCATGATACAGTTCACAATATAGTTCACAATACACTTCAGTTTGTATTCCTTCAGCTTTTCTTTATCACACAAATCAGCATGTTTGATATATACAGATTATCATAATAATGTGCATGTCCTGTGATTTGTATCAGGTTGGAGGTGGCGTCCAGAATGGGATCTCAACGAGCTGGCTTTGCCGGCGAGTTGTGATCCCATTTTTGGACACCACAGAGAATCTGATGCAAATCACAGGACATGCACATTATCATGATAATCCAATTATCTAACAATTCTGTCACATAAGCAGGTTAAATCTTAACCCTTTACCCAACGTAACGGCCAAAATGGGCCAACGCTATTCTCAAAAATTGCCAACTAATTTTCATTATTTTTTTCATTTTTTGTCTCAAACACATAGGTTATGACTACTCGTTGGAACGAGCTCGTCGAGCTCGTTCCAATGAGTGGTCATAACCTATGTTTTTGAAACAAAAAATGAAAAAAAATTAGTTATTCAAGAATTGTTTTTGAAAGTGTCGTCTTCTTTTCATCTTAGGTAAAGGGTTAAATTATTTCTAAACGTTTTTGGGACATAATGTTCGGTCGATCACTGAAACGCACATAGAATGTATCCATGCGCCTATTATGATTGCCCATAGCGCTACCGGAAACGAGTCGTCTATATGATACGGTATCAGAATGAGTCGTCTGTATGATACGGAATCGGAAGACATTATGTGATACGTACCTCTCGTGGCTTTCAAGTCAAAATGATTGTTAGATAATGTTCACAGTACACATCAGCATGTACAGTTTGGCTGTTATTTCTTCAGTTTTATCTGCAAAATTTAAATCTTCACCTCTGTCACGACTTAATTATGTTACCGTCTCATGAGTCTAGGGTTAACAGCAAGTTGCAACCCAATAAACTTGTAAGGCACTGGTACAATATAATAGCTCTTTATATGATCAAAGTATTCTGCTCACGTTCTGCATGCTGTGACTTATCAGTGGACCTGTATTGCAGGGCATATGGTGACATTCAAATCTGTCAGAATGACAAATATTTCCGCCCAGCTGTCAGAGAGTTCTATCTTCAAGTTAACACTTTAACTGTTCAATAGTCACAGTGCCTTAGACTGAAACAGAGATAAACTATCAGCATAGCGATGAGAGGGTATTAGTTGGGGACGTGGAAATCCCAGGCCTGTTTATCGCAGATGGTATGGTACTAGTGTCAGAAAGCGAAGAGGGGCTAACGAAAGTGGTCTCAATTGATTGGAGATATGGGAACAAATGGAAACTCGAACTAAATGAAAGCTAAAGCGAGGTTATACTCGTGGGGTGTAAAGTAAAGTGAAACCTACTCGAATGGGGAGAGTGGGAGAGTTCGGTATTCCGGTAGGCAGCAGCAAATTTCTTAGCGTGAGAGAGACAGATGACTACGTGTATTTGGTTGTTAATTTAAACATTAATGGAAGAGGCATCTTCCGAAACCACACGGATAAACTAACTATGAAGGGGAAGCGAATTCTTAATCAAATGTAACTTATAGAGAGAAACAGCTTCAATAAGAATTTTGTGGGAAAGATCTTTTGGGAAATGGTGGAAGTACCAAGTATAACATGTGGTACGGAAGTGATACCTCTAAAACAAAAGGATGGAAAAAGCTTGGATATCCTGCAGGCCGATGGATAACAGGGCCCAGTAATGCCGCAGGACTTGAAGAAATCATGGGTGAGCTTAGATGGATGCGGATCAATAACAGGCTAGATATGATGGAACTCTGTTATTCTAAGTGTTTGGTAAATTCCTTGACAGCCGGTCGTGTAAACTAATGTTCCAGAATATTTGGAGTTCAAATAAAAAGACAGGTCGGATGTACCAAGTGGGGGAGTTAATAGGGAACTATTCTCTGGCGATCACGAACTTAGAAGTAGGTACAACCCGGAGTGAAAAAAAGATCGTCAGAGGAAAAGTCATGGATGACTGTAACCGGAATTGTGGAGAATGGGTCAAAGCAAAGAGGTGTTTGGGTGGCCTGCGTGATAAAGAGAATCCCAGTTTTGAAGACTACCTCGATGGCAGCTTTGGTGAATCACTGCTGTTCAAGGTAAGGTTGCGGTCGTCGGAGGTTAGAAGAAAAGATGGGAAGGACTGTGGAAAGGGGTGCTAAATGTGTAATTTAGGAGCAAAGTTTATTTGTGTCGAAAATACCTGACAAACGGAATGAGATTCACTGAGAGTATACTGGAGAAGTATGATGGGAGAATGAAGGATATGTGGATTAGTGGGTAACACAATGGAGAAGGTTAGTATGATTATTGAAGAGATTGGTAAGAATGGGGCACGGGGTGTCACCAAGCAGTTGGTTTCCGGGTGTTGGGAGGAGCTAAGAAGCGTGTAATAAGAGGCATTTGGGAGCACAGAGTTAATCAAGGCCTTCTCATATGTGAACCGCGACAAATCAGCGACCGGCCGAAGTGTTGTTATTATATATGTTGTCAATCTTTTCATAGTCTCAATGCACATCAAACTGTCTCTTCACTCTATTGTTGTAACACTACATTGTTCATGGCTGATCACTACAGTACAGTCGCCGTGGACTGGTCGTAATCCACGCATGAGCATTGATGCCCACGCATGCGTATACCAGGTAATGAAAATCATCATCAGCAAAATTTAACTAATGAAGCACCGGGTTGCTCCCGGAATTTCATCAATTACATTTTTGATGAATGGTCCTATAATTAGTGTTTGGAAACTAATAGTATTGCGCCGATGTAAATATTGCCCACCCGTGGAAAGTGACCAATCCAAGACAGCGAGTTTTCTGGAGATATGTCATAAACATTATCTTACAAACTTATCCAAAAGCTTCATATCAAGCGATAAATATTATGTCTTCAATATTTCTCATGTAACCCCAGATTACCCATTAAAGGGGAAATATGCCGCCCATTTAAAAAAATATCGCCTCTCAGATCTTGCATGAATGTAAAATGACATGTAAAACAAAACGCTGTATGCAAAGTGAACTTGCTGAAACGTGTAATTAAACAACTTTAATGTATTCGAATTTTCAGAACACACTACATTTTGAAGATATAAAGGAAGTTGTCCGAAAGTTGTCGGAAGTAAACACAACATCGTGACATAGTTCCTGAATACACGCTGGTTCTAATTTTATCTACGTTACTGTCCAAATGAATGACCGCCGTTATACTTCCAATGAAAACCATAACACGTGCATCAACATTTGGTAATCTGAAATAGAGTGAATGGACACGTACGCTGTGATAAGAAACACGTGTGCATAAACCACATATTTCTCCTTCCAAGTAAGCTGATTTCGACAAATATGGTAATTGCCAATGTATGGAATTTTCCGTCACTAAACGGCTATCAGGGAGCCAATATTATAAAAATTACAATTTACAATTGTATATTCTATAATGTTATTTTCTACTTATTAATATAACTGACTAAAATGAATCATTAGCATTTTAAAAGATATGGCAATTTGTCAGCTGACAAATTGCCACATCTTTGAAAATGCTAATGATTCCTTTCAAGTATTGGCCCCTGATCTGAATGAAAAAATGCTGCCAGCCTTTTCCGAAGAAGCAATAGTTTCTCACCTACTTTGTTTGATCGATCAGAACGCTTTCTTACGAATAAGAAATGAAACATGACAGTAGTTCTGCATAACAAATTTGTGTTTTTTTCTAATTGTCAACTTATTTTTTTCAAATTTGGGGCTTATTATTCATTTAACTTCATCGAAACAAAAGCACATAATTTTTGTTTTATGCACAGTAGACTGATCAACATTCGAAAATGTGAGCACGATCTTGGAGACATATGTACACCCGCTTAAGACCAACTTTTATTGATTTTGGCTGTTACACAATAACTGACCTGTCTCGTGAGGTCTGTAGTCGACTTGGTTCATTTGGACAATTTATAATGTCTTCCTGAACGCAAAACTTAAACATTTGTTGGACCGAAAAATTCCGCTCAGCCATTGGCATCCTACCCCTTATTGAAGATTATTATATCATTCAAAGAAGCCCTTTTCCCCTTTCCATGAACTTTTAAGGTACTGCCCCTTCATCTACACTCATGAAATTTGGAGCACTCTCAATTTTTTCTTCCATATTATGAAACTGTTTTTAGATTTAATACTTCAACCTTTCCCCCAAACTACGCCCAAATGACATTATTTCAGTCATATTTTAGTATCTGCTCTTGCATTGACCTCCCCTTGTGAAAATTTGTGGACTATATTCTCCCATCAAAACCATATCTAAAATGTGTTGCCGCTCAGAGAAGTAATCAACAGCTAAGGCCGAATTGACCCGTGACCGCAGATGAGGTCAAAGTCGAAAAATTGTAAGAAGTCTGAGTATCACAAATGTTTAGTATTTTATAGAGCTAAAAATAGCTTTTTTTGATATTTTAATATCACGGTATTTTCGACGTTTTGTTACGTTAATTTTACTTTAGAATTGTTTTTCATTTTCAGCCACACAACGCCAAAGTGATGACATGCATTTCTTCGCACTCACCTAACCTGCAGTTATAAAAATTCACTCACTATTTCTTTGACGATTGTTCCAGTGATCGACGTTTGGATTTTTCATATTTCCACCCTAATCCAAAATAACGTCACATTTACGTCCCGTTTATCACGTTTTATTATACGCGAGCCTGTGAATTATTGCAAATTATCTAAAAGATATTTCTCGATATCCATCGACTCGAGGAATATCCCTCAGTAGCTTCCTAGGTGACGTCACGCTTGCGAAAGCGCTCGTGAAAAATAAAACTTTCAGGTCCACACTCATGAGATAATTTCCGATATTCACTAAAACAGCATAGATATCCTCTATATAACATATATTAAAATGTGTTGGTTATCTAAGAAATTCTCAATTGTTAGGTCCGAATTAACCCATGCCTTCACCGAACAAAAATTGAAAATGCTTTCGATTTTCAGGAAATTTGAATATTTTGTATATGTAAAAAATAATAACCTGGTATTTTAAATTTTTTTTTTCTATTCACCTTTTTCCTCAATTCAACGTTTTGGTCGCTTTACACTATTTACATCAAAATATTCAATTTCATAACAAGCTCTGCTCTGTAGTTACAAAGGACACAGCTTTAAACTTTCAAAAACCATTTACCGGTCATTTGAAATTGTTTTTGGTGTCCTCGTGTCTCTAAATAACAGTCAGCGATATGGATAATGTAAGTCTAACGTCTTTTCTCATTTTTTGTCAACCTCATTTGTGCCTTACTCGTAAGATTGATGACAACAAAATTGTAAGGTCATTCCCATACCTTTTCACATAAACTTTTTGAAATTCTTCCGTTGTCATCCTTTTCGACCAAGACGCTAAGGACGTCAACGAAAGTAATACATTTCGCTTCTGTCTTTGTTCCTAGAAGCAAATCGTCCACTATCATTATATTTTTATTTTCCGTATTTAATTTTACCGGTCTGGCAGGCATATGGATTTTCCGTAGAAGTTACATTCAGTATCTAGTTTTTGGGTAATTCCTATCAACATACTTTCAACAAGGGACATAGACGACACATTCAATTTAAAAAGCTGATCTTGATTGTCGAATAGTCTGTTAACTGCATGTTTCAGTAGCTTTTCTTCATTTCTCGATTGAAAATGTTGAATTCGAAAGTAAACAAATCTTCACCAGTAATGGACAGTTGTTTGTAATCCAGCCACACATATCGTAGTAACAGATTTAACGAAGTCATATTTCCGCATTTAGATTTTTCCCACAATCAATACCCTTATTCTTGTTGGTAGTAACATACGGTTAAATCTTTTTGATGTTGTTTCATTCCCATGTAAATCACTGATTTCCGTGTTTTTTTTTATTAAAATATAATATTTATTAAATCAAAAAGGCGAAAATCAAGGTTCGAAATAATAATCCAGTGCAGGTCAAAATGTCCTGCCTCAAGGAGCTGGTTCAGGTCATTTTAATTTGTTGCAGGTCATTTTCAACATATTGCTTTACACATTGTAAATTGACATATGGTGGCTACTAAATGAGGGAATGACTTGTTATTTCGCAATGGAATTCAACCCTTTGAACACGAGAGGCCGCTTTACCGGCCCAGGGACATGGTGCGCTATACTCGCATCAAGTAGGATGCCTGCTAATTTAAGGGTCAGTTTGACCAATCAATATTTTCAACGTGCAGCCCTGCACGTTGAAAATATTGATTGGCCTTTCCCTAAATAATGAATATGAACAATTCTAATTGCTGCATTTCTACTGACATGGAAGATACCATCAGTGTTCAAAGGGTTAAGTTTATACCGAATTACCAGTGTTTTCTAAACTCAGATTCTAAAATTGAGCAGAATTGTGCGTCGGTCAAAATGTCCTATGGGTTTGAAAGTGTGAGGGTCAAAGTAAGTTTGGTGTCGGTCATTGTCCTTGTCCCACCACTTATTTCCAGCCTTACCCCTAAAAGTTTGGTGTAAAATGTGCAAAAACGCATGGAAACGAGTGAGTAACAATTCAAAACTCACTGTCAAAGTAACTTAATTATGCTTAGCTGTAACTACATCCTTTGTGGTTGGTTGAAGGTGAAATCTGTCGAATGAGTCCGAAAAAGAGACATGGACTGTAGTCTTAAGCCCAGTTCACATGCGCCGATTTGCACACGTGAGTATTTATTTGCATATACGCAAATTTGCTAACGCATGCAAATAGGCGCATGTGAACGCATTTACTCATGGGAGTAAAATTTACTCAACATGCAATTTTTTACTTTTGCACCTAGTGGGGACCAAATGCAAATTTTCGTTTGCATATATGCAACGTTTGCATATGTGTATTTTTTCTCATGTGAACGCACAATAAAATTTGCTTATGTGAGCATTTTACAATAAGAGATAAATTATTACATAAGCCCCATTGACAGGAGTGCCGCAATAACTGACATTTGACACTTGAGCTCAGTGACTTCTTTCAGATTAGTTCATACAGCAGTAACGATGGCTTCAAAAAGAAATCGTCCCCCGAGTTTCAATGTGTTCTATGTGCCAGTAGGCACATAGAACACATTGAAACTCAGGGGACGAAATGTAAATTAGAGAAAAAGAGGGACTTCGTGGTCAGATGAGGAGACTAGCGTGTTGCTAAGCATATGGGGAGAAAGACGCACTGAAGAACAGCCGGACAGTCCACAAGTGAACAATGCCGGTATTTACAAATTGATTTTCCAAGCAGTATGGCAGCATTCTACGTCTCCAAAACCTTAACAGTCCCGTCCATTGTCACTGAAATGACAGATAATGATCAAGAATCCTCAAATCCATGTGAACGCATCGCAGAAAATACTTTTGCACGTGTAAGCAAAATTTGTATATATGCAAATTTACTCACGTATGCAGATCGGCGCATGTGAACGGGGCTTTATTAGTCGAGATAAGCTGATTTGATATGTGCAAAGAATAAAATCTCGAATTTTGAGATAACCTATTTATTGTTCATCTGGATATAATTAAGAGGACCGATTACAGTACAGCCATCGTGGACGGGCCAAAATCTATGGGTGGGCATTGTTTCAAGCATATAATTCAGAGATGATCCGCTATGACACTTAGCAAAATTTTCACTGTACTATATGACAGTTCACAGATTTCGAGAAATCATCTGCGGCAAGCACAGGGGGCGTCATCTGTCTTAGCATTGAAGAGGGAGGCTTCCCACGGGGACATTTTAAAACAGTGCTATCAAACAAGGTGATAAGACACAACTTGTTGATGAACTGCTTGTAGTCCCAGACGAACAACTTTTCGGTTATCTGTTCTTTTCATTTAGATCACAACCAGAGGAACAATAAAAACGTCCTGCCAAATTTTATGGCCTGTATGTGTAACAATGAAACAAAAAAACTTATTATCAATCATGATAGCCATATTCTCGAAATATTCATGAATGATTCTCGTAAACAATAAAACCAGTGCGTAAAAATATTTCGAAAGAAAGTACCTGCAAAAATTTTGAGTAGACAAAGGAGGTGTTTTGCAACAGAAGTATGCAAAGTTTAACCCCTTGCATGATGCTAGCCGATATTCCCGGGCAGGACAACAATCTCCAATCACTAAAATAAGAATAATTTGGGCACCTTACCTTTAACAAAATATTTTCCCCCGCAAATTAAATCACCCTTCGACCAATGATTTTTTTAGTTAAATTTCTAAGTATTTTCTATCAAATCTAGTCATGGCTGCTAAATAACAGCCATGACTAGATTTAATGAGAAATATATCCAAACATACTCAGCGAGATAACAGTTAATAAAATTATACTCTAATGAAAACGAAGAAAAAATAAAGCGTCTTTGAATGAAACCCACTTCATTTGTCAGCTAAATGTCACTCATTGCGTCTAGTAAAAATAAGAATCAAACAAAATTCGGAGAAATCTTTGTACAACACTTATTTAATTGGCTATAAAGTGAGAATCACCAAGGAAAAGAAATTTTCAAAAAAACGTACACACCGTAAACAGCCGAAGAAATGTTCATCACAGCAGAATTCTCTTTTATATCATGATTACCTATTCTACTATATATACAAAAGCCTATGACATAAATTTTAGCTTTACACACCAACCTTGGTGAACACGCCAGCAATGAGATTTCAATAGTTAAAATTTACACCTACACTGGAACTACATCCAGGTTGACCTCTACTGGAATGCAAACTTATGCAAATTTGTCACTCGTCGCCTCATGAAGAGTGAAATAAAACCTCCAATTATTTGTTACGTTTTTAAATAGGTTTATCTCATAAGATACCAAAAATTAACAAACATACAATGTCTCGTGTTAATAAAGCATCCGTAACACGAAATAGTATGTTCTTGTGTTATTAAAATGAAAAAGCCCCGTAATTTATGTGTTTCGTTTTTTATTTCGTTCCGACGATAAAATTGCCAGCGGCAGGACCGCCCAATGGTGTTCATGTGGACAAAAACAGATTTGCACGCGTGAATATTGATTTATTTATCATTTGAACTCTTATTAATCAGATGATCATGGGATAAATAAAATATACCCAAAGTAGCTTAGGGTGTACCAAATGTTCAACTCCCGTGGTGAACATTTGGTACACCAAGCTACTATGGGTATATTCTATATTTTTATCTACCAACTTATAAAATCTACAATGTCAATTAGGCAGAATTACAAGGACCTTTCTACATAACTGAATTACAAAATACCAACCACGAAATATGTAAGATAGGAAAGATAATAAAAAAATGAACCCAGAGATCCTTCATCGCTGGGTAAGGTTCTCGACTCCTTGAACTCTTGGGTCGATAACGATTCGTCACCAAACGAAAGAGAAAAAGAAACAAAACAGCCAGTCAATTCTACTGATCACACCCGTTAAAAATCGCACACTCTTTCATTTGTTTGCATTCAACTCTCGTAAAACCACACCCCGCTTCCGTGAGAAGTGGCAAGACCACGTTGGCCGATGTAAAGAATGTGCTTCACACTGTAGTCGCCACGGGATTACATTTCTAATACCGTGTGACACTCAACCTGTCTCGGGGTATTCCGACATTGCCTACTCCCCAGTTTACCCCTCTTTCCCTTGATAGCCAAATGGCAATTGTCTTTGAACATCAACCGATAATTGGTGGTAAATGTCCAACCGGCAATTGATAGTTTATGAAGGACGATTTTAAAAACCAACCACGATTTTGCTGGTGCAATTTACTAATATCTGTTTAATCAATTTCCGTCCGTCAAGAAATGTTCTCGTAATTCTAACGAGGGGGAAGGGGAGTTGGATACCGCCATTATGAGGCCACACTTGTAGTATTTATCTCAACCGTACTTCCGTAGACATGAATACACCAAACTGGTCTTATGAAAATCAATTTACAGAGTTATATTTATTATTATTTATTGGTGCTTAACGCCACATCGACAACAAAGGTCATATCGTGGCGAGAAAGTCATGAAAATGAGTTAAAAGGTAATGGTCAGGACTGCTTTTAAAAAGAAAAAATTGTGATAGATGAACGATAATACAATGGAAATGTGAAAATGAATATTCATAATGAAAGAAGAACAACAAATGTAATACAAATCAACCTATTGATACCAAATCATGATGGGAAGATTATATACAGAGTTATATTCCTCAAATTGTTGCAGCACATGGATGAACTTCATACCATAATACTCCCCTTTATTATACGCTAAACGATGGATTATCGAAGAAATTGCGGAAAGATAGAAATCGTACACCCCACTGTGAAGATATAGAAATTTTCACTTTCGCGGTATCAATCAAAATGGCGGCTTTCAAAGCATCTCTTCAAGGTGAATACGTGTAAAATTATCACTGGACATGATCAATTTGTTCTACGAACGTATACTGAAAAGTAAATCTAGTGTTTTTGAGTGGATACCGATCATTTCCAGCAATAATTCAACACGGATTCACCTTGAATTGATGCATGAAACCCGCTAGTCCAAACATGGCCTGAAAGTCCGTAATATAAGTTTTTGGTTTGGTACGTCCTTACAAAGGACGTACCAAAACCAAACACTTATATTACGGACTTTCAGGCCATGTTCGGACTAGAAACCCGCCAGCTAAATCAGATTGCCAGACTCTCTCTGTTCCGGGTATCGATCAAATCACTTCCGCGTATCAATGATTCAATGCGCTGTTTACTTTTATGCATCAATTCAAGGCTGAAAGAAGTGGAATTATCAGATTCTTACAAAAAGCGTATAATAAAAAGAAAATCTAGTGTTTTTGAGTGGATACCGAAAATTATCTCATGAGTGACCGTAACAAATGTTTATTTTTCACGAGCGCTTGTGATCGAGATAAACAGACATTTTCGCTCGCTCAAGCGCTCGCGAAAAATAAACATTTGTCTCGGTCACTCGTGAGATAATTTTCAGTATCCACTCAAAAACACTAGATATCCTCTATTTATTTTTCAGATCTGTGTATCCCAAACTGTCTTTTGATAGACAGAGAGCACTAGTCAACAGTTCAGGCGAAATCATTTGGCGATCTCCGTTTAAATGGAGAGTTCACTGCAGAACAAACATGCTCAATTTCCCATTCGACGAACACAACTGTACAATTCCAATTCTTTCTTTACTTTACGCTGGACACGAAATGAATATAACTTGGTATGAAAGTGAGCTAGACCTTACGTCGTATGTAAATAATTCCGAATGGTTTTTGAAGAAGGCACAAATGAGGAATTTTGAGTCAACGTATGGTACATATGTCATGCAACGCTTCTACGTCAGCATACTTATCCGTCGGAATGGAACGTATTATAATTATGCTGTTTTGTTGCCGGTTATTTTGGTGGCCGTGATTGTTTGTTTGCAGTGGTTCACCCCTTACGACTCCAAAGGGAGAGGGACATTAGGTGAGTACTAGAAACAGAGAGTAATCGCTAAGTTACGTCACAAGTGAATTATGCAATCAACGATTGTGTCACGTATCCGTGCGCGCAAACGAAGACGCTTTGCCGTCGGTGTAATGAGGACTTCATTGTTTTTTTGTTTTTAGAACCCTTTACTTTACATGAAAAGCAGACGACACTTGCAACAAAAATTCTTGAATAACTATTTTTTTTTCATTTTTTGTCTCAAAAACATAGGTTATGACCCCTTAAATGGAACGAGCTGGATGAGCTCGTTCCAACGAGGGGTCATATATGTAATCAATGCTTTTGTGACAAAAAATGTAAAATAATGAAAATTAATTGCGATGTTTGAGAAAATGGCTGGCCGGTTTTGGCCGTTACGTTGAGTAAAGGGTTAAAAACAAAAAACACCTTAACGTTACCAGGCATATACCACTATACCATTACCCAACAAACACTTGCGAGATGCGAAATGATTCAACAAAAGCATATTATGTTACCCCTAATTGGAATGTGCTCGACAAGATCGTTCCAATGAGGGGGTGACATGTTATGGTTTTGTTGAAAAGTTTGGGAAAATGTAGTTTTTCAACTGCTTAATTTGAAAAATTCGCGGGCGGGTGTGGCCAATTCGTTAGGTAAAAGGTCTGAGTACTGATCATTTTTATAAAAAAATAAATTTAAAATCATTGGCTGGCCCGAAGTACGAAAACTCTTCCGAAACGGTATTCTGCGAAACTCATCGCCCAGCAAAAATACACCAACCAAGTAGACATCACGGCTATCGACATACTCAAGAGAGAAAAAAAAATACTCTTTCAAGTTCCAAGGCATTTCCTGAAGTTACGTCAAGTAATGATGGAAAGGCTAGAAAGACTCTTTTCAACAGTGGGCCACACAACAGGATTTACTTTAAAAATGCCAATAAATATTCACCACACATTCATATCAACGGTTACTCCTGTAATAACAATGCAGACCAGTAAGACGGAGCTCCTCTTGAATGTCGTCTAGTCGAACAGGGAGCGGGTACCCTTAAATACGGTCGCGTGTGCAGTACGTAAAGTAAAATGTTTTTTTTCTAAGGAGAGGACAGGGGAGGCGTTAGCTTCCTCAATGAAATATGTGATTGATTTCCATGACACCTGTGAAAATGCTACTGTATACATATTAACACTATAGTGTATAGATCTGGTCGTTGTCTCACGTCTCGTCCACGAGCCTTGTTGCGACGACCAGATCAACCTGCTGTAGTGTAAAAAGGATTTCTTTTAGGACACGTAAATAATCAAATTAATTAAAAAAAATATTTCATTTCCACTAAATACCAACCAAGCCAACGGAACACATCGTATAAACACGGTCTCAAGCCTCGTTCTCATACTAGACTCAGATTAAGATAATTTATTGACAGTATACATAGATGGCTTTGGTGGCGGCCCCAACCTTGTTTATTATTTGGTCATTTACTTATTAGCTCTTGGCAAACATTATTATTGCTTTTGTCATTTGGGTTCAATACAATGTACGCGTTTTTTTCACATTTAGCATTAGCTGGTTAGCAGAACACTATTAAAATATTTGTTTAATTCCATCATTAAAATACGTTGTTATGGGATTATTATGGGACCCTAATACAGCTGAAACGGTTAACCGATTAATCGATTAATCAATGATCAACATCTTGGTCGATCCAGAAAGTAATTGATCGATTACCGTTACATTTGAACTACTGTATTATATGGGTTAACAAAGGAACAAACTTGCTCCAAACAGGCACATTGTCACACTGGCTCACATCAGTTATATGAGGCAGAGTAAAGCATGCATGTTACTTGCTGACATACTTGTTTACTTGAATGGTCATCATACTGGATCAGTAGCTAGAAATGGTCATTCTTAACGCTTTACCCATTGCGGGTAGCAGACGATACTTGCAATATAAATTCATGAATTACTAAACATTTTCAATTTTTGTCTCTAAAACATAGCTTATGACCCCGCATGGGAACGAGCTCAATGAGCGCGTTCCATTGAGAGGTCATAAGCTGTGTTTTTGAGACAAAAACTGAAAACATAATAAATCTGAATGGAGATTTTTGTATATAGACCTAATCGGTTTTGTTTGTTACGTTGGGTAAAGGGTTCATGCTGTAAATCACCAATGGGATGTCAATTATTCAAGCAAGTAAACAAGTATGTCAGCAAGTAAGATGCATGCTTTACTCTGTCTCATATAATTGATGTGAGTCAGTGTGATAACGTTTGCCTGTTTTGGAGCAAGTTTGTTCCTTTGTTAACCCATATAACAAAGTAGTACAAAAGTAACGGTTAATCGATCAATTACTTTTTGGATCGATCAAGATGTTGATCATTGATTAATCGTTTAATCGGTTAACTGTTTCAATTCTAGTATAAATGGTGGACACTTCGGCCACCTCCGGTTACATAGTGCAGGTAGCGATTCTAAATTAAATTATAAGAATTAAATGAATTATCTGTTGCTTCATCGGATGATGGATGTGGATGTGGGTTAGACATGTTTAGTTTTCTGTTATGGGCGTATACAAGAACTGAAGTGCGTAGCAATTCATACAAAAATTAACACGCCCACCCGACATTCATTCTCAAATGAAGCGACGACAGCAAAGTTATTTCAATTTTTGTATAATCTTAAAATTGTTCTAATCAGTTTTGACACTAAATACCGTTAAAATGCATCATTTTTATCGCATTGGCTCAGATGCTGCTATGACGCAGATCAAAAATAAATAAAAAAAAACAACAGAATATTTGTACCCCAGCGGGCATGATAGACATGCATGTCAATAGACTAAGTTCAAGAAATATAGTTGAATGAAAACTTCACATATCCTGTTAAAATCACGAAACACTTTTCGTATATTTGTATATTAATACAAAAACTGATCATGACGTTTTCATATTAAGAATATTTGTGACGATAGTCGAGACTGAAAAATAACATGACGATCAATAATGAGATATTGGCAATTGGCATAAAAAGGCAGATTTGCATTCTGAATATAAGATATTTTTTTCTCCTGTTCCCACAGGGTCCTGCGAATAATTGATATTCGAAAACAATTCGATCCGAAACGCATATTCGGGTCTAATGCAAACTGCTTTTTCAACAATAACCGTGACAGACTAAACTTATAACTAATCATCGAAGGCATGCCTTAATTGTACAATTAGAATATGTTATAGTCGGGACTTGACCCATCACAGTTCGAAAAACTCAAGTTTACTACCCATCTTTGCGTATTCCTTGCAACAGTATACCACTTAGGTCACTAACAGAAAAATGTGGGATCGTCCATATCCGATGTTCAATATCCAAATCATGTATATTTGTAGGATAGAGCTGTAGGTTTTTAAATTTCTTGTTCGGTTTCGGTTTTGGTTTTTCAGGTGGAGTAAAACCTCGGTTCGGTTCGGTTTTCGGTTTGTTCACGAGGCCAAGTAAAATTCAATAAAACTCATTCTCATGTCCGGAGTATTAACTGAATGGTAGTGAAATAGAGTGAAACTCAACGAATGTCCGAAATAAGCTATAATACATGAAGAAGCAGGAAGGCCAATATAATAATTACCTAAATATATTACCGAACTTTTATTGTGCTTGGCCATTTTTCGAGGTCTGATACCTACACGCAACTTGAGGAAAGCTGCGAACACAACTAAACTGAAATGTCGGAAATTCACAGAATGTCCTTCCCAGAGTAGTGAGAGTACCCAGACACTGCCAATGGCAGTGTCTGGGTATTCTCACAACTCTGGGATGGCTACATTCTGTGAATTTCTGCAGCAAGAGAGTATTTAATAAAAAACGAAAAACCTTAGATTACGGGATGTCGACGGTTTCGGTTTCGGTTATTTAAAAAAACTAAAAACCTCGGTTCGGTTTCGGTTAACCAACAGCTCTATTGTAGGACTCTCAGTTCCTAGCTGGCACGTGGATGTTCAAGCTCTCAGGCTACCAGTTTAATCCTGTAAAAAATCGACTCTGGTATGGCATGGAATCAGTCGAGCCCTCACATAGGTCATCATCGCCTATGTTTAGAATTTCTCGTCTGGAATATTTCAGTTGGTTGGAAAAGCGAACATACACTTCACTTTTCAGACCAAGTGATATATTCCACACGGTTGAATCTACAGAATTTCATAATGATTCATTTTCTGTGAATCAAAGCTGGAAACGTTACTCAGTCGACACTTGATTTGACTGACATTTTAAAAACACTACAATCAAAAATGAAGACTCACCGCCGTCGTTGTTTTATGATTACGCCGAGAAGTTCAACAAATTATGTTGCCATCTTGATGTTTTCAAGGGGAATTAAATACTTAGTGATTGGAATACTTATAATTGGAGCAGGAATGAATATATGTATATCTGCACGAGTAAAGGCACATCACATTACATCAGCGGTCGGCTGAGTTCAAATTTCCACAAACACTGGGTAAACGAAGAGCCCACAGTAGCGTCGAATTCCGAACAGAATTTGACTGGAGGCCAGATAGCTTCATGTGTATCATATTTGAAACGCCGCTGATCCCCAAAGGGATCTTTTTAACATTGCTTTGAAATCTGCTGTTCTTATTATATGGCATTTTTTTTGTGTCTATTCTTCAATTACAAGACCGTAGTTCGATCTGATAGATAAAGAATACAGTACGGCTACCGTGGACGGGTCACTTCCCATGTTTGGGAAATATTTCCTCTGGCGCAGTAATATTAGATTCCAAACACTAATTACCGGAATAATCATCAAAAATTTAATTAATGAAGCACCGGGTACAGCGCGGGGCTTCATTAACTAAAATTTTGCTGCTGATGATTTGTATTACCAGGTCAACGTATGAGTGGACATCACTGCCCACGCGTGGATTACGGCCAGTCCACGGTGGTTGTACTCACCCCGTCCACGTTATAAGCTCATATTTGCGAATGAGGTTGCAGCAGATGATACCCGCGAAGGGATTTCAAAACCCAAGACGTCAATTGGAGGTAAGATGTTGTATTTTTGCTCCTTTCCGAAATCGGTACTTTGTTTCTACGGATGTGGAAATCAAATACCTACGATAAGTAATTGAGTTCTTTCCTCAAAGTACCACGTTACCCATTTTATAGTCTTTAAATTTGTCTGCGGGTTTTGTTTGAATAATTCATGAATTCAAACCCTAATCAAATCAACACCATATGTCCATTGCAACAAAATATTAACTTAAATGTAGCTGCAATGATTCTTCAATTCACACCCACAGTCGGTTTCAAGATAAATACAAACATCCCAGTTTGGCAGCGATTATTAATGACACACCCTTCATATCTTTGAATGAGCATATAGCAGTGGGACAAATTGGGTGTATAAGCTGGTAGCAATCGTCTATGAGCTTGTAGCAAGATAAGAAAATGCAATTTTTCTGTCAAAAGCTGTACTAAATCGACATATACTTGTAAAAAGTAATGGTTTTGACATTCAGTGGCACATTTCTGAACATATCAACGAGAAAAGTGATATTGGCAAGCTTCACATTTGGTTTCCATATTGACTTTTATAGCAAAGCGACAATTATTTCTCAAGTTTTGGCGTAGTTTCTTGAATTACTCGCAATAAGGCTAAAGCTAGTTGCATATATACGTTTTGGGGTCCGTGTCGCTACAGATAATATTCCTCAGGTCTAAGGATAACACCGCAGCCCAGTAGTTTCAGATTTACGCAGCACATCCGCGTAATAGCAAAAACTGTGATGGGCTAATTGCGACAGGTTTCAATGTGTTAAGCTGAACTTAGGTTGCGCCCTAAAATCTGCTGGGGCTCACCGTGGTTGTCGCATAAGTATATGTAACGCAATCGTATATGCCGTTCGTTAAATTATTTTTAAGAGAACTCAAGCTGTTTCGATAAATTTATACAGAGATTGCAATTTCTTCTCCTCTATTAATTACCAACACCTCGTTAATAGTGTCTTAACTACATACAATGAGTTGAAAACTTGAAATAATTCCAAGACCTTGGACTAGTGAGTGGCGGCGATTAATGTCAGCTTGTTCTGTTTGAATTGTGATATTAGCTTCGAAAGACAGCATGTCGTCGGCTGAGTGCTAGAATGTTCTATGTCCCAAAGGGGACATTGAACATTCTAGCACTCAGGCGACGATGTGATAATGACATTCGAAGACATTCGTAAGTTTGTCTGCCTCAGACCCCTGGGATATTAGGTCACCGGCTGAACACCGGCGTGCGGCATGCGCGGTTCATTCTCCGCATGGATATTGTGATCGATGATGTCTGCCAACGTCCTGCTTTTATCACCACGGTGAACACATTTGGAATTTTGAGCCATTCCTATCAATACAAGAGAAAAGAAATTGGATTAGGCATAACTGTAAAACGTCCGGATTTCACACTCATGTGTGCAATTTGTGCGGACACAATTGGAATGAGGTCTTATTTATTTATTTATTGGGGTTTAAGGTTACATACTGATGCACAATGGCTAGTCGTGACCGTGACAGTTTTACGGGTGGAGGAAGCCGGAGTACCCGGAGAGAACCACCGAGCAACGACGAGCAACTGTCAGCTCCTCAACATTCTAACTCTGTTCAAGCTCCGCTCAAGCAGGGTTACAGCGGTTGAAGACATGTGCACCATCGACGTGCAGTACGCCTTAGTACACGGCGTCATCGTGCCCCCATGTGAGCAACCGGGATAAAGTGCCTTGCCCAAGGACACAACGCGGGTCGTCGAGACCCCAGCATAGAAGTCCAACAGTTTACCACTAATGAGGTCTTACAAAACAATAGTCTCCACAAGTTGATCTAGTTTCGAAAAATGAGTGAGAATTTTCCAGAAATGAACATTCAGGTTTGTCTCAATGGTGCTACCAGTTTATTTCTCAAATATCAGACTCTGCTACCAGCAGATAGCCCTATACTACCGGCTTGCAGTAAAATGTTGACATGACGTGAAGTAAAATGATTTTCAGCTGGTAAGCTTGTCTTATTCCCCAGCGCCTTTTCATGTATTGTGTCAGTAAGATACTAGAGAACTTCAATAACAAAAATGTATCTTAATAGTTATTTGAATTTCAAAGGAAGATGAATATTTTGGGCGACAATACGTTTTGTTATTGGATAAATCTCTATATAAGGGGAAATTCTGAGGCCCCTGTGATAAAGTGGCACGTGTAAATGAGGCTACCGATACGATAGCCAAAGCTTATCAAACCCGCAACATGAAAATATTTGTAAAATTCTAATTTTCCGTAATATTTCAGATCTTCACCTCCCATGTGTACAAAAACGCTTCCCTGTTTATCATCTTTTACGACCTCACCCGCAACTATGAGCTTATACCGTGGACGGGGGTGGTACTGTACAAAAACCTTATGTTAAAACAAACAAAAAAAAAACTCGCAGGTTAAATAATTAATTCTAAGAGTGGAATAAAAAAATTATTTTGACACACG
The DNA here is from genome assembly GCA_031216915.1 of Pictodentalium vernedei. Taxonomy (NCBI): domain Eukaryota; kingdom Metazoa; phylum Mollusca; class Scaphopoda; order Dentaliida; family Dentaliidae; genus Pictodentalium; species Pictodentalium vernedei. Next base: position 604,205,897 of record CM062296.1, on the reverse strand, counting down.
GTACAGTTCTTTTCTTTTCCAGTAACGTTTTGTCCTTTAGTCTCTAGTTCAGAACAAAAAACATTTACTATAATAGTTTTCGGCCTATCGTTTTTCACTCAGATAGGGGCATTACATTTTTGTGGAAATGTGATGACGTAAGTGACGTCAAAACTACTTTTCGTACACATTTTTTTCAGTGTTAAACGTCAGGACAAAATCCATTGCCCACGTGCAAGATAGAGCAAAACAATATCCCTGGTGGTTATAAATTGAATAAACCTTGTTTACGAGACAAAGGGATTTTATTATTTATCAACCGCAGGAATGTATTTGACAAACAAATTGACGTATACTTCATTTTCTTGTTTTGTAGCTGGTGCGTTGATGGTAGTTATGGTTCTGCTAATGGATGCGCTCAAAGACGACATGGGTACTTCGCACGACATTTTACCAACTATTGGTTAGTTTATCGCTATTTCGCCAGAAATCAAGCCACTGTTGCTGTTAACCCTTTACCTAACATGAAAAGCAGACGACACTTGCAAAAAAAATTCTTGAATGACTGATTTTTTTCATTTTTTGTCTCAAAAACATAGGTTATGACCCTTCGTTGGAACGAGCTCGACGAGCTCGTTCCAACGAGGGGTCATAACCTATGTTTTTGAGACAAAAAATGAAAAAAACAATGAAAATTAATTGGCGATTTTTGAGAATAGCGCTGGCCGGTTTTGGCCGTTACGTTGAGTAAAGGGTTAAACAGCTTTCATTTGTTTGAACATAAAACTACGGGTTTAGTGATCAACAATTTGCTAGAAGGAGGTTTCTGCATACACGTTTGGCTCCTGCTCCAAATATGTTCTGAACTGGTAGAGTGCTAAATTATTTTTGGTCAGCAATATTTATTACTTTCCAAAGTGTGATTTACTGGGATTTCCGGGTTTGATTATAAACGATAATTTCACAAGTGAATTATGCAATCAACAATTGTGTCATGTATCCGTGCACGCAAACGAAGACGCTTTTCCGTGGGTGTAATGGGGACTTCAATGTTTTTTTTTTTTGCTTTTTTTAATCCTTTACCTAACATGAAAAGCAGACGACACTTGCAAAAAAAATTCTTGAATAACTATTATTTTCATTTTTTGTCTCGACGAGCTCGTTCCAATGAGGGGTCAAAACCTATGTTTTAGAGACAAAAAAAAAATGAAAAAATAATGAAAATTAATTGGCGATTTTTGAGAATAGCGCTGGCCGGTTTTGGCCGTTACGTCAGATAAAGGGTTAAATAATATAATTATCGTTAATAATAAAGAGTAATAAACAGAGTAATCGCTTGACTGGACTGGTTACGTGAAATAATTCATTCGAGGCGAGGGACTATATTGTAAAACATTCGTGCGCATTCGCGCACTCGTGTTTGTACAACGTCCCTCACCTCTCATGAATTATTTCAGTAACCAGTCCAGTCAAGCCATTACTCTCTATTTATTCACATGTTTTTGCCTTGTTACACTTTATGGGAGAGTGCCATGGACACTTTCCTATAAATTGCATCAGGGCAAATCCTTACAGGCTAATAATGTCACTTCAAAAATGATCCGAAATACATCTACAGAATATGAAATCTTTGACTTGTGGTGCCCACACTTCAGGGTAAAGCTCAAAATTGGGCTTCCGGCAATCAACCAGTTAATTAATAATCACGGATGACGTCTGTTTTCATGTCTTCAAGTCATGCGATAGCTGATATTTCGGTCAGAGTATCTTGACCGCAAAATCGGTCTATCTCTCTCGACTGAATTTCGATAGGATCGTGATCTGGTCTCGACATATCTATACCCAAGAATCGAAAAATCGTGAACAAAACATTTCAAAATTGAGACTTACCAACGGCACACGAACACAAACTGAATCTGCGATGCGATGGTCTGGCATTTCCGATTCGACAGGAGAGATTCTACAATCTCTGTGGATGGAAAAGCAGACAGGAAATGTCAACCAGATCCCGACATGGTCACGATCTGGTTAATACTATCCTACGGACGCCCGCTTAATTAGTGAAAGTGCTGGGTTCCAAGTGATAGTACATTGGGTTCGAGGCGAGTGCATAGTGCGTTGCTTTCAGGATTTAGTAAACCTTAATGAACATGTCATTTAAATACAGTAGGATATCTGCAATGCCCCTTTAGGATGGAACAAAAAGATTAATTAACTATTTGTTTCGATTGAGTACAATATCCTAGGTTACAAATACATTGCTGAATCATTATACTGACGCTCTGGTTGATGGATCAAAATTGTCATATCTTATTCTTGTTTCAAATGTCAGAGTCATTTTGCGTTCTTTTTGTTATACTCGTATCTTATTTATTTATTTATTTACTTATTTATTTATTTGTTTATTTATTTATTTATTGATTGATTGATTGATTTATTTATTGGTGTTTTAAGGTCACATATTTCTGCACAATGGCTAATCATGACCATCGTAACTTGAGTAAGAGGGTCGTGAAGTGTGTGTCGTGGATAGACGTTTTTGTTTTACAATCAGAATGTGTCGAGCGGATGGTTACATTCGGCATCGTGTATAGGAAATTCAAGTTATATTCTGTCTGGGATGGGTGCAGACACTAGCGTGCACTTCTTTTCTACATAAGAGAGCTCTTGGCGGAGATGCATGGCGACTTCTCTTGTTTTGTGATCAGGTGACCTTGTCCGTTTACCTCCAAAGGTAAATAGTCATGTGCTTCCTTTTTGTCACAATATTGGTGGCTATAGCCGAAGCAGGTAAGAGGCGAAGACCAAAGAGTATGTTAACCCTTTAGATCCTGATGATATATTCCAACCCAGTTCGGAGCCATCAAGTGGTAGAGTCTACATTCATTACTTTGGGTACGACCAGTCAAGATTTTCAACGTGCAGTCTTAGTGCATAATTGCATACTGGATATTTATTTATTTATTTATTTATTGGGGTTTAACGAATCATTCGACACCCAGGGACACCTCGAGTCGGAGGGTTTTACAGGTGGAGGAAGCCGGAGCACCTGGAGAGAACCACCGAGAAACGGAGAGCAACTGCCAAACTCCCAATGTACTAACTCCAAACAAGCAAAGTTGGCATTGGTTGAAGACAAGTGCACCATCGACGTGCAGTATGCATCAGTACACAGCGCCACCGTGCCCCCACGCGGGCAATCGGGTTTAAGTGCCTTGCCAAGGACACAACGTAGTTACCCCTGTTGGGGATCGAACCGTGGACCTTTCAGGTTGAAGTCCAGTACGTAACCACAGAGCCACACGCTCCCTTACATGCTGGATGGTCGAGTACAAAAATACACAATGTGTATTGCATGCAGCTTTTAACCCTTCGAACCCTGGTGGTATCTTCCATGTCAGTTCAATAGCAGCAATCAGAAGAGTCCCTATTCATTATTTGGAGTAGACCAATTAATATTTTCAACGTGCAGCCTCTGGGCTGCACGTTCAAAATATTGATTGGTTTACCCCACACTTTTACTGAACAGGCATCCTATTTAATGAGGATGTGGTGTATCATGTTCATGGCCGGAAAAACGGCCTCTAGGGTTCGAAGGGTTAATAAAGACAAAGATATTTTAAATCTAATTGTCTGATTGGGAAACTAATTTCGAAAAGTGATGTCTAGTCCTGTTTTCGGAAATATGTAGCAAGTCAGAATGTAGTAGACTGTTCTTGGAGTTGTGTTAGATGTTTTCCTAAACGGGATATTGCAATAATACATGGCAAGTTATCAAAATTCCAAGTAATATTAAGCCTTGATACCTTTATTTTTCAGGGTTTTATTATAGTATGACCTTCGGGTATCTCGCTCTGTCCACGTTGTCATTCAATCTAATCAGATTCATTGGACACAACAGTGATACAACCAAGCCTCTGCCTAATATTGTAAGACGGGTAGGTATATAGTTTTAAATCATGGGTTTTGCAAACTGTGGTTGCAGTTTTAAGGGCTCCGTATTTTTCTTGCTTTCGCTGATACATAACCAAATGGGCCAGCTTACTGTTCCAAAGGTGTCAGATCTCAACAAAAACAACTGCACCAGAAGCAGTTGGCCCTACCACGCCATCACAGTTCAGTTAAGTTAATTTAGCTGTTGCGACAGTTTTGGGTGAACAACCATGGTCATATTGAGTACTGTAACGGAGTAACCTATGAAGGTGGTGTATTTGAAAGAAATCTGTGGGACGTTTGCTTGCAGACCTAGGTCGTTGAAGTTGAGAATTATTTATTTATTTATTTATTGGTGTTTAAGGTCACATATTTCTGCACAATGGCTAACCATGACCGTGACAGTTTTACGGGTGGAGGAAGCCGGAGCACCCGGAGAGAACCACCAAGCTTCGGCGAGCAGCTGTCAGCTCTCCAACATACCAACTCCACACAAGCAGAGTTAATATTGGTTGAAGACAGGTGCACCATCGACGTGCAGTACGCCTTGGTACACAACGCCACCGTGCTCCCACGTGGGAAATGGGGGTGAAGTGTCTTGCCCAAGGACACAACGCGGTTGCCTCAGGTGGGATTCAAACCGAGGACCTCTCGGCTTGCAGCCTGCACCTCTACCAACTGAGCCACTTGAAGTTGAGAAAGACGTACTACAGTGTTGTGATCATAAATTAGGAAAGAGAATCTCAATCGCATCATGACTGGGTCGCGGTCCGGTAGAAATTATCTCTCTGTTTTTATCTCCTGGCAGCGTTGGAGAATAGAATATATGTTTGTTCATATTTGTTATATTATATTTCAAGTAAATTTCTATCAAGTGTCTAACAGAAGATGACCCTGTCGTCGAAAGTGTCTATAAACCCCAATAAATAATTAAATAGCTATCGAAAGTAAAAGAATTTTCATGACATTGCCAGTTGGGGAAGATATGAAAGTGTACTGATGTTCCGAACTGGGAAAGGTATTTCATTATTACTTTATCGCATCGCACGTAACGCGCCCATTGCGTCCCTCGTGTCGCTGCCTTTAATACTATCAGTGAGCTAATGGAGAAGAAACTACCAGTGAATAGATTTCAGAAAGTTGCGCAATCACATCATTTTGCCTGATTAAGACAAGCAGTCCATTAATAAGTAACTCTTCAGAAGACACGAACGGCATGCGAATGATTCGAGATTCGATTCGATATTCGTTGTCAATTCGAGTCGAGATTCGATTCAAATGAACAATTTCGAATCGCAGGGCTCTAGTCTTCAATAAAGCACTCATGCTAAACTGGTCATTCGTTTGTTCGAGGTGGATATGTGAAAGTGTTCAGGCCACCAGTCAAATTGTGTAAGGACTTCGACGATGTTGTGGCATCGATGTTGTCTAGCACTTGAGTAGTCCATCGCCTATATTTAGATTTAATCGTGTGGAATATTTCAGTTGGCTGGAAACGCCACGGTTCGATTTTTCGACCAACTCCAATATTCTAGACGATTAAAACTAAAAATACCATTAACATTCATTTTCTTTGAATCAACGCAAGGAAGTTTCCTGTTCGAGTCTTATTTTGATCGAATCTTTACGGACATTGCCATACAATCAGACGTGTTTGGTTCCTAAATGTTTATGAATGAAGACTCATTACAACTGTAGTTTTCTGACTGTGCCGCATAGTTTCTCTAACTGTGTTTAATATTTTGATATTTAAAAGTTGCATTAACTATTTAATGAATGGAATATCTGTTCATGGTGGCCACAAACGTTAGGAATTTCCCAGGTCGGTATCACATATTAGATATGTTTTTGCCAGAAAATTTTTTTACGAAAGTTGAAAGGGGGAGGCTTGATACTGGCGTTGATATTAAAAGATAAAGAAAAATGGATAAAATGGGAAATAGTGATGGATAAAGGGCGAAAATTGAAATTCCTGCTCGTCGAGTCATTTTCTAACCGTTATATCCGTTAACAGAAGTGCAGGTTGAAAATTGTGGCCGTGATTTGTCTGAAAAAGAAAGAAAATTGGGCTAACGAGCGCTATAAGTCATTTCAACGTCGCTGAATATCTTAATTAGAATGGTGACCTGAGAGTTTGGAATATGACCCATCATTAGAACGAGAGAGCCGAGGTCGTTTCGATGACGGGTCGTAAGCTTTATTTTGTGGACAAAACTGAAAATTTGTATTCATTCAAGTTTTTTTTTTACAGCGTTGTCTTCTTTCGTGTAATGTAAATCAAGCTCTCATGGCACTAGTCTAACTCCGTAAGTAATTCGATGCAATGAAGACATTTACCGGTCTAGTCCTTAAATAGTTCATCACCCATGTTTAGATTAACTCGTTAGAACTATTTCAGTTGGTCGAAAGAGCGAACATATTGTTCGCTCTTTCAGCCAACTAAAATATTTCAGATGACACAATCTAAAAAACTACCATGAACATTCATTTTCTTTGTATCAACGCCAGAAATGTTTCTCACTCGAGACTTGATTTGACCAAATCTTTAATGCCTTTATCATTATGAACAAAGAATCAACATAGCTATATTTTTATGATTGCTTCACATAGTTTCACTAATTGTGTTAACATCTTGATTGTTTCAAAGCGTTTGATCACGCAGTACACTAAGTATAACAGATGAGGTGGGCTGTCGTATGTGGCTGCCTCGCCACCAAGGAAACTTTAAGTTTTATTTCATTTTGATTGCACTTATATGGTGGTCGTCCATGCTAAAATAATTGTCAGATATTAAGAGTCCAAGGAGTACGTCTTCTGTACATCCATTCTATGATGGTTCTGTCTTTATACAGACTCGATATAAATTGTGGTCAATAAATAGCGAACCAATGCATCGACGTTTGCTACTTGGGACGCACTAATTTCAGTCGGAAAATATAATGCTTCGCCCTACCTACAAGCAAAGTATTTCTACGCCGCTGGGATCATGTATTCCAGCTGTGATTTATTTTTGTTCCTTCCAGATCCTATCCACAATGGCATGCGTTCTTTTTATCGATGAAACAGTTTTTGATAAGGATATTGAACCTCTGTGTTTGAGAGAAGCCAGCGAAGGAGACGATTATGGTTCAACGTTACAGCCCACTACCTACGATTCGTCCCTACAGAAACTGCAGAGTGATGTTGAGATAATTCTCAAGCATGTACATTCTGTAACTGCGTTTCGTGGTCTCCGGGATTCACGCTACCAAACACGCAAAGAATGGAAAGTCATGTCTGCAGTTCTTGACAGAATTCTGTGTGTGCTCTTTGTTATCGCGTTCTTAACATATACGTTTGTATTGTTAACATAAGATAAATTTTTAATGTTGTCCTGATAAACCGGCTCATACTACTGGCTTTTGTTAAATTGTTGAAGTGTTTTTCCTTTGTTTCTAAATTAACCCTTTACCCAACACAGACGATATCAAAATTTATTACTGTAACTCTTTACCCACGTAACGGCCAAAACCGGCCAGCGCTATTCTAAAAAATCGCCAATTAATTTTCATTATTTTTTCCATTTTTTGTCTCAAAAACATAGGTTATGACCCCTCTTTGGAACGATCCCGTCGAGCTCGTTCCAACGAGGGGTCATAATCTATGTTTTTGAGACATAAAATGAAAGAAATTAGTTATTGAAGAATTGTTTTTGCAAGTGTCGTCTGCTTTTCATGTTAGGTAAGGGGTTAAATATCATTTTTTAAAATTTAAAAACAATTCTACAAAACCATATTATGTGACCCTTCGTTGGAACGAGCTCGACGAGCTCGTACACGCACCGTAATTGATTATCTCTGGGTTAGATGTGAAGAAAAGATCTGCAATATCAAACCATGATTGCTTTGTGTGTTCAACCTTACCAGATACATAGAGATTATTACCATTGTGTGGATGTACAAAATATGTATTCGAGTCGAGCTCCGGGTTCTAAGGGCAGATCACGACGAGTCGAAGACGAGTCGTGATAAACCCTTAGAACCCGGAGCGAGGCTCGGATACATATTCTGTACATCCACATAATGGTAATAATCATTTTATCTTACAATGTATTGGGGATAAGTCAAGAATGTGGACGAATAAATAACGAACTATTTATTCGTACGGATGAACAAAAAGAAAACAAATGGAACTCACGCGAAAGGAACGTGCTTGTTTCCGACCCCCTTGATACAAACATCTGTATCAGGTGGTCAGATATACGACAGTTGCGGAGTTAACCCTTTACCCAACGTAACGGCCAAAACCGGCCAGCGCTATTCTCAAAAATCGCCAATTAATTTTCAAAATATTTTCATTTTTTGTCTCAAAAACATAGGTTATGACCCCTCGTTGGAACGAGCTCGTCGAGCTCGTTCCCACGAGGGGTCATAACCTATGTTTTTGAGACAAAAAATGAAAAAAAATTAGTTATTCAAGAATTTTTTTTGCAAGTGTCGTCTGCTTTTCATGTGAGGTAAAGGGTTAATACAGACAAAATACATGTTGATTGTAAGATAAAATACAGACATTGAGAAATGCGCTGAATACTTTCCAAATTAAAAAGTGGGGTATCGGCTGCCCATCGCGTAGGATGATCAAAGCGGTGTGCCTCATTGCAGGAGAGCTGCGAGCAGGTTTTCCTGTTTGGATGTAGGGAACGGGGCCTTTCTCCAGGAATATTTTGAAATCTAGCATTCAAACTCATTTACTCGATGATTTTCTGCATGAATTTCATCATCTGGGTAGCCTGAAAAGTAGGACGCTTCGCCCTCTTTCCTAGTTCAGTGGCTACCCAAATGGGCTGATGAGACATGACTGAGTTGCAAACCAAACAGAAATGGAACGTGCGGGCAACTTACCAAGGACGTCACTTATGTCATGCATGTTATTTCGTCTATTGGTATCCAACTATATATTATAGTAATGTGTTGGAATAGTTCAGACGCAGCAAAACGCGTTTAGTGACCTAGCAAGACAAATAAGTGCTAGTTGTGTTGTTAATTTTCAAGATCAAGCCACTCCGGGTTTTGAAATTGTGGAATGAGACGTGTTACCATGAAAACGTAGGAAAACGAGCCCCCCCCCCCACCCGCCACCCGCGTCTCCCAGAAAAGCATCACTGTCTCTCGACGCGACATATGCAACAATTAACACCTTTCTATGCTAATTGCTTTTTAACATTGTTACAGATTGAGTGATGAGCGTTGAAATAAGCGAAAGAAGTAGAGAATGACTGCGAAATTTTCAATCCATATTTTTAACGTGGAACGTTTATTAAAAGAAATGATGTCACCGTAATATCACGAATTTGTTTAACTTTCTGGTAACTTCCTTTATATCTTCGCAATGTCGTGTTTTTCTGAAATTTCGTTTGCTTTAAAGCTTTTTAATTAGATATTTAAGAAATTTCCCGTTGCGTTTGGTACCTTGAAATTTGCATGCAATGGTTTTGTTACATGATCTGTCGTGTGCAGAGCAAACGCTTGGAACCACCTGGATGAAAAAGCTGTAGCAGCTAACATAATATCGGGCTTCAAATCTGCCCTTGCGCGCCATCAAGATCTCTCTCCGCTCATGTTTTCGCCTAGGAGTGACTCTCTGACGTCTGGCTGGTACAATCAGAATTGAGAGTCAATATTTTTTCAAATTATCTGCTTATTGTCCCTTTAACGATTACGCTGCCGAAACAGACTACTGCCACCTATTTTATGGTGAATATCCGTACGTTCTGGTATGCGCAGATCAAACCTACCATCTGATTAATTGTTGGAAAGGGCTCAGGGAGCCCTTTCCAACAATTAATCAGATGATAGAGTTTCAAGTATGTCATAAATTTTATTAAACTTCCTCGCATACAAGCGTACATAGAGGTCCTCCATATATGGCTAAAGTGGGCGTGACAGTGAAAGGGTTAGTGGAAGTACAATGTGTCGACATCATTTTATATCGAACCTGCACATTGAAGATATTAATTAACCTACCCCCCAAAAATGAATGTGGACTCTACCTATTCATACTGGCCTTTCGAATGGCCTGTGTGACATCATCAGGGGTCAAACCGTTAAAGTCATCATCACACAAAATATCACTAGAACTATTTAATCTGTAGATAATTTAGAAAATATCACTAATCTAGCTATTATGAACAACATCATTAACTACAACCTTTATAGAAGTTGAACAAACGATTTTCTGTTTGAATAATGTTCTGACATTCAAAGGAATGTTTTCACCAGTGGTATAATGATTGATGTCGTAATTTGCATGAAATTCAACAGCAATGTTTCATAATTTTGAACCAAACTTCAGCTTCACATGTCATGATTGTTGGTACGCGTCTATGAAAACCGAGATAACCCTTTGAAATCGAAAGGTCCAGTTCCGGTCCAGGATCGTGAAACAACCTGAATCCATAAAGTATATTTTTATTGGGGTTTACCGACACTTTAGACAGCCAGGGTCACCTCGTCTCGGACATTTTTTAGGGTTGGAAGAAGCCAGAGAACTCGGAGAGAACCACCGTGCAGTGACGAGCAGCTGTCAGACTCCCCATCAAAAAGTAGATAGTTGCTCAAAGAATTTGTGTGGTCAAGATTTTCAACGTGCAGGCCCAAGGCTGCGCGTTGGAGGCGCGGTGGCGTTGCAGTACCCGGTTCTCTTCAGATCACCGAAGTTAAGCAACGTTGAGCCCAGTTAGTCCTCGGATGGGTTACCGTCTGAGCGATCGATTCGGACTTCCGCGTTGTGTCCTTGGGCAAGGCACTTAACCCCGACTGTCCACATGCGGACACGATGGCGCTGTGTACTAAGACATACTGCACGTCGATAGTGCGCATGTCTTCAACCAATCTAACCCTGCCTGTGCTGCAGTGTGGAGTTACGATGTTGGGGAGCTGGCAGCTGCTCGTCGCTGCTCGGTGGTTTTCTTCGGGTGCTCCGCTTTCCTCCACCCGTAAAACTATCACGGTCATGATTAGCCATTGTGCATAAGTATGTGACCTTAAACACCAATAAATAATAAATAAATAAAAGCTGCGCGTTGAAAATATTAATTGACCTTCCTCCAAATAACGAATAGAGACTCTACCAGTTGATAGCTCTGAACTGGTATGAAATATGCCACCAGGGTCCAAATGGATTAACATAATCACGGAGCTCGATGAACCTATTTCACTAATATCCTATCAGGTCCATTTATAGTACGGGGAGAGTGTATTATCACTAAATCACACACAGAGTGGAGATTCCACCCAAGCAATAAACGCAAATTTGTTTCAAAGCATAACAAGCACAAGCAGAGTTCCAGCCAATGGACCTCCGGGTTATACCCGGAGGTCCATTGGCTGAAACATTGCTTGTGTTTTTTGTCCACATATAGAATATTTGAAAGTGATACTTTGAGTGATAACTCCACTCCTCGGGTGATTTAGTTACAATCCATTCTCCACGTACTGTACTATTCATTGTTTCGTCTTCAGATCAATGCTCCCTTGTAAAATGGGTACGATGTGACAAACCGATAACTGACCATCTTTCTTACTAGTTAACGAATCTGATTTTGTAAAGGGAGGTGTTTTGACAAGACGTTCTTATTGTCTAGCACAAGCATTTCCTAAGTTCAACTGCATCCAATGTCAAACAAGAAAAATAAAAGCAATTATTATAATTCGGACTGAACGAATCATTATGTGAAGAGGATATAATCAATAATGTTATGTTTCAACTTGCACACTGGTGTCCGCGAAGTAGCTCCCGATTCGATTCAATATGGTTTGTTGTGGAGGTGCGGTCTACTTATGCTCAAAGCCCTATCTGTGTCTTGCAGTTTATCCTTATACGCAGAAAAATATGCCATCATATTGTCAAGTTGTAGAAACAGGTTGACTGAGAGTGGGAAGTGAAAGGCTCGGCGGTATTCGTAATTTGTCTATAAAACATGCACAAGAATTAACTACACCGGCTTATTGAGGCCCAAACTCCCAAGCCGCCAGTCAAACGCTGTAAAGAGTTCAACGCTGTTATGGCCTGGAACCAGTATAACTCTATGATTCGCTTTTCGCGACCAATTAACATATTCCAGCCAACCTAAGCTGACAAATACCATAAGCATTCATCTTCGACGAATCAACACAACACAATGAATGTTTCTAAATCGGAAATCGATATGGGTAAGCAATGAACCCATAACAGAGTTAAATTCGATACGTAATTTGACTGGTGTCCTGAGATCGTGACTGAGGCCGTTTTGAAATTTGAAACATGCAAATACCTTCACATAGTTACTATGTATAGACAAATGGAGGGGTGCCAAATTTGATGTTCTACGATTTGGTCGGTTGACATAGACAGTGGTGGAACAATGCACGAAGTTACTAGAGTAATGGAAAAATAGGCTAGAGAAACCGATAGAAAAACGGAGACTGGGACGGGATCCACTCTTCCATCAGCCAGTAGAAGGATTTTGTCAGACTAAAGCAGGCTTGAGTTGGCAGAAATGAAGATTTTGATCGATGATAGCAAAACTTTGATTAGAAAAATATATTATTAAAAATAAGGAACAGAAAAACTCAAACCAACATTAATGAACAGCAACTCCTTTTCAGCTTGCAACTCTGAAAGAACTCTGACGCCTAATTTCGAACCTTACGGTAAACAATATACCACAAATATTAACTGCTCATTGACTAGCATGCTGATTGATGTTTAGAACCACTGGTTGTAACTTTGATGCAACGAAATTAAACTTGCGACAAAATTATTTTCAGTGATTATATATCTCATTTTAGAAATGAGTGTCGGTTTAATTACCTGTGTCTTTGCTCTTCATCCCCCCATCAAGGCAAAGATCAAACGCAATTCGGTTTTTTCAAACCGAGAGGAAAAGTTGTTGATCATTACTTTATCACATCTCCTACCCTGTGCATCTGCCCCGGATGTTAGTATTGCAACGCAAGTAGGCGGACATAGATTTTTGTGCTATACATTTGCATTTGCATACGGGGAAATTTTCAAATTATTTATAAGATATGATTTTTTTTCTCAGAAATACCAATTATCAAGTTCAGCCATAGCTTCGAAACTCGGCTGAGGTGACGCCGATCTCGGCCTATATGAACCAAGCTACAGTTGCCTCCCCTGGATGCGTTACTAGGCACAACTAGTTTGTCACAATCAGAAATTGTTAGTCGTCGATCGCAATCGGAAAAAAATGTATTACTTAACCCTTTACCCAATGCAGATGATATCAAAATTTATTATTTTAAATATCATTTTTTTAAATTTTTCAAAAAATTTCAACAAAACCATATCATGTGACCCCTCACTGGAACGAGCTCAATGAGCTCGTTCCAATGAGGGGTCACATGATATGGTTTTGTTGAAATATTTTGAAAAATTTAATTTTTTCAACTGCTCTATTTGCATATTACGCGGGCGGATGCGGGCGGATGCGGGCGTATGAGGGCGATTCGTTAGGTAAAGGGTTAATTGAATGCTTCGAAGCTGAGATTTTTGTATGATGGGGAATTAATGATGGCAATAAGTACGGATTTGCAGGATGAAGAAAAGAAAGAAGTGAGTTGCGTGGAAAATTCATCGCAAGAGGAGATTCATTGAATTGGAAGAATAGGAAATCTCGGACTTGGGCTGATGTAAAGTTACATTGGGCTGATATGTCGACCGATATGAAACTAACCTAGAAAAAACCTCAAAATATGCAGGACATATCGCCAATAGTACTCGCATAACTGGGATAAAATAATCTTAGTGCAAATGAATAATTTTGCCACTCACTCCATTCAAGGGGCGAGTCGCTAGTTTTCGCCGAAGTACCAGCATTCGGAGAGGTGTTGGGTTTTGCATAAAGAAAAAGCCGCCATGGAGTGTTGTGTCCCATATTTTCTAAAAGACTGGAAATAAAGTTATTCTATACTACAATAGATACAGAAACCTGTGTACAACATCTGCCGCAGGATCCCCGGTAGTAAGCTATATCATCTTGATACTTTGCCCGAAGATGTCGGGTCGCCGTGTTCGCAAATGTTCTCTATATCATCTGTTTCAGCCCCACCCGAATAAGGCTTATTACTCCCCATTGAAACAGGTCATTGAACTCGTCCTGATGAATGGTCTTAGGCCTTAGGTCTTAGGCCTTGCTCGAGAGGGGAGGGTGCGACTGAAATTGTTCGGCCATGCTGGGAAGGGGATTAAGAAAGAGAGAGAGAGAGAGAGAGAGAGAGAGAGACGGATGGACGGATAGACGGACATACGGACGAACGGACTGACGAACAAACGAATGGACCGGTCGACCAACAGGCAGGCAGGCAGGCAGGCAGGCAGGCAGACGCCAATAATTCTGTAATATATAGGCCAAATTAGCCACATGCTTTTGAAAATATTATTGACAACGTCTGGCTACCACGTACAGTATTTGCCAATGACGGTTTAGTTACTTACTTTTTTCTCAAAACGTGAAGATATCTTCTACATGGTACAGTGATTGCAATATCGGTCTCCGATCGCGACACATTCCCACCAGAGGTTCAAGGTTTCATACATTAAAAGCAAACAATGCGTAATAAAGACCGAATGAAGAAAAAGATCTGATCTCCAGCTGAAAGTCAACGCTCATTGGTCACATATAGATAGAATTGTGTCCCAGCCGCCGCCATCTTGGGAGAGGTGATGAATGTTGCTAATAATAAACAATGCGCAAAAAAAAAAAAAAAAAAAATTCTCAAAGATTTTCAAGTTCCCGACGCCTCGCAATCGCCGATTGTTTTTAAAGAGTAGATTTTGATTTGTGTGAAAAATAAATAATTTACGTTTATGACTTGCACATTTCTCGTGGTAATACAAATTGAATATTTACAACAATTTTAGTTATTATTGACAAAAAAACTAGTGTCGAGATAGAACAGTTGATACAGTGTTATTAGTTTTCGTGGTTGGTAAACAACGTGACCTTTGTCAATGTGAAAGCTTTTACGCTTTGCCTACAGTCACAGTAAACAGCGTTCACGTCATCAAACGTAGTGGATTGAGAGGAGTTACACATTGTTTGACTTGACGACATCGGGGGTGGAGGAGAGGGCAGTTTTGGTGGCTACTGTTTTCACTGATTTGCCAGCAGTTCAGTTGCATAAAGTTCAATGAGAAAAAATAAATAACAAACTAAAGGATGAAATGATTTCGTACTTCTTTTCGACGGGCGAGATTCAACAGTTTTGTAGGCTTTTGTAGGCAGAAGTGCGGATAGAGTATCACGATTTGGTCAATTTTTTTTTGGTCCGATTTTATACTTACAGTACTTACAGTACTCAACCTTCGCATAATAATCATTTGGGGGTGCCAGTAATATTTTGTTCGAACAAAAACTGAAAGTATTTTAAACTTTTCTTTGAGTGTCCTCGGAAATGTAATGAGCTATCTTGGAAGATGAGTCATTTTCGAGATATCTTTATTTTTAATTTGGAAACAACAGAAAGAGGAAATATGAAATGAAGCATGCACTTGCTATATCTCCTTGGATTTATTGCTGAATTTTCTGCCCAAGAAAGCGAATCAGACATCGACAATATAGACATAATTTGGGCATTTTAACCATTTTCCACCTAAAGCGCATTACAATTTTTACAAATGATTTATATTCAGTCGATTTTTTTATGAAGTTTGCATCGAATCCAATCATGGCTATATTATAAAACACTCAGTGGATTGATAGTGAATCTTTAATGCTAATATTGTCTACAATGATTTGTATGTAGAAATGTAAAAATAGCTAATCTGCAAACCTGTGATTGAAAATACGGCACCCGGGACACGTTCCTCCTTTCGGACAGACATACCACATGATCAAACAATGAATTTCCCAACAAGAGAGAACGTAAATCTGTTAATATACGGGCATTTCAGTAATATCATGTCTGCAAAAATAAACAAATATGGAGCAGTGAATTCCATACTTGGCCGTTAATTAATTAATTAATTAATTAATTAATTAATCAATTAATCAATTAATTAATTAATTGGGGTTTAACGACAGTGAAACCTCGCGTCGGTAGTTTTTTTGGTGGAGGAAACTGGAGTACCAAGAGAGAAACACCGAGCAGCGGCGAGCAACTTTCAGACTGTAGAAGGTATTTCCTCCGCACAAGTATTGATTGAAGGCAAGTGCTTCATCGGCTTTCGGTAAGCCTTGGCTCACAGCACTACTGTGCCCCCGTATGAACACTGGGAATGAAGCGACTTGCCCAAGGACAAAACGCAGTTACCGTAAATCAGGAACGCACCATGAACTTTTCAATTTGAAGTTCAATGCTCAAACTCCTGAGCAGCCGAGTTCCCCTTTCGGTCTATTGTTTCTATTATCCAACCCAAAGTATCACCTTCGAGACGAAACAATGTTAAAATAGAAACAGTAGAGAGAATCTACGGCCCAACGAACCTCAAATTTGAGGTGGAATCGAATCCCGAATCGAATCAGACAAGAAATTTCGAATCAAATCAAATCTCACCACTTTAACCTTTCACCCAACGCAGACGATATCAAAATTTATTATTTTAAATATCATTTTTTCAAATTTTTCAAAAATGTCAACAAAATCATATCATGTGACCCCTCGTTGGAACGAGCTCGACGAGCTCGTTCCGACGAGGGGTCACATGATATGGTTTTGTTGAACTTTCTTGAAAAATAATATTTTTTTAACTGCTGAATTTGCATATTACGTGGGCGGATGCGGCGGATTCGTTGGATAAAGTGTTAAAAGTTATTACATCCGTGGATATTGTCAGTCCCCAAACCTAGTATTGTGTGCAATGGCGACTAGGGTGTTTGGACAAATCAAATAAAAAAAATAATAAATAAATAAAAAAAACACCCGAAATATTCGAGAACTGAATCAAAGTCATTTCGAAAGCGAATCTTCCTTAAAAAACTTCTTCTATCATAAAGTCTCCTTTTCCAGGAGACCTGTTGATAGAAGTAAAATTCAGAAGAGAGTTTGTAGGATTTTAGGAACATTTAATTAATTAATAAATTAATAATTAATTAATTAATTAATTAATTAATTAATTTATCATTAGTGTTTAACGACATTTTTACAGCCCAGGACACCTCGTGTCTGACAGATGTACGGGTGGAGAAAGCTGGAGTACCCGGGGAGAGCGACCAGGCATCGGCGAGCGACTGTTAGACTAACTCCACACAAGTAGGGGTTGCATTGGTTGAAGACAAGTATACCATCAATGTGCAGTTAGCCTTAGTACACAGCGCCACCGTGTATCCGCGAGGGAAATCGGAATTAAGTACCTTGTCCAAGGACACAACGGCACGACTGAAATCGAATCAAATGAAATCATCGAGACGATTTCGAATCGCATCGAATATTGGTCCCTCCACAGTAAGAGAACCATGGCCAGGCCTACGCATTGTCATCAGAAAGAGAGACTAGTGGTGTTTTTTTTGTAATATACGATTATTATCTCGGGCATGACACGAATGAATGTCCTCAGTGGTATCGAAAGAATGATATATATATCTTGGCGCCCCGTCTACTACTCCTCTACAACCCACACAATTTTAATACATTCTGTTCCACTCGGCAAGACCAGTTTGTTCAGCTAAGGCCATAAGAGCCCATTCTGTCGCAGTCTTGGATACACAGACATTTCATTGACATAATCAAAATTAAAACAAGCCTGTATTTTTAATGTTTAGTATATCAAAGTCAAGCTCTCAAGCCAATAGTCAAATTCTGTAAGAAATTCGACACCCGGATACTTAGAAGTGGGTACAACCCAGAGAACAAAAAGGGGTCAGAGAAAGAGTCATGGTGGATTGTAAACAAAATTTGCGAGATGTCTCAAAGCAAAGAGGACTTTCTGTAGACTGCGTGATACAGAGAAGCCAGTCTTGAAGAATACCTTGATGGCACCTTTTGAGGGGTCGCTACTGTTTAAGCTGAGGTGACGGTCCCTGGAGCTTAGGGAAGAAACTGGGAAAGATAGTGAAAAGAAGTGCAAAATGATAAGTAAGGAGCAGTGGTGAGCCTAGAACACTGTCTATTAGAATGTTCAAAATATCAGACTAACAGAATAAGGTTCACTGGGCGTATAATGATGAGGTGGAATGGGAGAATGAAGGATATGTGGGTATTGGATGACCAAAGGAGAAGGTCAGTATGCTCATCGGAGCGATTGGGAAGAATGGGGTACGGGATGTCATCAAAAAGTTCATTTCCTGATGTTTGGAGGAGAGGAGAGGCGTGGTTATAAGGAGGCATTTGAGACACAGGGTTAATGAAGGTCGTCACTCCTGAGAACTACCAGTGTGTTATTATTATTACTAGTCTAGCCCTTAACCCTTTCAACCCTGGTGGTATCTTCCATGTCGGTTCAATGGCAACAATTGGAAGAGTCCATATTCATTATTTGGGGTAGACCAATTAATATTTTCAGCGTGCAGCCTGAGGGTTGCACGTTGAAAATATTGATTGGTCTACCATTACACATTCACTTAGCAGTCACAGTACGTAATGCAATTCTGACGTACCATGTTCGAGGGCCGGAAAAGCGGTCACTCGGGTTCAAAGTGTTAAGTAGTCTATCGCCTATGTTAAGATGGAATCGTCTTGAATATTTTAGTTGGACGAAAAATCAAACCTACGGTTTCAGACTTGATCTAATCGAATTTTTTATGATACTATCGTTTTGAAAGGACATTCACCATAGCTGTAGTTTTTTTGGGTACGTAATTCCACTAACTGTGTAAAAAATCTGAATGACTTCATGGTGATTTACAGACAGAACGGCATTCGCGTTCGAACAGTCATTTTTTACCGCACGACATCGATTTTGGCGGAGGGATAATATTGAACGAGAAGCCGAAGGCTTCGGGTTCAATATTATCCCTCCGCTCAAATCCATCGAGTGTGGTAAAAATGACAGCTCGAACGTGTATGTTGTTCTGTATTTATTGCACGCCTACAGTTTATTAAAAAAAAATATTAATCGATTTTGGAGGAGGGATAACATTGAACTCGAAGCCTTCGGCTTCGTGTTCAATATTATCCCTCCGCCAAAATCGATCTCGTGCAGTAAAAAATGACAGTTCGAACGCGTATGTTGTTCTGTATTTATTGCACGCCTACAGTTTACTAAAAAAATATTAAAAACAAAAATTATTGCCAAAAATAACCCAAACGTAAAAAAGAAATAGTTAAAAAGTCCGTGCACGTGATCCGTATTGTTAGTACACGGCGTCAGCGTGCCCCCAAGTAGGCAACCGGGATAAAGTGCATTGCCCAAGGACACAACGCGGGTCGTCCCGGACGGGGATCAAACTCGTGACCTCTACCATAGAAGTCCAACAGTGTACCACTGAGCCATCGCGCTCCCTCACTATTGAATGACAAATAACGAGAAACTGCACAACTACATAGATTCCCGATGAATCTCAGCGTTCAGTTTTGCGCATTGAAAATATACATGTGGGGGGGGGGGGGGGGGGGGGGGTTAGACTAATTGCTGCTCTGTATTTATTGCACGCCTACAGTCTACTAAAAAGATATTAAAAACAAAAATTATTGCCAAAAATAACCCAAACGTAAAACAGAATAGTTAAAAGTCCGTGCACGTGATCCGTATTGTTCAAGAACAATACAAAATAATTATTGTTCGCTTCGGTTTTTGAAGCAAAAAGCGTGTATTTTATGAAAATAAAAGCGTAGGCGTGCAATACATCTTGATTGAAACATCAGTGTATCTTTGTGCACAAAAAGGGACATCACATTTAGTGAACAATAGCACCGTCGAATATGACCACCCCACCAAAATACATACACACTCACACACAAAAGGAAAAGAAATCACAAACAAAAACAAAGAAAATGGTTTCGAAAAGCTTTTCCTCAAATCCGCCACTATTCTTGTACAAAAATTTCAACACTTGGTTTTTCTCCATTTCCGTCGCTGACGTCTTTCAACTTTTCTCGCTGTTTATTTATTTATTGGAGTTTAACGACACTTTTAACATTCTGGGCCAACTCATGTCGTACGTTTTAATACAAATTATGAACATCAAAGGGAAACAAATAAAACAGATAAAACAAGTAGTTAACTTCGCGTTGCAATATTATTTAAGACTTTATGCAACGTGACGGGCAAAACCGACCAGCGGTATTCACAAAAATTACCAACTCATTTTCATTTTTCTTTTCGTGTTTTGTCTTAACAACATAGATTATGACCCCCTCATTGGAACGAGTTTCTTCCAATGCGAGGCAATAAGCTATGCTTTTGATGCAAAGAATGAACAAAATTAGTTTTTCAAGAATTTTGTTTGCAAGTGTCGTCTGCCTTTCGTGTTTGGTAAAGGGTTAAATTAAGTAAAAATTGCCAGAGAAAAAATCACCACCACTATGACATACAAAACACAAATAAATCTGTCACACGCAACGGCAAGCTGATACCATTCGTTCCTATTCTTGACACGTGATTCTCTTTGGTGCTGTCGCTCCGTAAACGACTTAATGTGGGATACAATATTGTTCAGGTCTTTTTCTAACGGGCCTGAATCTTGAGTGGTGGGTTTGGTTTGGTCTGTTGTCTTCACATCCATTTGAAGATCGTCCTCGCGCAAAGATAGCGCTTCCAATTCAGTTAAATTTGGACAAGGCCCTTCATCCACAAAGAGAACTCTCTTTAAGATAGGCAGAAACACCTGAAAAGGAACGGTTTACCTGTTCATTAGAAAACATCAAACTGGGTTGACCTTCACTTAACATAATGGTGGGATCCAATCAACGTTATTAACAATAGTCAGGCTGGCCAGAAAATGTTTAGTGTAAACTGGAATTTTTGTTCGGTGCCAAATTAATTTTTGTGGAGCTAAATTTAAGATTAAGAAATGGAACCTGATTCTGAATGAGAACAAATTAGCCTTGTATTGTCATTTGACTACAACAAGGCACCATCTGCAATGCTAAAGCATTGCAGATGGCGCCTTGGTGCACTCAAAGTACGATATTTTAATTTAGTATTTATTACCTGCATATTTTTAGTATTTTAGTTGCCTAAAACACAAATGATAAAAATAAAAATAATAAAAAGTAAAAAGCTATTGCTGACGTTTACAAGATTTATTTATTTATTTCTTGGGGTTTAACGACACTTTCGACAGCCGGTGTCACCTCGTGTCGGAGTGTTTGACGAGTGGATGAAGTCGAAGTACCCAGAGAGAACCACAGAACAACGACGAGCAACTATCAGGCTCAGGCAACTATCAGACTCCCCAACTTACTAACTCCACACAAGCATAATTAGCCTTGGTTGAAGACAAATACACATTGACGTGCAGTACGCCTTAGTACACAACGTCACCGTGCCCCCACGTCGACAGTGGGGTGAAGTGTCTTGCCCAAGGACACAACGCGGTTGCCGCAGGTGGGATTTGAACCGAGGAACTCTCGGCTTGCAGCCTGCACCTCTACCTACTCAGCCACCCACCGTGTCCCCATGTTTACAAAATATTTTTAAGATTGTTTACTTTCTGTTTATTCACTCCAAATAAACTAGTGGCAAATAATTGATTTGATTAATCCTCCAGAAGGATTATAAAAAAAAGATTAAGCAAGATAAAGCAGATTAAGCAAGAAAGAAATGTTTTGATAACAACCAGATTGAATGGATAAACTTTTAATTCAGTTGATCCATAATAATGAGTCATAATTATGAAAAAAATTACTTGACAATCGTGAATTCTGTTTGGTTTGTGTCGTCAGACAGCGATTTTATCGAAAATGATTCACTGAAATAATAACCACAAAGCCGTAGAGACCTACCAAAAGCATATTTATTTTTCATCCTAAATTTTGGTACTAAATGGTGTATTGTTGGTGCCAAAACGTTTTGGCAACCGATAGCATAAACACCTGTAAATAAAAAACATCACTGTCCATATGTCATTGTGTTTTTCAATTTTGCCCTCTAAAACATCCATTTTGACTTCTCATTGGAAAGAAAA
This sequence comes from Pictodentalium vernedei, assembly GCA_031216915.1. Lineage (NCBI taxonomy): Eukaryota > Metazoa > Mollusca > Scaphopoda > Dentaliida > Dentaliidae > Pictodentalium > Pictodentalium vernedei. The sequence continues at coordinate 604,183,939 of CM062296.1, read as the reverse complement.
ACTCGCTGAACTCAATATCAATGGCAGTCCAAGAAAATGTTTCCCGGAGGAATAAGTAGGAAACATGTTCTTCCTGAAAGAAGGCCTAAGCAAACTGAAGGTTTTTGTGGATGTGGGATAAACTAACTCTTTATGAGGCGTTTAAGAGTATAATGGTAATCCTCCACGTCAAGCGAAGCAAAGGAGTGAGGAAAGCCACCAGGATCCAGTCCGTCGCAACGCCGTGCCTTCTGTGGAAGTTGTTTATTTAATGAAAGCGGGCAAGTTCGCAAGTGGCTTTCAAGGTGATAACATTATAGCAACACTTAGACACACACCTGCGCGAGTTTCTGATGCACGAGCAACCATAGGAGGTTTGTTTGATATTTTTTCGGGGTTGGGTCTCCTCCCAGAAAAAACAAACAATTAATTGTGCCTTCAAATGAAGCGTTCTGGTAATTTTGGGGAGGTAAATCTCCGCATTTTCTTTGAGCATCGAATCGAAAACGAAGAAGCACGAGTACTTCATTTTCGACGTCAAAAAAAAAAAAGAAAAAAAAGAAAAATAGAAAAGTAAAGAGAGACAGTGTGAGAATGTGTGCTTTTTCGTTTGAGGTTGGGTGTGTGTGAGCGTGCGGGCGGGTGTGTGAGTGTATGCCTTGATGTGTGAGTATGTGTCGTGAACGGTAGCAAATGAAGGTCAAAACTCTACGCTTAGATGCAAATGCCCCATATGCCCCCACATCCACTTCACCACCCCAAGCCATCATCCATATCCCACCGTAGCTCTACCAGAGTTGGTTGATATCATAAAATGTATTTATCTGTGTTTGGAAGCAAGAAATGATATTGTTTATTAAGAGCTGTCTTGGCAATTGTTGTCTCTCAGTCGCATGAGGTTCATCTCGATAAACATAAATAACTGCATGAAAAAAAGATGTAGCGATCAATGAAAAATCGACAGGGAGATCATCACATTGGTAAATGGTGATCAGTAATAAATCAACTAATAATAAATCCAAACATTTTTTACTCATTTACTTCCAAGCCAGAAAAAAAGCAGACTGACATCTGCAAAATGAGGTCCCCAGAGGGTTAATTTAGCGATGCTACCCTCTGTCAACCTCAATCTGAATCAGGGTCTCAAAACTAAACAGAAAGAGGTACCCCGAGGATAAACTGGCCCACTGTGTGGGATAGCATCATCAAATTCACCCTCTGGCGACCTCATTTTGCAAATGTCAGACTGCTTATTTTTTTCAGGCCTGTTTATTTCCCGTGGGATTGTATAAAAGAATAACACCCAGAAACACGGTTGTAAAGTGTTAAAATAACTTCACGCTACGCATTCTCGCTTTCACTTGAGTGGAGGTAATTCTGTTTCCCTATTCGAAATTTGTTTCATTATTGAATATATTTATTTATTGGTGTTTAAGGTCACATACTTAAGCACAATGGCTAATCGTGACCGTGACAGTTTTACGGGTGTAGGAAGCCGGAATACCCGGAGAGAACCACCGAGCATCGACAAGCAACTGTCAGCTCCTCAACATTCTAACTCTGTTCAAGCTCAGCTCAAGCGGGGTTACAGCGGTGGAAGACATGTGCACCATTGACGTGCAGTAGGCCTTAGTACACGGCGTCATCGTTCCCCCAAGTAGGCAACCAGGATAAAGCGCATTGCTCAAGGACACAAAGCGGGTCGTCCCGGACGAGGATCGAACTCGTGAACTCTAGCATAGAAATCCAACAGTGTACCACTGAGTCATCGGACTATCTCACTATTGAATGACAAATATGACAAATAATGAGAAACTGCACAACTACATAGATTGCCGATGATTGTCAACGTTCAGTTTTGCGCTTTGAAAATATACATGTGGGGGGGGGGGGGGGTAGACTAATTATTATTGCTCTCATTGGGATGACTTTCCCCTCCGACGTAACTCTTTTTTTCTGATAAAGCATGGGACTCCTAAGGGATGTTTCAGCCAATGAACCACCAATTTTAAAAGTGACATTGACACCAGCAAACGAAAAATCTCGAAAACGTTGTTAAATAATACTAATTTCAAAAAGTATTTAAAGATTTGAAAATGTATTCTTGAATAAATTTCAAAGAATTCGCAGTCGATTACATTTCAAAATTTATGTATTTGTATTCAAATTCGTATTCATAAAATTTCAAAGAATTCGTATTCGTATTCGAATACATTTACAAAGTTTTCACCCCAACCTGGATTCCATATTAGAGTTTTACAGCTTTTCAACATAAGAAACCAACAAATAATCACAAACAATACAAACTGCAATACAAACCTGGCGGATAATTTGTGGTACTTCTTTACGTGTGTATTTGGCACCAGCAATAAGCTTGATGATCATCCCTGTAGCCAGTGAGAGCGCAATCCACACTATTACCAGAAAATAGTAGATACCTGTAAGCACAAACAGAATGTCAATAACATCAGAAACATGGATATTATAAACCGTTGGGAAACTGAACTTTGAATCAATTCATTCAAGATAACATGGCTACATTTCCATCCCTGACTTATCTCGTCATGAAAATCTACTTTCGATAAAGGTATCTGCCTTAAAATGATAAGTTGAGCGAGTTTCCGTTTTGTTACTTGCAATAAACGAAAACAACAGACAGCTCTCGGAGCTGTCTGTTGTTTTCGTTTATTAAAAGTAAAAACAGGAGACTTGGCTCTTTATCGGAAGCTAATTAGAAGCAACAACTTCAGAGATAATCCGTAATTTATCCGAATATCTATCACTATCACACCTACCAACACCAAGTGTGCACTTTGGTTTCCTTATTTTTTTACAGTAATTTACAAGTTTTCACTCTTCTCGTGACAAAGTTAGTGAATCGCCCCTCCTAGACTTTTATAGTAATGAGAAGGCCTGTGTTTGTATTATGCATCACAAGGCTCACACACTGCTGATATAATGAACAGAAAAAGTCTTACTTTTAAATGGGTTTCAATAGAAAATAATAGTCAAGAGTATAAGCTGGTTGGGAAAAAATTCTAAAAAAAACAGGTTTTGTATTTATATACTACTCTACAGGAAATGCCTGAAGTTTATGAAATGATGCGCTCATCGATGATACAACTTCACTAACATTTAGAAATTAAATTTTTTATATGAAATTCTCATACCCTGATTGTTAAATTTACTGACAGCTTTACAAAATTTAGGGGAGCTGGCTTTCCTGTAAATCTCTTCCAATAACGAAAATTTATGCTGCCCCTCCTCTCTAATGTGTTGGACATTGTGCCAACTTGTCATCGAATATTACTTTTTAATCGCCAAAAATATGCATAACGATTACTCTTTCAGCACCCATGCTTTTGTATATAATTTGAGTGACGAAGACTGGACGAGAATGAGATTTCATAGAACTGCTACAAAAGAATGCACCCTTTTGAAGGTCAGCTTGATCTCACTCTTAACATATCAGGCAATCTTCGTAAGGGAAAGGCTGGAAAACATATGATGAAATAGTGAGTGGCTGCGTAGTAGTTATCCCTTTAAGCAAAGCGTTTTCAAATAATAAATGCCGTTTTTGACAAAAAAAAAAACAAAAATTTAACACAAGAATATTTCACTCAGGCTTTTGGTTCGCATTAAAATGTAATTGCAATGTTTCCAAATAGAAAATATATAAATCGAAGGGGTGCTATCACAGCAGTGACACAGATTGATCCAGACTGACAACAATTCCAGTTTAAACCATTTGGGGCCAACTCAGCCAACCATAATTGATCAAAATAAGTTTTTCAACAATAGTATGATCCCATTTTCGAAAAGGTTTATCAACTCAAAAGTCTGATTTTATACAAAATGTACATCTTTTTCACAGTCAAAATTCTTTAGACGTTATGTACAGATTACTACAACAGTCAACTGATCTGTATGGTTGTATTCCGTTGAGTTGACGAGATGAAATCGGCAACATCAAACTCGACGCCTGCGGCGTCTCGTTTGATCTGGCCGATCTCATCTCGTCCACTCGGCGGAATACAACAACACAGGTCAATTGACTGTTGTAGTAATTTGTAAAAATATATATGACAATTGGTATTTTAAACTGATCATAACACCTGAAAAATCAAAAACAACAAAAATTATATTAGCCAAACAACTATTAACAATTTATAGAATTGGGAAATCCCAAACGCGTAGTAATATCGAACGGTCGTGTCGAACATGAAACTTGAAAGTCATCACAGTGGAGGCAAACCTTCAATTTTATTCGGAATCGCTTTTGATAACACAGCTTCTCCTATGTTTTGTTGGATTGGCATCCTGAAAATAGTTGTTAATTGTTATGTTGCAATTGTTCAGCACGGCACTTTCAAATAGACCTCGTCTGGAATGTTTGTCAAAGGAGTTTAATGTGGAGACACTCGTGCTTATGTTCTTTCTTATGTTCTATATTTATTTACAGGTCACTGGTAGAAATAGTACATTCACGTGCGCCTCGTTTGAAACAGGCATAATAACCATTTGGAAAACTTGACATTCTAGCTTTCTGGTGGGCTGGATTTCATGGGAAAACTAAAGTGATATTGAAGGGCTATTTGTGGTTGTCATATAATAAAGTTTACAATCAATTAATTCCTGCAATTCAAACTTGATTCAATAATTCCAAGTATGACTAATAAAACAATGCAAGTAATAATTTTGAGGTACAAAAGAAACATAAATTTGGACTGAGAACAATGTATCAAATCTGTAATAAAATGTTTAAAACATGAATCTTGAATGAGATCCTTCAAAAACAAAAAACCTGTGAATAAACTGCTAAACAAGCCGAGTGTACTAAAATGGGTATATTGAGAACCCACATGCACTGAGACCTGTTCTCTTCTTCGAATACTTCGAATGGTGCCGTGTTGACAAACAAAACATAACCAAGCCGTTTTTAACCCGGTCTACAAAAACTATATCGGAAGTTCTAGTCTACTTTGCAGTTACTGTTGCTCTTCGGTAAAGTCCATGAACGTAAAATATGTACCCCTAACTTTTTGCATGTTGCTGCATTCGCGTGATTAGCATGAATTTGCAAGTTCAATATAGAAACTACGCATAGAAAAAAAAACAGAATGATATTTATAAAAAACAAATTCTTAAACTGTTATCACAGTCCACTCAAACAGTTATAACAGTTCAGCTATTGGTGCTAATACGCTGTTGTAAAAAGTCTTTGATTTTGTTTTGGGCATTTCGCACAATATCGCATATGCCATTTTAATTGGGCGGATTTGTCGGAACTGTAGGCTATTTCGGTTGAAGTAAGCTTTCTCTGCTGATCTGATTATGGTGCGTGCGGAGATTTTCTACTCCATAATTTAAAAAAGTGGCATCTACATGAATTGGATGGACTGCTCACATCGATATCGAATCGGATCAACCCCGAAGCTTGACATGGCTCTTGTCAAACTATGCTCTGCCCGGTACATGCAAGTCCATTTGCGCACTATTTTTCTAAAATTCGACAAAACGTATGGAGATTATCCATTTGCTGTAGATTACCCATTCGAGGTCTTATGTGACAATAGGGATGTTAAATGGACGTGGGTGACTGCATGTGTAAAAACCCAATAATTATCATTCGACCCGTTGCTTTTAGTTGTACATTTCTATGGTAAGGTGATATGCTTACTTATGTACGGGATCGTGATGTGTGCACTAGGTAAAGCGTCATTCAGTGCGGACAAAAGCAAAACCATTGAGATGAACAGAGCTCCACCTGGAAAGATAAAATTCACAGAAAACATTACAGCACGGCGATAGCATACATATCTCTCTATTTCGATCCGAATGCGATACGATTGCTAAGAAAATTGAAACTGACCGAGAAACGTTGAAACTGGTAGGAAGGGGTTATTTTTAACAACATAATAATACAATCAAGAAAAACACACGAACATTGTTTCTGAAATGCAATGCATTCGCGTTTGTGTTGTTATTTGTGATTGGGTGGATTAGGATTAAGGATAGGATAGAACTAATTAAACTCTAAATCTCCCCGACAGCCGATGGTATAAATTAATGTTCCTTATTACTTTCCAAAGTGTGCTTTACTTGGATTTCCGGGATTGATTATAAACGATAACTTCACAAGTGAATTATACAATCAACAATTGTGTCATGTATCCGTGCGAGCAAACGAAGACGCTTTGCCGTGGGTGTAATAGGGACTTCATTGTTTTTTGTTTTTTTAACCCTTTACCTAATATGAAAAGTGACGACACTAGCAAAAACAATTCTTGGAAAGCTATTATTTTCATTTTTTGTCTCAAAAGCATAGATTATGACCCCTCAGTGGAACGAGCTCGACGAGCTCGTTCCAATGAGGGGTCATAACCTGTGTTTTAGAGACAAAAAATGAAAAAAATAATGAAAATTAATTGGCGATGTTTGAGAATAGCGCTGGCTGTTACATTAGGTAAAGGGTTAAATAATATAGTTATCGTTAATAATGAAAAGTAATAAACAGAGTAATTCCTTTGACTGGACTGGTTACGTGTATTAATTCATTCGAGGTGAGGAACTTTATTGTAAAACACTAGTGTGCATTCGCGCACTCATATTTGTACATCGTCCCTCACCTCTCATGAATTATTTCACGTATCCAGTCCAGTCAAGCGATTACTCTCTATAGAATATTTGAAATTCAAACACAAAGACAGGGCGGATAGACTAAGTGAGGGAGTTAATAGAGAACTATTCAACAGAGATCTCGGACTTATAAGTGGGTACAACCCAGGGTAAGAAAAATCGTCAGAGAAAGAGTCATGCCCGATTGTAACCGATTGTAACCCGACTTGGTAATGGGGGGGGGGGGGGGGGTCAAAGCAAAGAGGTCGTTGGGTGGCCTGCGTGATAAAGAGAAGTCAGGTTTTCAAGATTACCTTGATTGCACCTTTGAGGGTAAGTGTTGTTCAAGATGAGGTCGCGGTCACTAGAGCTAAGAGGAAAAACGGGGAAAGACAATGGAAAGATGTGCCAGAATGTGTAATTTAGGCGTAGTGGAAACCCTGAAACACTTTCTATTAGAATGTCTAAAATACGATTCCAACAAGAATAAGATTCATCAGGAGAATGGTGGGGAAGTGGGATGGAAGAATGAAGGACATGTGGTTAGTGGGTGACACAAAGGAGACGGATAGTATGCTTATCGGAGATTGGGGAAAATGGGATAGGGGATGTCATCAAACAGGTCGTCTCATTGTATTGGGAGGAGAGAAGAAGCGTGGGGATAAGAAGGCGTTTGGGAGCACAGGGTTAATCAAGGCATTCTAACATGAGAACCGCGATGTCTCAGCGTGTTGGTAGGAGAGAAGAAGCGTGGGGATAAGAAGGCATTTAGGAGCACAGGGCTAATCAAGGCCTTCTCATATGAGAACCGTGACAAATCAGCGGCCGGCCAAAGTATTATTATTATTATTATGATGATTATTATTATTACTATTATTATTATTATTACTGTTTTCTGAGAAGAAACGCGTGCAAAATGTTACAATTATCGACATTCGATTGCAAATATCGCAATTTGATTACAATTCTCTGATCGCTTTAGTGGTAGCTGTACTGAACATTAGTATCATTTTTCAGATGATTGATTCAGGTCGTTGAGAGGAACTCCAGAAAAAGTTTGCAAATGCATAAATAAATTAAAAAAAATGAAAATAATTGCCATACCACATCAGCTTTTTCGGAATGTTCAATTTTCAAGTCAAAAAAGATCAGTGTGGTTTTTAATTTGTTGCCACCTCCTGTAACAAAGGATCAAGAAAGCCGTTTTTGTTTGTAACAAAGTGGCCAGTTCTCAAACATAAAAGTTGATGTTGTTGTGTAAACAGATACAATGGTTTGGAACCCAAGAATATGACTCAGCTAGCGCGCTCCAAAGAAGAAACAAAACAAAACATATTGCAATTGACCGAAATTGACCGAAATGTATTGTTTGCCTACAATCAGTGTGCGAGTCCTAAATTATGTTACCTTTTTAATAGTAGGCGACCCCTAACTTTATACTTGTAACTGTATTCAGGTAATTAGCATAAATTGAAAAGAATATTCGATATCGATATAGGTTTTCCGTACACATCCAACAGGCACGAGAGAACGCGACACAATGGCACAATATCATTACAACTCTTTGTATTTTGATGTTAAAATATGGAAATTCAAGGAACAGTAGTATTTCCCATAATGCAACTTGGAATTTAACCAACTCAATCTTGTTTGACCGAGGTCAAACAAGATTGAATTGGCTAAACTCCTAGTTGCATTATGGGATTTTGATATTCTGACGTGAGTGTATGAATGGCTAAGTACGCCGTGTATCTCAATGTTGAGGTATCACACACAGAAACAACTGATCTTTCATTCAATTACCATCAGATTTATGCTGAGTACAGCAAAATTAAAAAAAACACTGCAATGGAAATAAGACCTGGAAAGTCAGACCCTTGGTTGTAGTAAGCATATAAATGCCAAAATGTCAACGGGAGGGCCTTCCTTGTCATATAACTGGTGGAAACGAAACTGACATTGCAATATAGACACCAAACAACAACGTTCCGAAAGCATTGCAGTGTAAGCCCACCAAAAGTAGGCGAATTTCTATCTCCCACAGTGTGAAAAGTCTTTGGAGGCTCAATGTGTCCAAATCTGCGATTTTGATTTTCATTGTTCCTTACTTAGTGACTGTATCGTTGAACCTGATGTTGTCACAAAAGAAATTCTGATCACCTACCGGGCTTGTCTGCTCATTTGTGTCGTTACGATTAACATTAACCCATTACCATGATCATTTTGTATAATAGTTTCCGTTTAGTTCAGTATGTTTATAGAACCGTTCAGTGTTTCGTCGTGCCAGTTTTGGTTGTTTAAGACAATCACAGCAGTAAATAACACTCATCTGTTTGTGTCTCTTGCGTCAGTTCATTTAGCTTTCAATTTCTGTGGAGTAAATGTATTTATTCGGTTCATCTTTCTAACAAGCTATGTTAAACGTTTTAGAAACTGAATATTTCAATAGTCGTTGAGCCTTTGTTATACATTATTCCCGATATTTGTTTCAATACATATTATCACCATTGTGTTTATGAACAAACTGTTATATCATTGTCAAGCCCTTGTGTTCGACTGGTCAGTATATGACATTTGACACCAGAGCGAGACTCTGCTACAACACTTTGTACATAAACCTAAAGGTGATGATAGATTTATATTACAAATTTCAACTGTAATAACTTGGTTAACCACAACATTTTAACTTCAGGTTTCATTTTTTTCACATCCAAATGCACGTTGTTTCGGTCGATCTGTATTTAGCTGTATTGAACGTTTTGGATCCTCGGATAAACTTATTGAACGAGCTGTTCAACATATGTAAAACACTATGCTTGAAACAGATTAACTACGTTTGATTTCAGCTTGAATGCTTCTACTGTCTCGGATATAAAACGCATAAAAGCAATGTGGTTCCATAATTTAATAATTAAACTTTTGAGAAGAGTTTTCTCTCTTTTAATATAGAAACGTACAAGCGCATTTCGAAAGCTTGACACGTTCCATACATAGCAAAGCAAACAAATCATAAGCAAGCAGGCGATTGTATCCCGCAGTTCCAAGAGACAGTTTGTGTAGCAGGGGCCCCATGATACACGCTGTATTTGGGTAATTACGGACCGACTATATATACTTATTGGAAGGCGAAGTAAAATATCAACGAGAGTGTAGGTGGATGGTAGATTTTTAGCATCAGTTTTGTTCAACCTGAAAATGAGCAGTCTAGCATTTGTATAATGAGGTCCCCGGAGGGTGAATTTGATGATGCTATCACATACAGTGGGCCAATATCTCCCCTGGTACCTCCTTCTGTTTAGTTTTGAGACCCTGATTCAGATTGAGGTTCACAGAGGGTAAATTTAGTAATGCTACCCTGCTATGCTTTTGCAACGAAATCCAAGATGGTTGCAGTGTACAGGTCTAAAAATAAGCAGTCCAGCAATTGCAGAATGAGATCCCCAGAGGGTGAATTTGATGATGCTATCCCATACAGTGGGCCAATTTATCCTCTGGGTACCTCTTTCTGTTTAGCTGTGAGACCCTGATTCAGATTGAGTTTCACAGAGGGTAAATTAGTGATGCTGTGCAGAGTAGCATCACTAAATTCCCCTCTAGGGACCCCATTTTGCAGACGACAGTCTGCTTATTTTCTGACTTGGTTTTGTTTAATAAATGTACCATGTTGATAAAGATCTAGTTTCGGATATGGTAGTTGATTTCCAGTTTATGCAATTAAATGTGGTGGGTGTACTTCTTGAGGTGGATAATGTTGGAACATTTACCAAATATATGTGGGTATCAAATGATACTTATTTAGAAACAAGGTACAACATTAGAACATTTTAAGTATGTATATTATATTTTTGGTTTATAACAATGAACAAAAGATATGTTGTTTTAAAAGCCATGTCGATACCAATGTTTTAGAAAACTGCACAATATTTCTGATACGATTATCAAGGATTTCTTTTTGAAAATCCCTCCCTCGTACTGCTGGGTAAAACCTATTTAAGTAAATTTATACTATGCTCGCCTATATTACTACCTGTGAAAAGCCTGTATGATAAATTTTCGCATTTAACCCCACTACCGGTGTAAAACTTCTACTGCGGTTAAAAGTTAAAAAAAAAAATGCACCTAAAGTCTGAAGTGCATCCAGCTTGACCTTTGACATGACGCAATTTACCAACTTCGAAACATTCACACTTTGCGATGTTTCAGTCAAACATACGGCGTTTTGCGGTACTATCTACCACGTGCAATGACTTATTAAGTTTAAAACACCTATAATTAAATATTTAAAATAAAATTAAAGAATTGTTAATAATAATTTGACTGAAAAGCAAAGTACATTCAATCAACTTTAACGATGTGTCTAACTGTCAACTACGTATTCACCTGCAGTTGGTAGTAATGCCCGCCAGCGCAGATGTAAACAAAACAAACCCGCGTGTTTGCGATTGAAAGTGTCCTTTTTCTCCATTTTAAGTGACAAAGTCGATTAATTATTAAGAGCGTGATATAAATAAAACAAATAGGTCCTAGGACAGGTAATCAGATTTAAACCAGTCGTAGAACAAGGGTTTCAACCACTCGGCAAGCCGAGTGGTTAAAACCCTTATCCTACTCGTGTTTTAAACCAGATTACCGGTCCTTGTACCTATTTATTTTACATGTATATGTCATTTTCGTTCGTTTGATGCAAAATTAATACAGCATAAAAGCCAAAAATGTAGTTGGTGCGAAGTGCAGTGTTAGTGTGGTAAACACCAGACAGTGGATAAGATTCACTAGGAGTATAATGGAGAAGTGGGATGGGGACATGAAATATTTGTGGGTATTGGGCGACACAAAGGATAGAGTTTGTGGTATCACTGACGAAAATATATGGTTTAGAGTTATCTGCTTTGAAATGGTGCACTCGGATATTGCATCATAGTCTAAAATAAGACTCCTAGAAAAAAAAAATTAGTGCTTGAGGAAATTGTTGAAGCATTTTATTAGAGTTTTACATTAATACTGGATAGTCCACAAGAAGGAGGAGATGATCTAAGTATTTTCTGGGTCTAAAAAATACAGTTAACTATTTGTATATTTTTGTTGGGAATTCCCAGAAAAAAATAGGTTCAAGGATGGTATTTCACTTCCTGATAATTTTTTTCTCTTACTTGTTGCATGACCACCCATTTTCTGGCCAAAGAAAGTTGCGTGAAGGTGGTCTGTACTTGATGCAGCTATTTCAATATTTAGTTTCAAATGATGGAATCATATTTTTTTGGCACATAATTGTTATAATGGTCGGCTATGGGAATATATTTAGTGCTGTGATACCTAGTATGCTTATCAGAAAGATTTGGATACATGGGGTCATCAAACAGTTCGTTTCCGGGTATTGGGAGGAAAGAAAAAGCGCGGGGAAAGGGAGGCAATTAGGAGCATAGCGTTAATCGTGACCTTTTCACCTGACAACAATCAACGGTCCAACGAAATGTTATTATTATTGAGAGGGTACTGCATTAAGCACGTCCATTTAACCCTTTCCCTAACGAACATCGCATCCACTCGAAAATTTTACTACTTGACTTGAACAAAATATATTTTTCAATTTTTTTTAACAAAATCATATCACATGACGCCTCATTGGAACGAACTCCTGCCGCTCGTTTCAACGTGGGGTCACAGGATAAAATACTGCGGATTTTTTTTTTTAATTTTGCAAAAAGTGATTAAATAACCAAGTTTGATATTGTTGTGTGCGTTAGAAAAAAGGTTAAGTATTTGAACATCTTTTCAAATCACGCAGATAATGGCCACTTAACATTACCCGCCTTCGTGAGAATTATTCTGTAACTTACCATTTATCTCAAAGACATACTTGCTCCAGCAGATAGTGTAACGTCCGCAAAACACCGTAACCTACTCGAACTAGTGATGTTAAATTCCGCCAATTATCTGTTGACTAATATGATTAGAGGACGATACTTGCAAAACAATTCTTCAATCAAAAATTAATTTCTCCCTCCAAAACATAGCTTATGACCCATAAATGGAACAAGTTCCTGGAGATACTTGTTTCAAAAGAGAGGACGATAAGCAATGTTTTGTAGGACAAAAACGGAAAAAATAATAAAATTTGAATGGCGATTTTTAGCTCAACTTGACAAAGTCAAGCTGAGCTATTGCCATCACTTCTCGTCCGTCGGCGTACGTACGTACAACGTACGTACGTACGTACGTACGTTAGTACGTTAGTACGTACGTCCACAATTTCCTTTGGCACACCTCACAGGTCGCATTTATGATCAGATTTCTTTGAAACTTGGTATGCTTATTTGGGGTGACCTCTAGATGGGAGCTATCGATTTTCGTCAATTTCCGTCAACGTTCTTAGAACTTAGTTTAGTCAAACCACAATATTTCCCTTTGGCACATCCTACAGGGTACATTTATGATCGAATTGCTTTGAAACCTGGCATGCCTATTTGGGGTGACCTCTAGATGGGAGCTATCGATTTTCTTCAATTTCTGCCAAAAAATGTTGCCGCGGCCAACATTCTTAGAACTTAGTTTAGTCAAACAACAATGTTTCCCTTTGGCACACCCTACAGGGCACATTTATGATTTGATTGCTTTGAAACCTGGTATGCTTATTTAGGGTGACTTCTAGATGGGAGCCATCGATTTTCTTCAATTTCCGGCAAAAAATGTTGCCACGGCCAACGTTCGTAGAACTTAGTTTAGTCAGACCTCAATATTTCCCTTTGGCACACCCTACAGGCCCATTTATGATCAGATTGCTTTGAAACCGGGTATGCTTGTTTGGGGAGACCTCTAGATGGGAGCTATCGATTTTCTTCAATTTCTGTCAAAAAATGTTGCCGCGGCCAACGTTCTTAGAACTTAGTTTAGTCAGAAGACTCAATATTTCCCTTTGGCACACCCTACATGGTACATTTATAATCGGATTGCTTTGAAACCTGGCATGCTTGTTTGGGGTGACCTCTAGATGGGAGCTATCGATTTTCTTCAATTTCCGTCAAAAAATGTTGCCGCGGCCAACGTTCTTAGAACTTAGTTTAGTCAAACCACAATATTTCCCTTGGCACACCCTACAGGGCACATTTATGATTTGATTGCTTTGAAACCTGGTATGCGTATTTAGGGTGACCTCTAGATGGGAGCTATCGATTTTCTCCAATTTCCATCAAAAAATGTTGCCGCAGCCAACATTCTTAGAACTTAGTTTAGTCAGACCACAATATTTCCCTTTGGCTCACCCTACAGGACACATTTATGATTGGATTGCTTTGAAACCTGGTATGCTTATTTACGGTGACCTCTAGATGGGTGCTATCGATTTTCTTCCATTTCCGTAAAAAAAGGTTGCCACGGCCAACGTTCTTAGAATTTAGTCTAGTCAGACCACAATATTTTCCTTTTGTACACCCTACAGGGCACATTTATGATCGGATTGCTTTAAAACCTGGCATGCTTGTTTGCCTCTAGATGGGAGCTATCGATTTTCTTCGGTTTCTGTCAAAAAATGTTGCCACTGGCAAAAACAAATTGGTACCAATGATCTTCAATTTTGCCATTTCATTTATAACTTACCAAGTTCAAATTTGTCAAGTTGAGCTACAGTGTCATTGCCACTTTCATTGGAAATAGTGAGAACCGGATATGATCGACACATATGACCCCAAAATACCCGTTTTTAGGGTAAACCAACAATCCTACCTATTCAAAATATTTTTTGGATAAAAACAGAATAATTCTGTAAAATTTGTCCATTTCTCGAAGGTATATAAAGAAAATTCAAACCGCAAAATTAAAAAAAAAACGTTGTTAGCCCACACAAAGTAGATCGTCTGCTCTCAGGCAATTGTTTGAAAAATTGCATACGGGCGAGCGGTTTTTATTTTATTTTTTATTTCTGTAATTATTCAGTCTTTGCCATCAAAAGTTCATGTTCTTGGTTTATGTTTTAGGCCTCATAATCTACGGAATAGCATGGATGGTGGTGGTGTATTTCGTCCCTTGAGAGCAAGAAGGTTTTGCAATGCTAAAGCAATGCAAAACCTTTTTGCACTCAAGGGACAAATTTACCAATTTTTTTAACTTGGGTAAATAGCAGCCATAAACCATTTAATTATTATTTTTTTAAGTTTATATTGGTTATAAAAAGAGAGCATGCGGCAGCCAAAATGACCATGCGGGAGGGCCTGAGAAACAGATTATTATTTTTAAGGCTGTATTAGAAATAAAGCGAAAGCTGTGTCATTTTTAAATCTGTACCTTTGAAATATATCTATTGGCTTTATATCAGTGACATGTTTTCTTTTCCAAACTTGTTGGGTACGTTTACAAAACTGTGTAAAATAAAAAAAGAAACTCTACCTACCGATTCTATTTGTATGCCAGGTTACCCTTGGCACATGTATTTTTTTTGTTTGCCAGACGTAAAGGAGTAGCGGTGAAGCATATACCAGTAACTTTTGTAATTGTTTTGAGATTTCGATGCCATAGCTGTCGACCATCTTTTTCTTTGGAATCGTAATTGAATGTTTCAATATTAAGTGTTTTGATGAATTTATTTTCCACGTCTGAAAGGAATTTCAACAACTGACCTAGCCTTGGTAGAACGTAACTTTCATACAGGGAAGATTACGTTTCTAAATGTTGTAACATGTTGGAAGATATGAATAATCTAATCCGTTCATAAAACCTTCCGCATCGAATCATCTTTGTTTTCTTTTCTCAATTTGAAGCACAACATTCCGCGCTCTGTAGTAGACAACCTCTCTGGCCCCGTCTGACTCAATTGTTCACTTAAATCCTGGAAACAAAATGCCCGAAGAGAGGCAACCTGAAATCCACCCACTGAGTAAATAATGTGTGGCGGTATATGGACTTATTTGATGATTTTTTTTCATGAGTTTGGGAATTGGTTTTGAAGAAACACCCTGCTCAATCTCAATTTATCACACTCCCGTTCTATTTAATCCCAATCTACAGCAACACTAAACCATGTGAAAAATGAAAATCTGTTCCGCACATATATTTTGTAAATAACACGCCAGTCTCAAAGCATTTATTTAAGAATTGAATGCAATTTTTATAATCTTTATTGGAGTATGAACCTGTGGACACGGGTACAAATTATGTATGAATCCAGAAGGGATTCATACAATTTGTACCCATTCCCACACGTTCATACTCCAATAAAGATTATACAAATTGCATTCAATTCTTATAATTACATTCCGTAACTGCTTAAACTACGTTTTACCAAACAACAAAGCAGAAAGACGAAATAAAACACGTACGAACGAACGAGGCGAAAAACCACCGTCAAACAAAAGACAAAGCGCACAACTCTGAGTTGAGCGCCGGGTTTTCGGCGTTGATCCAAATTTGTCAAATTGCCGTCTTTCTCAACGAAACGTGGAATGTTCAAAACAATTTTTTTAACATATCAGTAAACTATAATCACTGATCACTGCGAGAGGCGCTAAAAGTTATAAACCCACCAAACACCGCCCGAATTACATTCTGTCATGTGCGTTCTACCGTAAAGGCGAGTCAAAGTTCGACCAAATGTATTCATTGGAAAATGAATTACATTTGGTCATGACTTTTCATCCAGCTGACCAATGGGAATTGAGTATTTGGACCCCAAAACGAATAACTACATTAACAATGTAATTATTGTATTATGAAAGGTTTTCTTAGTTTAAGAAGACCACAGTCCGAGGTAACGGCCTCCCGCACGTCTCTACCAGCCCACGTACCATTAATTGCTCTACCTTCAAACGTATAATTATAATCATAATTTCCTTGAGCGCATGCATTTCCCAGGCCAAATACAATAAACTTTACATTCGGGGATAACATTGCATAATACAAGAGAAGTGGGTTCACACACCATTCACGAGTCCTTGTTGCAGTGGTCTTTTTTATTATCTTAGCCTTTGCGGAAGCAAAGAGTCTGACTTTACATATGTTATAGACTGATCACATCATGGAAGCTAAAAACCTCACCTTTCTCTACTTCTGCTAAGACTTCATATACGTCCACACACACCCACACACGTATTCATTCTTGTTTTACCGGTTCTAGGGGGACTTGTTTCTTCTTTCTTTTCTTCTCCGTGACATTGGATGACAAACTAGCCCCAACAAAGACAAACCCTAATCCGTTGTTTTCTTTGTGAGGACATGGAGAAAACAAAAGAAATTCTTGTACACACCCATCAAACACCCACTCACACACATACAAAAAAACTCTTACACACTTTTTAACCCTTAAGCTCCCATATAGCCCCAAACCGCCACTTTTATATTGCATTGAAGCAGGTGCTCCCTTGTGTAATCTTTTTTATTACTCTTGTGTGCAGACTGAATTTTCCCTGGCAGTGGTTCTACATCACTGCTGGCTGCCTGTATAGGCAGCCAGCAGTGATGTAGAACCACTGCCAAGTCATCAATAACTATGAAAGCAGAAAAAGGCCATAAATACTTTAAAATTAATCTGAGGACTTAAGGGTTAAAAAAAGTCAGAGAAGGTAGAGTACCGCGATCACAAACGTGGCAGTGGCGGCACTCTCGTAGGTAGAGAGTGGATTAAGTGTGGTGGCGAGTTCCAGGCGACCCCGGAACGTTTGAGGTGGAAACAAATTTTTACTAACTTTTTCTCAAATATTTTGGGGGCCCTTGGAGTCCGGGTAAGTTTAAAAGAATATCGGAGTTTGTTTTTTATGTTATTCCACCCATTCCCTCCATTAATACACATAGTGTGTCTCCTATTTACAGTACTTGCTTGTGAGCCCCTACTTCGAGCGCGGGACCGTAAAATTATACTGTTAGATACAAGTCTTCCAAGAGGTCTAGAGTCAAGGATTTGACAAGTTTCATACCTGAAAATCGAAATTTTCTCACACCGCGACGAACCATGTCGCTCCAGTGGGTCCGCGCACGGACTCTTTACCAACTGCCACTGAAACATGATACAATTCTTAATCACACAAGTGGTAGAAACTTCCTGAATAACATACTGCGAAATCGAGACTAAATCGAGAAAAAGAAACGAAATCACCATTTGCTGTTCAATGTACTTGGTATTTTTTCCGGGCATGTTAAATTGTACAGTGTTGTGGGGAGGAAGCTCAGTGGTAACGACATTGAACTTCAAACCATAGAGAGCTCCACAGTTCGATCCCCACCAGAAGTAACTGCGTTGGGTCCTTGGACAAGGAACTTAATCCCGATTGCCGACGTGGGTGCATGGTGGCGTTGTGTACTAAGGTGTACTGCACGTCGATGGTGCACACTTGTCTTCAACCAATGTCAACTCTGCTAGCTTGGAGAACGCTCGTTGGGGAGTCTGATAATTGCTAGCCGTTGCTTTGTGGTTCTCTCCGGGTACTCAGGCTTACTCCACCCGTACAACTGAGGTGATTTTGGCTGTCGAAAGTGTCGTTAAACACCAATAAATAAATAAATAAATATGAGAAGAAAGGCGGACCGACGATTTCGACAAGATCTCAAATTGTCGCGATCCGGTCGAATTTTCAGAGGACTATAGCAATTAATGCAATGTAGAGGGCTTTATGGTAAATGGACTCCTATAGGCCTAACGATAAATAGGTTATCTCACCTTATCCCTAGAACTCATCTGCTCTGTGGAGACTAATATATAATAACTTCCGGTTGGTATACGGACTTCTTTGTTTCAGGTCGTGAATTGGTATACATTGTGATGATATTGAATCACGTTGTCAAAACAGTGATCACTAAACTAAAAGCCTTAACACTGCATAACAAAAGTCTCAAACATGATTACACCGGCAAAGTGGTCAACGGTCATATCGTCGCTTTGTGTGACGTTAAATGTACAAGCTGATGTCATTTGTCAAGTTGATTTCATGTAAAATGTTACCTGGGGCAGAACATCCCGGGATCCTTGCCACCAACCCACCCCAACAGGGGTGGATTGGCGGAGGTGGGTCCCTGGTGTTCTCATTTGAAAGAAATGTTAAAGTATGATATCAAATGGTGTCATAATGTTTATAATACAATACCATCAGTTAGTCAAAGAACGACAACTCAATTTCCGATAGACGCATTAGGCCACACTCCTCCACCGTTAATATTTATTATGTAGCTCCTATTAAAATGTTTCAAGCCTAATTGCCTTGTGACGCATGCAACTCCGTATGTGCATTCTGAAGTAGGTATAACTGGAGTTTAGAAAAAGTTATCTGAAATCGGACAAAGTTCTGTCCTAGTACCCGGTTTCTGTTTGAGATTGTAAGACTTCAGACACAGTTCGAAATGATAGTAGGTATTATGTGAGGAAAGGGACGTATCGCTAAGAATCGAGTTCTTAATCTTTATATATCTAAATCCCTGCGTAAGCCAAATGTTGAAAAAACATTCCCGATGCAAATGTCATTCGGTTGTCTTTTATGTTTGTTGGCTCAGCTTCCTTATAATATGTTTGTGTTATACGCTTAAAACGAGAAGTTCTGTCACGAAATGCGCACAAACAGCACGTCGATCTGTGCGTTGACCTACGCGTTATGACTATAGTAAGGTTATCAAATTCGGTACATGTTGCCTGTGCACAAGCAATGTTTCAGCCAATGGACCTCCGGGTAACCCGGAGGGCCATTGGCAGAAACATTACTTGTGTTTGCAATGAGTAACCAGGAGAACCTGCCGTGCTTTGGATACCATTCGATTTGGAAATTGCGCGCAATTCCAACGCGCAATTAAGCCTAGATAAGTGCACAGTTCGTGACCGGACTTCTAGGGTTAACTGTACGTGTGTATGTCGTGGAAGTATACATAATTCATTTTCTTATAAAACGTCTTACCCAAAGAGAGCTTTTCTTCGGAATCTGGTGGGATGAAGCACTGAAGTGGCACAAGTAAACCTACAAATACTGCAGGCATAACAAAAATATAACTATAGTAGTCGCCTCTACGCGCAAGGGCAAGCCTGATTTGCAACTTTTGATACATCTCTGGGCAACACACATAAGTTTCATTGATAATATCAGCGCTATAGTCCAAAATCTCCCACTGTTTGTTCACGTGATACTGGCTTAGGTCAACACTAGGGTCAGCATTCATCATATTCAATGAATAAGCGTCATACATCCATGATCCAAATAATAGTATACATATTTGTTGATCGAACGGAAACTCTCTCATATCAACGCTGCACATGGTATGCAGTCTCACCGGAGAGACCCAGTTAATATGACCTTCCGATGAAACGAATGCCCGTCCTTCTTCTGAAGCCACAACATCATTGACACTAAAATTATAAATAATATTAATGGTAACTTAAACGCATTATATTTGAATACGAGAATTATGTTTATTTCACGCCTATTACTTTTCCTCTAGATACATATTTACCAATCCGTAATGAACACGTGTTCCATACGGATTTCCATTGACGGCATATTTTTCCACCTGACGTCATGGATCCATCAAAAGAACTAAACTCCACCCATTTTCGTAATCGGCCAATCAAAACGTCGTATTGTGACCTGAATCAATTCCTAAGCTGAGGTGAAAGCCGATAACTCGAATGTTGGAAAAACAAGAAAGAGTTTTAAATTATGAAATTTTCTGTGTGTGATGTTTGAATATTTAAATTGATGGATTCTGTCATGATGGAGTGTAATAAACACAGAATGCTACGATGTGTCAACGAGTTCGTCAATACGAATTTCATGCCATCGAGGAAGGATAGAACTCGAGGCTGCGCCTCTCGTTCCATCCTATCGCACTGATACACGTGCGGAAGGATAGAACGAGACATCTTGATTCGTCAGAAAGTACATTTAGGAAAATCACCATCACTAATTTCCAAATATCCCCCATGTTACCGTCCTTACTGTCACCTTGAAAATAGAAGCAAAAGTGAATATTCAATAACAGGAGGACATAAAACACGAAAAAAATGGAATATTATCAATCGATGTTATGGATGTTCTGATGCCATGTTGATCTAAACATTTACTTATTATTTAACCCTTTACCTAACATGAAAAGCAGACGACACTTGCAAAAATAATTCTTGAATAACTAATTTTTTTCATTTTTTGTCTCAAAAACATAGGTTATGACCCCTCGTTGGAACGAGCTCGACGAGCTCGTTCCAACGAGGGGTCATAACCTATGTTTTTGAGACAAAAAAAAAAAAATAATGAAAATTAATTGGCGATTTTTGAGAATAGCGCTGGCCGGTTTTGGCCGTTACGTTGGGTAAAGGGTTAAAAGTAAAAAAAACTCGCCAGATCATTGACTCTCGATAATTTCTATCTAACATCCACACTTTGCATATTCGTCATAAATATTTCTGTAGGGTCCCCGCGATCAGAGTTGAGCATTGCAAGAAAGTACTGTATGTTATTAGGAATGGATTTTTTACCTGAAAATCAAAATTTTGTCTCACCGGCTGAACTATGGTCGACAGGTGAGTCCGGGTCCCCTATCCTCCTCAACTCCAGCATGTCCCCAAATAGGCCTCGATCGCCACTACTTCCAAGATAAATTAACAACCTCTATGTGCATTTAAAATGTATTTTAATCCTGTACCAAACATAATTTACAAACGACCGAGCAATGGAGAAAAAACAAATTTTCAAAAACATATGCCGGGTATATATATATAAATGACTCCTTTCAGCTATTTCACTCATAGTTTGTTTAGTAAAATGAAGGTAAAGTCATGGGTTCCAAACGAACATTTGTTGAAGACTGTCCCACATTACATTTTAATTCTAACACGTTGGAAATATCAGTGAGTGGACACTCCATCAAATATCGTTTCTTCAAACCAAATTTTGAAAGAAGGGTTGAACTTGATATTTTTCTTTATACCAAGATTACCTACTCAACTATATATAAAAAGCCTATGACATAAATTTTAGCTTTACACACCAACCGCGGTGAACACGACAGCAATGGGATTTCAGTAGTAAATATTTACATCTACAGTGGAACTACATACAAGCTGACCTTTGGTGACCTCGCCTTGAATGCCAACTTGTCTAAATTTATCACTCGTCGCCTCGTGAAGAATAAAATGAAAGCCGCAATTATTTATTACGTTTTTAAATAAGTTTACCTCATAAGGTACCAACAATTAACAAACTCACGTTGTTTCATGTCAATAAAGCACCCATAAATCGAAAGAGTATGTTATTATGTTATTAAAATGAAAAAGGCCCCGTAATCTACGGTTTGGTTTTCTCTTTCGTTTCGGCGATAAAATTGCCAGCGGAAGTACCGCCCACCGGTGCCCATTTAAACAAAAACAGATTCACACGTGTGAATATTGATTTATTTAACATTTAAACTCTTATTAATCTGACGATCATGGTATAAATAAAATATACCCAAATAGCTTGGTGTACCAAATGTTCACCACTCGTGGTGAAGTGATATTAACCCTTTACCTAACATGAAAAGCAGACGACACTTGCAAAAAAAATTCTTGAATAACTAATTTTTTTCATTTTTTGTCTCAAAAACATAGGTTATGACCCCTCGTTGGAACGAGCTCGACGAGCTCGTTCCAACGAGGGGTCATAACCTATGTTTTTGAGACAAAAAATGAAAAAATAATGAAAATTAACTGACGATTTTTGAGAATAGCGCTGGCCGGTTTTGGCCGTTACGTTGGGTAAAGGGTTAACCGCGCCGAAGGCTCGCGGTTAACACCTCTTCACCACTCGTGGTGAGCATTTGGACACCAAGCTACTATGGGTATATTCTATGTTTATTTGATAATAGGAACTGTTTTGAAAAAAATTAAACATTTGGAACATGCTTGAAGAATGCTACGCAAAAGCATTTATTCGCCTGGGTATTACTGCAGAAACCTGTTCAAAGTAGTATTGAATATTGGATTATTGATCATATAATGCCCGGGAAAAGTATAAATTGAACTCCCGGTTGTACGTGTCCTTCATGTGGTAATCAACGACATCTTCAGCACATAAGTTGAAAGAAATACGGATTCACTTACTCAGAGATTTGAATTGTGAATATTAATTAAATAATGTTTCAAAGGGGTTCATCATTGCATTGTTTAAATCGCAAGTTGCATCATGGGAAGAAAGGTTTGCTTGAAATTTTCAAATTTTGATACCGGTGCGCAGAAGGTTATAAAACGCCGCTTTGCTAAAACTATGACGATGGAAGGTATGCAACTACAATTTTGTATTAAGAGTTCCAGAACGTGGTCTTCGTAAATAGAGACGAAAGTTACTGGGCATATTAAATACTTTAACATAGAAAACATACGTTTTGAGCACAGATACATCAAAAGACGGAGCGGTAATATATTTCAAAGAAAAACATAATGTCATTTACGTTGAATCATATGGTTTGTAATAGACTGATAAATGCATTTACACATTCATTGTGAAAAGACGCTGACTGATGGTACACAGAAACGGTGAGATCGCGTCACATCCACAATGCATTATGTTGAATATAGTTGATATTCATCCAAGTTATCATTCAGAAGTTATTTAACAGTAACTAAACGTATCAAAAATATACCAAAAGGAAGCCTCACATATATAGTATGTAGTTATAAAAGTATGCTGAAAACAGGGCTGGGAGCAGTTAACGTTTCAAACGTCAACATGTGCAACGTTAAAAAAAATAATTAAGTTAATAACGTTTAACTTTAAAGATTATAATTGTATAATATGTAGCATTGCGTCGTTATCTTGTGTTTACCCCAGCCGGATCTCGCGTGACGATGAAGTCGAATTTTGCGCCATTTGAAGAAATTGAATAACAAAATAATTAAGATGTCCGTAGCCCTCCTACCAACGTTTGCGAAGTTGGCCCGTCGATATTTGACGACACATCAATATCGGCTTCACCCGAATGCCTATTGTCCATGTGAGGACTGGTATTCGAGCAACGGCGGGTGTCTCTTTCTAAGGATACGGCCGCAGCGATTGCATTCTTAAATAAAAACATCGCTGAATGTTAGAATTTACTATAACATGGGAGAGCAATCTTAACTACTCGTCCCATGAGTTCCAATGTGTTCTATGTGCCAGTAGGCGTAAGTTCATTTATATTCATTTATTTATTTATTTATTGGTGTTTAAGGTCACATATTTATGCACAATGGCTAATCATGACCGTGACAGTTTTACGGGTGGAGGAAGCCGGAGTACCCGGAGAGAACCACCGAGCAACTGTCAGCTCCCCAACATACTAACTCCACACAAGCAGGGTTAGCATTGGTTGAAGACAAGTGCACCATCGACGTGCAGTACGCCTTAGTACACAACGCCACCGTGCCCCCACGCGGGCAATGGAGATGAAGTGTCTTGCCTAAGGACACAACGTGGTTGCCGCAGGTGGGATTCGAACTGAGGACCTCTCGGCGTGCAGCCTGCACCTCTACCTACTGAGCCACCGCGCTCCCGTCATTTATATTCAAATCAATAAAAATGGCCGAAGTTATTAAAATTTTTTGGCTGAAAGTCATTCGATTCTGAGATGTCCGTCAAACGTTGGAATTGTGTAAAAGCGGAAACGAATTTTTTTTTTAAAAAACATCAAAGTCCACATGGGAAGAGAAATGCGAAAACAACACTTTGAAAATGTCTAAATATGGTACAGTCATAACAAACTCTAAAATCACATGGTTTAAAAATCGGCCCAAATCAACTGGATTGAGTGAATATGAACACAATTGTGTTCCTATTCACTGAACCCAGTTCATGTGGGTTAACCCTTTACCCAACGTAACGGCCAAAACCGGCCAGCGCTATTCTCAAAAATGGCCAATTAATTTTCATTATTTTTTTTATTTTTTGTCTCAAAAACATAGGTTATGACCCCTCGTTGGAACGAGCTCGTCGAGCTCGTTCCAACGAGGGGTCATAACCTATGTTTTTGAGACAAAAAATGAAAAAAATTAGTTATTCAAGAATTATTTTTGCAAGTGTCGTCTGCTTTTCAGGTTAGGGAAAGGGGTAAGTTTTTAACTCAGCTGATTATTTGAGTGCTGTATTCCCAAACCATTTGATTCTTTATTGCGATTTACAAACTATTTGTTGAATATGAAACATTTCGTCGACAACAAATATATGAAGAATATGCCAGAAATGTATCAAATATGAAAAACGTGTTGTTTCTCAGATGTTGAACGATATTGGGTAGATACAAATGAAACTGTCAGAGAGCAAAGGCGGGCGTATATTTGGATGGGCGGGTGAAGGTGGAGTGTGTGTGGGGGGGGGGGGATGGGGGGGGGGGCACCGACAAATGGATATATTTACAAACATATAGTCAAGCATAAATTTCATTTTTGTTGTGAGGGTACACTTAGTGTGATCACAAAAAGCTGAGAAGAAGAATGGATCAAAATCACATTGACAAGATAAGTCTAGTTTCTTAGTATGGAAATTGCAGAGATAAAATGAACTTCATGACGTGAAGTATAAAATAACCTAATTGGAATTTGCAGGAATTGCACTGTTCGAAATAAAGGGAAAGGAGTAAAAGTACTTGAATGCGAACTTAGCGGCGAACCTACGAAAGAATATTTCAATGTCGAGTTTCGAAACAATCAGCGACAAATCGTAGTTATAACAATGCGAACAAGTTGAAACGAGAAAAAAAAACAGTTTTGACTAAAGAGACGCAACTCCAGTAATTACGCACGCAAAAGAATGAGAATCAAAATTTGTTGACAACACACTAAAGCTTATCTCTATGTCAAGTTTAAAAAAGAAAACAAATATCGAGTAAAATGTTTAGCAATTACTTTACTCAAATAAAACGGGGGTGGGTGGGGGGCCGTGGGGGGGGGGGGGGGGGGGGGGCTGAAAATAACTTGTAATTGCCGTCCGCACAAATAAAGGGGAAATGGAACATTGTCAAAAACCCCCAAAACACCTCTCTAATGCCAATTTCAAACGACTCGATGTAAAACAACAGGAATTGCAAACTGCTGAAAACCTATATTTTAGCCGAGTGACCACTAATGTTGTAGTGTGTGACGTCTGCCCCCTACCATGTTAGATCTGTTGTGCGCAATCGCTATTTCAGAAGAAACGAATTTTACTGTCCGGAACACAGAGGAGATGCCAATGCAAGTCTGTGGAGCTCAGGTTTGGGTGTCATGGTTCTGCAAGACGAACTTTAAGCTAATCAAACAAGAAGCTTGTGGGCATCTGCGTGCGTTCTCCTAGCTAATAATACGCAACTAAGAACTCCAAGTTTGGAATCATAATCCCATAATGTTTAATATATTCTATCTACATTGCCATGCCATCGTTGCTCTCAACAGGCAGAATCCGGCGATTATGGGACTTGAGACGTCCGTGGCTCAAATACGAGCGCATGGAACAACCACATACACATATAGTTTTGTTTCTCGTTCATTTGGTTAAACCTGATATTCACTATTCAGCACCACAGTTATGTAGTTGAACTTTGGGTTATCTCAGTCCAAAGAGGTTAATTTCAAAATTTATCATATGACTCGTCCTTTTTGTTCACTTTAAAACATTTGATACTTTGCTTTCATATTAATCAGTGATAAATAAAGCCTTCCGTCGATTTCATTGATCAATTTCAAACCTAGACAATTTGATTGGCTGGACAAAATACAACTGGGCCATATTTTCATAATTTGCATAATTGGGGTAGAAAGATTCCATTGGTCAATTTCAAATATGGACAGTTTGATTGGCTGTACAAAACAAAACTGGGTCACATTTGCATAATTTGAGTAGGGAGAATTTACGTTATCTGTCCTGTTTAGGTTGGGTTATATTTCATTAACCCTTTACCTAACATAACGACCAAAACCGGCCAGTGCTACATACGAAAAAAAATCATTTTTTGCTTCCAAAACATAGCTTATGACCCCTCATTGGAACGAGCGCATCCGTTTGGGGCTCGCCAGAGGCTCGCCCAAACGTTAAATTCTTAGACTCGTTTCATAAATATCATATGAGAAAAACACTCATTTCATATCCTCTATATAAGAACTTTTCCACTCTGATGCAAGAAACAGTATTTCAAAGTAATAATTATTCTAGTGTTTAAAATGTATTCCAGCGGGAGGAGTCATTATAGATTTGTTCCATTCTCCAAACATTCTTTGTGTACAAAAATACAAAACACAAACGCAATGTGTGCGTGGAGAGGGTCGGGACATTTCCAGCCTTGTCTCTCTCAGTGCGTGCACCAGACCCTCGCCAACAGAGTCGGATGGTACTTTGCGTGTATGTTAAATAAGGATCCCCACCCCACCGTCTCAGGGAAAGAAATAGATGATATGTTCCTCTGCAAATCCAACTGTCTCCTTACCTTCCTTTCGCCATTGCCACATGGACAAATCGAAATAACACTCCACCCCACTAATTTCATATACACATTAAAATTTCGAAATGTTAGCAAAATTGTATCATCGATGTGTGCATCATTTCACAAAATTCAAGCATTTCCCGTAGAGCAGTATAAAAAATACAGAAGCTGTTTTTAACAATTTTTTCCCCAATCGGTTTGAACGCTTGACTATTATTCTCTGTTTAAATAAGGAATGATCGTTTGTTTCTATTTATTTCTTGAGTTACGAACCCCAAAAAACAAACGTCAAACATAGTGTAAATGGGCTATAATAAATAGACAGACCCGGTTGCCTACGTGGGGGCACGATGACGCCGTGTACTAAGGCGTACTGCACGTCGATGGTGCACATGTCTTCAACCTCTGTAACCCTGCTTGAGCGGAGCTGAACAGAATTGGAATGTTGAGGAGCTGACAAATGCTCGTCGATGCTCGGTGATTCTCTCCGGATACTCCGGTTTCCTCCACCCGTAAAACACAAATAAATAATTAAATAAATAGATAGTAAGTTGGGAAGTCTTTCAGTTGTTCGACGATGCTTGGTAGTTCTCTGTGGGTACTCTGACTTTCTCCAGCTGTGAAACTGTTCGACACAATGGGCCCTACTATTGATCGTGTCGTAAAATCTGAATAATCAAACAAGCAAACAGACCTCTACGAACACAAGAGGAAGGGACTGGAAAGGATGAGGGGATAAGACGATACGGTCTGGCCATAATATTGCAAAGTTTTAATAACTGAATAGCATCAAAAATCGCGTCTTCATATCGTCGCCTGAGTGCTAGAATGTCCTATGCCCCACGAAACTAAACAAAATAGGCATATCTGGCATTATATGTGTTCAGCCATATTAGGAATATACGGCGGCGTAAAAGCGACATATGCTGTTTAGTTACTAAATTGAATATTCAATTTAGTAAATTGAATATTCAATTTACTAAATTGAAAAAGCAGTCTTGTAATAAATTGAATAAACAGTCTTGTAATAAATTGAATAAACAGTCTTGTAATAAATTGAATATTCGATTTACTAAATTGTATATACAATTTAGTAAATTGAATAAACAGTCTTGTAACAAATTGAATATTCAATTTAGTAAATTGAATATTCAATTTACTAAATTGAATATTCAATTTATTACAAGACTGTTTATTCAATTTATTACGAGACTGTTTATTCAGTTTATTACAAGACTGTTTTTTCAATTTAGTAAATTGAATATTCAATTTAGTAAATTGAAAAAAAACAGTCTTGTAAAAAATTGAAAAAACAGTCTTGCAATAAATTGAATATTCAATTTAGTAAATTGAAAAACAGTCTTGTAATAAATTGAATAAACAGTCTCGTAATAAATTGAATAAACAGTCTTGTAATAAACTAAATATTCAATTTAGTTAATTGAATATTCAATTTAGTAAACTGAATATTCAATTTAGTAAATTGAATATTCAATTTAGTAACTAAACATCACATGTCGCTTCTACGCCGCCGTAGGAATACGAGTGCCCGAAACATTTTCCACCTTCACAGTCACCTGAGAATATAATGCACTTACTTATTATAGAGAACTATATCCGGCGTCCAGATGTGTTTGGTCGTTATATAAAGTCTATCAACTCCTCCGTACTCTTCTGGGTCCCAAACTAATTTGAAGTCAGTCCAAGAGATCTGTTGCCACATCGTCAAATCCAGAACCTCTGCCTTTTCATTCTGCAGAAGAAAGTTTACAAGTTTTATGACAATTCCATCAATTTTTATATTTCAGTAAGAATTGTGTTTGGTGGCGAATAACGAAAAAGGTGCTTGTTGGTATCGTAGGTAGTTTTTGTCTGATGCTGGGTAGAGACCACCTAATTTTCATTTATAGTCAGTTTAAGTTACTAATAAAAGTTGGGTAATGCCCATGCATTGTCGATTTCGGCACTTTTCGGGCAAATGTACCACATTCAGACACTAACTCAAATTTCGAGGACCTAATACTCATATGACCCATCCATATTAACAAAGGTTTTCTACCTTGACTTATAAAAATTTATAAAGTGATGCCTAACACGCGATATCGCATCTCAACTCTAACTGGCAATACCCATTATTTTTAAGGGTTCAAACCTCTTCCATATTTTTTCCGAAGTGGGTGATATTTCTTTTTTCAAACCTACCTCGTAAAATATGTTCAGACAACATTTCTTTCAAGTACCCCGAAAACACATTCCATACAAGATTGGTAACAGTGTCCTCACGATTAATATACTGTTCAAAGTTTGCTAAGCACCAAGTATATCCAACAACCTGTTTTACGTTTTAGTTAAAATATTGTTATGAAAAGTGTATATATTTATTATTTAATTATATCTTTAATGATTTAAGCACAGAAATTAAGATTTTGTTTGTGTTTGACAATTTTTTAGTTTTTGAATACGAAAACCATGGAAAATTGATATTATTGGTAAAAGAAGAATTTTTTCAAATTTGCCAAAAAGTTGACGGAGAGAACTGATATGGGTTCAATATCGAGTATGAGACTCATTATTGTTAATCACAGCTTGACAATGCATTCTCTTGCTCCCAATCAGGTTCCAGATGATCCTTTCTGGGATGTTGTTCCATTCATGGAGCAGCATGGCACCAAGCTCCTGGACACTTCTTGGTTGGACTGGACGGACTGAAATTGCAAGCTGCAACTCATTCCAGACATGTTCGATTGGATTGAGGTCAAGGGATCTTGCTGGCCAGCCCATACGCTCAATCCCCTCCCTCTGTCGGTACTCCCAGACAACATGAGGACGGGCATTATCGTCCATCAGAATGAATCGATCACACACTGCACCTGCATACAATCTGAAGTGGGCATCCGGGATCTCATCAATATACCGCTGTGCAGTCAATGTACCACAGTCAAGGACACAGAGCTCTGTATGTCCATCCCAGCTGATGCCGCCCCAGACCATTATTGACCCTCCACCATGCTCAGCAATGTTAGCTGCATAAAATCGCTCTACTGGTCTTCTCCGTACCCTAGATGCCTATCTGAGTTGTCTAGGCAGTACCTTGACTCGTCTGTAAAAAGGGCAGGTCGCCAGTCTCCTTTGGTCCATCCAACGTGATCCATGGCCCATTCATACCGGGCCTGGTGGTGGTTCTGGGACAGCTGAATGCGCATACGTGGTCTTCTCGATCAGAGACCAAATTCGTGCAACCTTGCCCGGATAGTCTGCGTCGAAACATCGAAACATTTACCCCGGATGCATTCTGAAGGTCAATGCGAAGCTGGGTTGCTGTGTCAAAGCGGTTCCTACAGGCCTGAATGATCAAAAACTGGTCTTTAGCTGCAGATATTGCCCTGTCTCTGCCACCACCATGTCGACTGACTGGTGTGCCATATTGCTGAAATGTTGCACAGGTTCTGGGGATCACCGTATGGTGCACACCAAGGGCTTCACCAACCTGACGATGGGTAGCCCCTTGTTCTCCCATCCCTACAGCCCCCTCACATTTCTGCTTCAGACAAATGTCTTCTTACATTTGCATTCGCCATACTCAGTCAGGAAAATGCCGAAACTTTGTGAAAAAATACGCTCGTCGACAAGGGGGTTCCACTAAAAATTTGCAAGACGTGACGTCCTATTTTTTATTCGGCTCCTTTTTACACCCACCCACCACGTGCAAATTTTCTACTACCGTTCTCAGACACCCACCCCCACTCTCCCATTAGAATCCAAAATAAGCTTATAAACTTAGTAGGCACAGCTGTCTTTAGGGGGTTTTCATAATGTTCTTAACCCTTTACCCAACGTAACGGCCAAAACCAGCCAGCGCTATTCTCAAAAATCGCCAGTTAATTTTTATTATTTTTTCATTTTTTGTCTCAAAAACATAGGTTATGACCCCTCATTGATTGGAACGAGCTCGTCGAGCTCGTTTCAATGAGGGGTCATAACGTATGTTTGTGAGACAAAAAATAAAAAAAAATAGTTATTCCAATGTCGTCGATGACAAAAATTCGTTAACATTTCGAAATTTCAATTTTTATATGAAATTCCCATACTCTTAGTGTTAAATATACTGACAGGTTTAGGAAATTATGGGTAACTAACTTTCCTAAAAATCTGTTTCCATGACGAAAATTGTCAGCCACGAACAGAAGTGTTAACACCTTAGTGTCAGCGGATTCTGGAAAATTCGCAGCACGTCACTTGATCTGATCTTCAGGCTCGACTATTTATTACTAGATTTGCATAAGTTTGCTTCCGTCAGGCGCAAGTATTTTATCCACGTTTGCGTTAAGTTGCTTTCTGGGTTCGAGTCACTGTCTTCACCCTCTAATCAATTATATACATGAAAAGTCTGTGATTCAGTGATTCCGTCCATCAGAAATTCAAGCTTCAATTATCTCCTTTGATGTGCAATGCAGTACAATTTCCCATCGCTCGGGTGGGGTTTTGCTGTCCTGGGACGGGTGGGCCCACATGTACAAAATATTTTCGTCTAATTCCTCACTTCATGCACATTCTGTAACATGAGGTGACAACACTCTGACCACTGGTTACCGGAGCCGGATTTTTCAAGTAACCTTGGAGGTAATAAACTTTCAACATTTGCTTGATGTGGTTGTGCCTCAATTGTAATGTGTCCTATTATCGCTAGTTCGAGACACAACGCTCATGTCTGGATTTTACCTTCCCACTTAACCAGTAAAATAACTAGATTAGTTCTCGGAACAAGCTCGTCTCACAGTCTAAGATCCAAATCGTTTCAGATAGGAGACGCCTGCCCATCATGAGGAAAAGCATAAGTGATGCACGCAATGTCAGCACGAGAATGTCAGTACAAGAAGATATAAAATTCTCTTGTTAGAAGGTCTCATAGAACTCTTCATTTTGCTGACAGTGAATGTCTGATATTCACTAAAACCTACAGTCATCCTTCACCATAGTATACATACCGTCGCCTGAATGCTAGAATGTCCTATGTCCCCTATGGGACATAGGACATTCTAGCACTCAGGCGACGATACGCGGAAGACGTCAAAATGACATATATTGGTTAAAAACCAAAAACACTGCAGTGGAACGCCTATGATGAAATGGAGAAATGGGGAAAAAGGACCAAAACGCCGGATACTGGACGTATCGAACTGCTATCTTTTGGGCTGGACCTTCAACGGAAGTCCGGTACGGTACGCATTACGAGATGATCAGTGGCACTTTTTCATTTCTCAGTTTTGTCCATTGTACACAGTTTTAAATATTTTCGACTCGATGCTTTACAAATTGTTTGCAGGAATATAATATTCAGCAATGAGATTGTATCGGAGTTAAAATGGTTGGTAAGGTTGGATTGGTTGTGTTTATTTTTTATGAGACCATATTGCTACTGTCGCGTGTAACATTAGTCGGGTAAACAAAGTTATTGCGTGTAATTACTTACCAGTTCATTTATCCTCAAAATCGAAGCTGAAAAACTAACTGCCACAGGGTCGCTAGCATCACGAACTGGTCTCACTCTTCGATCAACATACCTGAATAGATCGCCTAAGAGTCTTGCTTCATTCTCTTGGGCCAGTACTAAAAAGGGAGAAAAATAAAATAAATAACATTTATGTTTGAAAAGAAATTCTTGTCTCCAAAGCATGTGCTGCCAAGACTTACTCCATAGTTTCACCACTGCAATGACACAGAAGAGTGTTCATTCGAATACCTTGTACACTGGGGAACAAGTGATGTAGTTTTTCAGCCGCAGGCTGTTGTGAGAGGGATGGGTCTTATGGCAGTGCAGAGAAAGGTTGCGTACACGGGGATAAAATAATTGAATCAACTTCGTGAACCCACCAGTTATAAACGTGTGATTTTTATTTTTTTTGTCTGATTCAGGACACCCAGGAAAGGTTAGCAGCATTCCAAAGATTCTGAAGCATGATATCATCATTACCTTGTTTGAATAATTTTTGGGATAGTAAAGTAATATAAAGCTGCCAAACTTTTCAACCCTAGCTATCCCGATTGGATAGGCTCCTTTTTTATTTTTCGCAAAACGATAGATTATCGAAGAAACTGAGGAAAGATAGAAATCGTATCCTCCCCTGTGAAGATATAGAAATTTTGACTTTCAAGGTATAAATCAAAATGGCGGCATTCAAAGCATCACTTCAAGGAGAATGCGCGTCAAATCATCACTGGAAATGATCAGTTTGTTCTAAAAACGCATAATGAAAAGAAAAGTTTGTATTTTGAGTGGATACCGATCATTACCAGCAATAATTCAACACGTATTCACATTGAATTGATGCATGAAACCCGCTAGTCCAAACATGGCCTTAAAGTCCGTAATATAATTTTTTGGTTTTTATGTCCTTTCAAAGGACGTACCAAACCAGAAACTAAAATTACGGATTTTCAGGCCACGTTTGGACTACAAACTCGCCGACTTAATCAGATCGCAAGACGCTGTCTGTTCATCACTTCCGCATATCAATGATTCAATGCGCTGTTTACTTTCATGCACCAATTCACGGTTAAATCGAGTGGAATTATAAGATTTTTTATAAAAAGCGTATAATAAAAAGAAAATCTACTGTTTTTGAGAGGATACCAAAATTGTGACCGAGATAAATAAACATTTATATCGGTCACTCATGAGATAATTTTCGGTATCCACTCAATAAAACTAGATATCCTGTATTTATTTGGGTTTAATGACACTTTCGGCAGACGTGGTCATGTTATGTCGGACAGTTTTACGGCTTGAGAAAACCAGAGTATCCGGGAAGAACCGCGGAGCAGCGGCGACCAACTGTCAGACTCCCCAACGAACTAACTCCACACAAGCAGGGTTAGCATTGATTGAATACAAGTGTTCCGTCGACGTGCAATACGCCTCAGTACACAACGCCACCGTGTCCCAACGTGGCCAATAGTGATTACGGGCAACGACACATTTAGTGGGGATCGAAAAGTGCAATTTTCAGTTTGATTTCCAATGCCTTAAAAAATGAACCACCGTGCTCCCAGTATCGCCACATAAATACTACCTACTGGAAAATAAACGAAGCCATTCTGCATCAATTGTGTTCGGATATTCAGTACAAATGAATCCTTCAGCTCAGTGAAGTTGTATGATTAACCCATTGAACGCCAGAGGCCGTTTTTTTCGGCTCAGTAAAATGATACTTCATAATTTGAAGAAGTAGGTTGACTTTTGAGTGAAGGAGTGGTGTGGACCAATCAATATTTTCAACGTGCAGCCCCAAGGCTGCACTTTGAAAATATTAATTGGTCTATCCCCAAATAAATAATATGGACTCTTCCCGTTGCTGCCATTGAACTGATATGGAAGATACCATTAGGGTTCAAATGGTTAAATTATTGCAGATCCCCAATACGTAGTTATTGAGCACTGTGTCGTTTGCTCGTTCGACATTTCTTCGACGAACAATCTTTGCTAAGGGTCCTGAGAGTCAACATTCCTGTCCTCTGATTGAGTTGCGAATCGAATGGGGAGTGTGGGGGGGGGGGGGGGCGGGGGTGCGAGGTCGATATTTACTTCGAGTCGGAGGAATTGAACCAGAAGCAGCGGGGAACAATTTTCCTGTAATCAGTTAGGGTTGAAACGTTTAACCGATTAATCGATTAATCAATGATCAACATCTTGATCGATCCAAAAAGAAATTGATCGATTAACCGTTACTTTTGAGCTACTGTATTATATGGGTTAACAAAGGAACAAACTTGCTCCAAAACAGGCAAACATTGTCACATTGACTCAAATCAATTATATGAGGCAGAGTAAAGCATACAAGTTACTTGCTGACATACTTGTTTACTTGAATGGTCATCATACTGGATCAGTAGCTAGAAATGGTCATTCCTAACCCTTTACCCATTGCAGGTAGCAGACGATACTTGCAAAATAAATGCATAAATTACTAAAGATTTTAAATTTTTGTCTCAAAAACATAGCTTATGATCCCTCAATGGAACGAGCTCGTTCGAATGAGCGGGTCATAAGATATGTTTTTGAGACAAAAATTTAAAACATAATAAATTTGAATGGGAATTTTTGTATATAAGCCTAGTCGGCTTTGTTTGTTACATTGGGAAAAGGGTTCATGATGTAAATCATCAACGGTATGGCAATTATTCAGATATCTATTTGGACAAGTGATTAATCGGTTAACCAAGGTTCATCCACGTGATTTAATTTTGTTTCTCTGTTCCATAACCACCATGTGTCTCTTAATATGCAATAAAGGCATGAACGATCATATCCGACGGATATTCTGCCTCCTATATAACATACTTTTACCATTATATCTTGAAACTTTACCCAACGTAACGACCAAAACCGTCCAGCGCTATTCACAAAAATCACTGATTAATTTTCATTATTTTTTTCATTTTTTGTCTCAAAAACATAAGTTATGACCCCTCTTTGGAATGAGCCCGTCGGGCTCGTTCCAATGAGGGGTCCTAACCTATGTTTTTGAGACAAAAATGAAAAAAAATAGTTATTCAAGAATTTTATTTTGCAAGTGTTGTCTGCTTTTCATGTTAGGTAAAGGGTTAAACTTAAACTAAAACGCTTAAAAAGAAGTCACTATTTCATAGCAATCATAGATAAAGGATCTTTCTGCCCCCTTTGAGAAAGGACCCAGGGCCTATGTCATTGGAAACATTCGTATATTGAGAGCTCAATTTGGGAATTTGTTTTCAAGAAGATAAAAAGGAAACAAAAAATTACCTTTCAATTGAACATGAACTCTCATTAAATATTTACTGAATTTCGCATCAATTTAAGTTGTGGATAATGTGTAGCAGCCATGACTTCATTTAATAGAATATTTAACAGGATATGGCATCAAAAATTTTCTGATGATGGACTTGCTCACACCATTTCCAGGGATACACCGTATCAACAAAATACAGAATTGTTCCTTTACTAGGCTAATGGGTATATTTGTGCTGGGAGCAAATATCAGCTCACATCAGACTAAAATGTATTACATAAGCTACAACAAATTGTAAGTTGTATAAAAAACAGTCACATGAAATCATGTTCACTCCAGTCTCTGATGACCTTTTTTAAATTCTTCCAATACCTTTAAAAAGAAACCATCGTATGCCCGCGAATTCAAACACGTTCTTCGCATCGTCAGGTTGACAATTATTAGTTTTCTTCTGATGGCTTATGACCGTTCCGTTCAATCCACAAATTGTGCATTAAATTTCTGTTCAAGTTGGCACTAAGACTGGGAAATTTGGGGTAATGAATTGGGAAAATGTGTGCCCAAATTCCAATTGGAAAGGCTCCAATATTTGTCCCTATAGACATCCGAAATAATCCTTGTAGATTATGTGCATTCGTTATTATATTAAGATGTTTGGTTCTTGGCAGAGAATCACAAAAAGAAGAGGAATACAACTTTATCAGAGACAAACACGATTAGAGTTGAGCAGGGCGGAATTGAAATTTCAAGTTCGGTTTCGGTATCGATATTTTTAGAATAATTTACTTCGGTATCGGTACGGCATTTGGTGTAAACAACATACATGTACTCACACCGATACCAATATAAAATTATATTTTTGGTATACTGCCCAGCAACAGTTCACCATTTTATCGCTGATAAAGCCGCCGAAGTGTCAAAATGTTGGAAGCAACACGGGTACTCTTCATTGGCCATTTTAAGTAACAAAACAGCTGAGAGAAAATAACCCCTGGTTATTTTCTCTCAGCTTATTTGTTACATAAAATAACCGGGGTGACTGCCTTTAGGAATACACAGTCCATAGGCTCTTCTTTTCGTGGAGTTTTCGTACTTTACTGCTGTTTGTCATTTTACTTTGTAACTGATGTTAGGAATATTACAATACTGAAGTTTCTGTATTTTGAGATTCCCGCGATGCGCTAAATAGATATTGGCTCAACACCGATACCGAACGTACCTACTTACAGTATATCGCCCAACACGGAACACGACCGATATTCCTCGTTTGCATCCCTTTATTAATTCGTGGTTTGTCTTTACAGGTTCTGCTGTTTATTTATTTATTGGTGTTTAAAGTCATATGCTTATGCACAATGGCTAATCATGACCGTGACAGTTTTACGGATGGAGGAAGCCGGAGTACCCGGAGAGAACCAACGTACCCGGAGAGAATCACGAGCAACGACAGCTCCCCAACATCGTAACTTCTCACTGCAGCACAGGCAGGGTTAGAGTGGTTGAAGACATGCGTACCATCGACGTGCAGTACGCTTTAGTACACGGTGTCATCGTGCCCCCATGTGGACAATCGGGGTTAAGTGCCTTGCTCAAGGACACAACGCGAGGGAATTGATCGCACAGACTGTCACCCATCCAGTGATTAACCGAGCTCGACGTTGCTTAACTTCGGTGATCTGACGAGAACCGATTACCGCAACGCCACCGCGCCCTCACAGGTTCTGTTAAGTTACTGCATAAGTACCATGGAATAGCATAGGTGCAGTCTTGAAGAATATGCAACCATCATAGATTTACTCTACATTCACGACAATTACCACAGACATGTGTTAACTATATCATATTCTACGCTTTTTTCTAACGATAAGTGGGCATTGTGTCCAAAATAAAAAAAATAGTTCCATTGACACTTGCTATTTTCTCCTGATTAAGAAGAGATATTGTAACATAAATTTATTATCACCATTATGTGCATGTACACGCGTTTGTATCAAAATCTCGATCTCTACGAGATATTCGTCTCGTTAACGGGATGGGTCGCTAGCTTACAGTATACATTCAGGGCTTTTTTTCACGGGGAATTGTTAAGCTTTACAATTCAAGTCTTCGATGAGTATCATTTAAGGTGAATGCACACCAGTGTTAACAGCTGTTATTAAAATATTAGCTCGAAAAGCAAAACAAAAGAGGAAAAAACTCTTACCAGATGCGAATCCGAATACAGAAATCAGAAACACAAAACTCAGCAAACAGTATTTTGAGGACATCATCGTTGATGGAACTTGCATTACTCTGATTTCGGCTTCCTATTCACTATGATATATTGTAACTGCGTGTCATGAAATAATTACGGTGAAATTGCGTACTTGACTTTTAAGCCGATAATTTGCATAGCTCTATTATACCTTAACCATACAAGCTGATGTTTATCGTACATTCATGGTCATTATCACCGAGACATGGATAGTCCGGGCAACTGCTCCGAAGTAAGAGCTCCGGAGAGAATCCATACTTTCTGCTGTTTTCAAAATGTGCCCAGTTGCCTATCGGAGATAGACCGTCGCTGACCACAGCATGGTACGCCATGAAGTCGAAAGAATGGTTTTATCCCCTTTACTGTCACGCCCACTTTATCTATATATGGAGGACCTCCGTGTACGCATGTATGCGAGGAAGTTCAAAAGAATTTATGACATACTTGAAACTCTATCATCTGAGAGCCCTTTCCAACAATTAATCAGATGGCAGATTAGATCAGCATATACCAGAACGTACAAATAACCATCATAAAATAGGCGACAGTAGTCACTTTCGGCAGCGTAAGTGTTAATACCATTCTTCGACGCAGTTGGAGAGGAGTATATTAGATTAGAATTACATCGATTATTTGTGGGAAAATGTGTTTACTTTGTTGGCAGCAATGTGTTCTTTCTCGACTTCAAAGGCCACAGAGGCGACAAAACATAAGAGGGAATCTTTGGTCACATTTTAAGAGTAATAAGTCAGGAAACCCTCTTTTCACTAACCGAAGAGAAATACACGTTTCGGGTGACTGCATTTGATGCGCGATCGCTCGGCTATCCCCTACTGTCTGTTGGTGGTATTATGGTGTAAAAATTGTGGTAAAGATAATTTTGACCTGAGGTGTCTTTCTCTCTGTGTGCCTCTCTCCTTTTCACTCTCTCAGTGTGTGTGCCTCTCTCTGTCTCTCTGTGTCCCCCTAACGCCACAAAAGTGGCGATTTTCTTCATTATATCGTGATCGTGTTGCGACACATTTACATACCAGTAGGTCGAGATTTCATAAACTAATGAGTGCGAATTTAACCCTTTACCCAACGAATTGGCCCCATCCGCCCGCGTAATACGCAAATTCAGCATTTGAAAAAATATTATTTTTCCAAAAATGTCAACAAAACCATATCATGTGACCCTTCGTTGGAACGAGCTCGTCGAGCTCGTTCCATCGAGGGGTCACTTGATATGGTTTTGTTGAAATTTTTTGAAAAATTTAAAGAAATGATATTTAAAATAATAAATTTTGATATCGTCTGCGTTGGGTAAAGGGTTAAGGGCAAATCAAGAAAAACAAACGAAAATAGCATCTCAGACTCAGTGTTCTCGCATTTTTTCGAAAGGTGAAATTCTATTGAGGGGTACAGTACGGCCGCCGTGGACTGATCACTTTCCACGGGTGGGCAAAATTTCCACGGACATAATAATATCGTATTCCAAACACGAATTATGGGAATAATCATCACAAATTTAATTAATGAAACACCGGGTACACCCCGGTGCTTCTTCAATTAAACGTTTGCTGATCATGCTTTTTATTACCTGTTAAACGCATGCGTGGACATCACAGCCTTCGCGTGGATTACAACCAGTCCACGACGACTGAATTGTAAGAAGAAAACAAAAATGAAAATTTCGACTGGACGCTTGTGTTATGAGAGTACTGAACTTGCCCGACGTAGACACGATATCCGTTCCAAAATGACAAAATGACAGTTCCATTGACACTGGCACTTGCGTGTAGATAAAATTTAGCCAGTCGAACAGATAGTTTTAGATTACAATACATTGCTTTATTTTTTGCATTGGCGACAGTACACACCTTTTCTCTTCTCCCCTCTTCAACAAGCAGATTTTGGCAAATCCACCCAACATCCATTTAGTTTCCCACCACTTCAAAGAAATACAGTGGAAGTAATATAGGTAGCCCTATTCGACTTTTGCCTTTTAAATTTGGTGACTCCTATACTACAGCTCAGTTTCACACTGAATAAAATAGACATACTTTTCCTTCCCTGATCCAGTTTTTATGTTCTCTCATACCTTTCAGAAGACTGTTATTTAATACCAATATTTTATGTTTTTTTCAACATCTTATTCACACTTACAAGCTCAGTCCTTTTTTCACCAACTGGATAAATCAGGGAACTTTTATCTTCCATTAAATGTTAGTAGACAAACCACTAGATGCGCTTTTTGTAGGAAAACAGTGTATTGGTTTAAACAATATTTATTTCGAGAATATAATAATAGAAATTGTTACATACATTGATGTGGATTCGGCAGGAAGCTATAAGCTTATACAAGGCCGTTTCCACCAAAACAAGATTACATGTAGTTACCTTTGTCCATATCAGGTATATGGATGACTTTATGTCCTTAGTTGAACAGTATTTGTATACATAACACAGGCGTCAGTAGTCGAGCTCACACATCGTTGTCCGTGGGTCCCCGCCCCGTACTCCAGGCCAACACCTTACCCCACACAGATATAGTACGAGTATTGCACAAGAGACGTCTTTAACCCCTAAACATTTATTTTCCGTTTCAAAAACACAGCTCTTCGGCACCCAATGGAGCTGGCTCAATACGCTCACTCCAGTGGAGGGTTGCGAGCCACGTTTCTGAGTCCAAAATTACAAAGAAGTAAAGTTTGATTACGTGGAGTATTTCTTAATAGGACCACCCAATCTTGACAGTCGCGTGAGGCAGGGGCAGGGACCACCGGAAGACGATGTGTAAGAATATTGAGACTACAGGCTAGTCAGCTTGAATACATGGTGCATTTACTACACAGGAATAACATAAGTAATTTCATTCGAATCGTTTCGCAGAAGATTATATGTACAAACCGTGAATACAGTCCGAGTGGTGCTGAGCTGCAATGAGAGTTGAGTGGCGGTGAGGGCTATAATCGTTACGTTCAGATAGTTTGGCAACCATATTCATCGCAATTTTAATATTTTGACCTGTTTAATACGGTGATACAAATTAATCATTGGAATCGCTTACTTGATAATATAAAATCGTGTACCATTTCAAAGATAAGACGGTTGTCTTCATTGTTCAAGAATTCCGAACCAAAAAGAAGTGTAGATACGTCCGCCCCAAAAGGAAGAAGGTTAATTGTATAATTACGAGCGTCTGTGAAAATAGGACAATGCAAGAGAAAGTGATCAGTAGTCTCACGCTCGCCACGCTGGCATGTGGGGTTTGGCAATAAATGATTGTCATATAAGCGTGAATTGAGGTTACTACACCCCAGTCGTAGCCTACAATGGAATATTTG
Organism: Pictodentalium vernedei; assembly: GCA_031216915.1. Taxonomy (NCBI): domain Eukaryota; kingdom Metazoa; phylum Mollusca; class Scaphopoda; order Dentaliida; family Dentaliidae; genus Pictodentalium; species Pictodentalium vernedei. The sequence goes on along the minus strand of CM062296.1, from coordinate 604,142,636 downwards.
GGCTGTGCGAGATTTCGCCTTACTATTGAACTTTGGAGGTCGTTGATTACCATCGTTTAGGAAAGTTTTAAAATTACGAGTTCTCACTAACAGGCAGGGGCAGATTATTCCATTGGTCGGTAACGCTGGGGATAAATGAAGACTTGTACAGTTCGGTCCGACAGTAGGGAACACGATGGTTTTGACTTGATCGGAGGCTGAGTAGTGGATTGGTCAAAGAGGCAAGTGGGGGGACTTTACTGGAGATGTGTGGAGGTACCATGCGATGGTGCATTCTAAGGAACTGAATCAACTTGTGTTTACGACGTCTTTCTTGTACTGGGTCCCATCTTGTTTCTAAATAAAGTGAGGCCTTACTAGCACTAACAGTTGCCCCCGTAATAATCCTTGCCGCTGCAATCTGTATTTTTTCCAGTTCCGTCACTTGGGTTACAGAACAATTGTCCCAAACAGTATCCGCGTATTCAAGAAGAGGCCTAATAAAAGCAAAATATATTTTTTCTAAGACACTACGATCTAAATTAAATTTGTGCCTTCTCAGTAAGTCTAAGCGAGACCAGTCTTTAGAGCAAATATGGTCGATATGATCGTTCCATGTGCAGCTGCTGTTCAGTGTGACCCCTAAGTGTTTGTGAGTAGAGACTTCAGATATCTGAGTGCCGCCTAAGAATAAGGGTGGATGGTACATGGGGTTGCTTTTGCGCGATATTACTTTCAGTTTTGTTCGGATTGAACTCCACCAACCATGTTTTAGCCCAATGTTCAATTGTGGCCAGATCATGATTGATTACATTCGAGGCTTTTTCAGGGTTCTCTTTAATGAGATATAAGGATGTGTCATCTGCGAAGAGGCGAATACTGCTCAGTAGATCTCTGGTAATGTCGTTAATGTATGTGAGGAACAATAAAGTCCCGAGAATTGATCCTTGTGGTACACTGGCATTAATGGTTGGTTCTCCATGCGGATGTCTCCGACGATATCACAACTCGCTGTAACCTATTTGCAAGGTAAGATTTTAAAAACAGCAGAAGTTCACCCGAAACGCCAATACTCTCTAGCTTGTAGATAAGACCAGCATGCCATACTTTGTCTAAAGCCTTACTAACATCACAAAAGACAACCTTGACTTCTTTACCTTCATCAAGGGGTCGACAGAACTCATCATATATGTCAGTCAGTTGGAGGACGGTTGAATCACCGGGTGTAAAACAGTGTATTGTAACCGTAACGATGGTGACAGGCTGGTATTGTGGTATTTCAATAGCGTTAGCGAGATCCCAGGATTTAGGAAAAAAACGTTTTGTCGTCGTAGAACGATGTTATAGCCTTAAAAATCAATTGGACACTTTGTTTTCAAATTATTCCTTTGCCTAACGAATCGTCCTCATCCGCCCGCGTAATTTACAAACTCAGCAAAAAAAAAAAATCATTTTTCAAAACATTTCAACAAAACCATATCATGTGACCCCCACCCCTCATTGGAACGAGTTCGTCGAGTCCGTACCAGTAAGGGGTCACATGATATGGTTGTATTAAATTTTGCTGAGAATGTAAAAAAAAAATATTTAACATAATACATTTTTATACCGTCTGCGTTGGGTAAAGGATAGATTGGTGATGATTGCAAAATCGGCGATATCGGATATATCAGGCGAGTAGCTATCGGTATTCTTTTGTCATCGCTGATCAACCGTTAATAATGGCATCCACACGCTATTCGTGTTTCAATATATTATGCAGACATGCAAAAATCCTAAAAAAAATCCAAGACAATCGCCATGGCGGCCATATTTGATATACAAAAATTTATGATTATTAAAAGAAATCCTCCTAAATTCAACAGTAATGCATCAAAATAATGGGACCAATTGGACATTCTTTTTCAAATTATTGCTTAGATAAGCGGAAATCACACAGAATCAAGATGGCTGCCTTGGCGGCTCACTTGCATGAACTAGAATGATGATTATCAAAAAGGACGTTCATCTCATCCGTAACTAATCCACCATGAGGTATGTTGGACGTTGAGTTTTCAAATTATTACATGGGCAAAGATGCATTAACGAACCAACATCCGGCGGGCGGACTGACAGACATAACTTTACCAAATAAAGTCCGCTTCAATGAGCGACCAAATAGAAAGAAGGATCTACCCTCAAGCATGTGTTTCCTCTCAGAAGTTCTAGCAGAACAGAGACTTCCCAGTTTGACTGTGTGTTCTTTCAGCGCATCAATTTTGTTGAAATTGTACGAAATAAACCGAGAAGAAAATTATATAGATATGAAGACCGTTTCTGGTTGGGTGTACCTTAGTACTCTCCGAGAGGAAGGGAGAGCGCAATAAAATGTGTGCAAGAGTACAAACCTCCAAAGTCAATGACCCACAATGGTTCGGCCCCGTGAAGAAAAAATAAAATATTGCTTTACTGCAATGCTATTTCCTCAAATCGCAGATCTCAACGTATTTATTTATTTATTTATTTATTGGGGGTTCAATGACACTTTCGACAGCCAGGGACACCTCGTGTCGGACAGTTTTGTAGGCGGAGAAAGCCGGAGTTCCCAGAAAGAACAACCAAACATCGGCAAGCAACTGTCAGACTTACCAGAGTATTAACTGTAGAGTTAGCAGCGATTGAAGATAACGGCAGCATCGATGTACTGTACGCCTCAGTACAAAGCGCCGACATGCCCACACGTGGGAAAATGGGATTATGTGCCTTGCCCAGGTACACAATGCAGCTACCCCTGGCGGGGATCGAATCGTGAACGTGTGAGGAGAAGGTGTTACAGATGTGTTGTAGAAAGGAAGGGCACCCGGCACAACTAAATGTACTAGACTTCCGAAACAGGTCGCTGTCCGCTTGAGTAACGGTTCCGCATACTCCAAATATATTCTAGGCTATGTTTAAATCTTGTTCACCTCTCTGTAAAAAAACAAGAAACTCTCGACTCCTCAATCCAGCACTCTGCACTGACTATAGTAAACATACATTTGCTTATTAGATATAATTTTCTTTTACAGAATTGCCCATTATCAATCTAAGCCGATATGACCTCAAACTCGGCTGATATAATGTTGATCTCCGCCGATGTGAACCAAGCCATAGCTTTTTTTCATTGATGCTTCGTTACTAGGCACGGCCAAAACCAGTAACCGTTACTCGTCGAACGCATTCAGGAAAGCTCGGGTTACCTGGTATGTTGGAGTGGTTTAAAGCGGGGTGTTCGAATGACGAGGATATAATGGTGGCAATGAGTGAGAATTGTGTAGAGGAAGAGAAGAAAGAAGAAGAGTTGCATAGAAAAGTACACGCTAGTCGTGGTTCGAGCAAAGACTTGTCAGTAACTGCTCGATAAATTCTTTGCTTTAGGAATCACAGACGCTTTCATTATACACAAGGGAGGTAACTATACATACAGGTTGCGGAACATCAAGCACTGATGATTATAAGACTTGGACGAGGAAACCAGAGATAGTGAGAACTATATGAACTTCTAGGTTTAGAGTAGCCTCTGCAATAGGCAGAAAAAATGGGATTATGGGGACATCCGAACAAGAAAAAAACTACTCTAGTTCAATCTCTCCTATAGCACTACATGTAAGCCGATACAATATGGATTCTGTAGTAAATAAAGTCAATTTCGGTAGTTTGGGATTGATTTGGGTAATTTGGAGGGATTATCGTGTTGTTTGTTGTAATTCTATGAATTGAACGAGGATTCTGGGGGACATCCAAGCCAGAAAACTACTCCTATTTAATCAAATTTACCCCCTGTGCCCCTCGGCACTATAGCACTACACGCTAAGCCGATAAAATGGGGAATCCGTAGTAAATAAAGTCGTTTTTGGTGATTTGGAGAGATTGTCGGGTTGTTTGTGGTAATTCTGCAAATCGGGAAATTTCTCCTGTACAAAGGAACACACCCGCCAAACATACCCCTATCTCGTTGTAAGCCTTTGGGTCATATAGCAACCACGTGCTACCATAGAAACCAAGAAGGCGGCCTCCAGTATACAAAATGGCCGACGGAAACACGTATCACCCTAACAACACGCACTGCGCATGCGCACTAGGACTACGTATCACCATGGGGATGACGTCAATAGATGGCCGCTCACGCGGGTTACAATGACAATACAACATGGCATCACTGGGTCACGTGGCATAACGTCACCTGCGGGGTCCCCGCCGGGGTCCCCCAATGTGGGACGGTTACCGCGTCTCCTACTACTAACGCTAACTAAAATTCAGAGTCGTAGACAGTGATCCGTTGAAGAGTGTTATGGTACAGTTGAGATATCCGGACATCGTGGCTTCCCAGCGGGGAAGCCGATACGTTCGAATAGCCAAGCTTGCAGAAGAGGAAACTTCAGACTTTATGAAAAGAATGAGAAGCAGGGAATGAGAACAGAACAGTAAGCAGATATAATATGGCATTTGTACAGCAAGTAGATATTAGGCTCAGACGTATATAGCTATAACCTTTCACCGTATAAATGGCTACATAAATCCTGAAAAGATATCAGAGAGCTTTTTTGGGGGGGTTTAACGACACTTTCCACAGCCAAGGTCACCTCGTGTCGGACAGTTTTTCAGGTGGAGAAAGCCGGAGTACCCGGAGAGAACCACCGAGCAACTGCCAGACTCCCCAACGTACTAACTCCACACAATCAGGGTTAGCATTGGTTGAAGACAAGTGAACACTGGACGTGCAGTACGCCGTAGTACACAACGCCACCGTGCCCCAACTTGGTCAGTTGGGATTAAGTGTCTTGCCCAAGGACCCAACGCAGTAGCCGCAGGTGGGACTTGAACAGATCATCTCTCGGCTTGCAGCCTGCATCACTACCTACTGAGCCACCGCGCACCAGAAGTCTTTATGAAAATAATATAAATGGATATTGAGGCAAAAGATGAAATTACTTACAACTCATTTGGGATCACTTTAGGGACAAGGCGCCTAGGAGCGAAATTGTCGGGCTTTTTTTCATTTGTGTGGTGAGGATGTTATGAGAGGACGAAATACAGAATGACTTATGCAAGACAATGAACTGCATGTTTTCTATGTGAAATGTAATAAATAAGGGGTAATAATAAAATGTACATAAACTGCAGAAAATAATAAATTCCACAACTCTTGAATGGCCGATGCTTTTCTTGCAGAGTATACGTGTAAAAACATTAAATATTGTAAATATTTAGCTGTTCAATGAAGCTCGAAACGTAGAGGAGCACCGTTTCGTTCTACAAGAATAAATAAAACTTTTAAAATGAAGGATGCAAACATCAACAATGAGGGAAGTATTTTGTCAATTCAACTGTTGAATAATAATAATCTCTGGGGTTAAAGGTAAAATTATGTTACATTTTTGTTCTAACTCTTTCTACCAAATTATGCAGACTGCTTTTGAAAAAGAACATTAAAAATAAGCGTTTAATTGTTTCTTTTGTGTTGTTGTAAAAGCTACAGGCAGAGAGTTCTGTCTCTGACAATATTATCTCAAAATGTTTCAAACTGGTTTTCGAACATTCTCTCTAGAATTTTAAACTGTATGGATTGCAAATTTGTATCAGTATCAGTATGTCAGTGACACCTGTTTCACCTTTTTGGGGTCTCGAGCTGATATGAAGCTTCCTCGGGCTGATATCCCGATGTGAAACTAACCCAGTAATAATCTGGAAGTATCCTGTATTGAACTAGCAATATAATACATGTTTCCAAAGTCAATCCTAGAACGCACACAGGCAAGGAAGGACAGAGGGATATATTATACAATGCAACATAAGACCATTTAGATGTAAAGACAATTAAAATAGAGCACCAAATGTGTATCAGAAAGGCGATATCACGTATCACCAAGCTGAGAATTCGAGATATGAATGAATGAAACGTTAGTGAATGAAACTGTATTTGCCGCATATATAAGCAATTCACAAAACAAATAACAAAGTAACTTTTCACTGCATAGAAATGGCATAGCCGAACCCAGGTGGGTTCATATTCACTCGACCCAGTCGATTTGGGTTGATTTTTATCCTAACCGATTTGAGACTACCCCTGTTATATACTAACAAAAGGACATCAAAGTCCTTTCACTGTCTTTTCTCTAGGTTTTGTCTTGATAAAATAATAAAAAAATACTTCCTCTGCACGGGCTGGAGACATTTCTTGCTAAAGTCATACCGGTTTAATAGATTAATAGTTTGAAAGAAGAAATAATATGTTTAAAAGATAAGACCCCTTTATATAAAAATGTAATCGCGACAAGAGAGACTGGAACAAGGGATGATGAATACCCCCAAAACTTATTGTTTGATGGTTTATAGGTTTACAAGTAGAACACAGGGGAGGATTATGTGTAGTCGGTAGACATGCATAGTCTACACGGTAGCCAATAAACAGCAAATGTACTTCTTGGGTCGTTAACTTACGTTTTATTATATACATGTTATTGATACAGACACGGTGTCGGTGATAAAATCTCTCCTGCAATATCCAATGGAGTGTGATACTGCCGATACTGACAGAACACATGGAGTGTAATTCTGAAAAAATTGAAAACGAGGTTGGTTGAGAATTATGTCATCTTCCACCTCGCGTTATCAAATGTGCTCTCTAAACCCACAAACCACCTATTAATTAAGATGTTTTACATCTTATTCGTTGTAATAATACATCAGATAATTTGTCAGCGAATATTGTCGAACCTTTATTAGATTTGTGCCAGATTTACCGACAGGATGAGGTAGATCAAGCCCACCCAGTTCGTAATGAAGATAAAGAACATGTGGTAGCAGCAACTACAACAAGAAGTTTGTCGTCTGCTTCTGTCCAAAATGGATTTGACTGGCCCCGAAATCGAGACGCTAATAACAGCGCAGTATATGATAAAAAGACCATGAGGACAATGAAGTTTTCTGACTGCTGTATCGCATCTCTTTGAGGACCTTTACCAAGCAGCATCACACTCGTCGGCACATGACGTATCCCATTTCCACCTTACTCAATGCAATATACTCAATATGACTCTCTCCTCCCAAAATAAGACCCATCTGCTCATGTTAGTACCTCTGTTGTTAACGATCAAGTCATAGTTCTAATGCGAAAGCCGTGCCACTTAACAGAGGTTGAAACAAGGCTGCAACGGAATAATTTTAGGGGCGTGAAAAGACAGGACCCGGAACCCAGACCTTGCGCTGCCACAGGTGCCGTTGCCCAACTGGGTTCTTCAGTGATGCCAGAGATACAATGTAGGTCTGCAGTCCAAATTATATATAATGAGGGAATTGAACATGTTGGTATCGAATGTGCCCGGGTAGCAAAGGAACGTAAGAAATGATAACAGTTCTAAAAAATGTGGTCGTGATACGTAAATGTACACTCTAAAATACGTTGGGTTAAAAATTAACTCAAGTCAACTGGGTTGATTGATTATGAACCCAGTTGGGTTCATATTCACTCAAAATTGTTGATTTGGTTGAATTTTAACCCAATGGATTTAGAGTGTAAGTAAACAAATTACCACAGTTTTAATACGATAAAGAAACAAATAATTGAGGTCGGGCCAGTTTTCAATTTTCAGTACAGGCATCACAAGGCTTGCTAACCATCTCAGATTGCTCAAACAACTAGAATTCCATTGAGCACAAAAGCCATGGAGTAATTACTCGAAAGACTGGCTCCTCTTACGAGGCTTATGCTCATCCGGGTAGTGGATGATACTTATCGGAGGATATTTATTTAAAGGGCGATGGAGCCGAAGGCTCCCGAGCGAGACGTCGGCGATAGCGATGTCGAGCGAAATCGTCCTTTATATTGTTTTCACAGATTTTTTTTAAGGACGAAGGCGCCGCAGGCGCCCGAGTTGAGACGGAGGCGAAGCCGACGTCGAAACTCGTGAGTCCTTTATACTAATTTCACACTATTTTTAACGTAGGAAGTAGTTAACGAGATGAGACTTCACGAGAATGACTCTGGCTGATTAAACTTTTAGGGATTTTTCCCAAAGGAACCGGGGACATATAAGGTTACATTTTTTCAAGGATACTCGGTCGCTAGAACAAGTGATGGCTCTCCACCATTCCTTTCACCCTCATAGGGTCAAGGGACCCCTATATATTGAGTGTGTGTGTGTGTGTGGGGGGGGGGGGGGGGGGGGGGGGGGTGAGGTTAATGGGTCACTGATTATGTCGCGTGACGACCATAGCAAGTAAAGCACGCCCCTAGCAACGGGCAAACTACTGGGCCAATTTTGACCAATTTTGATACATGGACCCAACATGCATTGCAAACGAAAACAGACAGGTCAATGGTGTCGCCACGTGACTTCCCTAGCAACCACAGCGTCCCCTTAGCAACGGGCTAACTACTGGGCCGATTTTGACCAAATTCGGTATGCGGACCCAAAATGCATTGCAAATAAAAATAGACAGATCAATGTTGACGTCTCGTGACTTCCCTAGCAACCAGAGTGCGCCCTTAGCAACGGGCTAACTACTGGGCTGGTTTGGACCAAATTCGGTATACGGACCCAAAATGCATTGCAAATGAAAACAGACAGATCAATCATGACGTCACGTGACTTCCATAGCAACCAGAGCGCCCCTTAGCAACGGGCTAACTACTGGGCCGATTTTGACCAAATTCGGTATACGGACCCAAAATTCATTGCAAATGAAAACAGACAGATCAATGTTGACGTCACATGACTTCCCTAGCAACCAGAACGCCCCTTAGCAACGGGCTAACTACTGGACCGATTTAGACCAAATTCGGTGTACTGACTCAAAATGCGTTGCAAATGAAAACAGATAGGTCGATGTTGACGTCACGTGACTTCCCTAGCAACCAGAGCGCCACCTTAGCAACGGGCTAACTATTGGGCCGACTTTGACCAAATTCGGTATACGGATCCAAAATTTATTGCAAATAAAAACGTACAGGTCAATGTTGACGTCACGTGACTTCCCTAGCAACCAGAGCTCCCCCTTAGTAACGGGCTAACTACTGGCCCGATTTTGACCAAATTCGGTATACGGACCCCAAATGCTTTGCAAATGAAAACAGACAGATAAATGTTGACGTCACGTGACTTCCCCAGCAACCAGAGCGCCACCTTAGCAACGGGCTAACTACTAGGCCGATTTTGACCAAATTCGGTATACGGACCCAAAATGTATTGCAAATAAAAACATGCAGGTCAATATTGACATCACGTGACTTCCCTAGCAGCCAGAGCTTCCCCTTAGTAACGGGCTAACTACTGGACCGATTTTGACCAAATTCGGTATACGGACCCAAAATGTTTTGCAAATGAAAACAGACAGATCAATGTTGACGTCACGTGACTTCCCTAGCAACCAGAACGCCCCCTTAGCAACGGGCCGATTTTGATAAAATTCGGTATTCGGACCCAAAATGCATTGCAAATGAAAACAGATAGGTCAATGTTGACGTCACGTGACTTCCCTAAAAACCAGAGCGCCACCTTAGCAACGGGCTAACTACTGGACCGATTTTGACCAAATTCGGTATACGGACCCAAAATGTATTGCGAATAAAAACATACAGGTCAATGTTGACGTCACGTCTTTTCAGTAAAACTACATTGGCATATTTTTATCGTCCTTTTTTGCACAGCACTGCTGTATGTTCTTGTTTATCGACGGTTTTTTGCGAGACGTGATTGGCCGAGACTTCATAGTGAATCAAGGATTATTCAAAGAAGCTCAGGTCCGAAGTATAGCCTTTAAAAGATTTCTTGGAAACTATGTTTACAAAATGTTAATAAAGGCATGGGGTGTCTTGTGGTTAAGGCAAAAATAAAACGAGGGTTAACGTCGCGCACTCAACAATTTGGAATTATTCACTCGATTGCCCCAAAATATAGTAAGAATCCCATCTATGGCGCCACTGACCATGCCACTTAACTTCCGTAGAAACACGGGACTCCCTAGCAACGGGCAGAATGCTGCGCCGATTTTAACCGAATTTGGTACGTGGACCCACAATTCATTACAAATCGACCTATTGGGTCATTAACCATGTAACAAAACTCCAAAAGCAGCCAACGCAACGTCATAGCAACGTGCAAACTACTGGGCCGGTTTCAACCAAACTTGGTGTATGAAACCATAATGCCTCGAGAATTCAATCTATTGGGCAATTGGCCATGTCACGTAACACCAATAACAACCGGCGCGACTCCCTAGCAACGGGCAAACTGCTGGGCCTATTCAAACCAAATTTAGTATCTGAGCCCATAATGCTTTAGGAAATCGACCCATTGGACAATTTATCATGTCACGTGACATCCATAGTAACCAAATCGACCCCCTAACAACGGAGAAAGTACTAGGCCGATTTTGACCGCATTTAGTATATGGACTCACAATGCATTACAAATTCGACCTGTTAGTTCAATGGTCATGTCACATAGCTCCCATAGCAACCAACGCGACTCCATAGCAACGGGAAAACTACTGGACCGATTTCAACCAAACTTGGGGTATGAAACCATATTGCCTCAGGAATTTGATCTACTGGGCCACTAATCATGTCACATAACACCCATAGCAACCGGTGTCACCCCCGGAGCAACGAGCACACTACTGGGAATATTTTAACCAAATTTGGTACCTGAGCCCATAATGCACTGCGAGATAGACCAATTGGACCATTTATCATGTCACGTGACATCCATAATAACCAGAGCGACTCCCTAGCAACGGGCAGCGAACTGCACCGATTTTGACCGAATTTGGTATGTGGACCCCCAATGTACTACGAATTCGACATATTGGGTCAGTGACCACGTTATATAACTCCCATAGCAACTGACGCGACTCCATAGCAACGAGCAAACTACTGGGCCGATATGAAACCATAATGCCTCGGGAATTCGATCTATTGTGCCATTGGTCATGTCACGTAACACCCATAGCAACCAGCGCGACTCCCTAGCAACGGACAAACTACTGGGCCTATGTTAAGCAAATTTGGTATCTGCGCCTATAATGCTCTGGGACATCGACCCATTCGGCCATTTATCACGTCACGTGATATCCACAGAACCAAAACGACTCCCTAGCAACAGGGAAAGTACTGGCCGATTTTGACCCAATTCGGTATATGGGCACCTGATACATTTGGAATTCGTCATATTAGGGCACTGACAAGGCCACGAGATCCTCATAGCAACCAACGCGACTCCCTAGCAAAGGACAAACTACTGAACCGATTTTAACCAAATTTGGTATTGAACCCATAATACACTAGGAAAATCGACCATGTCACGTGACATCCATAGCCACCAACCCGAGTCCCTAGCAACAGGGAAGGTACTAGGTAGAATTTAGCCAAATTTGATATATGGGCCCATAATACATTTAGAATTCGACCTATTGGATCATCGACTATGTCACGTGACTTCAATAACAACTAACGCGACTCCCTTGCAATTGGCACCACTACACTTGACCAGAAAGTCAGGTTGTCTCCATCGCCAGCACTGTGCTTCTCTAGCAACGGTTAACTAATTGGTAGAGTTTGATGTTATTTCATAGTCATGGACATAGCTGGACCCCAAATTAATTTACCAGTGCAACAATAATGTCACGTGAGTTCCTTTGCAACAGAATTTTGGCCTTAGCAACAGTCTTCTCGTGGGTTTAATTGAAATGAAACTTTATATTTATGCACACAACTTATTCAGAGAGTGACCAAACCACTCGATGATCAAATCACGTAGTCCCGTAGCAATCGCCTGCCCCCTTATATGTTAGCCTAACTAATGGTGGATTTTGGAGTTATTTCAAAGTTAGGACTGTGAGTGGGCCAAAAAAAAAAAACTAACAGTAAGACAACGTCACTTTTTCTCTCCACCCTATTTTCCATTGCAATGGGCGAAATATTTACTCGATTTCTACCAAGTGTTATAGGAACCCCAAGCGGGCCGTAGGCCCGCAAAGGGTTCCACATACCCAGTTAGATAAATGAGTTCCAGAACAGAATTCTCTATAGCCGTCAATGTGATTTTTGAAGTGGACAGTAAATTTCAGTGAAAAAACCACGTAACTTCCGGTGTCGAATTGCCCATGCAATTGCAATTGGCCTGTCCCCCTCTGGGAATCAAATGTTTTTTGTTTCGCCTCAAAGCTTTGCGTGATACATTGGCCTACATATCTACACTTCAGGGGTAACCAGGCCTTCTCAACCGAGAACCGCGACAAATCAGCGGCCGGCCAAAGTGTTACTATTATTACTCGAGTTCTGTCCTTCTGGAGGTTTGTCAATATGCTCAGCTGATGATCTCGTCATTTCAGATCGAACACTCAGTCCTGATTTCGTTGCAGCTTGTCTGCCAGTGATAACCTCAATCGGAAAAAACGTACATATAACCGATAATATAACTTATATTTGTTGTTATATTGGTGCGATTGTATACAGATATGCATTGACACGTACCTCGTGAAATATCAAGATGAACAGAAACTCAGTTGTTGAATTATCCGAATGTTAAGGTGTTGTAAAAGTAAGGAAAAGTTTGCTTGAAAAAAGGGTATACGGACGTTTCGTCCGCAAGCCGAGTCGTCCGCTTGTCAAGGAAACTATTGTCTGCACATTTTCTACATTTCGAACAAGACACCCACCCCCTACTAACGTGTGACATTTCCTCAGATTAAGCCCAATATTCTCACATATAAAGCCTCCTGATGTTGTATTTATGTTAAGAGTGTGATGTACAACATCATCTTTAAGGTTTGAAACACAAATGATGTCATATCACAAGTTGGAAATGCACATTTTTGGTGCACTCAAGAGACTCACCCACCCCCACATCACGTCATGAAAATTTTTGGTCCCCCCCACCCCCCCCAGGACCCCCTCCCCCTGGAATAATTGCAAAATTATAAGATTATGTTACGGAACTTAATATAACAAGTTTTGATGCATTTCTTAATATAATTATAACACGTTTTGATGCGTTTCTTAATATTATTAATTCCTATAATACTGGTACATTTGCTAATAATTTTGTGATTATTCATTGTAAAGCGCCGGTGATGCTCTTCCAAGAATAATTGCAAAATTATAAGATTATGTTGCAGAATTTAATAAACCATAAATTTTGATGCGTTTCTTAATATAATTAATTCTTATAATACATTTGCTAATAATTTTACTATTATTCATTGTGAAGCGATGGTGCGCCTCGATGAATACTTGCAAAATTATAAGATTATGTTGCAGAACTTAATATAACAAATTTTGTTGCATTTCTTAATATAATTAATTCTTATAATACTTATGCTAATAATTTTGCATTTATTCACTGTAAGGTGCTGGTGGAGCTCTTCAATGAAAAATTGCAAAATTATAAGATTATGTTGTGGAACTTAATATAACGTACATATACTTTAAGAACTTTTACTGTAATAATATAATTTTTATTGGTAATCCATTGAATAAACAGTAATTAAAATTTATTAGCTGGCTGGATAGTTTATTTTGTTCTGACATTTCTGTTTTCAGAATTTCATACACATATATGAAATTTAATGCAAGGAGGTACATTAAGATATATTACAATGGCGGTACATTAAGATATATTACAATAGGTAATATACAATAAATTATACAATAAAATTATTATATAAATAAAAAATGATTCAAAATGCAATACTTGAATACTTTCCCCCAGCGAACGAGTTTCGGACGTGTTGGATATAATTGTAGAGGACGACTTGGGTAAAATTGCAGCGGGTGATTTGGTTAGCAGACGAAATGGGTGTAATTCGAAAAAGTGATACTGATAGGTTGCTTTCAGTCCCGTTAGAAACCAAAACAAAGTAATAATGGTTACTTTTTGGTGCATCTGTATTTCTGAACAGTGCTTTGTAGTTTCAAAAACTAAAAAATGGAAAATAATAACCCTTTTGGATATTTACCGCCATTGAAAATGGTATGTCATCTTTTTGGGGAACTGGGGGAATCTTGAGCCTGGGGAGAACTAGGCCCAGGGAAGAATCATCCAAAAGAAAAGCAGTACACATCTGTTAGGATATTTTAGATATGCTACGATATTCGTTTTAACTCCTGAAAATAATTCTTAAAAAAAATATTAATAGATTGTTCGATATTTATTGAAAAAATATTAATATAATATATCGTCGAGCAATTATCTCTGCTGTAAATTCACATTCAATGTGTTCTGTTATAGGGCCTAATTAACGTATCTCATCTGTTAGAATGATATCCAATCACTTCGGCTCCAAGTCATTTCGTCCTCTGGTCAATTCGACCTCAAAGTCATCTCTGTCCTAGTCACTTTGGTCCCTTGGTCATTTCGGCACCATTTTAAGTGTAGAGATCTATAAAGATCAGTGCATAGTTCATGTTTAGAAATAATGGGTAATTACCTTTATTAAGTAATGTTCAGTTATTTGTATTTACACAGTGTACAGAACAGTTATACATGACATTAAAAATTATCCATGTGTTCAATTTTACATACATTTAAGATGCTATCTGTATAAGTAAGAGAAATTATTTTACTTTGAAATTTTGCAAAGTACCGGAATATGCAGTCATTTATTCATATTGTTATGCACAATCCCATGTCACCTTCCAGTTTGAGGTTCACAGGGTTTCTTTTTCTTTTTTTTTTCTGAAACAACCTTCAAACTGCGATTTTGATACTACCATAAATATGTCCACATTTTCTAAAACACAGAGCAGAATCCTTGTAGTTATGCGCAATTCCTAGTCCCCTTCCAGTTCGATGTCCACGGGGGTCTGATCCCAGTGCCCCACTTCCAAGGCGTACACTCAAACCAAATCACATTACTTACCCTCGCTTCCGGCTCTCATAGATTCATAAGCAAATAAAATTATTCAGGTCACAAGTGATTTCAAATCCCACATAGTCCATGTGCATCTTCGACGTGCTGAAACTTTTCTTTTATTTATTCATCATGAAAGAAAATCTACTAGACATATATCATGTATACCTGAATATCTAATTGAGAGATATATATGTTGAAAAAAAATTAAATAGAAAAATGTTAAAATTCAAACAATATTTGAAAATATTTAAAGAGGCCGAAATGACCTGGTATATTGGGGCTGAATTGACCTGAGGCTGTAATGACTGGGGCCAAAATGACTTGGGGCCAAAGTGACTGGAATTTGCGAGAATTGCATCCAAACTGTCCTCCAACAATTTGACCCAAACTGGATACTAATCTAACCCAAACCATCCTTTGGCAATTTGCCTCAAACTGTTCTCCAGAATAGGGACACATGATTCTTATTGATTTATTTATTGGGGTTTAATGACACTTCGATAGCCAGGGTCACTTCATGTTGGACAGTTTTACAGGTGGGAAAAGCCAGAGAGAACCACAGAGCAATTACAAACATCTAACGTACAAACAGTACACACACTGGGTTAGCATTGGTTGAAGACAAGTGTACGATTGACATGCAGTATGCCTTGCTACGCAATGGCACTACGTGGGCAGTGGGAATGAAGTGTATTGCCCAAGGAAACAAAGTGGTTGCCACAGGTGGTATTTGATAGAGGACCCTTTGGCTTGGAGCCTTCACCTCTAAATACTGAGCCCTTTAACCTTCAAAACTGTATAGTACCAGCTAAAACATTCTGTAGAATGACCACATGAAAGTTTCACAAGTACATTGTTTCATTATTAGTTTGTGATATTTGTTTTTGCTGTACCGTGGAACCCTGTTAATTGAAGAGCCACTTTGCCAATAACATTATTCAATTAGCAGGAGTATTCAATTAACAGGGATTGTGTCACTTTCCTGTATTCCAGAGATAAACTTAGCATTTATTCTATTATATTTTGTTTGACAGAGCTCCATGAGCTCTGGCAAACAAGATATAATAGATTAAATGCCTGTATTGAATGTACTGAGGCCAAATTGGTCTATAACCAAAGGAAAACTGGGAAGAGTCAGGGCAATTTCTCAACATGTTACAAGATTTTTTATTCAATTAACAGGAGATTACTCTATAACCTATATTCAATTACCAGGTCAAATTTGTACTGGAGGTAAATGGTTTTGTGTTGGGAAATTATATTCTATTAACAGGGATACAGTTAAAACTAGAAGTCCTAACATGAAATGCGCACAAATAGCACGTCGATTTGCACATTAATCTACGCGTTATGACCATAGTAAGACTATCATATTCTGTACATATGGCCTGTGCACAAGCAATGTTTCAGCCAATGGACCTCCGGGTAACCCGGAGGTCCATTGGCAGAAACATTGCCTGTGTTTACTATGAGTAATCAGGAGAACCTGCCGTGCTTTGGATGCCATTCGATATGGCAATTGCACGCAATTCCTACGCGCAATTAAGCCTAGATAAGCGCACAATTCGGGACAGGACTTCTAGTTCAACTGTATACAATTAAGATATATCCAATTAAGTGGGCACGACTTGTACAGAAATTAGTGCAATCAGTTTTTCGTACAGAACTTCTGTATGAAAGTTCTGATTTGAACAAATTTTTGTATGAATGTTTAGTAACATGGAGTACATCACATATAATACAGGTTTTTTTCTCGTGCTGAAATTATGCAAATTAGATGAACTTTAATTTATTCAGTGCTACTTACATGTATACCCAGTAAGTGCACATGCCAATACGGCTCGGGCTAGGCTGTATTTATGAACTGATCTTCATGAAACTTCTTGGGTACCTTTGCTATCACCTTGGGATGAGAATGAGTGTTTTTGGGTGCGGTCCAAAATTCAATATGGCTACCAGTGGTCATTTTGTACCGAAATTAGGTACAATCAGTTTTTTGTACATAACTTCTATACAACTTGGGCTAGAGGCCGTAATTATGAATCAATCTTTACAAAATTTCTTGGGTACCTTTGTTATCACCATGGGGTTAGAATGAGTGTTTTTGGGGGGAGTCCAAAATTCTAGATGGCCGCCGGCTGCTATTTTGTACTGAAAATGAAATTACTGCAATCAGTTTTTTGTACAGAACTTCTGTATGAAAGTTCTGATTTGAATAAATTTGTGTATGCTTGTTTAGTAACATGGAATACATCACATAAAATACAGGTTTTTTTCTTGTACAGAAATTATGCAAATTAGACAAACTTTGATTTATTCAGTACTACTTATAAACAGTAAGTACACATGTCAATACGGCTCGGGCTAGGGGCTGTAGTTATGAACCGATCTTCACCAAGCTTCTTGAGTACCTTTGTTATCACCTAGGGACGAGAATGAGTGTTTTGGGGTGCGATCCAAAATTCAAGATGGCTGCCAGAGGCCATTTTGTACCAAAATTAGGTCCAATCAGTTTTTTGTACACAACTTCTATACGGCTCAGGCCAGAGCCCGTATTTATGAACCAGTCATTATGAAACGTCTTGGGAACCTTTGTTATCACCGTGGGATGAGAGCGGGTGTTTTTGGGTGCAGTTCGAAATTCAAGATGGCCACTAGCAGCCATTTTGTACCAAAATTAGTGCAATCACTTTTTTGTACAGAACTTCTGTATGAAAGTTCTGATTTGAATAAATTTTTAAATGAATGTTTAGTAACATGGAATACATCACAAAAAATACTGTATAAAACAGGTTTTTTTCTCTTGCAGCAATTACTATAGTTTCCTCCATCCATAAAACTGCCATGGTCACAATAAGCTGTTGTGCAGATAAATGTGACCTTAAACACCAATAAATAAATAATAAAAAGAACACACCACCTCATACCCGTTTAGACTCTCCAGTTGTCATTCACCTTGGTATCCCTCGGTTTGCCTTGGAGTTTAGTATGCCCGCCAGGAAAGGAGTGATTTCTTTTTCTAAAAGAGCAAAACAAGAAACAGTAATTTTTAACAGGTAGTAACGAAATAATGTTCATGAAGCGCACAATTTTATCTTAGTTAATAGCTGAAAAAATGCAGGGTGATATATGTAAATCTTATTTTATTACTGGCACCAGGTACTGGTAATGAAAATTGCTGTTTGTCATCAATTTCTGACAAAGCACATTATACTATTCCAATATGTTAGGGACTGGACATAAGCGCACAATTTGATGTTGGTTTACCACTATATACTGGTGCTTAGCCAGGAAATCTAAGTTACATGTAGGGGCAAGAGTAATATCTAGTGGGAGTGGGGCCGGGTAATAAAGAATATGATGCACAGAATCACCTGAACCACATAGCAGTGAGATAGGGGCGAGGACAAGAGGGTGTGTGACCCTCTCATCAGTGGAGGGGTCGGTTGCACCCCCCCCCCCACCCCCCCAAAAAAATTTGAAATTCAAGACAGTAAAACACAATTACCTTGACTCTGTGTCCATTTGTGTCCATAATAAGTTGCGAACAAGCATAAATATCTAGATATTAAAATGTCTTTTGGGATGTTCATTATATGGGTTAACAGGAGAGAGGGGTGGGGGCATGAATGAAATTGGGGACCGAATATTCTCAGAAAAAGTATGAGGGCTGAATCTTCCTGTGACTGAATATTCATGAACCCCTTTTTTCAAACTAAATTAGACCATTACTTATAAAGCACCATAACTAAGGCAAAAACAATACTATGAAATTTACAAGTCTGAAATTCTATAAATTCCAAATAAATTTACACAAATTATATATCAAAATGAAGGATGTGGTGTATAGAACCCCAAAAGTATGTGTGCACCTCACGCACTGACACACAGTCGACATCAGACATCAGCGGTTCCTGAAAGTGTGCTATCGGTACCATATTTGTACCATAACTGATAATAATAAAATAATATTTCATCAGAACAACAAACACAGGAATTCAAAATGCAGCCTCAAGGCAGCATGGTGGTGAATGCCAACACTGCCCCATTGTCCGTGAAAGGAGGAGTTCTTTACAAATAGGTTTTTGTTTTGTGATACTCTGGATACTCTCCATTTTTAGCTCAACTTTGACAAAGTCAAATTTAAGGTTATGTCATGGCCCATTGTCTGTCTGTTCGGGAACAGCAATTCAATACGGCTCGGGCTAGAGGCTGTATTTATGAACCGATCTTTACGAAACTTCTTGGGTACCTTTGTTATCACGTGGGACGAGAACGAGTGTTTTTGGGTGCGGTCCAAAATTCAAGATAGCGTCCAGCAGCCATTTTGTACAGAAATTAGTGCAATCAGCATTTTTGTACAGAACTTCTGTATGAAAGGTCTGATTTGAATAAATTTTTGTATGAATGTTTAGTAACATGGAGTACATCACATATAATACAGGTTTTTTTCTCGTTGTGAAATTATGCAAATTAGATGAACTTTAATTTATTCAGTGCTACTTACATGTTTACCCAGTAAGTGCACATGTCAATACGGCTCGGGCTTGGCTGTACAGTATTTAAGAACTGATCTTCATGAAACTTCTTGGGTACCTCTGTTATCACCTTGGGATGAGAATGAGTGTTTTTGGGTGCAGTCCAAAATTCAAGATGGCTACCAGTGGCCATTTTGTACTGAAATTAGGTACAATCAGTTTTTTTGTACAGAACTTTTATACAACTTGGGCTACATGTAGATGGGCTAGAGGCCGTATTTATGAACCGATCTTTACGAAATTTCTTGGGTACCTTTATCACCATGATGTTAGAATGAGTGTTTTTTTTTTTTGGGGGGGGGGGGGGGCGGTCCAAAATTCTAGATGGCCGCCGGCAGCTATTTTGTACTGAAATTACTGCAATCAGTTTTTTGTACAGAACTTCTGTATGAAAGTTCTGATTTGAATAAATTTTTGTATGATTGTTTAGTAACATGGAATACATCACATAAAATACAGGATTTTTTCTTGTACAGAAATTATGCAAATTAGATGAACTTTGATTTATTCAGTGCTACTTATACACAGTAAGTACACATGTCAATACGGATCGGGCTAGGGGCTGTATTTATGAACGGATCTTCACCAAGCTTCTTGGGTACCTTTGTTATCACCTAGGGACGAGAACGAGTGTTTTGGGGTGCGATCCAAAATTCAAGATGGCTGCCAGTGGCCATTTTGTACCAAAATTAGGTCCAATCAGTTTTTTGTACACAACTTCTATACGGCTCAGGCTAGAGGCCGTATTTATGAACCGATCTTTACGAAACTTCTTGGGTACATTTGTTATCACCGTGGGATGAGAGCGAGTGTTTTTGTGTGCAGTTCGAAATTCAAGATGGCCACTAGCAGCCAATTTGTACTAAAATTAGTGCGATCAGTTTTTTGTACAGAACTTCTGTATGAAAGTTCTGATTTGAATAAATTTTTGTATGAATGTTTAGTAACATGGAATACAGTTAAAACTAAAAGTCCTGTCCTGAAATGCACACAAATAGCATGTCGATATGCGTGTTAATCTACGCGATATGACCATAGTAAGGCAATCAAATTCTGTAAATATGGCCTGTGCACAAGCAATGTTTCAGCCAATGGACCTCCAGGTAACCCGGAGGTCCATTGGCAGAAACAGTGCCCGTGTTTGCTATAAGTAACCAGGAGAACCTGCCGTGCTTTGGATGCCATTCGATATGACAATTGCGCGCAATTCATATGCGCAATTAAGCCTAGATAAGCGCACAGTTCATTCATATGCGCAATTAAGCCTAGATAAGCGCACAGCAAGGTATGCTGTGTACTAAGGCATACAGCATGTTCTTGGTGCACCTGTCTTCGAACAAGGCTAACCGTGCTTGTGTAGTATGTTAGGGAGTTCACAGTTGCTTGCCATTGCTCAGTGGTTCTCCTGGGTACTATAGTTTCCTCCATCCATAAAACTGCCAGGATCACAATAAGCTGTTGTGCAGATAAATGTGACCTTAAACACCAATAAATAAATAATGAAAAGAACACACCACCTCATACCCGTTTCTCTCCTGTTTTCCTTCACCTTGGTATCCCTCAGTTGCCTCGGTGTTTAGTATGCCCGCGAGAAAAGGAGTGATTTCTTTTTCTATAAGAGCAAAACAAGAAATGGTAATTTTTAACAGGTAGTAACGAAATAATTTTCATGAAGCACACAATTTTGTGTTAGTTAATAGCTTAAAAAAATGCAGGGTGATATTTGCAAACTCTTATTTTATTACTGGCACCAGGTACTGGTAATGAAAATTGTTGTTTGTCATCAATACTTGATAAAGTTTCTGACAAAGCTCATTATACTATTCCAATATGTTAGCTACAGTACATAAGCACACAATTTGATGTTAGTTTACCATTATGCTGGTGATAAGCCAGGATATCTAAGTTACATGTAGGGGCAAGAGTAATACATGTATCTAGTGGGAGTCATAAAGAATATGATGCACAGAATCACCTGAGCCACATAGCAGTGAGATAGGGGTGAGGACAAGAGGGTGTGTGACCCTCTCATCAGTGGAGGGGTCTGGTGCACCCCCCCCCCCCAAAAAAAAAAAACAAAACAAAAAAAAACAACAAAATTTGAAATTCAAGACAGTAAAAAGCAATTACCTTGACTCTGTGCTGCTGTGTACTGGTCACTTTTTGTGGGTGGGCAATATTTCTGCGGATGCAATGATATTAGTTTTCAAACATTGATTACAGCAATAATCATCAAAAATTTAATTAATGAACCACAGGATACAATTCAGTGCTTCATTAATTAAAATTTTATTGATGATGATTTTCTATTACCTGGAAAAAACATGCATAGACATCATGCACTGCCCATGCAAGGATTATGACCAGCAACTGTACTGGATGTCTGTGTCACTGCTATGAGCAGGGACTAATCTAAATGTGTGGGTGTGTTTACAAATATTCATATTTTTTAACACCTGATAACAAAGTAATATAAATTTATAAACAACCACACAATTGACTTTTAATTACAATACTCCTAATTCATACTAAACATATATGAATGTTTATTAATTTTGTGGAATTTTTACACTGTGTATGAAGCTTATTTGGGCCTGTATGTTTGTTAAAATTGCCCTTCCACTACGGAGGACTTTTTGAAATCAGTCTACACTGGATTGTGTGGTATTCCTTTGTGTAAGACAGTGTATTCATTGTAATAATATTCATGCATAAGTTCATGTTCTTGGTTTGTTTTAAGCCTCATAATCTACAGAATAGCTTGGATGGAGGTGTATTCCATCACTTGAGTGCAAGAAGGCTTTGCAATGCTACATGTATAGCATAAACCTTGTTGCACTCCAGGGACAAATTTATCAATTTTAATAACATGGGTAAAATATCGGACATGAACCGTTTCATTTTTTTTTTTTAGCTCACTTCGACAAAGTCAAGCAGGGCTTATCTAATCACTCTCCATCCATTGTCCATCCATCTGTCATCCATCAACACCATGTTTTGGTCAATTCAAGTTAAAGTTTGTGTGAGTAATGGTACCAAATGGGTATTACATTTTTGTTTAACTCAACATGCCCAGCCCCATAGGGAGGGGGTGGGGTAAAATGCTCCGAAAATATTTTAAAAATCTTATGAACCAGTGGGTACAGTGACTTTATATTCGTTATGAAACTACCTTTTGAGGTGTAGAATCACGCTTGTTCAAACGTACTTTGTGAAGCAATATTTGGCTTTGTAATGGCAGTGGTTAGATTTTTGGTACCACCCAAAATTTCTATTTTCCGAACCGATGGTCCGATTTGAATGAAATTCAGTATCGTGGTATTATTGGGTCATAAGTACTTACCTCATGCAAAAAAAACCCCTGCATCCCCATGGGAACCCCAGGAGCAAAAAATAGAAATGTTTTCAAACTCCCATGTTTCCCAAACCACTTGGAACAGAGAACTGTTATGTGGTATGAAGCATCCTTAGGACCAGTAGAATTGAATGGTAAAAAAAATGCCCTCTGTTGTTGTTAGAGAGTTCTGCAGAGGGCATCAGAATAATGTTGGTGCAGCATTTTTGCAAACATTTTAGAAAATCTTTTCTCAAGAACCAATGTTCAGAATCTTTTGATATTTGGTATACAGCATCCATAGAGGGGTCAGATACAAGTTTGTTAAAATGAAGCACATTCGTTTATATTTGGACTCAATGCAGGAGCCCAAATTTTATGGGTAATTTTCTTTAAAAATATTCTTCAGAACCACGAGTCAGAATTTTTTAATGTTTGGTACCCTCATTGTTACGATGGTCAGATTCAAGATTGTTCAAACCAAGTCCCTATGTTAATATTTGGACTTCCTTTGGTAGCCCAAATTTAACTTAGGGCTGTATGGGGAAGTTTTTTTTAAAAAATCTTCTTCAGATCCACCAGTCAGAATGCTTTCGTAGTTGGTATACAACATCTCTAAGGGGGGAGGGGTGGGGGTGGGGGTGAGATTCAAGTTTGTTCAAATCGGGTCTGTAGGTTAAAGTTTGGGCTCACTATGGTAGCCCAAATTTTAACTTTGTGCAATATGAGGAAATTTCTTTAAAATTTTGTTCTTCAGATCCACCAGTCAGAATGCTTTCATATTTGGTATACAGCATCTCTAAGGAGATCAGATTCAACTTTGTTCAAATCGAGTGCCTGGGTTGATATTTGAGCTCCCTATGGGAGCCGGAATTGGCCAAGTAGCTGAAGAATTAGACATTTTTTATTCAGTACCCTCAAGAGGTGAAGAGTAATCTACATAGGTTGTATCAAGGTGCTTGAGAGGGGAGCTCCACATTTTACATCATAATCAACAAAAGAAAAGGCATGATGCTTGGACTGTTTTTGTCACCCCTGAGGGGCTCAAAGATTTGCAGTGTATACTATGGAGATGGATTGCTTAATGTAGATTCATTCTTGGACTCTTATATCGTGTTCTGTTCTCTGTTTATATCGTGTTCTGTTCAAGGTGAGCGCTTCAGGCCTTGTGGGGCCTCTTGTTTATTTATTTATTTATTTATTTATTGAGTTTTAACAACACTTTCGAAAGCCAGCAGCTACAAGTGTCTTCTCTCCTTGAACCAAGCATCTCGCCCAACTGCAGCACTCATGGTCCACTGAGTTTTTAGCTCACCTGACTTTCAGTCAGGGTGAGGTGTAGTGATCACTTGCCGTCTGTCGTGCGTCGTCCGTGAACATGGTGTTTGCGTCTTCTCCTCCAAAACTGCTGAACTGATTAATCATTTAAGTGAAATGTGAGATGCTTGTTTGTTATGACATTGCATTTTGATTTTGCTTAAATCAAGTTGCCCTGCCCCCAGTAGGGCCATGCCCCAAAATTTTGCCTAAATCTTAAAAAAATCTTCTCGTGAACCAGGAGTAGCAGAGATTTGATATGTGGTGTGCTGCTTCCTTTTGAGGTGTAGACTCAGTTTTGTTCAAGAGAAGTTTGTGGGTCTTTATTTGCCTTCATTATTGGAGGGCATGTATTTTTGCCCCGCCCAAAATTTCTGTTTTTCGAACCAAGAGGCTGATTTGAACCAAATTTGATTTTTGGTTTTATTTGATCATACGTAATTAATTTATGCTCCAAAATATTTTCCCATCCCCCCATGGGAACCGCAGGAGCTAAAAATAGAACAAAATTCAAAACGCACATATCTCCAAAACTACATGGCACTGAGAATTCTTATTTGGTGTGAAGCTTCCTTGGGACCAACAGAATGGAATGGTCTAAGTAAATTTCTGTCAGGCCAATCATGGGGTACTTTTTCGTGACTTTGAAAAAATGCTTAGTCAGCATTCTTTAACACTGTGGGTAATGAAGAAAGCATTTAAGACTCTTCTTCACCCAATTCACTCCTCCAAAACCTTTCAGATTTCACATATACCATCTTTGCAAGATGTTTTTACACGTTTATTGAAATCAAATCCCTGGGTCCATATTTGGCCTCTATGGGAGTCCAAATGTTGAAATTAGTGCAGTATGAGGAATATTCTTTAAAAATCTGTTTCTTCAGACCCACCAATCAGAATCTTTTGATATTTGCTATGCACCATCATTAGGCAGGTGAGATTTAAGTTTCTTCAAGCCAAGCCTATATTTTGGCTCACCAGGGTTTTGCAAATTGCGAGAACGGTGATTTCATTCCTGTGATGTTCTTGAAAATGCTTAAGAAGATCCATATTTACCATTCCCCCAAAATTATAAGCATTTTTTCATCCGATAAAATTTAATAAAATTAAATTAATTTTAGAGCTGAAACGATTAAAGGGTTTTCGTGATTGATTAATCGCATGGGTTAACCTTGGTTAACCGATTAATCAGTTGCCCCAATAGGTAGCTGAATAATTGCTGTACCATTGACCATTTATATAATTAAAACTTTACTCAGCATAATGGACAAAACCGGGCAGCGCCATATACAAACATGTCCATTCAAATTTTATTATATTTTCAATTTTTTGTCTCAAAGCATAGCTTATGACCCCTCATTGGAACAAGCTCATTGAACTTGTTCCAATAGGGGGGGAGGGGGGGGGCATACGCTATGTTTTTGAGACAAACATTGAAAATCTTTAGTAATTCAAGAATTTCTTGTGCAAGTATCGTCTGCTGCCTGCATTTGGTGAAGGGTTGAGAATGACCGTTTTCAGCTACTGATACAGTATAATGAGCATGCAAGTGAATAAGTATTTTGGCACGTAACTGGCATGCATTTCTCTGTCTCATGCAATTGATGTGAGCCAATGTGACAATGTTTGCCTGTTTTGGAGCAAGTTTGTTCCATAGTTAACCCATACAGGGTATTTTTTGTTTTTAAAAATTTGATTAACAGTTTCCATCTTGGTTTCAAAAAGTGATGATAAATAGTGAATATAAGCTTACCCAACATGAAAGAAAAACGGTTAGCAATTGGACATTTTTGTATAGCATTTTGCGATGTGAATCCAGCCATCAAATACCCTGCCATATAGTACCGTACTTCAAAAGTAACGGTTAACCAATCAATTACTTTTTTTTATCAATCAAGATATTGATCATTGGTTAGTCGATTAATCGGTGTGAGCCAGTGTGAGATTCAAGTTTGTTTACGCCAAGTCCCTGGGTTCATATTTGGGCTCACTGTGGGAGATTCAAGTTTGTTTACGCCAAGTCCCTGGGTTCATATTTGGGCTCACTGTGGGAGCCTGAATTATAACTTAGTTCAAAATGAGGAATATTCTTCAAAAGTATTCTTCACATTCAGCAGTCAGAATGTTTTGATATATACAGTATCCTTAGGGAGGTGAGATATAAGTTTGTTAAAGCCAAGTCCCTGGGTTCATATTTGGTCTTCCTGTAGGAGCCCGAATTGTACCAAAATTTCTATTTTCCAAATTGAGAGGCTGATTTGAAGCAAACTTGATATGATCATATGATGGGCTTATTGGGTCGTAAGTACCTAATTTATGCCAAAACATTTTCCTGTGGCCCTGTGGGAACTGCAGGATCTAAATATAGAAAAAATTTAAAACGCCCATATCTTCAAAACTACATGGCACTGAGAATTTTTATTTTGTGTGACGCTTCCTTACGAACAGCCAAAAAGAATGGTCAAAAAAAAAAATTGCCATCAGTTTTATCATAGGGAAGTTTTCCAGGATACAAATTCATACAATAATATTTGATGCCAAACACTAACTATAGGTATAATCATCAAAAAATTAAATAATGAAGCACCAGGTACAAACCGATGCTTCATCAATTAAAATTTTGTAGATGATGATTTTTATTGACTGGTAAATGCATGAGTGGACATCACTGCCCACGCATGTACTACAACCCGTCCACGGCGACTGTACTGTAACTTGTCCTCTTTGTGAACATATTTTCTACAATTTCACTCCTTTTGACAGAATGCATGCCTGTGGGGATTAAAACCAAAATAGTGAAAGTGCACTTGTGGATATTTGCAGCACAAGCACAGCACTAATGAATCAATATTTGATGATTTTAGAAATTTTAACAGTGTCATGAGACACCACAGTAGCAGGTACTGGTCATTCTGTTGGAAAAAATCACTGTTTTATGACTCGAGGTGCCTTAACTGAGAAAACTTAGGCTTTTTCTTACAAAGATTGCAGAATATCAAACACAATGTGAAATGTGTTCAGAAGCAAGAATGTGATTAAAAAATAATGGGAAATTCATGTCACCATCAATTTATTTATAAATTAATAAAGTTTTTTAGCTCACCTGAGCAAAGCTCAGTGGGAGCTTTACTGATCACATTCTGTCCGCCGTCCGTCTGGCGTTAACTTTACATTATTCAAATGTTGGGTAAATGTTTATTACCTAATGCCAATTCAGATTTGTTCAAATGAAGTTGCCTCCTTCTCCTGGGTGGTGCCATGCCCCCAAGGGGCACCAAAATCTTCTCATCAACCAGCAGTAGCAGAGACTTGATATATGGTATGCAGCTTCCTTTTAAGGTGTAGACTTGGATTTCTTTAAGCGAAGTTTGATGAGCTATATTTGGCGTCGTTATGGGAGGGGCAAAATTTTTGGCCCTGCCCAAAATTTCTATTTTCCGAACCAAGAGGCTGATTTGAATCAAATTTTATGTGAGGGCTTATTGGGTCATAAGTACCTAATTTATGCCAAATTTTCTTTTTCTGTAGCCCCGTGGAAACCACACGAGCTAAAAGTCGAAAAAAGTAAAACGCCATATCTCCAAAACTGCACGGCACTGAGAATTTTTATTTGGTGTGAAGCTTCCTTATGACCAACAGAAAGGATTGGTCCAAAAAATTGCCATCGGTTTTATCATAGGGTACAGTTTCGGGACTTTGAAAACATTTTTTAACACTGTAGGCAATGGGAAAAACATTAAAAAATCTTCTTCTCTAGATCCAGCAGGCAGAATCTTTCGATATATGGTATGCAACATTGTAGGGTGGATCTGATTCAAGTTTGTTCAAATCCGCCCCCCTGGGTTTATATTCAAACTTAGTGCATTTCAGGCAAATTTCTTAAAAAATCTTCTTCACCAGAAGATTCAGCTGGCAGAATCTTCTGATATTTGGTATGCAACATTGTGGGGTGGATCTGATTCAAGTTTGTTCAAATCGGCCCCCTGGATTCATATTTGGGCTCACTATAGAAGCATTTCAGGCAAATTTCTTTAAAAATATTCTTCTCCAGATCCAGCAGGCAGAATCTTTTGATATTTGGTATGCGACATTGTGGGGTGGATCTGATTCAAGTTTGTTCAAATCAGCCCCCTGGATTCATATGTGGGCTCACTATAGAAGCCCGAATTCGAACTTAATGCATTTCAGGCAAATTTCTTAAAAAATCTTCTTCTCCAGATCCAGCAGGCAGAATCTTTTGATATTTGATATGCAACATTGTGGGGTGGATCTGATTCAAGTTTGTTCAAATCAGCCCCCTGGGTTCATATTTGGGCTCAGTATAGGAGCCCAAATTCGAACTTAGTGCATTTCAGGCAAATTTCTTTGAAAATCTTCTTCTCAAGATCCAGCAGCAGAATCTTTTGATATTGGGTATGCAGCATGCTTAGGGGGTGAGATTCAAGTTGTTCAAGCCAAGTCCCTGGGTTCATATTTGGGCTCACTGTGGTAACCCGAATTATAACTTAGTTCAAAATGAGGAATTTTCTTTAAAAATCTTCTTCAGATCCAGCAGTCGGAAAGTTTCGATATTTGGTATGCAGCATCCTTAGGGGGGTGAGATTCAAGTTTGTTCAAGCTATGTCCCTAGGTCCATATTTGGGCTCACTGTGGGAGCCCGAATGATAACTTACATGTAGTTGAAAATGAGGAATTTTCTTTAAAAATCTTCTTCTTCAGATCCAGCAGTCAGAATGTTTTAATATTTGGTATGCAGCATTCTTAGGGGGGTGAGATTCAAGTTTATTCAAGCCATGCCCCTAGGTCCATATTTGGACTGACTGTGGGAGCTTGAATTGTAACTTAGTTCGAAATGAGGAATTTTCTTAAAAAATCTTCTTCAGATCCAGCAAATGAATGCTGTTGATATTTTTTATGCAGCATCCTTAGGAGGCAAGATTCAAGTTTGTTCAAGTCATGTCCCTAGGTCCATGTTTGGGCTCACTGTGGGAGCTCGAATTGTAACTTAGTTCAAAATGAGGAATTTTCTTTAAAAATCTTCTTCTTCAGATCCAGCAGTTGGAATGTTTTGATATTTGGTGTGCGGCATCCTTAGGGGGGTGAGATTCAAGTTTGTTAAAGCCAAGTCCCTAGGTCCATATTTGGGCTCACTGTGGGAGCTTGAATTGTAACTTAGTTCGAAATGAGGAATTTTTTAAAAAAATCTTCTTCAGGTCCAGCAGATGAATGCTTTTGATATTTTTTATGCAGCATCCTTAGGAGGCTAGATTCAAGTTTGTTCAAGCCATGTCCCTAGGTCCATGTTTGGGCTCACTGTGGGAGCTCGAATTGTAACTTAGTTCAAAATGAGGAATTTTCTTTAAAAATCTTCTTCTTCAGATCCAGCAGTTGAAATGTTTTGATATTTGGTGTGCGGCATCCTTAGGGGGGGGGGGGGGGGGGGGTGAGATTCAAGTTTGTTAAAGCCAAGTCCCTGGGTTCATATATGGGCTCCCTGTGGGAGCCCGAATTATAACTCGGTTCAATATGAGGAATATTCTTTAAAAATCATTTTTTTTAGATCCACTTGTCAGAATCTTTGGATATTTGGTAAAATTTTTCTTAGGAGGAGTAGATGCAACTTGCTGAAATCAATTCTCTGGGTTGATATTTAGGTTACCATGTACAGGTGGGCGCCCTCAGGCCCCCTGGGATCTGTTGTTTTGGGAAAAAATGCATACTGAGAGCTTGAGGGCGGGGGGGGGGGGGTACATCCAGGGCTATAATTTACCTCATTACTACGTAAAAGAATATCTGACATCATTTGTTGAGATAAAATGGCACTTTCTATTGATATTGGTGGATTATATAGCCTCAGCCAGGGCTTATAAGAATCTGAGAATCGATTCCCGTAGAGATCCGTGCAACAAAACCAGTGAGAAACCATGTAGCTTCTCGTAACATTGCTGCTAGGATTCACATGAAAAGAACTGAGTCAGTTTAACCCTTTACCTAACACAAAGGCAGCAAATTAACCAATACAACACTAATATGACCTGAAATATTGTGACACTGGCAATAAAATTTGTACAAATATGGCTGTCATTGGAACCGGCTCTCATCAGCCGGTTCTAGTAACATCCATAATTATTACGCTTGATGAATATTGTTTATTTTTAGCTCACCTGACTGTACGTCAGGGGGCGCTTAAATTCTGACTTTCTGTCTGTCGACCATCAGTCCATCCTGTCCGGCGTGAACTTTACATTACTAACCTCTCCTCATAAACAACTGAGCCGAATTGAACCAAATTTGATATTCATGTTCCTTATCATATATGAATTCCAGTTTGTTCAAATAATGTTGCCACACCCACAGGGAGCCCCAAGCATTTCTCTGATAGCATGCATAAATTGTTTTCCAAAATTGAAAAAAAATCTTCTCCAGAACCATGTATAAGAATCTTTTGATACTTGGTATACAGCATCTCTAGGGGTGGGAGGGATAGGTTCAGGTTTGTTCAAATCAAGTCCCTGAGTTGATATTTGGACTCCCTATGGGCACCCAAATATCAACAGTGCAGCATGAGGAAATTTCTTTGAAAACCTCCTTCAGATCCACCAGTCAGAATGCTTTCATATTTGGAATGCAACATTTCTAGTGGGGTGGGGGGGGGGGGGGCAGGGGGGAGGGTAGATTGAAGTTTGTTTGAATCGGGTCTCTGGGTTAATATTTGGTCTATATATTGAAGCCCAAAGTTTAACTCAGTGCAGTATGAGGAAATTTCTTTAAAACTCGTCTTTTTTCAGATCCACAAGTCAGAATCCTTTCGTATTTGGCTTACAGCATCTCTAAGGGGATCAGATTCATGTTTGTTCAAGCCAAATCTATGGGTTAATATATGGGCTCATTATGGGAGTGCAAATTAACTCAAAGCAACATGAGAAAATTTCTTTAAAAATCTTTTTCTTCAGACCCACTAGTTTAATGCTTTAATATTTTCTGTACAACATCTCTGGGGAAGTCAGATGTAAATTTGTTCCAGTTTGGTTCCTGCCAGTCAGAACCCTTTCATATTTGGTATCGCAGGAAGGGGGGGGGGGGGGGGGCGGGTGCAGATTTGAGTTTGTTCATTTCAGGTCTGTGGCTTAATATTTGGGTAGGGGTGGGTTAGGTTCAAGGTTGTTCATAAATGTTCAAATCCATTCCTTAGAGCTTTTCCATAAAATTTGCCTTTCAAAGTGCGGTGACACAACAACCCTTGGAAGTTTGGCAGTACTTGTCTACAGCTGTCAGAATTGGAAGCAATCAGGAAGACCTATGCTAATAATCATCTAACATCGACACTAGAACTATGAATAATTTCATAACATTATTCCTATGTAGTGTCCATGAACCTTGACTAACTGAATCTGACCCAAAATACTTCTCTGAACCACCTCGTCAAGTGAGCGATTAAGGGCTCAGGGGGGGGGGGGGGGGGAATCAGTAGTTGGTGTTGTAAAAATTAAAAAAGCTGTATTGGGTAAAGGGTTAACATATATTATCAGTATGCAACAGGGGTTCAATCATACTGACCTAATAGGATCCTGGCCCATAGCAGGTCTGAATTCTCGGAACGATTTCCGCAAGAATCCAAATGGATTCTCCCAAATTTAGAGGAACTATAAGCCCTGCACAACCCCAATTTTGAAACAAAATTGACATATTGTTTCATGGTGGTGGGGCCCTATTTATCTTGCTGTATGATTAATTAAAACAGATTTTGTGAAAAGGTTTTGTGTGCTGATGCAGATTTTAGTTTTATTTTGGGAGTTGGGTAGTTTCAAAGAAAGCTGTGAATTCTTATCCCTCCCAACTTATTGGGTAACAGAGTAGAAATTCTGTCGGAGGCAATAACAGTTTTTAAGCCTATTTGACACAGATTGGACAGTTCTCTTCAAAAGAACAAATTTCCCATGCTTTGGACTAGACAGAAGCCAAAAGTTGAATTCTATTGCAGAAATGACTCTTTCATCACATGAAAGAGGTAAATGTATCTTTGGTAGGGTTGGGTTTGCTCATAGGTATAACTGTTGTAAATATTTTAACTAGATTTACATGCCTCGAAAAGTTGCGCTCGGAAATTATGTAATTCCCAAAACTAAGCAGTCTTGGGGAAATATATTGTTTCAATAAACATTTGAAGAAGTCTACTGACATTTTGCATTACTGTTGAATGTCCCAGATGAATAAAGAGGATGATTTGAGGACTTTTAGAACCAAAAAATTTGTTTGACTATTGTTGTGTTTTGTTTGGGAATTCCCTGAGAAATATGAACATGTGACCAGCACTTCCCTTTCTGTTAGTTTTTCTTTTATTTGTTGCCTGACCCCTGTTTAAAAATCATTAAAAGGTTGTCTGAAGGGCTATAGTTGACAAAAAATATTTGAATGCTAAATTTAAAATGATGCGACCATATTTTTTTTCGCCTGAACGTTATAATGGTCGCCTATGGGAAAATATTTAGTACTGTGAAACGTATTCTTGTTTGGCTGAAATTAAACAATTGCAGGAATTCGACTGAATAAACCAAAATGTTTTTGGAGTAATGGTTGCAGAATGAAATATTTCAATACGTTGGATACTTTGGGGTTCCTTCTTACGCCTTGCGTATTGTCATATTATCTAGTACCATGAGTTACACAGAAACCAAATAAACGACGAGGCAAACTAGCCTGGCTCTATTTAATTTAATATACATAATTTTATCATTCATAGCCTTTTATGTGATATGTATCAACGCAAACGCATTTCTGGGAATGCCATAAACCTTTGAAGCATTTCGGTATTTCTCATGAGGAGTACAAAAATAGGAACATAACTGATACATCTGTTCTGTTGATTCTGGTGTATAATCTTTGCAAAAGGAATTTCTCCGCGCTTGTTTTCATACCCGCACTGCTGTGTCCCACAACTACTTGTAAGTAATTAGATAATAACGAGGTTGATGGAACAAAATAACCCCAGCTTTACACCACTGAAATATACATGATACCAGATTTGCATCTATATGTCGGAGTGGAGAATCACTTCCATTTTTTTTACCCTCGCCCCTTTTTGCATAGTATTGCTATAATTTTCTTGTTCGAGGATTGTTATGGCTCCTAACACCTGATCAACTGCTAGTTTCTGGACCACCTCAGGGCCACCTCAGGGCCTCCATATCTCGAAGACCACTACTTCTGACTTGTTCAATATCGTCAGCATCTGTGCTATGATCGACTGTATTCACCTAATACTATAGTCTCCTGCGTCCCTTACAGCCTTATACAATGACAGCTGACTTGTAGCATTACTACAGGCTTGCTAAGTATCTCCGATTGCTCGAATGACTCTAGGTTACACATATTTTTATTTGCGAAACAAATAAGTTGCAAATAGGGATTGGAGGACAAGTGCTTTCCACTTAGTATACCATCCGCTCCCTTAACGTGATACAAAAAATCAATATAATGGCGAAACAAACAAATGAGAGAAATGTAAAAAAAAAAAATATATATATTCTAGAAAATCTAACTTCACAATAAAAAGAGTGAGAGAGAGAGAGAGAAAAAAAAGTGATTAATTGATTGATGTCCTTTCTGCACCTTGAGTCTGTCTCTGTCAATTTGATTTTCCATGCCGATGGTCGACCAGGCGCTGCACTGAGTGGTTGCTACTACTACTACTACCATCATTACTGCTGCAACTATAGATAATACTTTTACTATCGCATTCAAATCTTACCACCGACATAGCACTCCTGCGGCGAATAATAATAATAATAATAATAATAATAATAATAATAATAATAATAATAATAATATTTACATATTAATTTCCGTAATCATCCATTCCATTCGTTACACTTTAGCCGCCTAATCACGCGCCTTAGAAGTCGCAATGAACTGCATGTGTTAAACAATAGTAGGATGGAAACTCATTATCGAATCTTCGAGTGTTACGAATAAATTTTTGAACAAATTTAAAAAGTGAGGTATTAGTTTTATGTTCTAAAATGGGATCGCCGTACAATAAAATATCAACGGAGTTCAAATTAACATTAATTTCCAATAGTTTACCAATGAGAGCGTTGCGAGATTCTGAATAAAAGGGGCAAAAGAGTAAATAGTGCTCTGCGTCCTCAACAACAGCTGGACAATGGGAACAGTATGGAGATTCGGAGATGTAATTGAGAAACTTATCACTGTTCAAATCGCTGCAACAAGTTCGAATTCTACTATGAATAATGTTGTATTTTCTGACACCACAGGAGAAGTATCCTGGAGGTCTCCCTTCAGGCGGTGATATGAGTTTTTTGAATTCATTGAGTGAACTGCTGTTTCGCACGGACACTGGTAGACTATTCCATGTTCCTGTACACGAGGGGACAAATGATCTTTTTTCGAATGACTCTAATCTCATCGAGCAAATAAGCCATCCAGTAGTTACTCGATCGAGTGACTCCACATACGACTCTTAATGCTCATCTCAGGAAAAGGGGATTCCATAACCACAGGCATTTTTCCAAAAGAGATTCTCAAAGTGGGATTCCGTAAGAAGGATATCTATTGGAGGATATCTGTCCTAGGATACTAGTAGTTATGGTTTCCCAGCATCCGATGAGCTTCTGGATTGTAAACCACCCCGCACCGCTAGAGACCTAAGGACACTACTGCTGATTTATCCATAGTCATTATCATCTGTCCTCTGATGAAGTCCTACTACTGTATTCACCAAATACAAGTCTCCTGTATCCTCAAAGCCTTGTAGGATTACATTAGAACAACTCGGAAGTCTTCACAATTGGAATCATCGGGAGTTTTGAAGCTCCGAAGAGGACCTACTCAAAAATATATTTTGTGACCCTCTCATTGAAGCAACCTCGCTGACCTCGTTTTTATTTAAGGAGTAGTGCGTGGCTTGGAGTTGACTACGCCCATATAGTGCCCAGTGAGGTGGAGTAGTTCCCGCCGCGAAGCGGAGGGAACTACACCACCTCACTGGGCATTATATGGGCGCAGTCAACGACAAGACATGCACTGATCCTTATATTATATCGAACACCCATCAAGAAAAACATCTGCCCAATTTGTTAATCTATTACCAAGGTAGCAGCCCTACCAACCAGCGTTATATTGAAAAAAATGCCATGTAGTTTTCAAAAAACATTTTCTTCTTCCAAAACACGGCTTATTGATATGAGCAGAAGACAAATTTTGAATCGGTCGGCAAGGGTAAACAAAACATTTCCTCCAAGCGGAACTGTGTATTCTAGAATCGCGCAACACGCGAATGAAAGCTAAAATTTTCGAAATTTGACAACGCAGTTTGATAATTTCCACACATTTGTCACACATATACATTAACGAATGGGTCAGTACGGGATACAAAACTCCGAAGATTCAAATGAATTCCATTATTTATTCGTTTACTGCCCAAAACATACAATTAAATAGCGAAATAATATGAGCGGCGAAACAAACGTTTTTTCATATCCGGACGCGTTCTCATGAATGTTGTACCCAGGTATGGATCATTCTCTTCGAAACGAGATATGGATCATCTTCTCAAGGAATAAAATGTGACTTCTACAATGGAAAAGCGAAACATTTTTCCACAATGATTTCTTTCCGGGTCATTTTGTGGATGTTATGCCTCTGTGAATCGATATTTAAATTTAACCTGATTAGTTTTATTCGCCCAGTATGAAAAGAAAACTAATATAGTAGTGTGCTAAAAATAGAAAATGTGTAGTGCCTGGGTATAGTGCCTGGTCAGTTCTGTGGATGCAAACTTCACGAAATATGGCTGCAGCATTCGTCCAATCAAGAGCCTAGAAGGTCACGTGAGATATAATATGAGATGTTATGGACTTTGTTTCCAGTGCAAACTTGTAGAAAATAATAATATTTTAATAGCGATATTTCAGAATGACGTGGAATGATATAGTTTTATGTTATGTAAATAGTTAAATGCATAACTCAGTAAAATCAACACATTTGAGTGACGAGAGAACCATAAGAACAAAAATGGTGATATAGAAAAACTCGTCCCGGATATATATTAGCGAATTTCTGAGCAATACAAGTATTTTTCTTTCATCGTGATATAATTTACAAATTAACTCTTTCATAAAAAGTTGATGGATAGCCCCGTGGTTCAGATATCATTCGATTGCAAATGGTCAAACCCATATGGTATCAATCAAGTGCGAAGGCTTAGTGGTTACGGCATTGGACTTCAAACTAATAGGTCCACAGTCCGATCCCCACCAGGAGTTACAACAACATTGTGTCTTGGGCAAGGCATTTAATCCCGATTGCCCACATAGGGGCACGGTGGCGTTGTGCACTAAGGCGTACCGCTCATCGATGATGCACTTGTCCTGAACCAATGCTTACCATGCTTGTGTGGAGTCAGTACGTTGGGGAGTCATTGTTTGCCGCTGCTGGGTAGTTCCCTCCGGATACTCCGCTTCCTCCACCCGTAAAAGTGTCCGACGGGTGGTGACCCTGGCTGTCGAGAGTGTGTTAAACCCCAAATAAATAAATGAATAATGATGGAGCTCCTGGAAGATTCGTCCAATAGAATATATACTGACGGAAAAAAGAAACGCAAGTTCAGTTTTGGTAATATAATGTTTTATCCGTAGACCAAATGTAGTAAAATTTGACACATTTGAAATATACTTGCGGAAAAAAGAAACCCAAGTTTCTTTTCTGTGGTAAATATTTCAAATGTGTTATAAATAATTATTTCATTGTTTGGATTTTGATGTCATTTCGTCATTACTGATTACAGTTTGACGAGTTTTGTTGTTTTGTTTCATGGATAACGTTCAAATGTGGTACCGTACGCCATTTCCTGATCAAAATCAATAGCGGATGTGTCCACCCCGGTGCGGCCTCGCATTATCCTACTGCAGCGTAAAGCCACGCGCATGGATAAGTGAAAGGGAGTGAGGCATGCAGATCTGATACCGATATCTTGCGACTGTAAGATTACCCTGGGTGACCACAAGAGGTGTTTTTACGCCATGAGAACCCCCACCCCCTCCAAAAAAAAAAACATAACAGACCCTCCCTTGCATCTGCCGTTTTCCTTAACGCACGCGTCAGAATATCGCTCACCTCGACGTCGATAGCAACGTTGTCATCCATCTGACCTGTAAAGTGTGAACCGGGACTGGTCAGTGAAAAACATACGTCTCCAATGGGCCAAGAAAAAACGATTTCGTGCATGTGCCCACAGCCATTGGAATCGACGTTGACGTCGCCTGGGAGTAAGTTGCCGACCAACGTAGGGACATCTTGGCCTTAAATTGAACTCTCGCGCCCGATTCCTAAATGTTCTTGGACACACTCGCGACCACGACTGCCTACAACTTGATTCGCCGTCTCCGTCACCGTTTGAAATCGGTTACAGAGGTGTGGGAGACGTATGACTCTATTTTGACGTGAAGTCCGCTTCTGCGACGGTCAGCTAATCTTCCTGTGGTTCGGAGACGCCCACCTGAATGAGCTATCGTTGACTCATGGACCCAAAATTGCTGGGCGACGGCACGTTGCGATTGGCCCTGCATAATTAGAGCAATAGCCCAACCCCTATCAGCTTCGGACATTCGCGGCATTTTTCTTTTCAATCCAGTTGAAAGGAAATGTTGTGCAATCGATGTGTACTGTCCAAAACTTCTATTTGGTATAGTCTTCAAGCCCATAGCAGGTGGGATGCCTCGGATGCACGCTTTATCAAAACATCTTTTGAAAGAATGCAGCGTCGCACGTGTTTCTGATTGACTGAATTTTAACAAAAGACTCTTTAGACAGTACACTGAGGTTGCTATGTGTCAACTTTTACTAAATTTGGTCTGCGGATGAAAATATTATATTACCAAAACTGAACTTGCGTTTCTTTTTCCGTCAGTATATTTACCACAGAAAAAAAAAGCGTTTCTTTTTTCCTCTAGTATAATTAACAGCAGCGTGAGCGAATCTACTTTGTATTCGTACGCAGGTTCACCAATACCTAAATCCTATAGCCCAAATGCCCTAATGGGTTGTAGGGTTGAATTATCGCTGATTATCCCTTGAGATTTGTTGTGTTTTTTTTATCAAACGCAACTCATTTCTTTACGCGAGAATATATGCAAAACGGGTTGAAGAGGTTAACATTGGCTACTAAGTTATGCTGTGCTTTCTCAACGGGACAGTTGTGGCCGAGTGGGCACGTGCGCTGGTCTCTTGTGCTAGAGATTCCTGAATGGATTCTCTGATGGAAAACTTCCCTAGGTATGCGAACAAGCTCTACAGAAAACAATTGTGGGATTGATGCTGTCAAATGGTGCCGTCCTATTGAGTGCGGTCGTAAAATATCTCCTTTGCGGAGAGAGACACACTCCGTGTAGGCAAAAATCCCTTCGTACTATTCGAGAAGTACGCGGCGAAGTTGCCGCTACGGGGTGATCCCAAGTACCCGCATTTCTGGGCCAGCTAGATATAACTTGCTAGTTGGTGATAATTGAGAATACGAGCTCACCTGTACATGTACGTGTACGTGTACATGTACACCTCCATAGGATTTAGTGTTAAAATTGTGTACGTGTACAAGATTTTAACGGTTTTTTAGGGTGAGCTCGAATTTTTTAACACTGAATTGTATCCTAGACGCGCGTAGTTTTACGTACACGTACATGTACCGTTTTGATTGAAATCGGCAGATGAGTTTTCCCCATAGGATTCGGTGTTAAATTGCGAGAAAAAAAACGTTTTGAGAATTCGAACTCATCGTCTTGCTGATTTTAACAATCCGCGTCCGTACACGATTTTAACACTGAAACCCTATGGAGGCGTACACGGAGATCCACTTGCGAATTTTAGGTCGGAAATCGACTCGTGTGAAGAGGTTGAGTTCGAACTCTCAAACCCACTGTCGCGTTTCTAGAAGAGAGACTAGCGCACGTTATTGCGAGGTGATCTTGATAAGCACTTGATGGAAATGTTTTGAACGAAGAGTGTTGTCGGTGTGTTAGAAATTCGCAAACCCAGTCTCGTTTTCCTGAAGTAAAAACTAACACATGTTATCGTTATGACTGAGTGAGGTTTTCGTTCAAAAAGAGTCGATTATGAATATGGTCTGTATTATAGACATTCGTGTTTTGTCTTGATGTGACGACGAGAAATTGTGTTCAGGGATATTGTTTCAAAAGAGTCGATAAAAGTATGATCTGTAATAGATATTCGTGTTTTGTCTTCATGTAAAGAAGAGAAATTGACTTTTAAGCGTTCGTTCAAAAGAGTCAAACACTTAGCGGAATGTTTAAACGCATTTTCCGCTCAATTAGGTTTTGAGTGGTAATTTTTTTTAATATATTCACGATAGCAATCAGAGAGAGATTTGAAATGAATAAGTTCTCAGCGTTAAAAATTAGAACCAGTTTTCTTTTGTCTGTTGAAATGTTTTAACAGTCATCAAAGGGCTTCCCTCTTAATTCGACACTGAGTGAATGGTTCTTTGATATGTGAATGGAAATCTTTTGACAAAACGTAAAAACTACTATTAAAATGCGTTTAATCAGAAATCGGTTTGTCATGTACTGTTTAAACGTATTTTTTTTTAAACTTCTTCATTTCAATCAACAGTCAGTTGAGATGTGAATATTTTTAGTTTATATTAAAGACGGAAAGATTTTTATTACTTAAAAACATAAAAAATATAATTAAACATTTAATTTTGAAAATAATAAAGCAATTAAAAACGAAAGATGTTTTTACAGATGGATTCTAGACACCGAGATCGAATTTTAGAAGAGTTTGAGCGTGCTAAGAAGAGCATTCAATCAGCTGATAGAAGCAGACGTCTTGGTGAGATGGAACTCAAACGCGAAGCCACAAAAATATTTAAACCCGTGACGGAGGGTCAAGAGCGAAGCAGGAAGGAGATAGTCGAAGGATTGAGACCCATAAAGGAGAGTTCTTTGAGAATGCGTTCGTTGCCTCTTAGTTTTGGAAATCGGTATTCCGTTCAATCTACACCGGATTACGTTCCCACGGGAATTCAAACAGAGAGCGAGTCTGATGATACAGCTTCGACTATCACCACTAGTAGCGTCGCATCGTCTGATGATGATGGCGGTAAGAGAGATCAGTTGTATGGATTTTATAAGGATTCGGAGGGAAGAATTTTTGTAGGAGACACAGAAGTAGATATTGGCGATGATGAATTGATCGTGGGTTCGAACAGATGCGAATTGACTGATGGTCTGCGCAGATTGCACCTTTACGACAAGCCCAGCGATTACACGGAACAGGATTTCGACAATTACGGTGACATTCTGGTCCAGACCCACGCCATGAAGAGAAATAACGATGCCAGAGAGACGAGACCCAAAGCCAACAGAGGTTACAAGTGGACGAAAGTGGTGAAACCCATATGGGATATGAACAAGAAGTTCATCGAATCGGTGACTGGCAAAGGGGTGAAAACCACTTTTCTTCCAAGCGATTCTGACGCTCTGTCTCAGAGATTGAGTTTGTTGATGGCGAACAGACGGCCTGGTAACACAGGATTAGATAATCAGATAGTTACTATATCTGACGAATTGTTAAGACAGAAGGTTTTGAATAAAAACCATTATAAAAGGCTGATGAATGAATTGAAGGATTGATGTGTATATAATAAGTAGA
Source organism: Pictodentalium vernedei (assembly GCA_031216915.1). Lineage (NCBI taxonomy): Eukaryota > Metazoa > Mollusca > Scaphopoda > Dentaliida > Dentaliidae > Pictodentalium > Pictodentalium vernedei. Next base: position 604,101,908 of record CM062296.1, on the reverse strand, counting down.
GAGAAACAAACAAACAAACAAAAATAAAACAGTAAATTTTTACACTAGAATAATAAAAGTATTTAAACAACCAAACGATTTACCAGTGAAAAAAAACAAAAATATATTATAAAAGTAAAATATGTTGGTGATAAAGAACAGGGGATACGTCAGAACTTAGATTCAAGGCGGTTCTGGCATCGTCGATTCTATAATGCGAGCGTTCACGAGCGATGCGGGTAGAAAACTCGCATCGACCGCGTTTGAGGTCAGTAAGAAGACGGCTTTGGATGCTGGTAAGACAGCCGCTTCCGAAGCCAGTGGTAGGATAGCTTCTGTGGCTGGCAAGAGGGCAGCCGACGCGTTGATCGACAAGTTGATCAGTCCGCCGGCGAAGCAAGCTGCGTTAGAGTGAACGCCGAAAAGTTGGAAAGATTTTAAGGATGCTGTGGTACCCAAACAAGATTTAGCCAAAATGACGAGTGGATCTGGATTGAAGAGAACTCGCGACGGTGTGATATAAATAAATAATAACATTAAAAACTGAGTTTGAAAAACATAAAAAAATTTACGTTTGAAAGGAATCTAAAATAACAAAAAAAAAAAAAATAAAACAAAGATGAACATTAATGATATGTCTTGGAACGACGCCGCGACCAAGAGGTCGAATAACGAGTTCTTTCCCAAAAGCATAAGAGGCTTGATAGTGGGAAAATCGAATTGTGGAAACACCAATCTGTTGATGAATCTGTTGTCCCGATCCGACTGGTTGGATTACGACAGATTGTTCGTGTCTGGCAAGAGCTTGTTTCAACCCGAATACAGATTGCTTCGAGAGTGCATGGATCGTAGATTGCCCAAGGACGTCATAGCCAGAATCTTTGACAGTAGGGAGGAATTCGACAAGAGTGAAGCTCCACTCTCGACCATTTTGGACGGTGCGGCGATGGAGCTGATGAAGAGAAATGCATCTTCGAACGTCGAGTGTCGATTTTATGAGAACGCTAGCGACGTTCCGGATCCTAGAGAACTGAAATCGGAAGATAAGAATCTCATGATTTTCGACGATCTGCTTTTGGAGAGACAGAATCGATGCGAATCGTATTACGTTAGGGGTGGACACAGCAACGTGGACTGTTTCTACCTGTCGCAGAATTATTTTCGATTGCCCAGACAGACGATAAGGGAGACGCTAATTTTCTATGTCTCTTTCGCCAAGATCTCAAGAATCTCAATCACATCTACGGCGATCACGTCGTAAACGACATGAGCGCGGCGGAATTCAGGAGATTCTGCAAGAGGGTTTGGGATGGCGGACTTTACAGTTTCGTAGTGATCGATTTGACAAGCGAATTTAATCGCGGAAAATATCGGTGCGGATTCGACAAGTTTTATGTTTCTGATGATAATAAGATAGAGCGTGAAAATAAAATTTAGAAAATAATAATAAATCTTCAAATAATTAGTTTTGAATAAAAAAAAAAAAAAAATTAAATATAATGTTCGAACATGGAGAATTGTTAGAACGGATAGCCGAGAATACGGCTGCAAAACAATCCATTCAAATCGTGGTGAGTGGCAATTCGACTCGATTCGCTACGAAATTCGAACCTTCCATCGAATTGAATAGAGAGAAAAGATACGAGATGACGTTGGTGAAACTGGAGACTTATTATTCCTTTCCCAACGTCACTGAAAAGAATAACTCGTTCAAGTATTCCGACGGAGTGGATTGGTTGGAGATTCGAATTCCCAAAGGGAGTTACGACATAGACGATTTGAACAATTACATTCAGACGCGAATGAAGACGGATGGAAAGGGAAGCAACAAGATCAGACTCGCTCCCAATCCTAATACCTTACAGACGATGTTGGATTTGGAAGACAATTTTCGAGTGGATTTCAACACGGACGATTCTATAGGCAAGATGTTGGGATTCGATCGAAAGATGTATCGAGGCCACGCGGCATCTGAAAATACGGTCGACATTCTCGCAGTCAATAGCATTCTGGTGTACGTGGACGTGATTGCTGGAAGCTACGTGAATGGTAGCGCTCAACCGACGATCTATTCCTTCTTTCCAAACGTGTCGCCGGGTTATAAGATCGTGGAGCGACCTCGAAATTTAGTTTATCTACCAGTGATTTTAGACACGTTGTATAGTCTCAAAACCATGTTGACGGATCAAAATGGTGAACTGTTAGATCTTCGCGGAGAGAGGGTGACGATACGATTTCACATAAGAGAAATATAAAAGCAACAAAAAAAAATAAATATTGTGTATATATATAGAAAACAAAAAATAAAATAAACGCAATATTAATTTTACAAAATTATTTTAATATAATTATTAAACAAGAAACAATTGAAGTGAATATATTTTAAGAAAAGAATTATGACAGAATACGTGAATAAAAACGTGAACATATCCACAGGACAGAGGAAGAAACTTAAGAGAGCGTTAACAACTCGAGGCGAGGCGGTGAGATTCAAATTCACTCACGAAGATCTGACGAGAGGCGGTCAGGATTCGATCGCCTGGACCAGAAGTCAAATCAAAAGGATGGAGAAAGCGATTCGCGATGGAAGAGGGTTGACGGTGAGAATGAGTCCCGCTCAATTGAGATACAATTTGAGAATGAAAGGTGGTTTCCTACCGCTATTGGCAGGAATCGCCGCAAAAGCATTACCCTTCGCCGCAAAGGCACAACCCTTTCTCGGAAAGACTCTCGGCGTGGGAGCTCTCACGGGACTCGCTAGTTCGGCAGTTGAGAAATTAATGGGTGGCAGCGGACTGTTTTTGAAGAAGGGAGGAGCCGTGTGTTGCGTCCACATAGATGACAGCGGTAAAGGATTGTATCTAGAACCCGTTAGAGGTGGCAACTCTCTGAGAGGAAATGGTCTCTATCTGAAGAGTGGACAGAATGTTGAACGACTTGGCAAGGGTTTGTTGCTCGGTGAGAATTCGCCGTTTAAGAATATACCGATTTTGAATATGTTATTATAATATAAAATTATATAATTATATAAAATATAAATCATAGAAAGTATAAAATAATATATTTAAAATGGGTAAAAATGTGGAGAAACAAATTTATCACCTCGATGAAAAGGTGGAGAAACAATTTGACGATAATGACGAATATCACGAGACAGAGTCTAAAGAAACAAAAAAATGGTTAGACGCTAATGATGGATATATGAGGAAAGAAATGATGAAAGAGATAGATAAAGCGTGGGATAGACGGTTGGAAATGAAAAGAATGAGACGCTTCCCACCATCACCACTACCTTCTGAAGAGAATGGTCATGATGCGAGTGTTACCAAGAGATGTACAACATTCCTTCATCATTATGTTTCGGATAAACAAATGTGTTGTTATAAAAAAAACGTATCATATCACAAAAAAATAAAAAAATAAAAGAAGAATCGATGCTGAAAATTGAGAAAAAAGGAAACGTTATTATGATATATGGTAATAGTGAAGAAGAAGGAAAACCAAAAAAAAAAATGAGATCTAAAGATGATCTCATTACTTTTTTTTTTCATTTTTCTTCGCTAAAAATCAATCTCTCTATTGTTTATATTTCCAAGCTCGTTATTAGCGTGTTGACACTCATGTTTTCAAGATGATCTCATCACGTTTTTTTCTTTCTTCTTCGCAAAAAATCAATCACTCTATTGTTTATATTTCTAAGTCCGTTATTAGCATGTTGACACTCGTGTCTTCTCCTTTTTCGAAAACGTGTTGAATGTTTATCTTTACTCTTTTGAGTTTTTTTACATCGATCAATTCGCTCTCACCACCCAATTTCTTCACGAGTTCGAATGAAATGTTTGGAAATATGTAATTTCCATAGGGCAACGACAAATCGTCCTTGTCGAATTCTCTATCTTTGGCGATGACGATGTTCTGCAGATCGCTTTGGTACTCGTAAATCAAATCGAGCGCGGCTTCGTCCAATTTCAAAGGCATGCAATATTTGTCATATTTATGCTCTAAACCCTTCGTTTCGACCTCGTTCAATTCAATGGGATCATGTCGTTGTAATCTATAGATTTTATGACCGAATTTCTTATATGTTTCAACTCGTTTTAATTTCAATTCGCATCTTTTAGGTGTTGCTGTCTTCATGATCGATTATTTGGTTTTTTTTGTTTTATGAATTCTTGCAAATAATGTATATTTTAAATTTTGTATTTTTAATAATTTGTTTAAAAAAAGTTTTGTTTTTTGTTTGCTTCTTATATATATTAAAAAAGTTGTTTTTTTTAATTTTAATTTCTTTAATGTAAAAAATTTTTTTTGTAAAAGTTTTTTTTCTCTTTATATATATAAAAAAAAGTTGTTTTTTCCCGTCTGCTTCACGTAAATTTGTTTTGAACCTCGTGCGAGACTTTGCGTAAAAGTCGTAAGAGTTCTATTCATCTTGAACCTTCTTCTTTTTTAATAGTTCAAACGACATTGTTGATTAATTCTTCTTTTTTAATAGTTCGAACGACATTGTTGATTAATTTTTGTTTGCTAATAGTATTATGATTCGATTTTTTATCGCAAATCATATCGTTTTCTTTCGAAACGCGTAAATATAAATTACGATTTTGTTCTTCTTGGTTTTTGGAGAATAACAATTTATTAAACAACATCGACGTTTATGTCAAGATTCCGTCATGGATGTTGTCGTCATGATCGATTATTTAGCTTTTTTTGTTTTACAAATTCTTGCAAATAATGTATATTTTAAATTTTGTATTTTAATAATTTGTTTAAAAAGTTTTTTTTTTTGCTCTTTATATATATAAAAAAAAGTTGTTTTTTTTAATTTTAATTTCTTTAATGTGAAACAAATTATCATTAAATACAAAAATTCAACAAAAAAATATTCTTACAAACTCAATTTTGAGGTAAAAACAATGATCAAATCCGAACATCCGAATTATAGTTTAGAACGTGCAAGACTTCAAATGTTTAAAAATTGGCCTTCGCATCTTTCTCAAAAACCCGAAGATTTAGCCGACGCGGGTTTCATTTACGTGGGTAAAAGTGACAAAGTCAAATGTTTTTGTTGTGACATACATTTGATGAATTGGGAACCTCACAACAGACCTTTACTAGAACACATAAATACTATTAAAAAAGGCGAATGTGATTATTTGAACAAGATCCTAACGTTGGGATTGATCAAAATCGAAGACGAAGAGTGGGATAGAGATAAAAACCAAAAATTATTGATGGATATGTTACAATTAGGGTACACCAAGGAACAATTGTACAATGCATTAAACAACGCGAACAAGACCCTGTCTCAATTTTTAACTTTAGAACATCTCCTCAAATTCATAATGGAAGCGAACGAGTTATCGTCACTCGTCGAAAACGAGCCGAGCAAAACGTCCACTAAGTGTCTGCTCTGCAAAGGTGTCACAAACGTCTTGTTTCTACCGTGTGCACATCTGCGTTACTGTAGAGAATGTTATTCCGAAGACGAGAAAATGGGTTCATTTTGCAAACGAGAAATAAAACTGGTCTTAAATTGCTTTGAATAAAAACACATTAAGAAAAAAATTGAATTTAAAAAAAATCTTTTTTTTTTATATAAAGAGTAAAAAAACAAAACTTTTTAAACAAATTATTTAAATACAAAATTCGAAAAAAAATATATTCTTACAAAATGAAACAAACAGATAAAAAAAACTGGAAAATTTAAATGAGAAAACCATACCTCAGTTAAATGAGATTTGTAAACTATTAAAAATTTCACATTTCAGAAATCATAGAACTAAATCAAAAAAGATTGAAGTCATACAGAAACATTTGCGAAATGATGGAAAGGCAAACAAAATGCCGATAGCAACGACGTCAAAAAATGCATCGGTTGTGAAAAATGAGAAGAAGAAGAAAAAGATAGTAAAAGGAATCGAAATGCTGACGTCGAAAAAAACTAAAAACGTTTCGATTGTGAAAAATAAGAAGATGACTAAACGAAAAGCCGTTGAAGAACTTCAAGTTTCCAAAGAAAAGAAAAGAAAAACGAAAACGAGTGATGCACATCAGATTCTAGGCAAACAAGATATATCGAATGAACTTCAATGAGCAATAGACGAAGGGAAAGGAGAAGAATATCTAGCGTGACTTGCCGTGGAACTATTTCAATCGAAGTCCGTGGAACGGGAGAGCGATCAAAGGCATTTTTAAAACTTCCGACGTGGTTCCCTCATTGAAGAAAATCGATTCGAAATTGTTCATGGAATGGGTGAAGAAAAAGGTATTGGATTTGTTCCGCAAATACATGAATGTGGGACTAAAAATTAAGATGATACTCCATTGCGTGATGAATAAAATCAACATGAAGTCCGGCGAGAGCATCGTGAAAAATGCATATTTCAGATCTAACATTGAACCCGTATTTCGAGGTTCAGATTTATCGGACGTTTTCGAAAAGATGAAAGACAAGATGTTGACGTCTCTCGCGAATTATCAACATGAAGGTAGTAATTGGACGTTCGATAAGGTGTTGAAACTCGAAATTCACATAACTAAAAACGATTTGTTGAAAGGGTCTTCCTACGTGAAATTACCGTATTGCCTCGCTGCCTTGCCGTGATCAATGTGAAAAATAACGATGATCTGTGTTTTAAATGGGCAGTCACCTCTGCTTTATACCCTGTCAAAATAAACTCCGATAGAGTTTCTCAGTACGAGGAAACTTCTAAAAATCTCGATTGGACCAGAGTGACTTTTCCAACACAGTTAAAACACTTCGAACATTTCGAGGCACAAAATCCCACCGTAGCAGTGAACGTCTTGGGATACGATGAAAAGCGAAAGATCTATCCTCTCAGACTGACTTCATATCTTGGAAGAGAAAAGACGATTATTTTATTATTGATTTCGAATGGTGACAATCATCATTATTGTTGGGTTAAACATCCGACCCGATTACTGTCGAAACAGAATAATAATCATAACGGAAAGATATCTTTATGTTACAATTGCATGAACGTGTTTCACAGTGAAGACTCGTTGGCGAAACATCAGGAATATTGCAACGAAAATCAAGGTGTCGCCATCAAAATGCCCAAACCAAACACCATCGTGAAGTTTGAAAATCACAATAGAAGGTTAAAAGTACCATTCATTGTGTACGCCGATTTCGAATGTTTCACCGTGAAAATGAATTCCTGTCAACCCAACACTCTTCAAAGTTACGTTGAAAGATATCAAAAACACATACCTTCGGGCTATTGCATTTACGTGAAATGCGCTTTCGACTCGCAACACGACATGGGTCCCTTCACCTATACGAAACACTATGAAGATGACGATGTGGCTCAAAGGTTCATGGAAGAGTTAGAATGGAACTTCAAATGTTATACGACAAATTCAAAACTACGGCAGAAATGATCATCACGCGAGAGCAGCAGGATGAAAATAACAGAGCCACCGAATGTCACATATGCAAACAATCGTTCGACGAGAATTCGACGGAAAATAAGAAGGTCAGAGACCACGATCATTACACGGGTCTGTATCGCGGTCCGGCTCACAGCAAGTGTAATTAAAAATATTGAGACGCCGTTTTCTATCCAGTGATGTTTCACAATCTCTTGGGTTACGACAGTCATCTCTTTGTGAAAAATCTCGGCACCTCACATGAAGAATTAAATTGCATTGCGAACAGCGAAGAAAGATACATTTCCTTCATGAAATGGAAGCTCATGGAGGAGAAAAGAGTAATCGACGGAGAGACGTTGGAAGAAAAAACGAAATTAATTTGTAGAGCCATACGTTTCATCGACAGTTTTAAATTCATGTTGACCGCTCTGGAAAAATTAGTTGATAATATGAGCAAGGATAAATTTAAAATCATGAGCGAACATTTCGGAGAACGAGTAGATGTCATGTTGAGGAAAGGAGTCTATCCTTACGATTACATGAACGAACTAAAGAGATTCAAAGACACCGCACTACCTTCGAAAGAAGATTTTTATTCGAAATTATATGAATCCGACATTTCCGACGAGAATTACGAACACGCTAAAAATGTGCGGAAATCATTCGATATGAAAACCATGAGAGATTATCACAATCTCTATCTGAAGACTGACGTTCTGCTCTTAGCAGACGTGTTCGAAAATTTTCGAGACGTCTCTTGTCGAAATTGCGATCTGGATCCTGCTTGGTATTTCACCGCACCCGGTCTGGCGTGAGACGCTCTGTTGAAGACCACTGAAGTCCAATTGGAATTATTATCCGACGTGAACATGTTGCTCATGTTCGAAAGGGCTGCGAGAGGTGGCGTATCGATGATCTCCCACAGACATTCTGAGGCAAACAATTCCTACATGAAAGAAGGTTTCGATTCGAAACGATCGACTAAATACATACAGTATTGGGACGCTAATAATCTGTACGGTTGGGCTATGAGTCATCCTTTACTGATTGGAAATTTCGAATGGGTGAAGGAACCGGAAGAGATGCAAAAATGGAGAGACTATCCTTGCATTTTAGAAGTCAATTTGAACTATCCGGAAGAATTACACGATCTACACAACGATTATCCACTGGCTCCCGAACGAATGGAACCGAACGAGGGAGATGAGGAAAAACTCATTCCCAGTTTATTTAACAAACGTAACTACATCGTCTACTGTGAGAATTTGAAACAATACGTCGATTAGGGGATGAAATTAGTCGACATACATCGCATCATTCGATTCGATGAAGAGCCTTGGATGAAAAAATACATCGATCTCAACAGGAATCTCAGAATTCGAGCTGAGAACGATTTCGAAAAAGATTTCTTCAAACTCCTGAACAACTGTGTGTATGGTAAATCGATGGAAAACATCAGGAAGAGAACCGACGTTCGACTCGTCACATCTGAGAAAAGAGCTAAAACATTAGTGGCGAAACCCAATTACAAACACTGAACCATATTCGACGAAAATCTAGTGGCCGTTCACATGCAAAAGACGCACCTGAAGTTCGACAAACCGTATTATCTCGGACCGATCATCTTAGATGTCAGCAAGCGATTGATGTACGTTTTTCACTACGATTACATCAAACGAAAATTTGGTGATAAAGCCAAACTACTGTTCACCGACACGGACAGTTTAGTTTACGAGATAGAGACGAAAGACGTCTACCGAGATATATCTCTGGACGTGGCCGAGTGGTTCGACATGAGCAATTATCACGTCGATCACCCGTCCAACATTCAATCGAACGACAACTAGAAGGTGTTGGGTAAATTTAAGGACGAGAGCGGCGGTAAACAAATCGTCGAATTCGTGGGCTTGAGACCCAAACTGTATGCTTATCGTCTAGAAGATGATGAAGAGATTAAGAAGTGCAAAGGAGTTAAAGCGTGCGTGGTGAAGAAAAACATCTCTTTCCAAGAGTATAAAGATTGTCTGTTAGGAAGTGGTCCGGTGTATAAGACTATGAAATCGATTCGAAGCGAAAATCACGACTTGTATACTGAAATAGTCAACAAGATTTCGCTGACGGCCGACGATGATAAGAGATTCATATTAGATGATAAAATAAGCACTTTGGCACTCGGACATTGGACTTTAGATCTAATTAGAGACGATATGAATGTGGATGATTGGATTCCAGATATGATTGTTGATGATAGGATTCCAGAAAATCAAGAGGAATTAGATGAATTCGAAATTATAGAAATCGATAGAGATGGATTCGAAATTATAGAAATCGATAGAGACATCAAGAGAGTTAGTTTGAAAAGAAAAAGAAAAAAATAGAAAAAATATAATGTCATTTTTAGTAAATTATAATAAAATAAATAAAAAAAATATATACGCATTTATGAATAAGAAAATAAAGATATCCGTAGAAGGTGTCATCTTACCTAACGAACCCCTATCCAACATCGATCTGCTGATGCGGCAAAAGATTTGAAAATCAAAGATTTTCTAGGTGTGTTTTCCAGAGATGCCTTGCCGAAGAGCAGACCTCGACAATCAGAATGCGGAATTTTAAATCTAGACGATTCATCGGGTGAAGGCACTCACTGGGTGGCGTGGATCAAGAACGGGAAGAAGAAAAATTATTATTTTGACAGCTACGGAATCTCACCGCCAAAAGAAATAAAGAACTATTTCAACAAATCGATGATTTGTTACAACACGGAACAAGTGCAATCACCAGATCAAGTGTTTTGTGGTCACCTGTGTCTCTACGTTCTCAAGAGATGGTCTGAAGGAGATCGATTTCAAGACATTCTCAATGATTCACATTAGAGAGAGATTTTTTTTTTTTATAGTATATATAAAGAAAAAAATTATTTAAAAAAAAAATTTAATTGAATAAAAAACGAAAAATAAAATAACATAGTTCATTTTTAATAAACTGCGTTTTGAATATATTTTTCTAAAAACCAAAAATCCCACAACAACATGCCAGTCGATAAATTTGGTAGAAGTGACGATGAAAAAGTCAACCCAAGAAAGAAGAGGAAGATGTTCGAAGTCGACAATGGTTACGATGTTGCCAACTTGGACGAACGTTACGGTCGGAGATACGAACCTCGAGAAGAACCTTTGAACATGAACGATAAGAAGCTCTATAATCTTCCCAAGCCAATGGAGCTCGCAGATGCTGCGACTAAAAAATACATCGACAGGGGCAATGCCGATTTTGAACGAATCCTGCTAGATAATTACGTGGATAAAACCATGACCGACGATCTCGATCTGAAATCCAAATGTTTGGCGAACGTCGCGAATCCCATAGATCCCACTGATGCCGCGACCAAGAAATACGCGGACGACTCTCACGCGAGATTCAGCAAACACCTGAGAAATAGATACGTTCAGAAAACGATGCACTCGGAATTGAACGCCAATTCTAACAAGATAACGAACGTGGCCACTCCCACGAATCCCAAGGACGTGGCGACCAAACACTACGTAGATCTGGAACAGAGAAAGTCTGACAGACGAGAAATGAAATCGGATCTGAATGCAGGATTCAACAAGATATTGAACCTGTCGAAGGTCGGCGACACGGATGCAGACTCAACCGTGGTCAACAAGGGCTACGTAGATTCTGCTGTGATACGATCACAAGAATACCTAGAATCGCAAGTGGATGATCTCTATCTGAACAAACAATCTGGCGGAACCATGGAGGGTGGTATCGACATGAACGGTAAGAATTTATTCGGACTCAGTCACGATCCCGAATTCGATTCCAGCGCGGTCAGCAGGAAGTACATGGATGACAACTTGGTCTGGGGAAAGGGTGACATCATGGAAGGTAAACTAGACATGGGTGGACACGCGCTCACGAATCTACCGGATCCCGTGAACATGACGGATGCCTGCACCCTGATTTCGGTGGTGGAGAAAGTCAAATATGCTGGACAATTGATCACTGTGTGGGCCGAAGAGGCCGGCACCTTAGATGAGGAAAAAGCTGAGTGGTCTTTCGGAAATGGAGGTAGCGGATCGAAACATGGTCAGGTGGGATATCCCATGCCGCTGGGAGGTGAAATCCTTCGAATGAGTCTGGCTTCCTCGGATTTGAATAACAGAGCAGTCGTCAATCTCATGGTGAATGGTGTAGAGAGTGATAAGAGATACAGCGTCAAAAAGACTGAGAATCAACACGCTAATGTTAGCACGTTCGGCACGCCTCTCAAAGTGAACGCTGGAGACAGGATTAATTCCATTACGAAAACCAATAATCCTGAAGCCGCCACTTCCGTGGTGAGTCTACTGATCGAACTAGTTCCTTTGAACAAACAGTGAACACGTGGAAAATAATGAATTAAAAAAATAATGTGTGATTATTAAAAAACAAAAAAAAAAGTAATGAGATCATCTTTAGATCTCATTTTTTTTTTGTTTTCCTTCTTCTTCACTATCACCATATATTATAATAACGTTTCCTTTTTTCTCAAATTTCAGCATCGATTCTTTTCTTTTTTTCTTTTTTGTGATATGATACGTTTATAACAACATTTTTGTTTATCCGAATCATAATTATGAACGAATGTTGTGCATCTATTGGTAACACTCGCATCATTACCATTCTCTTCAGAAGGTAGTGGTGATGGTGGAAAGCGTCTCATTCTTTTCATTTCCAACCGTCTATCCCGCTGTTTATCTAACCATTTTCCACATCTTTTTTTTTGTTTTTTGGCTTGCAACACAGGATGGAACATCTGACGGAAACGGAGAGACGATCGCACAGGATCGAACAATCTAAGATCTGTTCGAGTTTTAATATCTTCATCACGAAATATCCTTTTTGTTTCTCTCGAGTGAATAGCACGCGATCTTTTAAATAATTCAGAAGGTAATCGTAAAAATCTTCTTTTTTTTTCAAACGCGAAAATGGAATGTGTATTTCATTTTCTATGTGACTACTTACGAATTGTAACATCTTGTACGTCGAGAATGTTGAAAATAGACAATTTTTTTCTCGGATGAAACTTTTTTTTTGTTAAAAAAATATCATTAAAAACGAATTTATTTTTTTTACGATTTTTTTGCGTTATTTTTTTTTTAATGATGCAAAAATAAATAAAAAAAACCTCAAAAATATCATCTAAAATCGCGAAAGAAAAAATACCAAATAAACGATGCTACTAATATATCAATCTCCAGTTTTCACACACTCATCTCTCATCGAATGATCGACATCTTATTTCCGTCCGATTCGAATTGTAATTCTCTGTCCGACAGGACCAGGGCGAAGGCTTCAGTTTTTCTCGGAACGTTCCTATCGAATTGCATCTTGATCTGAATGTCTAAGACGCTACTCTTGAGTCATTCACTCTGTTTACTGACGTCGAATACGAACATGGGATACATTGACTTGTATTCACCGGGAGACATGTTAGGGTTGCTCATCAATTCGTCTAGACCGTGATACCTCTTTCTAAAATCAGCGGCGTCGCCGTACAGTCTGCAGAAATCGTTCTTGTCGATCGACGAGTTGTAATCAATTGCTGGATATCTCGTGGCATTCAGAAACACTTGCATGTTTCTCAAATGGCAGTGATCGAACAGCGACGCATTTCTTTCCTGAGACCCGTCCCTATCAGTCTGAAACGCAACCATGATGAAACGCGGTCTCTCGGAAGCGGATTTCACCATCAATCTCCAATCGAAGTGATTCGTGGAGGGAGGAATGCTTGCCGTGTCGCACTGTCTCATTCTAAATCCCACGGGTAATTTACTCTTGGATTTTATGATTTTGTAGAGACGCGCTTTCTCCACGATCGAAGGCTCCACGTGCGGAACGAACCACGATATCTTGTGTAGAGTTATCTTACCCGCATCGGTCGCAGTGAGTCTCACTATTGCGTCGTCGTTTCCTTTTCGAATCAACGTCAGATTGTGTTTGAATCCGTACATGATCTTGTTGTAATCGTCCGCAAATCCGAAGATGTGTTTCAAAGGTATCCTGAACGAAAACGTTCCTTTAGGTCTGGATGTCTTGACGACGTAGTCGAATATCAAGGCGGCGCCTGTGCTAGCAGGACCTATGGCGTCTTTCACCCACAACTGATTAAGTCCTCTGGATTTCGAAAAATCATCAGGATACGTCAAGAGTCCAAACATCGTGGTGGCCTGACCGGGATGAAAAACAGATTATATCTCTTGTCCGGATAGCATGTATTTTATGTTACTGAATAGATGCATGATGCCATTATTGGCTAGAATAACCGTGTCATCGTCGGCGTAGTCGCTCCCATCTTCCTTGGTGAGATGTCCCTGCACCACTATGTAACCCTCGCTAGGATGTACGAATAAATCTTGAGTTTCGATGTTGATTCTTATCTCTCCCGCATTGTTCAAACTCGTTCCGGTTACCGGTTCGTAATGGTGAACCTCATATTCTTGAATACTTTCATCTTTCACTATGCTTTGTGCTATATCTAGTATATTTGTCATTTTAAAGGATTTTTAGTTTTTTGTTGATTAATTAACTTGCTTTCTTTATCTAAAAATAGTTTTTAATTTATTTTTTATTATTTTTTTCTCTCTTATATATATGTGTGTAAACAAGAAAACGGTAAAGAGAGTAAATAAAAAAAAATTGTTTTCTTCATCAAAACTTCGTCTTCTGTAATTGTTGTTCGTAAAACTTTCCGATGATCTCTTCTCCATCCAAAGCTTCGATTTCGTAAGTCACCGGATCGGTGTGAAATATTTTGATTATCACGAAGATTTCCGAGGTCCATCGAGGAGTATAACCCTTTTCGAAGTGCTTCTTATAAGCGTAGCTTCTCACTCGATCACCGACCGCAAATTTCGGCGTTCTAGACTTCTTCCTGATCTTAGATCTCTCAGGATATAGATTCGCGTAGACCCGTTTTTCTTTTCGAGGATCGCTAGCTTCCGTGGGAGTCATCTTGATCGATCTGTGTCGCGTGTTGTTGTAATCTTTGACCAGACCGTTCAGAGCGTATATGTATTTCTTGGTCGAATTCGCCGTGAAGTATCCGTGCATCTTTTCCTTCATCGTTCCATTCCAACGTTCCACCACGCTGGCTTTCTCTTCGTTTTCGATCGAGTAGAGGTCTACCAATCGATGAACGTGCTTGTTGTAAAATTCCTTTCCCTTATCCACCCACAATTTACTCGGTTTTCGAGAAGACGAGTCGAACACGCTCTTCAGAGCCTCGGCGACGCAAGGTTCCGATTTATTCTTCAAAGCTCTGATCCAACCGTATTTGGAAAACACGTCGATGACCGTCAATAGATATTTGACGCCCTCGTTCCACCTCGAAAACGATCTCACGTCGACCAAGTCGGCAGACCAAATATCATCCAGACCCTTCACGAACAGCCTTCTCTTTCGAAATTTACGCACTATGGGTTTGTGTAACTCCTTTGCCAATTCGCTCGTCAATAATCGTTTCTTCTTCTTTTCAGATGCGCTTTTTTTTAACACCCCATCCGAATCGACGTTTCGCACCGATCAGATTGCCGACCAGCGAACGTTCCATCTTCTCTCTCCTGGTCGGATTCGATATGCCTCTCAATTTCCCCAACATGTTTTTATCGCAGACGTCGTTGCGAGTCTTGGTGTCGGGATGTTCGGCGTAGCACAGATCGTGATCATACGTGGCCGCGTCCACCCTATTCACATGTTTGCTCCAAGATTTGGGTGTCAGATCGGCGTTGAGTCTCTTGTTCAATTTCGTTCCGGGTCCTGTGAAACTGTGACCGGGCAGATGCATTTCGAAAGGTAGATTATTGATCATTTTATTCATGATGCCTTTACCTTTGCTCGCGTTCTTTTTTTTGACGAATCTAGTCTTGACAGAACCACACACGTCGCAAATTCCGCGAAGCATCTGTCTGTCGTTTTTAGTTCGCACTTCTCTAGAATTACTCGTCTCGGTAACTCTCTTACACTTTACGCAATACATTTTTAAGAGTTATTTAAATTAATTTCGTTTTTTATTTTATATATAAATTTAATAATTAATTCGGTTTTTATTATATATATTTTTTTTTTCAATCGCTGCTCTTGAGTTCTATCATTTTACTGAATTCCTCCCTGGCCTCTTTCCTCCCCTTTTCCACGAGAGAATCCTTCATCTCTTCCTTGATGATCTGACGAGTCTTGATTCTCACGGCTTCTTTCATGGCATCGTATTTCGTTTTCTCGCTCAATATCACGAAGTATTCTCCGTCCGATATCCTACCGTCTTTCAACGCCATAGAGATCATTTCGGATATCGTGTCGATCTTGGAGTCGGCCAAGACGCGAATCTTGTCCTGTTTCCTCGCCTTCAGATATAATTTCCTACTCAAAAAGTTTCCGAGCGTGCTAAACAATCCGGCGGCGAGAGCCACTCCTTCTACGGTCAACACGATCGGAATGCCGACCGCGGTCGACAACAATCCGATGCCAGCCGCGTGTAAACCCATGGAAATCGTGATGAGTGTCGTGTCGATCGCGTTGACGAATGTCACGAAACGCGAATACTTCTTCTTGAGGGAACGACGAGAATCTCTCTCTTGAATTAGATACTCTTGGATTCTATTGATTTGATCGATGCGATACCTCTCTCCTCTTTCTCTTTCTTCTAGCGACGGTGCCGTCGGCAAAACGTCGATCGGCTTCTCATCCTCGTCGTCCACTAATGTCGGATACAATTTATTTTTAGTTCTCATTTTTGTTTTTTTTTTCTTCTAATATTAGATACAAATTTTATGTGTGTATTTATTTTTATTTTCTATTCTCCCTTATTTTATATCAACGAAAAAAACTTAGACGTATGCTTCATTCAGCAATAATTTCTTGATGCATCCCTTGTCTTCTAAAGTCAGGCTTTTACGCGCCAATTTCAGTTCTTCCGAAACTGTAGGCTTGTCTTGATTCTTACAGAAGACTAATCTCTTCCAAAACGTGATCACATCGTCGAATCTAACGCGTTCGAACGCCGGTTCGAAATACATGAGGATCATATCTTCCCTTTCCATCGTCAGACACGAATGATTCTCGTGATCAAAGTCTAGATGATCCCGACATCTGATGCATCGTTCTAACAAGATGGGACGTAGTTCTTCGTTCACGCAGATTGCGTATGCTCTCATTAGCATGTTTAAAAGAATCCTCGCTCTAATAGTCTGGGAGGCGCACATGATTTACGTATTTTTTTTTTTTATTATCTATTCGATTTGATATATTTATTTTTCTAAATAACTATTATTTATATTTTTTTTTTCTCTCCTATATGTATCAATCAAAAAACGTGACAGCGGGTTTGCGAATTTCTAACACACCGACAACACTCTTCGTTCAAAACATTTCCATCAAGTGCTTATCAAGATCACCTCGCAATAACGTGCGCTAGTCTCACTTCGAGAAACGCGACAGTGGGTTTGAGAGTTCGAACTCAACCTCTTCACACGAGTCGATTTCCGACCTAAAATCCGCACGTGGATCTCCGTGTACGCCTCCATAGGGTTTCAGTGTTAAAATCGTGTACGGACGCGGATTGTTAAAATCAGCAAGACGATGAGTTCGAATTCTCAAAACGTTTTTTGCTCGCAATTTAACACTGAATTCTATGGGGAAAAGTCATCTGCCGATTTCAATCAAAACGGTACATGTACGTGTACGTAAAACTACGCGCGTCTAGGATACAATTCAGTGTTAAAAAAATTCGAGCTCACCCTAAAAAACCGTTAAAATCTTGTACACGTACACGATTTTAACACTAAATCCTATGGAGGTGTACATGTACACGTACATGTACTGGTGAGCTCGTATTCTCAATTATCACCTACTCTTGCTTATCAATCTTTGTAAAACTGAAAGGCTTAAAACTCCTTAATTATTCATCTTGGATCCTGATAATATTTTGACATAAAGAGT
Organism: Pictodentalium vernedei; assembly: GCA_031216915.1. Lineage (NCBI taxonomy): Eukaryota > Metazoa > Mollusca > Scaphopoda > Dentaliida > Dentaliidae > Pictodentalium > Pictodentalium vernedei. The sequence continues at coordinate 604,084,547 of CM062296.1, read as the reverse complement.
GATTAAACCTCGGCATTCTTTTCACGGCCAGTTTTACCGCCATTGAAACTTTGGCAAAGTAAATTCCAAAAGTTAATTTAACCACTTGGGTACAGCACCATGGTGTAAAATTTAAATTTATTTATTTATTGGTGTTTAAGGTCACATATGTATGCACTTTGGCTAATCATGATCGTGACAGTTTTACAGGTGGGGAAGCCGGAGTACCCGGAGAGAACCACCGAGCAACGGCGAGCAACTGTCAGCTCCCCAACATTCTAACTCCACACAAGCAGGGTTAGCATTGGTTGAAGACAAGTGTACAATCGACGCGTAGTACGCCTTAGTACACAACGACACCGTGCCCCGCGTGGACAATGGAGATGAAGTGTCTTGCCCAAGGACACAACGCTGTTGCCGCAGGTGGGATTCGAACCGAGGGCCTCCCGGTTTGCAGCCTGCACCCCTACCTACTGAGCTACCCCCCCCCCCCCAATGGTGTAAAATCAGCAACTGTCACCATGACGTTCACAGAGCAAGTTGAGAGTGCTAGCAAATATCTTATTTCAACTTCTCTAATTGTGTCAAACACACGCGTTATCAAAAATAAAAAAAAACGAGTGAGTTTTTTTAAACAGTTGGGTTTTTACGCATATAACAGATTTTCAATGTTTTTGTTTCAAACGTTAAAGTATATTCAGTTTTCAGGGTGTGTGTTATTAAGTAAGTTTTAGAGTTCATGTATTATATTGTGTCTTTCGTTTAAACATAACTTTTTGTGATGAAATTATGTTTTGGAACGAGACAGACATCAATTTGATATTATGGAAACAATATCAGGGACATGTTTGTCGCAAGATGAACCCAAAGAAAGGCTAGCCATATCGACTCCATGTGACAAACACTGTAAAAATAAGTTATAGTTCAACCGCCGTGAGTCGTAATCCAGGCGTGTGCAGTGATGTCCACGAATGCGTTTACCAGGTAATAAAAATCGGCATCAGCACAATTTTAATTAATGAAGCAGCGGGTTGTACCAGGTGCTTCATTAATTAAATTTTTGACGATTATTCCTATAATTAGTGTTTGGAATCAGATAATTATTTCGTCTGTGGAAATATTGCTCACTCGTGGAAAGTGACCAGTCCAAGGCGACCGATATTAATTATAATACCAAATACGTTATATCTAATTATGTACAAGTAACTCGTGTGTTTAATATCTGAATGACGCTTTTACAGTTTATACTGGGGACGTGGGGTGACTTTGAAAGTGTGTTTGTGAGGGGTTGGGGTGGGGTGGGGGAGGCTTTGGGGATGAAGTGTAAATGGAGGTTCCTGAACACACTCCTAAAATTGTGCAAAAAATGTGACCAAAGAAGCAAGCTACGTAATTTTAGCCTTTCTGAGGGGTTTAGTGCACTACCGCTGACGGTAATTCCCTAACATCTCCCAGATAGCAATACTGAAACAGTGTGTACTCTGACAGGCTACGTTTAGGGTAGTAACTACTCCGCTGTCGACCATGACTCGATAATCTCCATCTCAAAAATAAGTTCTTTAGTGTAAGGATGGCAAGTAGAATAACAAGCAATTAAGCTCATTTCATTTACTATTTTCATATATGTTGAGCTTTGCTTGCCCCCAAAAGTAACAATGCAATTTTTCAGAAACTTTGATCTTTGAACCATAGAGGCAGCCTTTCTGGTTCAGGAACACGATGTGTTATAATTCACCATGTAGGATGACTGATCAGTACATGCGTGGGGTAACCAATCAATATTTTCAACGTGCACGTTGAAAATATTGAATAGTTTACCACAATGTAATGAATATGGACTCTTCCAATTGCTGATATTGAACTGGCCAGGAAGACACCATCAGGATTCAAAGGGTTTATAAGTCTTGATCATTCCAATCCGTTATTCGCAGATTTTTGCGAATTATTAACACTTTAATTGTACAGGCTGACTGTAGGATTCAATTATTACTGACCCTTTGTGCAACTACGAAATAGATTCGAACACTTTGCTGCAAACTAATTTCTTAAGGGCAATGACACTCATGAGTTAAGTGTCGAGAGGATTACGCACATACGCATCCAAGGTCGCAGACAACCAGTCTAATCCTGTTCGGAATTTGGCGCTGAACCTCTCAGGCCACCAATCTAATTCTGTTCGGAATTCGACGCTTTTACGGGCGGTGTGTTTACCCACTTTTCATGGTAGACTACCATTGATGCAATGTGATGTCGTTTTACTCACAGGGATTTTCACATATTCATCTGTGCTCCAGTTATTGATATTTCGATCAATAAGTATTTAATTTGCCTTGAAAATACCAGGATATTAACACAATTGGTGGAAGTAGGCGGCATAATCGTCAAACTAAAGCTGTGGTGTGTCTTCATTTTTTGTGGTAATGTCATCAAAGATTCGATTAACTCTTTACCCAAAGCAGACGATATCAAAATTTATTATTTTAAATATCAGTTTTTAAATTTTTTTTTAAAGAACTTCAACAAAACCATATCATGTGACACCTCTTTGAAACGAGCTCGATGAGCTCGTTTCAAAGAGGGGGTCACATGATATGGTTTTGTTGAAATTCTTTGAAAAAAATTTGTCCGACCAACTAAAATATCCTAAACCAGTAAACGTAAACATAGGCAATGGACTTTTTAAGGGCTAGACCAGTTTCAGGTCAAAACACCACTGAATTCCTTACAGAAATAGACTGACGGCCCGAGAGATTGTGTTAACGCATGTACGTACCTTATCGTGAACCCTGTCTCAATATGGCGTTTTTGTTCATCGATGCAGACGTGTCATTTGTTCTTCATACAATTTTAGAACAAAAATCAGGAAACTTACTCACTGGGCGTGTTCAAGATTGAAATCACAACCAGATGCCAGTATCGCTGGTAGCACGGTCTGATTTTCTTCCCAGGTTATTACAACAAATAATACTCTTCGACAAAGACAAAGGAGGGATTATGGAATTCGCCACCCACCACCTCCACACCCCCTCGTCACACTCACACACACATTTCCTGAAGATGTTAACATCTTATACATTCATTCTTGAAATCCTTAAAACTGGTTCTTGTACTCTCACCCTGATATTTCTTGAGTCATTTTGCTCTAGCTATCCCGTCGTTTTGTAGGTACTCAAAATAATCAGGATCCTCCAATTGGCATGAAACGTTATTTTTGTTTCTCTGGGAAAGATCCTGGACTTTCAGCTGTGGTCTTAAAATGAAGTGAGAGGATTTTTTTCCTCCTGCATTGGAAACATAAAACTATTTTGTCCCCCACCTCTACGCCCACTTCATTTAACCTGGCTACGTCCCTGCTGTTCGGTTATAAAACACCTACTTTTTGAAGTTATTCTCCATAAAATGTTTCCTAGTTTGTTTTACCCCATCTCTAACACATTTATAAGAAAATATCACCAAGTGACTGGATGGACGCATCGATTAAATTCACGGGCATGTTAGATTAAACCAGTAATGACCCACCTCAGCTAATGGTTGTCCATTGTTTTGTTTCCTAACCGACCACCGGATTTTCCTTTCTCGGTAGTGTTCAAGCTGGCCCGAAATTTTTTGAATGATTGTAGTGTCTAATGGAATTAGGAAAAGTCACCATAAATCATTTTTATTTCGTTTGGATATCTGGAGAATAATAGTAGTACATAAACAAGTCTCGATACGATCAACAAACAGTTTTTGTTATACGTAAGGCATGCTACAGGGTTAAGGAACTGAATAGACTGATACGGGCTTAGATAAATGAATTGGTCGACGAAGGGGTCGATATAGCTATAACGTTGAAGATTCCTTTCAGTTTAGAATCTTTTCACTGATTCTATTCGATTCCAAACCATCTCAGTTACTCGAAAATATTTGAGCTACCACGAGTTGTGAAACTTCAGGTACGAATCAGGTGTAATCACTTCTGTGCACTGGATGGCGAGGGTTTCACGTCGCTTCATTTGTTTAGTCTTTGAAGCGACGTGGAACCTTAGCCAACCAATCCATGAGGTTGAACAGTTTTGAGAATGCCACGATTCAATCTTAGAACCCAGGGAAGTCTCAACCTAAAACTATCCAAATTCTGAAATCTAAGAAATTGCGACAAACAGCTCTTGGCTCCTACAGACTATCGCTCAAATGGATCAGCTACCACAATGGGTTTTATGCTTCGATTCCATACATTTCTTCACATCTGAGAATCCCGTCCTTTAACCCTTTAACATGAAAAGCAGACGACACTTGCAAAAAAAATTCTTGAACAACTAATTTTTTTCATTTTTTGTCTCAAAAACATAGGTTATGACCCCTCATTGGAACGAGCTCGACGAGCTCGTTCCAATGAGGGGTCATAACCTATGTTTTTGAGACAAAAAAATGAAAAAATAATGAAAATTAACTGACGAGTTTTGAGAATTGCGCTGGCCGGTTTTGGCCGTTACGTTGGGTAAAGGGTTAAGGTCATAATATTTACGAAAGTACACTGAACATTGGATCCATTTTCTGGGAGGGGAGCACGTTAGCTCGCTCAGTGGTTACGGAATTGGACTTCAAGCCGAAAGGTCTCCGGTTCTATCCATACCAGTGGCAACTGCGTGGTGTCCTTGAACAAGACAATCCCAATTGCCCACGCGTGGCACGGTGGCGCGGTGTATTAAAGCGTACTGCGCGTCAACGGTGCGCTTGTCCTCAACCAATACTAACAATTCTTGTGTGGAGTTAGTATTAGGGAGTCTCCGACTCCATTTCCATATAAAACTGTCCGACACGACGTGACCCTGGCTGTCGAAAGTGTCATTAAATCCAAATAAAACAAACTATTGATTGCTAAAAAAAATATTGCTCAATATTTCAGAAGCAGTTCGGTGATAAGACAAGTGCGCATTGATTTCGAAAGCAATAGTGCATTACCATATTTTCGTAACAACTGGTAAGTGGATTCGATTCGAGGCGGTACGGTTTCGAACATTTTGCCCAATTCGATGCGAGTAAAAAATCACGATTCACCAGTACAATAGTTGCCCGGTACAATTTAGTACGGGCCAGTAGGGTTTAAAGTAGTACTCAGTTAAGCATTGCCCCGTTATAAACTATACGCACTCCCACCTTCTACCGGCCATTTGGAAACTATAGGTACCCGGTGGCCTGCTTGGCAAAACTACAAGCATTTTTGTCTAGGCTATATAAATGTTAGAAAATCAACATTTCAATGGTGAATTATTTCTGCTTTTTTAAGTTATAAATTTAATAACTGTGACAATAGTCATAACTCATTGTCCTATAGCTTCGTCCTTTAATGTAATAAATAATACAAAATGGGGGATACTAGAGATGGAAATCGAGGAACATGTAGTGTGCGCAATATTATCTCTTCATATCAAATAATTTTTTAATCTCCTTCCGAGCTTGTTAATCTCCTTCCAATTACGGAAGGTAATACATGGTTTGAGGAAGAATATTTTATGATTTACTGTGCAATATAGGAGTGCTTCCATTTTCATTTCGTGTGAAATACAGAACTGTTATTTCAAAAGCGAACAGAGAATTCAGAGCGGATCGCGACTGGTCATGATGTAGAACTTTGCTGTCTCCTTTTCTCCACATATTGTGGTATCCCACCTATTGAAAATGGAATGCGAGCACACTGAATTTTAAATGATATTTCCTTTGTTTTTTTCTAGATTTTGCCATAATTTATTTATGAAAATCTCGACCATCTAGTGTGAAATGCGCCCAGATCGTGAGTCGATCGAGTAAGGGGCCGCGTTTTTTTATCATTGTACTTTTAATGGCCAATTATGTAGCTTCTGTTAGTATATACTTCATAATGTCTTATCACATTTTATTGTTTAATTTGAATATAACTGCATATACATATAGCTTACTACTACTATGCGGGTTTCCGAGATGATGTATTGAAGTCGAGACCTAGTCTCTGGACATATATCGACGAGTCCGTAGGAACGAGTCGATATATGACGCAGATGCGAGGTCGCAAAACCCACTGGGAAATGACCAAGTTATCCTGTAATATTCCTCCCTTCCTTGATTTGGTCGCATAATAATGTGATTGGACAAAGTTTTTAATTGCGTCTGTTTTGGCAATCATTCAGCGTCTTTGAACTGTTTTTTAATGCATAAAGATCATGACGTCTTGGTACTGCGTCCCTGCGCTGTGCATGACGTAATTCTCATTGTTTTTCTTGTACTATAACCGCTGTAGTTTACAGTAGTGTTTCAGTGGCGCGTTTCTTTGTGTTATTTTCACGTTTAACGAATGATAAGATTATAAAAATATCACTGCAAAAAATGACCATGTCTAATTTATTTATTTGAGCTGGTGATTTATTTATCATTTAATTATTGCTGTCAAAAAACAGTGGCCTCGACAATTGAAATAACTCGATACCGGTTCAGTGTAGGTAAACATGGTTCTCTTTGTGAACCAAATGGTAGCACGTGCGACGATGGTGGCTACCATAAATACCCTCAATACAGATTTGTGTTTTATCTAGAGGTCTTTACATGCATTGGGGGAGTTGCGTTGGAATTGTAAGATAAAGAATTATACAGAAAACAACTCTTTTAATATACGAACAAATATCCTGTACCATTAAGTTTACACAATCTAAATTATTAGCCCGGACAAAAGAAACATGTCCTGAAAACAGATTTGTACACAATATATTCAGTTTCACAGAGAATTCCATTTTCATTTAGTAGATACCGACAGAATTTATGTCTGAAAACAAAATTTTCAAATGGAACATTCAACCATCATAAGGAGCCGCAGGTGTTCTTGTGACGCGCAGGGGGTGGGAGTGGGGTGGACAATGATAGGTATTTCACAGTAGTAAAGTATACAGCAAATCCTTTTGGACAACTCCACTCTTCAAATGCTACACCGTGTAATGGTAACGGTAAAAACGGCTGTTTCCTCCCGATTTCTGCCGCTTACACTTTTAACGCTTGTATGAGCCACTCTTTACTTCTCGTTAAAAATTATGAACACCAGCATTTGTATCGGACACTATTCTGATAAGCATAAACTTGTCTTCTGTTATTTAAGCCAGAATTGCCAGAGAATATATCACCACCGTTATAACATACAAAACGCATATTAGTCTGTCACATGCAACGGCAAGTTGGTACCATTCATTCCAGTTCTTAATACGTGATTCTCTAAGGCGCTGAAGTACCGTCATTGAGTTGACATGGGATAATATCTCGTTGACATCTTTTTCTAACTTTCCCGAAACTTGCGTAGTGGCCTTGGTTTGGGTTGTTGAGTTCACATCCATTCCAAGATCTATGCCGCGCATAGATAGTGCTTCAAGTTCAGTCGGGGTATAAAATGGTTCATCGTCCATGAAGAAAAGTTTCTTTAACAATGGCAGAAGAACCTAAAACAATTATACAAATATAAAACGACTTATAAAGCTAGAAAGAAATGTATTAATTCTTAGGCAATTGCTCACTGAAATAGAACCACCCCATTGGGAGTTTTATTGCTTGCAGTGTCTGCTGATATTATTATAAAATCGGGAGACTCAAAACTTTTAACAATTTTTTTTGATTGAAGTACACTGCAAAAATATATAGGTTCTCTTTAAAACTGGTTCTAATCTTGTCCCTGAGATGGAACCAGTTCTGTCGAAACAGTATTTATTTCAAATCAAATATATTTATAAAGATTAACATTAAATATTAACAGAATTAAACATAAATTGAGGGGGTTTCAGCCGTAAGTTTAGAGCTCATACGAGGTTGTCTCAAATCATTATTAAGCAAAGGAGATATGAACAGTTGGCATATCAAACCAGTTTTGGTTCTATACAGAACCAAAACTGGTTCGATATGCCAACTGTTCATATCTCCTTTGGTTCAAAATATTTGGCGACTGCATTGAATACGCTCTAAGTTTACTGCTGAATCTACTTCAGTTCATGTAATATTCTGTTAAAATTGAATGCTAATCTGGTGAATTTATTTGATTTTAAATAAATACTGTTTAAACAGAACTGGTTCCATCTCAGGGACAAGATTAGAACCAGTTTTGGTTCTAAAGAGAACCTATATTTTTTGCAGTGTATGTAACTGGAATCTGAAGATACCAACTACAAACACTTCACATCCCAAGGATTTGAAGTTTTTTCTAGGTATGTCATGGCTGCCTATAATAGGCAGCCAATACATGACTAGAAATGACAGCCAAGATACTCATAATGTAACTGGCAAGTTTCTCTAAAGACATCATGTTGGCGCACCTGTTCTATTGCAGTAAAAAAAATAATCACGACCGGAATTTGGCTCTTGAGGGTTAATATTAAATGAGTTAATTTGTATATTTATCCACTTTCTATATATTCTGTGTGAAGACAAAGCGGGAAGCCTCCCAATCCATTTCTTTCTACTTAAGAAACAAATTAACATTAAAAATGCCCCCACCCGCATTGATATCCTCCCCAAACCCCCAAAATGCATGCAAAGGAAAATGTATCAATCCATGATCAATTTCACAAAGAACGAAACACTGACAAATATGACTGGAAAAACTTAATTTTCAAAAACATAAGGTCTGTCTTTAACTTTAACGAAATTGTCGTGCAGCTATCTCATAAATAATGTGATACCAATAAATATGCCATGTAGGACTGCTCCCAAGCCACCGCTACGGTGAGAGTTCTTCAGATCCATCTTGAAGCAGATGATATTCCACCACAGGAAGGATAAAAGAGAAAAATATATTGTCTGAATTATATCTATACTTCGTAGGGCTGAAACGGTCGGCTCATTTTCGTAACCGACTAACCGAGAGCTATAACCGGATAATATCCGATTATCCGTGGCTTTTATTTCACCGAATATGGGATCAAAACTATAGGGATTGGAAAGCAGTATTCTCGGACTATTCCGTAGTGTGTACACAAACGAACGTTGTCGAGTACTCGACAACGTTCGTTTGTTCACACAACGGAATAGTTTCTGCGACTACTCAATACTCACGGAAACTGCCGGTCGTTAACGAAACCTTGAACGCCAACGTCGATTATTTTTCAATATACACAACGCGGCTACGACGTGTAATCTTTTACAAAGGAGATGCGGCAGATTTACAACGTTTTAAACGTGCAATGACGATCACTATCGATATTTCGGATAACCGGTTGACGGTTTTTCTGATCGGTTAGGTAGCTAACTGGTTTCAAACCGATTATACGGTTAACCATTTCAGTACTAATACTTGGTACATAGAGTGCATCAAGGTGCGATCTGCAATGCATGCTTTAGCATTGTAGATGGCACCGAGTTGCACACAAGGGACGATTTGCAAATAAGCTGTGGCATTTTAGATATATTTGTGTTTGTCATTATTAATATGTATTTTTATCATATTACATGTGCTATTTTCAATATAAGTTTTGTTTACATTATGTTCAGTTTTTGTACTTTTGTCTTTGTTGTGAACTACATTTTATTATTGATTAGACATGCACAAATTTTCTATGTAAATATTGTGTAACATATGCTCAGTTCATTTATTTCGAAATTTGGTCAAAAATTAAATGATCTATTCAGTAACCTGACTTACTAAAGTGAAAAAAATTATAAGTCATAACCTTTGATCACGCCATTAGAGCATTATTTAGCAGTTCTCCATCGTCCACTGCAAATTCCTACTTAAAATAAGAAAGTGGGACAAATGCGATGTCACCGTATAAAACTTCCCCTCAAATGTTCCGCGGGCTTTGGATCGGTAAATAAAAAAACTTGATAGATTCAGACTTTGTTGTTTTTCAATCTTTCACAACTGTTTTGTCAATTCGAACACGTCATCTTATCGATATAAATACAGCTGATCAGTTATAAAACCGACAAAGGAATGGCGAATAAGGACAACGAAAAAGGTTTGACGGGAAATAGTGAGTGCTGGTTAACCCTTGAACCCTAAAGGAAGCTTTTCCTGTCCAGGAACATGATAGGTCTTAATTTTTCCAAGTAGGATGACTGCTCAGTGAAGGTGTGGGGTAACCAATCAACATTTTCAACGGGCACCCTAAAGCTTCACGTTTAAACTATTGAATGGTGTATCTCCAGTTAATGAATATGGACTCTTCCAGTTGCTGTTACTGAACTAGATGCAAAAATTCGAAATTCGATTCGAAAGTCAATATTCGATTCAAAATCGCAAATTCGAATATTTTCTAATATACTTCGGCCATAACTGTGAATGTTTACAGATTGTATATGATCACATTATTTTATATTGAGTATTGTTCTGAGTGAAAACGCAATTGATTGTAGCAGTAACAGTGTTTGTAGCGATGTAGCTATAACTGTCCAGCAGTTGTAGCTACATTGCTACAAACACTGTTACTGCTACAACTGTTCCTTCCAACTTATTGTATGACAATAAGTTGGAAGGAACAGTTGTAGCAGTAACACCATGGTTTAATGATGCTATTAGAATGCAAAAAAGCTGCGCCGCAAACTGGAACTACAGTGGCGTAAATCAAAACTTGTTTTACACAGAGAAATGTTTATACATCAGCGAAATCATGTCAATGAGCTTATTCACATGGTCAAATAGCAATACATTGCTGACCTGGTCGCTGATAATTCCCAGCGACCACACATGTTAACAAAAATAATTGAAAGTCTGCTCTATCGTAAGAAAAAGACGGTTTTGCCAAACCATACTTCTAAGACAACACTCGCTAACAACTTCTCCGAATTTTTTGTTAACAAAATCGAAAAAATACGGTCCAGTCTAGGTTTTGAGCAAAACAAGGTTAATGCACCAGACACCTGCTGTGAAGACGTATCGTTTCATTCCTTCACACCAGTAGATGCCGAGTCATTATCATGCATGATCAAACATTCTCCCCCAAACAATGCGCACTTGACACATTACCCACATGGTTATTCAGAGCTTGTCTTCCAAATCTCATCCAAGCCCTTGTGCAAATTGTTAATGACTCACTCTCAACAGGCACTTTTCCAGGTGGAATGAAACAAGCGCTAGTAACACCACTAATCAAAAAGCCGTCACTCGACCCTGACAGTCTGAAGAACTACCGCTCTGTCTCCAATCTGTCTATCTTGACAAAGGCTGTGGAGAGGGTTGTAGCTGTTCAGCTTCGATCTCACTTAGAATCTAGCAGTCTCTCCGAAGCAATTCAGTCAGCTTACAAACCATGTTGTAGCACTGAAACTGCGCTTGTGAGAGTCCAAAATGATTTACTGTTGGCAATGGATGAACAGTTGCTATCGTGTCGCGTGCTTCTGGATCTCAGCGCAGCGTTTGACACGATCGACCATACGACCCTCACGATGCGTCTAGAAAATAGGATTGGTGTTAAAGGCACTGTACTTCAGTGGTTTCGCTCCTATTTACAAGATCGTACACAATGTGTTGTAATTGAGGGCGAGCGCTCCGAAAAACTCCCACTCTCATGCGGTGTTCCTCAGGGATCGGTTCTCGGACCGATTCTGTATACCATATATGTCCTTCCACTGGGTTACATTATAAGAAAGCATGGGTTTAAGTTTCATTGTTATGCTGATGACACACAGCTATACATCCATTTCTATAAAGACAGCGCTGCCTGTTCCGTGCAGAAATTATAACAGTGCATTCTGGAAATAAAATCTTGGATGACTACTAATTTCTTGAAATTAAACCAAGAAAAACTGAAATTATCATTTTGGAACTCAACAGCAATTCTCTAAATTGCCCAAACTTGATTTACACATCCAGGATGTGTGCATTTCCTCAACCAAGTCCGTTCGTAACCTCGGCTTTTTCTTCGATGAAAACCTATCACTTGACAGACATGTCAGACACATCTGCCAGGTGGCATATTTTGAGAAACATCAGCAAAATTAGGAACTTAATAGACAACAAAACAGCTAAACAACTCGTACATGCCTTTGTGACAACTCGGCTCGACTACTGCAACTCCCTGCTCTCTGGATCAATAAATGCTCACATTATAAAATTGTAGCATATACAGAACTGTGCAGCTCGAGTAGTCACTAGAAATAGAAAAACTTGCCACATAACACCTATCCTTAAGGAACTGCACTGGCTTCCAGTAAACCGGAGAATCGAATATAAACTGTATGTGCTGGCTTTTAAGAGCCTTCACGGCCTCGCACCACCCTACCTCACCGAGCTTGTAAATCGGTATGAACCAGCCCGAGCTTTAAGGTCCGGCAATGAAACTTTGCTCTCACAGCCAAGGGCTAGACTGAAGACCGCAGGTGACAGAGCATTCTCTGTGGTTGCCCCCACTGTGTGAAACTCACTCCCAAAACATATAAAAACTGTCAGTACCTTAAATTCATTCAAGAAAAGCATGAAAACACATTTCTTCCAACGGGCATTCCATTAGTTTTTGTAAAGCCAAAGAGCACTTTTGTGGATTTTAGGCTTATAAATTATTTATTATTATTATTATTATTTATACAAATTTCATGTTTCGAACTTTGAAAAAGTTATTCAGCTGTTCAACTTCAATAAATGATTTGTTCCACAACATGATCACATTGTTTTATACTGAATGTTGTTCTGTTCGATCGATCACAGTTACTAGATATATCGCCAAAAGCAACGGTCTTCTAAAAGAATTCCCTTGATTATTTTCAGCGGAGCAGGCTTTAATTTACAAGCGAATCGACTCAATTCGGCGTTGAATATTATCGTTTCGTTGTAGTCATTCCGCATTTTTATTTAAAACAAATGGCCTCACAACCGAATGGAGTCGATCCGATTTGAAACGGAGTTTTTTTCCAAGAAAACATGTAATAAAATTGCGGTATCAGCCCTGTCAGACAAGTTCGTTTAAAAATGTTTATTGCAGCACTTTCCAACAATTCGAATAGTTCCAATCAATAGCAAGTATATTGGTTTTTATCTTACAATCAACATGTATTTTGTCTGTATTAATTCCGCAACTGTCGTGCATCCGACCCCCTGATATATGTTTGTATCAGGTGGTCGGATACAAGCACGTTCCTTTCGCGTCAGTTCCATTTTTGTTCATCCGTACGAATAAATAGTTCGTTATATATTCGTCTACATTCTTGACTTATCCCCAATATATTGTAAGATAAAATGATTATTACCATTATGTGGATGTACAAAATATGTATCCGAGTCTCGCTCCGGGTTCTATGGGTAGATCACGACTCGTCTTCAACTCGTCGTGATCTGCCCTTAGAACCCGGTGCTCGACTCGGAAACATATTTTGTACATCCACATATTGGTAATAATCTCTATATATCTCAGTCTATAGCGTGGGAGGTGGTGAGGCGACAAATGCATATAACTGTGCGTCTTTTAATGATCGGGAGGATTATTTTAGAATTTTTTTTCTTTTGACGACGTATTCATTAACTGTGATTTGATTCAAAGTTCGACTCGATATTCGATTCGATAAAAATCGGCAATTCGCAGGTTCCTATACTGAACTGACGTGGGTGACACCATCAGGGTTCATGGAGTCAATAAAGGCACGCACATGCAGTGAACTGACGTCAGTCAGTTGGTCATAGACGTAGAGTATTACTACTGTTATGTACATTAACCCATGACCAAACTGCGCCAAACATAAAAAAATCCAATGCTACCATGTTTTGAATATATAATCTATGTGGTATAGAGTGTACTTCGGCGTTTCTTTAGTATTTTAGGATCGGTAGATTACTTGCAATCGGTCTGTCCCTACACTCGCGGAACGTGAGGCCACAAGTCTAAAGTCATGCTTCTCACAATATATGTGTTAACATCCAACTAATATTACTGAAGTGTTGATACATATGCTTAGTGCACCCAAATCACCAGATAGCGTTTATTTACGGTCTCTAGGGCCAATGGATTATTTTCGTTTTCTTTATAGGGGACATGTGAAAATGTGAAACAGCAAATTTGAAGTCACGCTATACATCCAAAGCGAAATGTGATGAGTTAAAGGTAAAATTTTGGTACCACATCGCGAATATATATTGAGTATACCCCAAGTCTATATATACACATAACGTCACGGTGTGTCAATGAGTTCGTCAACACGGCACGAGTGCCAGCACAGAAGAATAGAACGAGAGTCTTGGCCTCGAGTTCTTTCCTTTTGTGATGGCAAAAAACACCTCTATGACATAGAATCCATTAACCCTTTACCCAACGAATCGGCCACAACCACCCACATAATATGCATATTCAGCAGTTGAAAAAATATTATTTTTCAAAAAATTTCAACAAAACCATATCATGTGACCCCTCGTCGGAACGAGCTCGTCGAGCTTGTTCCAACGAGGGATCACATGATATGGTTTTGTTGAAATTTTTTGAAAAATTTCAAAACATGATATTTAAAATAATAAATTTTGTTATCGTCTGTATTGGATAAAGGGTTAATTAAAAAATTCAAACATCACACAGAGAAAATTTCAAACTTTAAAGCTCTTATATCTTTATTATTTACTGACTGAAGCATTCCATTTATCAGCTGTCACCGCTGCTTCCGAATTAATCTGGGTCAGGAACGCGACGTGTCGATTGGCCGATTGTGAAAATAGGCGGAGTTTGTTCTTTTTGTCGTCAGGTGGAAAAATAGTTCATCAACGGAAGCCCATACGGACGCCCGTATGGAACACGTGTTCCGTACGGATTTGTAAACATGGAACTGGAGGCAAATTAATTGGCGTGTAAAAAACAGCTGTTATTTGGGATCTTTAGTATCTATAATGTTCCCTCGGTCGCCAGCAGACAATTATGTTTTTTTAATCTTGCGGTCTCATTTCAGTAAGATCGTCTGGCAAAAAATGTGGATGGTCTGAATTATTCGCTAGCCGTTTTTTTAACATTGTACGTTCTTTGACCCCGATGAGTCGACGACTTCCTCATTCCTCATGAATTTTAGTTATATTCTCTAGCCCATTCATGTGCGTTTAAATCTATATTTTCATACTGCAAGCAAAATGTACCCGTGATCGTGAACCGTTTCGCTATTTTTGGACTGCAGAATTCTTTCGAACAATATTATCTAGGAACTGTTTCAAACTTTGACAATAAATTTAATTTTTCAGCTCACATCATTTCCGCTCACTTTTCTAAATGCACCCCGAGTGTTAGTTGACTTTGAAAGGTTACTGGTCTACGCGCAAACATCTCTATGAATATACTATTCTGAGAATTTGACTTTCTGCAACAATCTAATTTTTTCATATGTGACAAATAATTGATTCGTAGACAATAATCTTTCACAGAAGTAAAATATATCATCCATTGCATGATGTTTGTCGACCCTGCCTCCGTCGCCTGTTAGCGTTTGCATTCCAAGTTTCGTCATTGCACTGAGCCCTATCTTGAAAGACTATTTTTCATTTTCTTTCGTTTGTTAATTTTTTAGTGGTGGTGGGGGTGTGGGGAGGGTGGAACTATTCCACGTTTTAAGACGTTAAACACCACAATTTAGGAGCCTGTCTAATAAGCCTGAATTCTTTAAAACGAGTTTCTCGTAAACCCCCAATCACGATACCCTGAGATGCAGTATTCAACGTCTTTTAGTGAACACGTTTCAATTTTTGCACGGAATGATTCTTGTTTACGTTCCAATTCGAAGAGATTTCATGATCTGTGCACACACAAAAGTTGTTCTTGGTCACTGTTTCACACGCTTGTGCATGCACAAAAATTTATTGTTTCAACTTGAATGTTTCAAGTCAGTCAGATACAAAAGTATAAAAGTAATGTGATTCTATAATTTAATATTTATAGTTTTGAGAAGTGTTTATTTTTTCTCTTCTCGTATATAGAAACGTACAAACGTCTCTGGCGAACTCCTGTATACTGCAATGCAAGATACAGATCCTGTTTCTGATGCATCTGATACACGCTGTATTCCAGTAAATGAGGACTCAATACTCACTACATAAGTTTTGTAAGATAAAAGTAGCAATGCCTACCTGTCGGATAATATTGGGCACTTCTTTACGCGTATATTTTGCGGAGGCAATATGCTTAATGCACACCCCAGTGGCCACCGATATTGCAATCCACACCATTGTCAAGGAATAGTAGGTACCTGTAATGATGAAAAATGTATCAACAAGGTCATATTTGTGAAAGTAGGATATTGCTCGGAATTCAAACTGCATTCACTTTATAGATACTATTTTCATCTGCGAATGTGTTTGATGCTTGTTGTAGTTGAATTTCATTCTGAACAAACAGAGACACATCGCTCCAGACGCAGACGCAGACGAGTAGTCATGTATCTATATTAGGAGGGTTGGGAATCTTTTAGGGCATCAAAACATTTTTATACCGCAGGCATATCCCGAAATTCGAAAGCTCGAGTTGGGTGAAGGTATGGAGTGGGTGTCCCTCTCGCGTTAGTGTGAC
Organism: Pictodentalium vernedei; assembly: GCA_031216915.1. Classification (NCBI taxonomy): domain Eukaryota; kingdom Metazoa; phylum Mollusca; class Scaphopoda; order Dentaliida; family Dentaliidae; genus Pictodentalium; species Pictodentalium vernedei. The sequence continues at coordinate 604,068,126 of CM062296.1, read as the reverse complement.
TGGGGAAATTGTTTTCAAAAAACCCTCTGGGAGGCCTAGGCCTGAGCTTCCCCGGAGAAATATTTAAAAAAGATACGCAACAAATGGCGCTATTAGGAGACATTTTAACATTTGTCTCCAAGTGTTGTGCGTCATCTATAATTTCATTAGTTGACATCCCATGAAGGGCGCAGAATTCAAGATTTTTAGGAGGGGAACTGTAGAGATTTTGGGGGGGGGAAGAAGGGGTGTACAAGCCCCCCCCCCCCTCTCCCCCTCCTCCCCCCTCCCCCCAGTTAGTGGTCAGACGATTTATCGGGTGGATGAGCACATGTTCCAAGAAGAATTCGAGACAGTTGTTGAAGTTCGACATCTAGATACATAGTAGCCGTTATCTAAGAACGAAACTCCTTGTCATGTAACTTTATTCAATCACTGCACAGTATGCTTATTTTCCAACTTCTATTTGGGTAAACTGGCATATAGGCACAAACAAACAAGATACCAACACACACTGAGAAAAGTTCCCAGTTTCTAAGGCAAAGATATAAAGCGGGACAGAGTATCTTTACGATTGCAAGAGCACAACATCAAATCAGCTACTACCTAAAATATCCGCAGAGTGGATTTTCTATCACGAAGAAAGTCTTTAAAAATATAAACATGCACATGAGGTGCTTGTGACATTTCAGCCAATGGATCTCTAGTGACGACCATTGATACCCGGACAATATTCCCCAGATTCTATGACATTGTCCAATAACTCGAACAGAGCTTAACCTGAAGGTCCATTAGCTGAATCTTGGATTCTTCTTCCCACACGTTTTTCGAAACATTTAAGTTATTTACAATGTGAAAATTCCACTCATTGTGTGTATCAGTAGTCAGCCATGTGTGTAACCCGTTCACTATATACTGCAGGTGTCAAAAACCAAGATCTCAGTTATTAGTCTTTACTAAAATTGTGCATGACTGATCTCCGGACACTGGAATGTCGCGAGGTCAGTGGTAGTCGAGAAAATATGTCTTATCCTGAACATGTCCCTCGTTTTTCTGATTACAGTGTGAACAAATATAGCAGTCTCTGTCATCCCTTGATTCAAGGAATGACAGAAACTCCTATTTTTGTTCCCATGGTAAATAGTAAAACGAGGGAATCTTCAGAATAAGATATATAAGACCCTTGAAATCTTTCGGCTGTACTTTGATTTTAGTGTGAAACCTCAGAAAATGGCAGTGCGAACTTCTTAAGATCTGCTCATAGTTGTAGACACGCCCATCATCGTTAATATTCCTGTCACTGTTTCTTTTCCAAACTTACGTACGAATGAATTCGTAATCGCCAATAAACACGGATCTATAACGTGCTTCACAAACAGACAATTACACGAACAGGAATTACAAGGTCGATTACATGGACTGAAGTTTAAAGGTAATGTAAACAAAAACAATATGGGAAAAATGACCAAATATCACACAATTCAAAAGGGTTATTAATTAACAATTTGAATATTTACTAAATTCCCTTGTAATGAATATTATTTCTAGGCTCCCATTCTCATCATGCTGAGTTCCAACCTCGACAAATCCTACATCAACTGTTCTTTGTACCATGATTACCTATTCTACTATAAAAATAAAAGCCAATGACATAAAGTTTAGCTTTACACACCAACCGTGATGAACTTGCCAGCAATGTGATTTCAATGGCTAAAATTTACACCCACAGTGGAACTACATCCATGCTGACCACGACTTGAATGCAAACTTGTCTAAATTTATCACTCGCCGCCTCGCGAAGAGTGAAATGAAACCCACAATTATTTAGTACGTTTTTAAATGAGTTTATCTCATAGGATACCAAAAATTAACAAACATGCGTTGCCTGATGTTATTAAATCAAAAAGGCCTCGTGATTTACGTGTTTCATTTCCAATTTCCAATTTCGTTTCGGCGGTAAACTTGACAGCCAAAGTGGAACCCACCGGTGCTCATGTAAACAAAAACAGATTAGCACGTGTGAATATTGTACTATTTAACATTTAAACTCTTATTAATCTGACGATTATGGTATAAATAAAATATAACCAAAAGTAGCTTGGTGTACCAAATGTTCACCACTCGTGGTGAAGTGGTGTTAACCGCGAGCCTTTGGCGCGCGGTTGAAACCACTTCACCACTTGTGGTGAACATTTGGTACACCAAGCTACTATGGGTATATTCTATCTGTCTTTTTGTTGTATATATGAGCTGAGGACTGAAAGTCTGATATGTTGTACTGCAAGGAAATAACGTTTGAAACTTTAAAAAAATATGCAAATGAAGCTAGTGTAAACAAAACCTGCCATGCTGAATTTATATCTAGAATGTATGGTGGGTCATTTTAGTCAATAATGTTTTCGATGACAGTATTTAACTCAACCCAAGCTCAAGTACCAGTATGTTGAAAACTACTCAATACTGGGAACACCCATATATGACCCCAGGAAAGTGATCTGAATGAATTTTATTTTACGCAGCATGGTTTAGGTGTACACATAAATACTATTTAAATATACCAGATGCATTGAAGGAGAAATGTTACTAAATTTGTGTTTTTATTATATGACTATGCAATGTAACCGTTAAATATCACAACTGTTTGACAACCCTTCCCTCGTTCCCGGAAAATCCACAGTGTGGAATCCGATTCCGTGTCGCTGTAGTATGAAAGACGATTTACGGGTGAGTTCGAATTCGCATAATTAGCTGTTCCTGTCGCCGAGAGTACTTTACCCTGAGCTGGAATGGGTGCGCTGGAACGGCGGTCCTGGTTTTTCTTTTTATCGTATTCATGATATTGTTTTATCGAGTTCATGCGCATCGAGGGATTCCCCGAAAGTGTGCACCTGTTACAAAAATAAGGGTAAACAAAAATTGTTCTTTTTTACTTCAATCCAATTTATCATAGAAAGGTTGGGGGAATTGCTTATACTAGCGTTGGCATGCGATGTTGAACTATAAGTCATATAATAAACCTAATATCGCTACAGTGAAGTGATCTGGGTCGACACATCATGTCTCCTGAGGAGGTCAGATCTCCGGACAGATCACACTCGCTGCCTGCGGCAACTCGTTTCATCCGGCGATCTGACCTCCTTCAACACGACGTGATACTACGACCCAGATCACTTCACTGTAGCGATAATATGTATATATTTTTAGTTCACCAAAGTCAAACAAAGTGTACCCTAGCTGACATTTCTGTTTATTATGATTATAACAGTATGAGGTACATCACATCCAGGCTATAAACGTAATGTTTGTAAACAATAAATGGTGTTTCTCCAACAATTGCGACTCGTCCATCCAGGAAATTGTAGTGTCTCTGTACTGGTTTTCTTAGGGCCAAACACATTCTACATTACATGACTGACTGGTTTTGTCGACCATAGTTTTCTTAAAAAAACACCCTTTTCATCCCGGCTTGCATCACGATAGTTGTTTTCCTTTTACACCAGCTTCATTGACATATTAAAAAATCTTTCGCTATTATTTTTATGACACAATATCGTCGCCTGAGAGCTGGAATGTCCTATGTCCCATAGGGGACATGGGACATTCTAGCATTCAGGCGACGATATATCAAAATTCCAAGTCTCAGCTAATATAAACCACAAAAGGAGAGAACTATTGACATTGGTTTTGTAAAGGTTAAACCTTCCAACTATGAGGTTAAGTACCTGGCAAAATAGCCTTTAAAAGTAAGTTTATTGAATATTTGAATTTTAAACAATTTTTTTGAGACCTCAGTACATCTTATTTATGATTTACTTATTTATTTATTTTATTGGTGTTTAAGTCACATATTTCTGCACAATGGCTAATAATGACCACAACAGTTTTACGGGTGGAGGAAGCCGGAGTACCCGGAAAGAATCCCTGACCAACTGTCAGCTCCCCAACATACTAACTCTAGACAAGCAGGGTTAGCGTTGATTGAAGACAAGTACAGCATCGACGTGTAGTACGCCTTAGTACACAACGCTACCGTGCCCCCACATGGGTAATGGGGGTGAAGTGCCTTGCCTAAGGACACAACGTGGTTGCCGCAGGTGGGATTCGAACCGAGGATCTCTCGGCTTACAGCCTGCACCTCCACCTAATAAGCCACCCTCCCCCATCTTATGTATGATATAGAATGTAAACGCACCAAGAGTGTGTCATAAAATATGAATAAAAAACTGTCCACGGCAGTTTTCGCCGAATTGTTTCCGTTTACATTCTCCTCAACCCTTTGAACCTGATACGTCTTTTTTCCAGCCCAGGTGTATAATACATCATAATTTCATTATGTGTGTGCTCAGTGGTTGTGTGGGATTTCTCAACCAATATTTTCAACATACATCCCTAAGACTATCCCTTGAAAATATTCATTAGTCTACCCCTAAATAATGAATATGGACACTTCCAATTGCTACCATTGAACTGAAATGGGAGATACTACCAGGTTTCAGTGATTGTTGGTTACCACACAAATAATAAAAAAAACAGGAGGCTCAATTCCGTTACATCTTTTCACCGTGATTTTCGTGTCAAACCTTATAGAGTGGCCAATGAAGCTTTTGTTTAAATATTTATCAAAAGGTGCGTGGGGGGGGGGGGGGGGTCACACCTTTCTGGGTACCGCAAGGGTGTAGGATGGAAAATATTTTCTTCAGTGGGGTGTTTATGGAGATGTATTCATGCAAAATATATAAATTTAAATATGCTACACCTCACCCTTGAACCCACTCTATTTAACCCTTTACCTAACATGAAAAGCAGACGACACTTGCAAAAAAAAATTCTTGAATAACTAATTTTTTTCATTTTTTGTCTCAAAAACATAGGTTATGACCCCTCGTTGGAACGAGCTCGACGAGCTCGTTCCAACGAGGGGTCATAACCTATGTTTTTGAGACAAAAAATGAAAAAAATAATAAAAATTCATTGGCGATTTTTGAGAATAGCGCTGGCCGGTTTTGGCCGTTACGTTGGATAAAGGGTTAAGACACTAACCTCAGCGTATTAATTTTATTTTGTTTTTACTTAACCCTTATAAACGTGGTGGTATCTTCCATATCAATTCAAGGGCAGCAGTTGGAAGAGGCCATATTCATTATTTGTGGACAGACCAATTAATATTTTCACCGTGCAACCTCAGGGCTGCACGTTGAAAATATTGATTGGTCTTCCCCACACATTCACTTACCAGCTATCATACTATTTATGAATTTATAAAGCATCTTGGTCACGGGCCGGAAAAGCGGTATCTCGGATTAATAATAACTTTGAAACCGTCCTTTGAACTATTACGCTCCATTTGGAGCTTTGTATTTTTATTTAATAAAATCTTGAAAATCAGTGTGGTCATATATGTATAGGTGATGTGTAGTGATCATAGAGGATGTGTATGTTATGTCGGAAAATGCCGCCCAGGTACCTATAATTGGTGAAAAAAGTAAGGAGGCACTTGTTCCCTGTGACTCCGGCTCGGCCACTCCTGGGAAAACGTATATAATCAGTCTATGTAATGAGGGAAAAAGAATATTTTGAAGTTCGGGCGATCCTCGCCTTATTCATATAGTTCCTCCGACTCAGAAGCAGTAGTCCACATTCATCTGAAGCAAAAAACGAAACAGGGTTGTATAATTTATGTCATCTGCTGGCAGTCATCGACAAACCCACTAGTTTTAGACTGAACTGATATCACATATATATAAATAAAATATTTTTCGAACATGTATAAATCAATAGGTGACATTGGCATCCAATTATCAACTCCGCAAATCTGTCAAGCGACAGTTACTATCAACTGGGCGCCAATTCACCCTTGTGAGAATTTTGTGTGATAAAATGATATACTCACTTATATAAGGAGATGTAACATGAGAACTGGGTAAAGCATCATTCAGTGCCGACGAGAGCAAAACCATTGATATGAACAGAGCTCCACCTGAAAAGATAAAGTTTTCGAAAGATTCTGTAGATGGCCCAGTGCTCTTATTTCAGTCTCTTGAGTGAAGAACAGGCAAATAAAAAATACACTCCACTCAGCGAAGTATAACCGGAGGATACGGGGATTACGTACCCCACTACAGCTTTCTCAATTTTGCACTATAATATCAGTACTTTACTAGAGAATCAAGCAGGGTGTGGCGGGGACAGTCTCTCAGAAATCAAATGCAATCACCTGTAAATTGTATTCCTCTTTTTGGTTCTAAGAAATGTAGATTTTTGGGGGGAATTGTCAGGAAGAGGTGCGCAGTCTCTAAACTCTTAACATTTGACCGGAGATTCCTTCTTTTCAATTTGTCTCTTCTTCGACCTTCAGTGTCGAGAAAAGTGCACATTTTTGGCTTCACATTTAACGGCCCATCAGGCCGAAGCAAAGAAAGAAATTTGTAATGGGAAGCAAAACATATGTACTTTTCAAAATATTGGAGATGGATTTTCCCAAATTTAGCTTTGTGTATGGTATTTCTAACAGGCCATTAACTGGTAACGGGATAAAGTATTTTTGGTTATCAAAATTTGTCCACATATCTTTGGCTTGTTAAAATTTACGGGAGAGTGCCTATGGGCACTCTCCCATAAATTAAAACAAAGCAAATCCTTTCAATTTAAATAATTTTACCTTTAAGTTTATATGACGCACATCCACAGAATATGAAGCTTTCAAGTTGCGGTGCTTACCCTTCAGAATAAAGCCTAAATATGGGCTTCCAGCACTCTACAGGTTAAGGCACATGGGCCACCACTGATACATAGCGGTGTGTGAGTGTCCTTCTACGATGTACCTGCCCCCACCCTAACCCGTTTCAGGTTCGAAAACGCCCCTGTCCCCAATCTACCCTAAAGCACAAACAAGGAGCACGATGGCTTAGTGGTTACGCATTGAACTTGAAACCGGGAGGTCCACGATTTGATCCCCGACAGAGGTAACTGCATTGTGTCCAAGGGTAAGGCACTTAATCCAGATTGACCACGAGGGGGCTCGGTGGCACTGTGTACCAAGGCGTAATGCACATCTGTCTTTAACCAATACTAACCCTGCTTGTGTTGAGTTAGTACGCTGGGGAGACTGACAGTTGCTCGCAGTTGCTTGGTGGTTCTGCCAGGTACTCAGGCTTCCTCTACCCGTAAAACTACCCGACGCGAGGTGACCCTAACTGTCGAAAGTATCGTTAAACTCAAATAAATAAATAAATAAATAAATAAATAAATAAATAAATAAATAATTGGAGAGTTTGCATGTCAGAAACGGCAACTGACATCACAACTTTGCATATTCAGTTCAAAGTCCTCGATACCACAGAAAGCGTGCAGAATTGACTTTGCCTTGAAATAATCGCAAGGAAATTACTGTTCATCGTGTCCCACATTGACAGCATCTGGCCTTCAATGACGAACTTCTGCCGTGATTGCATTTGAACAAATTGAAAATAATGCTGATAATTCCGGGCATCGTCCTATCATTTTCAAAAAGGTTGGAATTTGTAATCACTTACCTACTGTAACGTCCATAAAATACCTGCGCTGTTCGCAAAACACTGTCATTTAAAATGTCATCATTTTTATAAATTTAGCGTCCACAACTTAGCTGATGACTCCCTCAATTGTGAACAAACCCAATGGAGGGCCAAAAGTAATATGTTTTTTGGGAGGCAAAATAGACAATTTATAATCATTCAAGAATTCTCTTGCCACTGTTGCCAACAAACACCCAATACCCACTTTGTGCAAAACAATTATTTTTTTCCTTCAGACACTTACCTCCCCACACCACGCAAAGTTGAGGTGATCATAACACTGTTTGATGGATGGTTTTTCATCCGTAAATAAGTTTTTATTACATTCCTTAGTTCGTTTTGCATTGAATTTAATGTTGATTAAAAAGTGGTAATGTCACGAGTGAATTATGTCACTTCAATAGTAACTTTGGAACGACTGACGTATATAAGCCACGCCCCCACCGATTTGTTGATGTTTTGTTTTCCAGTTCCACATCAGTAAATTAAAATGAATTTTCTTTCTGAATATTTTTAAAAATCCTTTCTTTCCTCTATGAACAGGTTCGTTAGCACAGTTGACAAAATCCAAATAGAAATGTTTTATCTTATGGCTGAATGCCATTCCCCAAATGCGACTGGAACGCCACATAAAATAGTAAAATATCGAACGAAAGTCACAAAAATAAAACTGGGCCATTTCCAATCGAAGATTTGACACAGAAAGTGATGTATTCATACGCGCTAATTTCAGAAGTATTTCAGAGTTGCATTTGCGAATATTTTGTGTTGAATTATTTTTAATGAAAGACATTTTGGTCTAAAATGTCATTTACTAAAGAGAGTGACCCATTTTTACGGCCAGTTACGGTATATAATTCGCCTCGAGACAGGACTATTTCGTATTTCCTTCCTGCTAATTTTAGAAATGTTTCCGTGTTTACACTAAATTGGATTATATCTGACAATAGTTTGGGTTGAATTATTATAGTAAAAGACCTCTTTATTCCAAATGTCATGTAATAAACAGAGTAATCAATTTGTTTTGAGCGTTACGGTAAATAATTCATCTCGAGACTGGACTGTTTCGTAAATCACTCGGGCTACGCCCTTGTGATTTACTCACGTCCCGTCTCTCGATGAGTTATTTACCGTAACACTCAAAACAAATTGATTACTCTCTATTTAATGATAAACTCTAACCCTGCCCACTTCCTGTCCTGTTTTCTCAACAGGTGTAATTTAGACAATATTGTGTTACTGACAGTATTTCGTATTTTCTGGGTACATTCCAAATATTGGAACTTTAAGATTGGCGGGGTGATTTCTAATGCTTTATTTCGTCCCGTGAGTGGAACAAGGTGCCCCTTGAAATGCTTTATCATTGCAGATGGCACATTGTTCCTCTCAATAGTGTTTCCCCGTGTACTCATATCTATTAATTTCATTAGAAAAAACAGCCCCATAAACAGAGGTTTTTGTGAATAATATAAAGCATTTCTGGAAATTGCTACACACTCACCATACACAGAAACACTATAATTTTTCCGCGGTTTGGCCCATATCACTTTACTCTTGAGTTTTCAAATTGACATCCCCCTCCACCTACCCACACACACCCAACCAACTACACACACACGGGGTTAATCTGTTTCTACTACTATAGTCCTAGACGCCATCCAAATTCACGTGAAACAATTGCAATCCGGTCTAAAAGGTTTGACTACATTCAATAAACAATTTACAGTGCGTCGCGTGAGAATCACAAGGTTTTATCTTCCAGCAGAAGAGAGAACGTTATGGTTCTCTCACGACGAAATTTGCGACAAACGCTAGATAAAACACAGCTATTTCAAGATGTCGATCCATTTTCGATTTTCGTGTTTACTTTTGAAACTTTTGAACTAAGCTCTTTATTTTTAGCAGTGTATTAACCCTTTACCCAGCGCAGGCGATTTCAAAAATTATTATTTTAAATATCAATTTTTAAGTTTTTTTCGAAAAATTTCAACAAAACCATATTATGTGACCCCTCTTTGGAACGAGCTCGACGACATCACATGATATGGTTTTGTTGAAATTTTTCGAAAAATAATATTTTTTCATCTGCTGAATCTGCATATTACGCGGGCGGATTCGGGCGATTCGTTGGGTAAAGGGTTAACCCTTCGAAACATCTTCGTATTATAAGGACACGAGGTACTCTGTTCTAAGGCACACAGTTTATCGAATGTTCACTTGCCTTCAACCGCTGCTAATTGTACTTGTGGCGTATTAGTTAATCGGGGAGTCTGGCAGTTGTTTGTCGCTGCTTGGTGGTTCTCTCCAGGCACTTAGGTTTCTCTCACACGTAAAACTGTCCAACACGATGTGGTCTAGATCGTTGAAAGTGTAGTTAAATTCCATTATGACTGCTCTAGCGGGCGTTCTCTAGTTTTTATCAGAGTTTAGCAGGGCAGAAGAACTCCGTAATTCATGTCGTCATGCAGCCGGAAGCGGGCGTCGCGCCGTTTCAATGAGGGTGGTCACATGATATGGTTTTGTTGAATTTTTTGAAAAGTATTTTTTTTTCACCTGCTTAATTTGAAAATTACACGAGCGGATGCCGCCGATTCGTAAGATAAAGGGCTACGCCAACGCAACTTCCAGCGCAGTTAATAAAAATCGCACTTCATATTTTAATATGTTTGTTTTTGTCATTTGTTGTCTCCGGGGAAAGCTAATGACTCATTGTTGGGAAACGCTCAGTCCAATCAATAGTCATATCATATGTTTTAGCGACAAGGAATACAACTTTTTTGTATGCAGGACACTTTTTGTGCTTTCTACTTAATGCTCAATTTAGGTAAAATGGTCCTAAAACGTTTCTTTTACAGATAAAATCGCACCTTAAGTAGTTGGCAGCGCTATTTGAAATGCTTAAACATTGCATATGTCGCCTTAATGCATCCAAGGTCGAAACGGTTTTACGTGATGCATAACTAGGAAGGATTCTCTAAGCTTGCTGCCGACATACCTAATAACATCATGTCATCTGCACAGGAATAAAACGAAACGACAGAAGGCATATTTTTTAAAACGCGCAGGTTGGCTTAAGCAGAGTTGGTCGAGGAGAAATAGGGCAGCGAACGTCATCTTTACCCCCTCAACGATTCGTTTTGGTTAAAAATTTGAAAACGTGCACATATATCAATATAATATATTTTTGCAAAATATTATGTACAAAAGTCAACAAATTCATTTAATTTAGCCAGCGGATTCCATCTTCAGGCGGCTGAACTTATGTCTTGTACTTCAACCTCAACGCTAGTCATCGAGCCCAAAGGAAGTTGATGCAGAAGAAACAGACAAGACCATATCTCGACCACAATCAACACAACTCCTAAAAGTCACAGGGGAGTACTTGTTGAACGTTTGCTTATACATGATTTCAATAAGGGGACTGGCACGAAATGGCATTGTCAGATATTTCGAAGGCATTGTATGTTAATCGGCGCTCCCTACTACAGACAAACATACAAAGACACACACACCCTCGCCCTTACACAACCCTCAGAGACACAACCTTCCTCACCTCCACACACATACAGGCAGGTCTGGAAAAAGGGCCTATATCGTAACTTGTTAGCAGGTTATAATAGGTTATGCTATATAGCATGGTGGTAACCCGTAGGAAAAGAGTGTCGTGATGCCTTTATCACCGGGGCGTGTACAGACCATGATAAACTTTCGAAACAAAAACACAAATTTGCTGTTATTATATTGCTTTCACAATCTACTATTCTCATTTTGTCCAATTTAATTTCAATTGTTTCAAACTTGGCATATTTTTTCATTCGTCGTGTGACAGCAAGCCTCTCTCATAGAAGCTGTTAACAAGTTGCCTTTATTCATTGCTTCCCCCATTGTTTATTTGAGTTTATTCAGTAAGTTAATCAGGCATCTGATTCAGACGCGGTGAAAGCTTACTTTAATCTTAAAATCCTGTAAACCTGTTGACATGAGTCATTTATTGTATTGTATATATAGCTTGACCACAAGTAAGAATTCAGTTATAGTTTGGATTTCCAAACGTTACTCTGCTTCATTTTATTGGGAAATCCCATGAGCTATTGCTGTAAATTTGTTCGGACATCCAACAAGTCCGGTTATTAAATGTTGATTGCTGTTAGATATTTGGAATACCAGATTCGCTATTAAATTGTTATCATCTTTAATTTGTCTCCGAGTCATCAGTTGAACACCATTGTTTCACAGCAGATATCGACGGTCGATTCCCACGGCTATACCTTTCCACCTTCTCTGTTTTTACTTTGCCAGTCATGCTGTTTTCTGTCTTTATGGGATTTCCACCAGAATAAATATCACAACGAACGTTCGATCTCGCCTAAGCGAGATCGCACGTTAGTTGTTGCCATTTATTTGGCGGAAATTCTGTTGTGATGGAAACAGCATGCTATTCTATTCATATGTGCATGCAATACTCAACCTTGAAGTCTAGATAGTTCCGAAAGATCCTCAAGTCTTTTTGGTTAATCGTGCGAGATTACGAATTCAATAAAGTTATGCTGTATTACTTTGTCGAATTATTTATTATTATTTATTTATTGGTGTTTAAGGTCACATACTTATGCACAATGGCTAATCATGACCGTGACAATTTTGCGAGTGGAGGAAGTCAGAGTACCCGACATCGTAATTCCGCACTGTAGCACAGGCAGGGTTAGATTGGTTGAAGACATGCGCTCCACCGACGTGCTGTACGCCTCAGTACACGGCGTCATCGTGCCCCCATGTGGACAATGGGGGTAAAGTGCCTTGCCCAAGGACACAACGAGGGAGCCCGAATCGATCGCTTTGACGGTCACCCATCCGAGGATTAACCGGGCTCGACGTTGCTTAACTTCGGTGATCTGACGAGAACCGGTTGCCGCAACGCCACCGCGCCCCCTTAATTTGTCGTAACCCAAGGTTCGTTTGCATACTTTACAATTAACGCGACCCACACATAGCCTGAACTATCGTTCGCGGGTTATTTCCGGGTATGTACACCTATACAAGCACCATTTAACAACTCTGTCGCAGCCAAAAATTCTCATCCCTGACTGATATTGTGAGGAAAATCGAGTTTCGATAAAGTTACCTCCCTTGAAATTATTAACCGAGAAAGGAAAGATCAATTAAGAAGCAAGTTATTTATTTATTTATTTATTGGTGTTTAAGGTCACATATTTTTGCACAATGGCTAATCATGGCCACAACATGAGTATCAACTCAAGACCAGGGGTGAGCGTTAATTGTTGCTCATTTTAGACAGGGTTTGCACCTCCCAAGCATTGGTAACTGGGTCCTATTTTACCAGTAAAACAGAGCCTGTTTTCTGCAGTGAACAGGCACTGCTTCACTTCCCGGGGTTCTCGAGGGGATAAGAAGCAAGTAATTGTTGAGAAAACACATTTGACATCTGTAGAAAATAAAGTAAAATAAACGAAAACAACAGACTGGCAGCTTTGAATGAACACTTGGCTTTTTATGGTAGGCTAAATTAGAAGCAACAAGCTCAAAGATAATTCGTCATTAAGAATATCTATCAGTATTTCAACTACCAACACTGAAGTGGCCACCTTGGCTCTTCCTTTAGCGAATGGGTTTTTACAGTAATTTGCTAGTTTTTCTTCTTCACGGAAAAAAAACATGAGCAAATCTCATCTCCAGGACGTTTATATTGATGGAAAGGGCAGTTTATGTAAAAACAGAAAAAAATTACGGAACATAAAAGGGTGGTGAAAACATCGTTTTCTAATTTCGAAATGGGTTTCAGCAGAGAATAATAGTCAAAAGTTCAAACTGACTTGGGAAAAATTGTATAAAATGCCGCCTTCTGTATTTTATGCTACTCTTCGTGAAAATGCCATACGTTTGTAACATGATGCGCACATCAATGATACAAATTCGCTAATTTTTCGAATGTTAAATTTTAAATGAAATTCCCATACCCTTAGTGTTAAATTTACTAATAGTTTTCGGAACTTAGGGGGAGTTAACTTCTCCATAAATCTCTTCTAATGAGGAAAATTGTCAGTCATGCGGCACGTAAGGAAACCGCATTTTTCTGATCCATTTCAATTTTCCTCCAACGCCCGAATCATCGTGAGTGAAGCATTTCCGCCCTCCCCCTACAACTTCACCATAAGCATAGGCTATGAACCTCTTTCTAATCTTTTGGCCGTTCGTGTCAAATGAGGGAATAATGCTCATGGCGAGTTTTGGCAAGGTATGCAACCATGCAGTTGGAAAATATGTAATAACATAGCAGAAACGGCAGCTTTCTGAGCTTTACAACAATGTTTTTCAAGCTTACCACCAAATGCCTGTGTTTACATAAATGGCCATAACTAAGCTCCCAGTGAGTTCAGTATCCATAACGAGGTTAAAAGAGCATTATCGTCATCCTTTATACTGAAATTCAAAATGACCGCTAAAATGGCTGCCACCACATAAGCAGCCAACACTTACTCACTGACTGAATATCATGTACGTGGTACACTCCTAAATCAGTTGGGTTAAAAATCAACCCAAATCAACTGGGTTGAGTGAACAGGTTTTAGCGTGTGATGTAAGCCATATAAATTGTTCACGACAATTCTAATAACTATACCATAAGGTCCCGATAAAGGGACCAAAGTAATAAATGAAGAAATCGCTCAATTAGAAGCTTTCGGTCAAGGCCTTCATCAGTTATGCTAGCTTCAGAAAACACCACATACTCGGTTGGATGCAAATTTCAAATTTGAAATTTGCATCCAACCGAGTATGTAGTATATTCTGAGGCTAGCAAAACTGATGAAGGCCTTTGGCCGAAAGCTTTTAATAGAGTAATTTCGTCACTAATAACTTGAAATTTGCATCCAACCGAATATGTAGTGAAGCTAGCAAAACTGATTAAGGCCTTTGGCCGAAAGCTTTTAATAGAGCAATTTCTTCACTAATAACTATATTTAGTTTCCAATTTATCCTCATCTCTCGTGTATATCATCGTCTGTGACCTCCTCATCATATGAATTGGTTGGCCGATCTTCACAATCTGTACATATTGGTGCACTTGAGTCCATCGGCCAAATACTCAGTCTTCGGTAGTTTGCACCAATTTTGGCATTTAAAGGTCGACAGATCCAAAATGGCCCCGGTTCTGGAACACCATCGGCCCAGCCCATTACAAGCTGTTCAGCTCCTTCTATTTCAATTGTTTAATCTCTTCCAATTCCAGACATCTTCTCCATATTTCACCTTGATAGTCGGTCCTTTGTGCATGTCTAACAACGCAGTAGAGGTTAGTGCTCTATCTCTCCTTTCTCAATGCAGAACAAGTGGTACCAAAGCTCATTGACTTGAGTGTATGATGCTTTGAGGCGCACAGGAGGCATGTAAATGTCTCAAGTTTACACATCAGTTCCGAGGAGACATCCCATTCCTAACCCAACTCCAAGAACATATCCAATCCTTGATTTCCCTGTTGGTGATGAAGAATGAATTATAGGGCACCTGCTTGTCTTTTACCTTCAAAAGCACTCGAAGTGTCGCGTTAGTTATATCAATGCTTTTCAATAAGAGCCCTACAGACATTTATTCCAAGAGCGGCAGGGACTTTCCTGATAACAACCACTCGGTTCTCTTGGTTCTACTGTCCCATTTTTAGAACAATGAAGCACTTAATTTGTCTGGGAATGCGATACACATGATGAGGACATTTGGATCTTCTGAGAAGAGCACTAAAGCCTGGTAGACCGCTCGAGTAGCATGCACAGCATGGAAACATATGCGTTTCTTCCAGTTGGCAGACACCAACTCATTACCATGAGATGTGTTCTATAACCTTTTTCATTCATGATCAAATATCTTGTCATGCAACTTTTCTCTGTAATCAGGCGTTCCCCATTCACTGCCTGTGAAGGTAATGCGACTGGTGTGGATATAGGTTCTTATCAGAAAAGTCCTCTACTACATCGCTATCTGTGCGGCTACTATGCCCAGCAAATCCCAGTGTCCTTCACGAGAAGCTGGCAGAAGGCCAAGTAATACCTCTTCTATCATATTTTTGTCGACATCCAGTATCCCGAAAGCTTGACATTTCTGTGACGGAGATATTCTATGAAGTTCCTCCACAGGTTCAACATCTCAGCGAAGAGGGGATTCTGTCGGAGGTTGTTTCTCTTGGTTTAAATGTAAAAAATGTCGTTATCACAGTCCTCTTCTGAACATTGTCCACCCAAACTGTGGACTCTGCTCATGTCCTGTCTCATTGTGGATCGTGCAGCGAGCTTGTAGTGCTTGGCATGTTAGACACTATTGGTGGATCCCTCGGCTGTGGATTTCAAACAATGTGGCTAACTCCATCGCTGGTGCATCGATTGGGGGTAGGTATTCCACAACGTCTTCTGAGATTGACGTTTGGCCCTTTGTTCTGATACTGTATATTCAGTACAGCCTCGACTTGGAATTGGCTAGCAGTCGGATTATTTTGAAGGTTAGTTTTGTAAACAACTTGGACTGAACCCTCGGCTTCAGGAAAAAGTGCCTCTCTAGTTGAGAAATTGTGATATTACAGGCCATATAAACTGTAACTAAAATATGCTAACAGCTCGCGGAGCTCAGTGTTGAACGATCTCTGCTTCAGGTTCCCAATACTCGGGATCCAGCTCTGCGTAGATGTGGTCCACAATCACTGGTCTGAATCACAATGCCATTGAATCGACGTGATGTGCCTTTCTCAGTGAGAGTCACCTCAAGTTAATCTATTTGATCATGCAAGATTGGTTAAAACACCAGGTTTGGTGGAGGTTGGAAGAAAGTATAACTCTCTGGTTGGAGCCGATTGCTAGCTTTTGGTGGCACAGTACACTATCGTTCCCTTTCAACTCCGACTAAGGCACACGCCATATCTCAGCCCGCTGAGTGTCCGATTATCTCAGCAGTTCAAAGACCAAACACATATCTTATCAGTGACCAGTAATTAGATGTATTATTGTCTCGAACCAGTGTAAAATCGATTTACCTCAAAATCAGGCAACTTGTTACCCCGGGAACTCTGTGTTTAATGGTACCTTGGGTTCCTTTCAATAGGATTCATTGCTAAGATGAGGACGAACCTTTACGCACATTGTTCGTGTTGACAGATGTTGATTAAGACAGGCATTATACTGCAGACAGATTCTGCTATTAAGATTACCTTCATGAGCATGTCGATGGATAATCGGCTTTAAACATTGTTATTATTATTATTATTAATATTATTATTATTATTTTTATTATTATTATTATTATTATTACTATTGTGTTAACTGCCCTAGGAGCTTATGGTGCCATTACATGCAGTGA
The DNA here is from genome assembly GCA_031216915.1 of Pictodentalium vernedei. Classification (NCBI taxonomy): domain Eukaryota; kingdom Metazoa; phylum Mollusca; class Scaphopoda; order Dentaliida; family Dentaliidae; genus Pictodentalium; species Pictodentalium vernedei. The sequence goes on along the minus strand of CM062296.1, from coordinate 604,051,240 downwards.
CTATTTAAGTAAATATTTGATTAGTTCTAGGATTTTACGCCAAATTAAATATTTAAATGAAATGTGTGACCCCTCACCCCCACACCCACCCCTGCACACACACCTAGCTATAGAAATCAAAATCTCTATCGTAACTACTGTAGGAGCTTACATACTGGACATATTTATGTAATGACAGTCAGACAGGTGGCCATTTTGGTTTTCTGTACAAAGATTCGCTGCTGTGTTTTAGGCGACAACAGACCTCTCAAACAGCGTAAACAGACACCAAAATCACCCCTACCTGCTCCTGTCGCTTAGTTATTGGTTAGTTTCGACGACCAATGCGGTCACAAACATTTCCCGTCATCTTAACAAAAATGGTGATAACATACAGAAAGCTGCCATTCCTGAATTATTACCCCATATTTTCCAGCTGTCGTCGTTGCAATGCTGTCACATATTTTTCAGTTCAAGGGGTAGAGACCTTGCCAAAAAATCACAATGAACATTATTCCTATCACTTCATGCCGACATCGCCAAGTTTCATGGACTGCACCGCCAAATACGCACGTTCATTAAACATCCGTCGCATCTGGACTCGGGTGCTACAACATCTGATGTGTACTATTCTTAACATTTTTACGACCGTTACTAGTTCATCAGCATACATTTGCATGGACGTGAAAACGTCACAACTGACCGTGCACATTTATTTTCGACCAGAAGTCCGTCACGCTAAGTTTCATCAATATTTCTTACGATTTGATCTCGTCAACCCGACGAAACACGACGACTCAGATCAATTGACTTTTGTAATTATTAAGTCATTGTTATTTAATCTTACAAGTTTTATACTGCATTAACCCTTTACCTAACATAACGACCAAAACCGGCCAGTGCTATATACGAAAAATTTTCATAACATAGGTTATGACGCCTCATTGAAATGAGCACATAGAGCTCGTTCCAATGAGGGGTCATAACCTATGTTTTGGAAGCAAAAAATGAACATTTTTAGTTATATGATGATGTTTTTTCCAAGTGTCGTCTGCAACACACGTTAGGTAAAGGGTTAAAAAGTCCTACTAAGTCGTTAATTTGTGCATATTTGTGTCATATGATAAATAGAATATGAAATAAGTGTTTTCCTCATATGATATTTATGAAACTCGGCCGAATTTTCCGTTTTGGCCTCGCCAGAGTCTCGCCCAAACGGAAAATTCTTAGACTCGTTTCATAAATATCATATGAGAAAAACACTCATTTCATATCCTCTATATATCAAATCCGCGACGTAATAACAAAATGAGGCCTTGAGCTCCCTACGCGTACGTAAGAAATTACAAATGTATGCTCAGCGATAAATACCTATCGGAAATTGAAATGAATACAACACGTGTGTAGTTCGATTTAGGTACGCTTGTTGGTCTCTCGTTGAATCCGGAGATTACTTAAAGTATAGTTGGTCTTCTGTTTAATTTTGGATTTTCGCAGATCATCCCACAGGCAATCTCTTTATCCACAGATTCGCCTTCTGTGATTGAGATTACCCTTTCCCTCAGATACGATCAATGTTAACGTACTATCCAACGTAACATGAATATACCACTATTCGCTATTTAAAGTTTGTTCTTGGGTTTATGCCAAGACATAGATTGATGACCGCTCACTGAAACGAGCTCGTTCCAATGAGAGATAATATGCTATATTTTTTTTAGGTAAAAATTAAATATTCAGTTATTCGTGGAATTTTATTTTTGAATAGTTTCACGTTGTTGGTAAAGGGGTAACAATCAGTGTTCCAGATAAAATTCGTACAGGCTTCTAAATATTTTGATTCAAGTTCAGCCAAAACGAGGTGAAAAATATTTTGGGGCGCACAATCACCCCAAATATTAACTTCATGCATGCAGCTGGAGATATCCTTGCCCAGGACAGGATTTCTCTTGCCAATAAAGAAGTGCCATTCGGGCACATTTAATCATATTTAATCACGTTTTCCTTTGTAAATTAAATGGATATTTTCACTTATGATTTTTAAAATCTGGAGAAGGCTTTTATCAAATCTAGTCACGGTTGCTGCGCAGCAGCCATGACTAAATTTGGTGAAAAAAAATCTTTAAAAATACTCAGCTAGGTAAGAGTTAATAATCACAGTTAAAAAAACACAAAAAAAAACAAAAAATAAAAACAACAACGACAAACAAACCCATAAAAAGCCCCAACTATTACGTGCAACCCCCACCCCCCTTAATTAGTGTTAAAACGACTAAGGTGTCTTCTTGATCGATTAATCACGTGGATTAACCTTGGCTAACCGGTTAATCACTTGTCCAAATAGATATCTGAATAATTGCCATACCGTTGATGATTTACAGCATAAGCATGACCCCTTTACACAACGTAACAAACAAAACCGAGCTGGCCTATATACAAAAATCTCCATTCAAATTTATTATGTTTTCAATTTTTGTCTCAAACACATAGCTTATGACCCCTCATTGAAACGAGCTCGTTGAGCTCGTTCCAATGCAGGGTCATAAGCTATGATTTTGATACAAAAATTATTTTTTTTTTAGTAATTCATGAATTTATTTTGGAAGTTTTGTCTGCTACCCGCATTGGGTAACGGGTTATGAATTACCATTCCCAGCCACTGATACAGTATGATGATCATGCAAGTAAACAAGAATGTCAGCAAGTAACTTGTTTGCTTTACTCTGTCTCATATAATTGATATGAGACAGTGTGACAATGTTTGCCAATTTTGGAGCAAGTTTGTTCCTTTGTTAACCCATATAATACAGTAGTTTAAAAGTAACAGTTAATCGATCAATTACTTTTTGGATCGATCAAGATGTTGATCATTGACTTATCGATTAATCGGTTAACCGTTTCAGCTCTACGTTTTTCAAACAATAAACCAACAACAACAGTAAAACTAGAGGCACAAGTGAGCCTAAAACGCTCACCTGGCTCAAACTGTCAAAACAGATGAGTGTGTCAATAAGTGATCAGCAGCAAGAGCATTTTTTTTTGATTTGCTACGACATAACCAAACGCAACTTTTTTGGCCATTCATTTCTGCCTGTCCTAGGAAAGCTTCCTAGCAAGCTCTGTTCTGTGAAGTATTTAAAAACAACAACCGAACGAATTTTTTGTTTTGTTTTAAACTACTGTGGTTCTCTCTAGCCCCCCCCCCCCCCCAAATAAAATTAATAAAAAAACAAGAAAAAACAAGCGAATCGATTTGAACAAACTTGAATTTGACACCCCTAGATATGTTACATATTAAATATGAAAGGATTCTCACTGGTGGATCTGAAGAAGAATTTTCAAGAAATGTTTGATTGATTGATTTGATTGATTTATTTATTCACGATGCACGTTAAGATAGAAAATACAATGTAGTATAACAAATACACCAAAAAAATTAATACTGAAGAAAATAAATAATGAATACAATAATAAGTGCATCGCCGGTTCTCATATTGCTCTAAGTTAAACTTTGAGCTTTAATAAAAAGCCCAAATATTAACCCAGGAACCTGATTTGAACAACCTTAAATCTAACCCTCCCATAGGTGTTGTACACCAAATATCAAAAGAATCTGACTGCTGGGTCTGAAGGAGATGATTATAAACGATAATTCCCCACATTGCACTAAGTAAATATTTTGGCTTCCTTGGGGAGCACAAATATTAACCAAGGAATTCGATTTGAACAAATTTGAACCTTACACCTCTAGAGATGTCACATACTAAATTTGAAAGGATTCTCACTAGTGGGTCTGAAAAAGAAGATTTTTTAAGAAACTTTCTCATATTGCACTAAGTTAAAATTTGGGCACCAGTAAAGAACCCAAATATTCATCCAGGGATCCCATTTGAACAAACTTAAATCTAACACCCCCCCCCCCTAGATATGCTGCATACCAAATATCAAAAGAATCTGACACGTGGACCTGAAGAAGAAGATTTTTAAAGATTATCCCCCATATTGCACAAAGTTAATATTCAGGCTTCCACCGGAAGCCGAAATACTAACCCAGTGACTCGATTTGAATAAATTCGAATCTAACATCTCCAGAGATGTCATATACCAAACATGAAATGATTCTCACTAGCAGGTCTGAAAAAGAGCCCACATATTCACCCAGGGATCCCATTTGAACAAATTTAAATCTCCCCCCCCCCCCTAGAGATGCTGCATACCAAATATCAAAAGATTATTCCCCATATTGCACCATATTGCTTCCATAGGAAGCCCAAATATTAACCCAGGGACTCAATTTGAACAAACTTCAATCTGACCCCTGCAGAGATGTTGTATATATCAACAGAATCTGACTGTTTGATCTGAAGAAGAAGATTTTTAAAGCTTATTCCCCATAGTGCCCTAAGTTAATTATTTGGGCTTCTCTGTTGAGCTCAAATATGAACCGAGTGGGGCGATTTGAATACACTTGTATTAAACCGTGCTTTGGGTGCTGTTTACCAAATATTAAAATATTCTGAGCAGCGGTTATGAAGAAAAAAAATATTTCAATTTTTGCAAATATGCTGACTCAGCATTTTTTCAAACGCCCCTACAGAACACCCTGACACGACCGATGGCCATTTTTCTAATCCATTCTACTGGCCAAATGGACGATTCATACCAAATAACAGTTCTCTGTTCTGTGTAGTTTGGAAAATATGGGCATTTGAATTTTTTTTCTTTTTTTAGGCCCTGGGGTACCCACGGGGCAACGAAAAAAAAAATTCGGGATCAATCAAGTACTTTGGACCCACTTATGCTACATGCCAAATTTGGTTCAAATCGGCCCATCGGTTCCTGAAACAGAAATTTTGGGCAGAGACCAAAATGGTTATGTGCCCACAGAGAGCCCAAATATTGATCTACCAACATCTCTTGATACCACAGAGAGTTACATACCATATATCAAGGCAATCGCTCTGGTGGTTCATGAGAAAAAGATTTTTAAAGATTTTTAGGCTTTGGCATCATTGACCAGAGCCCGAAGAAGGCAGCCGCTTCATTTGAACAACATAGAAAGGGTATACACCAGGGATGGTTTGTGCAATATATGTTTGAATTTGGCTGAAGAAGAAGAAGCTAGATTTGTAAAAGTTAACGGACGACGGACTTGCAGTCAGATGAGCTAAAAACGAACTTTTGTGATCAGAAGTATTGGGCACAAGCAGAGAATTGTTCAAGCAGCATATATTTGATAACACTTTGATTCTTTCTCTACAGTATCGATAGAAAAGTGTTACCAAACATGATTTTTTTTCGTGCGGTTTACTAATGCCATGCACTTGTGGAGAATCACATACCTCCCGGACATAAACAATATGCCCCAAAATGACACCCTTTGGAGACATATTATGGTTAAAATATATCAATTTTCACCACGTGTGGTATGGCATCTGTAATTTTGTTTGCTGATATCCAATGCAGATCATAGAATTCAGGATTTTTTTAGGGGGGGGGGTGGGGGTGGAGGAGGTTCCCTCAGACCCCAATTACTGAATGAGAGGAAATTACGCATTGTCAAGTCAAAGTGTCAATTCTTTTCAGTCGAAGCTCTGATCATCTCTTGCCATCCCTATAGATGACAAACTCTCTTTCAGAGACACTGCGCAGGTATGCTCTTGAGTTTCACGTGTAAACTATGCCCCGAGCAAAGTACAAAAAATATCCTTCAGCATGTTGCCATGAAAACGTTGTATTTTACGTTGGTTCATAGTCATCTCGAGTACGGAATCCACATCTGTGGAAATCCGAGATCACTAAACAGACTTCTCTTGTTGCAAAAACGTTCTCTGGGTATTGTAAACAATAAAAAGTTAACTCCCACACAGGCCAATTATTATTAAAAATAAAATCGTCAAAAGTAAACGATTTGTTATTACTAATTATTACCACTTTTGCGGGCGTTCCTAGCATTAACGATGTTTTACCGGGTGTTGAAACCTCGTAATGCTCAACAAGTACAAGTCATGTGACGTATCGGGCCGTTATTGACTATAACGGCCCGATAAATCAATAACAGTCCGACACGTCTAAATATAGCCAACGGCGTCACATTTCTCAGCCAATCAATAACATTTTTTCCCAGATTTCCATTTGAATCGAAATTCAATTTGGATTTTTAATTTGTAAAAACATTTGTTTCAAGTGGTTTCCCTCGTGTCACGGATAAACAATGTATCAAATATAGGAACCAATACGCACAAAGTAAGTGATGACATATTTGATGAATAAACTTTTTGCCTAAAGTTCGCATTTCGAAGAAACAGTTCATCATCTAACTTTCCAAACTTCGTCGTCAACTGATCAGACAATAGACATAATTACCCGGTTTGTTTGTCAACAAATCAGATGATAATTTCGCTGTGCTTTTTTAATTCGAAAACGTCAAACTTCATTTATTTATCTTATTTCACACATTATTCAAATGCAATGTACCCGCTGTACGAAAGTGGTAATAATAGAAATAACATGACTTTGTCGGGGCATTACAGTGTATCTATCAATCGATCAACAGAAATGGTTAACAGTCCTTGAGCATATTAGCGGTCCTCCACTTCGTCTCAGGCCGCTAATAAACTCTTTAACCATTTCTGTTGCGCCGTTAATACATTGTAATGTCCTTTAAAGTCATGTTATTGTTATAATGATTTTCTGTTTGTATTTGACTGGAAAAGCAGTAATCCCTCAAACATCATTTAACCATTTCTTCAGATCTTTAGATGGTGTTACCGATAGACACACTAGACAGTCTGAACTGCTTCACGTGGGAAGAACACGAAACAAAACTTTGGAAAGGCTTCCATCTTCCTCATTTCCAAAGTTGTGGAATGATTTGAATCAGGAGGTGAGTTCATTAACTTAGAGGAATATTTTTAGGAAAAATTTGATTTCTGTATTCCCGTCCGTTTACCTATATGAAATAGTGTAGGGTAATTCTGTTCTGTTTCTTATCCCTTTGAACCCTGATGGCATATCCCTGTCAGTTCAATGACAGGAATTAGAAGAGTCCATTTTCATTATCTGGGGGTAGACCAATTATTATTTTTAACCTGCAGCCTTGGTTGAAAATATTGATTGGGCTACCCCACACATTCACTTAGCAGCCACTCAACAGCCACTCTACTTAATGAAATCATGACGTATCATGTTCCTAGGCCCGAAAACCAGTCACTCGGGTTCACATGGTTAAGGGGGTGTTAGATTGATAGCCAAATTGGCTATGGCATCTCCCAGTGGTAGACGTTTTGTTTAAATCTATTGCACATGTGTTTATTCATGTAATGCGTTTGTAATTTTTATCGCTTAATAAAGTATCTGCCTATCTATGTGATGGGTGACCATTTCAGCGACTGATTCGCGCTCCCGCGTTGTGTCCTTGGGCAAGGCACTTAACCCCGATTACCTACATGGGGGCACGATGGCGCTGTGTACTAAGGCGTACTGCACGTCGATGGTGCGCATGTCTTCAACCAATCTAACCTTGCCTGTGCCGCGGTGCAGAGTTACGATGTTGGAGAGCTGGCAGCTGCTCGTCGTTGCTCGGTGGTTCTCTCCGGGTACTCCGGCTTCCTCCACCCGTAAAACTGTCACCGACATGATATGACCCTGGCTGTTAATGTGTCGTTAAAACCCTAATAAATAAATAAATAAATAAATAAATAAATAAATAAATAAATAAATAAATAAATAAATAAATAAATAAATAAATCTATGTGTTCACGATCAGCGCATTCTAATATGCAATATTATTCTTTTCGAACAGGGGCTAATCAAGACTGGGGTGGGTGGGTATATCCATGAAGACAACAACAGCATATTTATTATGCATTTGATTTCATGTCGTGGTATATGTTTTTTTCAGAGAATGTCGGCGGATGGCATGAAATGACATTGTCATGTTTTTCGAAGGAAAATTATATTAAAAATGGTATTGTAATGTGTTTCGAAGGAATATTATATTAATCCGTGCATGCAGGCACAAACACGCACATCGCCACGCTCGCAGACACACAAACACACCGTGTAACAAACACACACACACTCTCTCTAAGTCACACCATCACACGTAAACATACACACTCACGCACCCTGTTTTGGGGCAATACCGCATTTACCGTGCTATACCAAGGTACTTTTTACTTTTAGTGAGGGTTTTTTCTCATTCAACACGAAACATTTTCCTTCTGACGTTTTACGGAAATAGTATGTCTCGTATGTTTGGGGCCTTAGTTGCCGGACCCCGGTGCCGGACCCCGGAAGTGACGTCATGTCACGTGACCTAGTGGCGCCATGTTGTGTTGTCATGGTAACCCGCGTGAGCGGCCATCTCGTGACGTCATCTTTATAGTGATACGTGGTGTGAGTGCGCATGCGCAGCGCGTGTTGTTAAGGTGATAGTGTTTCCGTCGTCCATTTTGTATACTGGAGGCCGCCATCTTGGTTTCTATGGTAGCACGTGATTGCTATGTTACTCAATTTTTCTGCAATAAAACGGGGTATGTTCGCAGGGTGTGTTCGATTGTAGAAGAGTAAATCTAATTACCACAAACAACCCGACAATCCTTCCAAATCACTAAAATCTATCCCAACTTTTACTGTTTCGAATTCTTTCAGAATTCTCTGCTTCTATCTATATATGCAATAGTTTTCGTCTATCTGGCATTGTTCCTTTGTTCTGGAGTATACTCCAGTAGCGTAGAAGAGCCTATCAACTGGAACAGCTTTACTTATTATTATTATATTTAGCTTTTCTGGTCTATTCTTGTTAGTTCTGACCCTATTCCAAGTACTCTTGTTGTTTCATTTATCTAGAACATTTATATAACTAACCAATCAGATTGCTTGATTTTCCATAATCTGTATGCAGGGTTATCTCCCTTGTGTATAACAAAAGCAGTCCCAAAGCCAATAAGCTATCGAGCAGTTACTGATAAGTCATTGCTCGAATGACTCGAAGCTCATCGAGCAAATGAGCCTTAGAGCAATTGCTCGATCGAGTGACTCGGCATATTGCTCGAACGACTCGAATCCCAGCGAGCAAATGAGCCAACGAGCAATTGCTCGTTCGAGTGACTCCTCGAACGACTCTTCGACTCATTTCAGTATTTGAGGATACATATGGCCCAGGTATTGTATTATTTGAGGATACCTATCGAGGATACCTTTTAAAGGATACTTATCTGAGGATACTATTACCTTACCACAAGACATACATATCCCAAATATCCCTTGTAAGCCATCGAGCAGTTACTGAAAAGTCATTGCTCGAACGACTCGAATCCCATCGAGCAAATGAGCCAACGAGCAATTGTTCGTTCGAGTGACTCCTCGAACGACTCTTCGACTCATTTCAGTATTTGAGGATACCTATGACATGGCTACGTATCAGTTGAGGATACCTTTTGAGGATACTAAATTGAGGATACCTATGGCCTGGTATTGTTGGAGGATACCTGTTGTAGAAACCTTACATATGTGTACTTCTGTTATTCTGCCCCATATCTCATCCATTACTTCCTAGCTATACCTATCTCATAGGATTGCTTTGTTTTATTATATGGCTGGTATATGTAGTACGTTATGGTAGACCTAGTGATTTTGTGGGGGTGGGGGTAATGCTTGGTAGTTTAGAACGGTAGTATAGCATTAGCTGTACATATCCCAGTAGGTCTCTTGCTGGTCCTTGGTACTACTGATCCACCAGGTGCTTCATATTATTGAGCGATATTCTGGGTGGGGGTCAATGCCTGGTAATACAGATCGGCAGCAGAGTATGGTTGCTGTATTCCCCTGTAGGTTCCATCCTAACCGTTGATAGTATTAACCTACCAAATGCTTTGTATCATCCTGTTACTGGTAAGGTGGTACGTAACAGCAGTAGTTCTGGCCCTATTCCAAGTACTCTTGTTGTTTCATTCATCTAGATCATTTATATAAATTATAACTTAGCAATCAGATTGTTTGATTTCCCATAATCTGTATGCAGAGTTATCTCCCTTGTGTATAATAAAAGCCTATATCCAATGGCCATATCCCCGGGCACCCCAATTTCGGCACCCTTTTTTTGAAAAGCATATAGCCTTCGGCACCCTTTTTTCTGAAATGAGGATAAGAGTCGTATTAAAAATCCCTCATTTAAGGGATTTTTAATACGACTCTTATTCTCATTTCAGAAAAAAGGGTGCCGAAGGCCATATGCTTTTCAAAAAAGGGGTGCCGAAATTGGGGTGCCTTCTGGAGAATCCCTTTTTTCTGAAATGAGGATAAGTGTCGTAGTAAAAAGCACTCAATGAGATATAATTTACTACGACTCTTATCCTCATTTCAGAAAAAAGGGATTCTCCAGAAGGCACCCCAATTTCGGCACCCCTTTTTTGAAAGCATATGGCCTTCGGCACCCCTTTTTTCTGAAATGAGGATAAGAGTCGCAGTAAAAATCCCTCAACGACTCCATTGACTATAATTCTCTCCAAGCACCAATTTTCTTTTGGAGAGTATGGTCCCTAAGTACATCTGTAAATAAATATGTTTTGAGAAAAAAAATATCAGGTTATGGGATTCTAATCTTTCAAGGTATATGCTTATTATGAAGATCGTAATTGAATATCGAAGAAATATACTTAATCATGAAATTCGATCAAGTGTTATCTAGCCAGCACGTGGTAATCATGTATAACATATTTTTCTGACGCATTCGTGTTCGCGTTGTGATAACAACAAGCAATTTAATCACCGCGACAGTACATCCGCAGAGAACTGGTCGTAATTCACGCGTTGACAGTGGTGTCCACGCATGCGTTTACCAGGTAATATAATCATCATCAGCAAAATTTTAATTAATGAAGCACCGAGTTTTACCCGGTGCTTCATTAATTAAATGTTTGATGATTATTCCCATAAGTATTGTTTTGAATCAAATATTATTGTGTCTGTGGAACTATTCCACTCCCATGGAAAGTGGCCAGTCCGTTATGAAATATAATCTTACCCAAAGACAATTTTTCTTCTGAATCTGGCGGTATAAGACACTGAAGTGGCACGAGCAGGGCTACTAGAACTGCAGGTAAAACGAAAACATAACTGTAATAGTTGTCTCTACGCACAAAATAAAGCTTGATGTTGAATGTTTGGAAGGCCTCTGGACAGCACTGGTATTTAGTAACTACAACATCAGCACTACTTTTTAGCAGGCTCCATTGCTTGTTTATGTTATACTTGGTAAAGTCAACACCAAATGCTCCCTTCGTCAAGTTCAATAAATCCGCGTTGTATGTCCAGGATCCAAATGCCAGTGTACAACTCTGTTGGTCGAACGGGAAATTTCTCATATCCACGTTGCAAAATGTACGCAGTCTAGCAGGTGGAACCCAAAATACACTTCCATCCGAAGAAACAACTGCCAGTGTTTCTCCCACAGATAGATCCTGGTCAAAACTAAAAATATAAATTATAAACTAGACTCTTATTCGCTTGTGCAACATTTAACTCCAACGTATAAACAATTAACTAATGAATCGATCGAGGTATTTTGGTGTTCCACACTTAAACGCCACCCAAGTTGAATTCGTGTCTCACTTTTCTCTTCTACAGCGTTGTTTTTAATAAACTCTCATGCCACCAGTCCAATTCCTGAACAGATCTGACGTCGGCAAGCCTGGAACCTGTCTACCCCTTAGATAGTCCACCCCCTATTTTTAGATTCAACCAACTGGAATATTTCAGTTGGTCGGAAAAGCGAACAGTAAGATCAACCAACTGAAAAAGTCCCAACTGATTGAGAATACAAAACATCATAAAAATTCATTTTCTTTGAACTAACGCAATTAATCTTTTTAATGGAGGCTCGATTTCATCGAATCTTTGATGGCATTATCTATACAATTAAAAAAAAATATTTACTTAATATTAATTAACCCTTTGAAATCTAATGGTAACTTCCATTCCAGTTCAATGGCGGCAATTAGAAGAATCCATATTCATTATTTGGGGAAGATCAATCAATATTTTCAACGTGCAGCCTCGGGGCTGCACGTTGAAAATATTGCTTACTCTACTGCACACATTTACTGAACAGCCATCCTATTTAATGACGTTATGACGTATCATGTTGCTGGCCGGAAAAACGGCCGCTAGGGTTCAAAGGGTTAAAACTCACCATAGCTGTAGTTTGGTAATTACACTATGAAGTTTCACCAGTTGTGTTAATATCTTAATGTTTTCGCACAATTAATGTCCATTCTCATTTAAATTGAGCATTGCGAACAACCTGCACCAGGATAAGATTTGCATCCGGACGCTTTTTCCAATGCCAAAAAAGCACCTAGTTTGGACTAAGTAGACGAGGGTAAATATGCGAGGGTGCTATCTTGATCTGGGGAAATTTACTCTTAACCTTGACAAAACAGTGATATTTTCAGTCCTTCGTTCCATTTCTTATTCTCGGTTCTATCCATTCCATTTTGGGTGCAAGTATGAGACTTTTCTTGCAATAATTGATTTTTCAGGTCAGTTGTTATTTTATGCGGAGTGATATGGCAATAAATCAATAAACTTTGTTCCGCCTTGCATAGATATTTCATTCAACTGTTCTTCTAATCACCTTATCATAAAAAAACTATTCTATATTGTTTAAAGGTGGCAACAGCAAATTTACAGGAAGAGAACCAATCTCTTTATACCAATTCCTACATTGTTTGGGGTACTTCATGAAAGAAGAGTGAAAAAGATAGGCTGTTTGTTTTTTCCGTAAACTGGGGTATTTTCTCTTCAACACGTTGCCTTTCTAACACCTGGTTCAAGATAACTGGGCGATATAGATCTCAAAAAGTGATTTTATAAGTTTATTTGAATGAAGCTTCAGCGAGGTAGAAATCAATGTTGTCAGACAAGTGTTATAATAAATGACATCAACTGTAAGAAGAAAGAAAAAGAAGAAGAGGAGGAAAGAAAATAACAGAGAGGAAGAAGAAAACAATTAAATTTTTTAATGTTTTTTTTTCTTTTCCTAAGGTAACACTTTGAACAGCCAGTGTCACATCGTGTCGAACAGTTATAGGGTTGGGATACCCGGAGAGAGTCACCGAGCAGCCTCAAGCAACAGTAAAGCTCTCCAACTTACTAAATCCACACAAGCAGAGTTAGCAGCAGTCGAAGGCAAGTGCGTCATCGACGTACAGTACGACTTAGTATACATCGCGAACGCGCCCTCCACATGGGTAATCGGGATTTTGTGTCTTGCGACGGAATTACCGCTGGCCAGGATCGAAACGCTGAATCTCGAACCCTTTACCCAACGCAGGCGATATCAAAATTTATTATTTTAAATATCATTTTTTTAAATTTTTCAAAAAATTTCAACAAAACCATATCATGTGACCCCTCATTGGAACGAGCTCAGTGAGCTCGTTCCAACGAGGGGTCACATGATATGGTTTTGTTGAAATGTTTTGAAAAATAATATTTTTTCAACTGCTGAATTTGCATATTACGCGGGCGGATACGGCCGATTCGTTGGGTAAAGGGTTAAAGTACAATGTTCTAACAACTGAATCACCGCGCTCCCATTCCGCGGTATTTTATTCAGGAACTGTCCAATTGATTTGATTAAACATATTTTATTGTCGTTAGATTTTGACTGACAAAAGGATTGAAGCACAAGTTATTGCAACGTATTGGAGTTCCTCTCCTGACAGACAATGGCAAAGCATACATAGAACATTTACATGAAACGACAATTGCACAATTTTGTACTGAGTTAGATATGTTTTAATGAACCGATAGAGGAGAGAAGTTAAGAAGGTTAAGATTACCATAGTCATTCAGTTGAAGTATATTCCTAGTCTAACCACAGTACGCGGAGAGCGGAATGCGACCAAATCACCCGCGGAGCGGAGTTATCACCCGAAGTATCACTTTCAAATTCTGTATATAGTGACAGAAAAATAAAGAAAAAACCGGAGCGGAAAACCCGGAGGCCCATTGGCAGGAACCGTGCATGTGCTTGTTATACTTTGCAATAAATTGGTGGAATCTCCACTCCATAGGCGACCCAGCAACAACACAACCCCCCACGCACTGCATGGTTAAGTTAATATAGGATAATTATGATCAGGCGTATACCATGGGATGCAGAAAACACAAGACAAAACAGCCGGCACTAACTGGCCCAGCGCATTCAGCCTTGAAGGTCTACACGAGTTCTATCCATTCCTGGCTCTTCAATAGATATGAGAGGGTAAGTGATAGATTTCGTATCAGGATGAAGCGGAGGCTAAAGCAAGTGAACGGTCATACATTTTCTTGTACATTCTGGACTGCACCAAACCTCAGCTCAAACAAGGTCCCAATGCCATATAATACCATAATCTGAAGAAGGTATAGGGAAAGCACCTCCAGCAAACTAACCCAATTCAGTCCCGTCTGGCAGTGCCCAAAAAGCCTTATCAGACGAGGCGGAATGGGTCACATTCCAGCATCACTATGGGGCGAATCTCTATGGGCGGAACTGTGGGACGAAGATTTGAATCCAGAAGATTTTTGTTCAGAAAGTTAAGCCATTTGAAACGACCGCTTTCTGAAAGGAAGGACTGAACGGCTCTAAGAATCTGAATATTTTCCTTCCGTGTTATTGTGAGTTTGCTAAACATGAGGTCGTCTGTAGATACAATATCCAGATGATAAAGGCGTCTGTGCAGCTCGCGTTGTTCATCAAATAAAGGACAATCGAAAAAATAGTGAAAGGTGTTTTCGTCGGGGTGTCCACAACTACATCGAGGTGATTCAGAAATGTAATTTGCGAATTTGTCGCTGTTCAGATCACTACAGCCGTTCCTTAATCTGCAGTGTATGATATTTAATTTCCTGGCGCACAAAGAGAAATAGACTGGACGTTTCACGGTAGCGTTTAAATGTTGGTACTTTATTTTGAACTCTGTGACAGTTTCAGAGTCTGCAACGTACCTAGGTAGATTATTCCAGGCTATTACCATTGTGGGCAGAAAGGATTTTTAGAAGTGCTCCGTTCGGGCTTGATACGCAGTGAAGTTATTCGCATTGCGCAAGTTATAGTGACCCCTGTCACCCACGCGTGGAGGTCATAGATTGTATAAATAGTCTGGGGCTTGATGATTTACTATTTTGTCCATCGAGTAGAATTAATGGGTTTCACGACGCCGTGAAAGGGAAGTCTAACCAAGTTCCAGGAGGATACACTCAGAGGAAAATGATCATGTAAGGCCTGTGATAATGCGGGCTGCATCGATGTATAATCTGTCAAGTCTTTTTAGAAGATAGCTGGGTACGCAACCCCAGACTACATCTCCGTAGTCGATTAGTGGGAGAATATAGGATAAATAGATTCTCTCCAGGGTTTTTCGCTGGCGTGTAAGTTTGAGTTTTCTGAGTTGTGATAATCTGGCAGACACTTTCTTGGAAATCTCGTTGATTTGGACGTCCCATTTCAAATTACTTTGAATGTAGAGGCCTAAGTGTTTATGATTACTGCTATAAGAAATGTTTTTTTTTTATTTGCAAGGGTTATATCGGGCAAAGTAGGATTCGAAGTGCATGAGAAATATATTGATCGCGTCTTCGTTGGGTTGAATGAAACCAGTCAGCTCTCAGCCCAAGCATTAATTTTCTCTAAATCATTAGTCAAAGTAGTATCTAAGTTTTCTGAGACATGTGTCATCAGCATACATTCTTGCTAGCGAATAAAGAGCGTCGGCAAGGTCATTAATATATATCAGGAAAAGAAGGGGCCCAAGCACAGAGCCTTGCGGGGCTCCTGAGGTAATCGTTCGATATCGTGAAAATTTGTTATTGATTAGCACTCGCTGTTCGCGATTCTGCAGATAGTTTTTTATCCACACGAGGGCGTTTTCTGAGATATCATTTTCTTTAAGTTTAAATATTAACCTCTTTTACCATGCTCTTTCAAATGCTTTGGAAATATCGCAGAATACAGAACGACTTTGAAGTCTGTTATCGAGAGAATCGCACAAGGAGTGATAAAGCTCTATAAGTTGGAATGTGGTGTTATGACCAGGGATAAATCCTGATTTGTATTGATAAAGAATGTGATTTTCTTGAAAGTGTAAGAAGATGTACTTTAGAGCTAGTTTTTCAAGTATGTTACTTAAACATGGAAAAAGTGAGAAGGGTCTATAATTAGTTTTATCTCTTGGGTCATCTTTTTTGTACACTGGTATTACGTTTGCTTTTTTCCATACATCTGGAAATGCACACGATCTGATTGAAAGAAAGTTGGAACAGTAAAAACTCAATGGGGAGCCTGTACTTTCGGCTGTGCCTTTCAACAGTTTAACACTGATATTATCATGCCCGTGGGCCTTGTTCGATTTCATTGACATAATAGCTGATGTAATATCGTCGATATCAAAAATAATTTCGCTCAGGTTATTGGTACAGCGTGGAGTGTCAGCAGGGAGTTAGATGTCAGTATTACAGGGAAGACCATTTTTTTTATAAATGTACCGCTGAGTAAATCTGACTTTTCTTCATCGGTGAAAGCAGCGTTATTGGGAGTTTTTTGTCATCTTTGTATAGGGGTGGAATCGCAGGTAATTTTCTTCTGTTTAATAACTCCTTTATAACATGCTAGAAAATGTTTGCAGACGTGTTAGAGAAAAAGTAAGTTTTCAAGATAGGATTCACATTGTCCGTTGGCATAGTTTTTCATATTATTAAATGAGTTTCGTGTTGATTTATATTTATTCCAGTCTTTAGTTAATTGGGTCTTTATAGCTGTTTTTCTTAGCCTATCGCGCTGCTGGATTTTGTAACATAGTTCCGATGTGAACCAGTGTTTATCTTTGGGACGAATCAGAACTTGGGATTTTGGTATACACTTATCAATTATATCCAGATAAGTTTGGGTAAAGTTTTCCATGACAATATTTATATCATGTGCTTTTCTATTAGGGATATCCAGTCCACTTGCGCAATGAGATTGTTTGCTAGATCAAACTTTGTTTTTTTATAGTTTCGAATAACTCTGATGCATGATGTGTTCAATGAATATTCAAATGAAATATAACAGTAAACAGCAAGGTGGTCAGACACTTCTGGATCAAGAGTATCACATTCAGTTATTACAAACTGATCGGTTACCAAAACTGGGTCAAGAAGAGTCTGACTACCTGAAGTAATACGGGTAGGTTTACATACCAAATTTCTCAAGTTTAATGGGTTGCAATTTCGTTGAACTTTGCGGAGGGTTGTAACAGGTCTGAATTAAAATCCCCTGTCAGGATTAAGGACGGGTGGCTGTCAAAAGCTTTTTCAACAAAGTCGTCCAAAAGGTCCCAGTAATTTGAGGGGGGCATATCGCTCCGATCTATAGGAGACAGCTAGAAGAAACTTTTCGGTTTTGGAATTAACTTTGAAACACATTACGGAGATGTCAAATTCCAAGTCAGGTCTACGACAGTACAATACACCTTGATCAAAGTAGACTGCGATACCTCCTCCTCGTTGGTTTCTATCGTTCCTAATGGGATCGGAAAACCGGGAATACGCATATTACCCGATGGAAAGGTGTTGTCCAAGTGTGTTTCAGTGAAGCAAAGGATATTGAATTCTTGGATTATTTCGGATATTTGTGTTAATTTATTTCTAATGCTACGTATGTTGCAATGAAAGATTGACAGCAGGTGCTTGTCATTTCCATAGACTGGACCCGTATTCATCTCAATGTCACCTGCAAGTGTCAGAAGTATTGTACAAAGGGAGATAACTTTAGTCATGTGAATAGCGGGTATCTTGGATAGAAATGATTTTGAAGGGGTATGACTTCTTAACCCTACACACTAAAAACTAAAGTGTTAAAACTGACACTTTCAAGGTGTTAAACCCATTCTAACTCTTAGGGTTTCATTTTAACACTCAAAGTGCAATGCTTTAAGCACTTAGACATTACAATCGTCAGACATCTGAAACTTGAATGGATGGCACTTCCCGTGTGTCTAGCATTGGTGGTTCTTCCAGAATCGTCCATAATTTGATTTGCGCTTGGTTGGTACATAATTAAAAGGACAAAACGCAGATGACGCGGATCAGGCTCGAGAGTTCGAGCCTGATCCGCGTCATCTGCGTTGTTTCCTTTTAAGTGTCGCGACATTACACTTGTCAAGTGCTATTATTGTAACACCTGTCAAGTTTTGGGATATCTACACTTGAACAAAGTGCTAGTTCAGCACTTAGTAAGTGTTAAATACAGCACTTCAAGTGTAGTTTTTAACACTTTAGTTTTTAGCGTGTATAGCCAACGAATCGCTAGCATCCGCCCGCGTAATATGCAAATTCAGCAGCAGAAAAAAATATTATTTTTCGAAAAATTTCAACAAAACCATATCATGTGACCCCTCTTTGGAACGAGCTCATCGAGCTCATTCCAAAGAGGGGTCACATGATATGGTTTTGTTGAATTTGTTTTAAAAAAATTAAAAAATGATATTTAAAATAATAAATTTTGATATCGTCTGCGTTGGGTAAATGGTTAAAAGCTGCTCCGAACTCCATCGAAGATGCCTTTTGAATCTCTATATTGTTGGGTTGTGATACCCATAGTGTTTCGTGAGGGAAAATATACTGATTGGATTATAGGTAGACATCGTCGGTGGAGTATGTTCTAGCCCTGCCATGTTTTCATTCCTTGCGTGGCTGAGCAGTCCGTACCCGCCCGTTCCGCTTTCAAAGGTACACGTCCTATTTATTTATTTATTTATTTATTTATTTATTTATTTATTTAATTATTTATATATTATCTATTTATTGGTGTTTAAGGTGCTATACTTATGCACAATGGCTAATCATAACCGTGACAGTTTTACGGGTGGAGGAAGCCGGAGTACCCGGAGAGAACCACCGAGCAACAACTAGTATCTGCCAGCTCACCAACATCGTAACTCCGCACTGCAGCACAGGCAGGGTTAGATTGGTTGAAGACATTCGTACCATCGACGTGCAGTACGCCTTAGTACACGGCATCATCGTGTCCCCATGTGGACAATCGGGGTTAAGTGCCTTGCCCAAGGACACAACGCGGAAATCCGAATCCATCGCCCAGACGGTCACCCATCTGAAGACTAACCGGGCTCGACGTTGCTTGACTTCGGTGATCTGACGAGAACCGGTTACCGCAACGCAGCACCACCGCGCCCAAGGTACACGTCCTCAGATAGATCTTGTTATCGTTCCGTTGTATGCCGAAGAGACTATGGTTGTTGCTACAGAGAAGTAAAGGCTAGATTAAGAAAAGATTATTGAAAGTTAAAATCATTAAGAGAAAAATATATAACTTACATAGATTATGTAAAACATAGTTCATAGAAGAATTTATCATATGACTCGTCCGTTTTGTTCACTTTAAAACATTTGATATTTTGCTTTCATATTAATCAGTGATAAATAAAGCCTTCCGTTGATTTCGTTGGTCAATTTCAAAACTAGACAATTTGATTGGCTGAACAAAATACAACTGGGTCATATTTTCATAATTTGCATAATTGGGGTTGAAATATTTCATTGGTCAATTTCAAATATGGACACTTTGATTGGCTGAACAAAATACAACTGGGTCACATTTGCATAATTTGAGTAGGGAGAATTTACGTTATCTTCCTATTTAGGTTGGGTTATATTGCATTAACCATTTACCTTTACCTAACATAACGACCAAAACCGGCCAGTGCTATATATGAAACATTTTCATTTTTTGCTTCCAAAACATAGGTTATGCCCCCTCGTTGGAACGAGCGTATCGCGCTCGTTCCAATGAGGGGTCATAACCTATGTTTTGGAAGCAAAAAATGAAAACTTTTAGTTATATGGTGTTTTTTTCAAGTGTCGACTGCAACACACGTTAGGTAAAGGGTTAAATAGTCATACTAAGTCGTTAATTTGTGCATATGTGTGTCATATGATAAATAAAATATGAAATAAGTGTTTTTCTCATATGATATTTATGAAACTCATCCGAATTTTCCATTTGGGGCTCGCCAGAGGCTCGCCCAAACGGAAAATTCTTAAACTCGTTTCATAAATATCATATGAGAAAAACACTCATTTCATATCCTCTATATATGTACTTTATCATGATATTACAGATTCATTGTTGGATGTCGAATGCGGTGTAGCATAATATATTCATGGTCATAAATTAGATGATAGACTTAAATTCATGAAACCAGACGTTATCAAACTGCTTTGTGTTATGTTTTGTTCAAGAATACTTGTTCAAATTACTGAGTATCTGAAATATAGATGTGTACAGACACGTATAGAAAGCTAACATTGTTACCATTTACCCTAAAACCACACACACGTGGATGCATCGCTGCCAAGTATTTGAATATATACATACCGAAGCTGTCGAATGTTTTGTTAAGCCCCAGTAAATAAATAGTAACATACCGATTGGTCAAGCTGGTGCTTCACCATCCTGTCCTATCCCAAAACGGAGAAGGAAAATGTCGCTGATAGGGATAAAGAATGGATTAAGGCGCTTGGTATCAAGGAACCAGATGCTACCTCCATTTTGTAGTGAGAGAGAGTGTGTTGCTATCTCTGTGTTTCGGTCGCATGATCACACTCAGATCTATACCAGTACGTCTACAATTATTTATTTTAGGATACATCTGCTTTACCATACATACTATATTAGGCAATCGAACTTCAATCCATGTAACATTGGCACCACTTACCTCAACAGGAATTACAACCGCACGCATATGGCTCCTATTAGCAAAGATCGTCTAAGCACACTCAAATTAAATTACGCATCATTATAATTTGTAGGGAACGTGCATATGTATACATCCTTTCATGTAGTGTCGCACCTTCACACCCATCTAGAGCACCCGAAAGCAGAAATTACCTAACTACACAGATGCACACACAAAACACCCCCCTCTTATTTCCCACTCATGGACTCACAAGCGGGCGTACACAAGGAAGAAACCCGCATTGTTCATCGAAATATATAGTTTTACTACAAAAATCGCGATCTGATCTGATCGCGAAAGAGACGGATTTTTTGATAACTGTACTACATAACACTGTACAGTGTAGTACACTAACTTACGTCAGTAAAGAGTATTACGGCGTCGTGTACAGTAATATAAACCAATTCTAAAATCCGTTGAGTTAAAAATCAACCCAAATTAACTGGGTTGAGTGAATACCAACCCAATTTGGTTCATTTTCACTCAACGCAGTTGATTTGGATTGATATTTAACCAACTGCTTTTAGAGTGTGGGACCATATTAAAATGTTTTTATAAGAAATGTTGTGTAAATTAAGTCTTCTTTCATAATCTGTTATTATAATTTTATTATGGGCTTATCCACCCAAACTATTTTCATAATATTATATGTCTGGCAAATCAACAGGAGCACAATCGCGAGAGAGATGTACACATTTCAATCCATCTCTCGTTTTCACTGTTGAGAATCGAATATATAAGAAATGCAAGAGCATTAATGACCTGCAGTTCATTCTGATGAAGAGGCTTCATCTGGTTATATTATATCTCCCGCGACGATCCCTTCCTTAGTTTGGCTGATAGGTACTATACTATTTCCAATACTTTTACCTCTCGGGGTTCTAAAAATAACAGTGCACTACTCTTGTACAGTGTACACTTTCTAAAAATAGCCGTAGAATATTAAAGAACGTTCGACTGACGGAATAAGGAATTAAGAGATTTTTTCTGGAATTCTGTTTTGTTATTTGTAAGTGCAAGAATGAAAATACTTGTCCTGGTCAAGTTCGTGGCAATGGGGAGTGTACTTAGGACTAGACTCCTGATGGGCAACAAGATTCGTCGTCGGTTTCTTTGATATAATATAATAATTATTGCACGGCATGTTGATCATTATGCCAAACGAGTGGTCATCGAGGAAGAGTAGACCACTGCTTTGGAATAGTCAACTCCAAGCCATGCACTATACACATATTATCGCTGCTGTGAAGTGATCTGGGTCGCAATATCACGTCGAATTGAGGAGGTGAGATCGCCGGATCAAACGAGCTTCCGCAGGCAGCGAGTTTGATTCGAAGATCTGACCTCCTCAACGAGACGTAATGCGACGACCCAGAGCACTTCACTGTGGCGATAAAAGGTTTATTATATGACTTATAGTTCAACAACGAATTCCAGCACTGGCATTAAAAAATTCCCGCATCTGTTTTTTGGTACATTGGATTGTTTTAGTAAAAAAAAACTATTTTTGTTTACACTTATTTTTGTAACAGGTGCCCACTTCCGGGGAATCCCCCGATGCGCATAAGTAACAAAGTGTACAGTCAACTTTTCGTCAACCCGGACGGCCGTTCGAGAGCACCCATTCTAGATCGGAGTAAAGTACTCTATGCGACCGGAAAAGCCAATTATGCGAATTCTAACGCACCCATAAATAGTCCGTCGTACTGGAGTGATACGAAATCGGATTCCACGTTGTGGATTTTCCGGTCACCAGGAAATGATCGTCAAACAGTAGTGATATTTAGCGGTTAAATTACATAGTCATGCATGTAAAAAAGCTTAATATCATTCTCCGCAGAGGAACATAATTGTACAGAGCAGCTTTTGCAGAGTGCACGTCGACGGCGCTCATCAATCGGTGCTCAATCAATGCTAACGCTGCTTGTGTGGCGTTGGTACTTTGGGAAATCTGAGAGTTTCTCGCCGTTGCTCGGTCATTCTGTCCTGGTACCCCGGCTTCCTCCACCCGTAAAACTGTCCGACACGTGGTAAAATACTCAGCAGGTTAAGTTATGATTAAAAATCGATAAGATGTACCCAAACTATGATTTGCGCCATCCCAAAAAATTTTCAAATTTTGTTAAAAATTGTTGGTTTTCATGGATGTTTATTACACTACTGGTTAAGTTTATTACACTACTGGTTATTACACTACTGGTTGATTTGTATTACATTATTGGTTGATTATGACTACTGGTTAATTTTTTTACACTGCTGGTTAATATTACACTACTGGTTGATTATTACACTACCGATTGTTACATCCCCCCACTCCCTCTTTGATTTTTAAAATTAATTGTTCGAGAGTCAAAAGTATTTTTTTATTGGGCCCTGAATTTCAATCCACAAACTAGTTCGGGAATATGAGCGCATATATTCCGCTGTTTTCTCAAACATAACCCTTGTTAGATCCTTTCTGTCTGAAAACTAGGGACACTTACTTATTGTATGGTACTATATCCGGCGTCCAGACATTTTTGACAGGAATATTCACCATTTTGACTCCATAGTCGCTTGGATCCCATTTCAATCTGACATCAGTCCAAGAAAATTGTAGCCACACTGTTAAGTCCAGAACCTCGGTTTTTTCATTCTAAAGTGACAAAAAAAGTTAAAAAGATATATACTTAATGCATTTTCATCGAATTATATTTAAGAAATAGATATTAAAAGTTATCTTCGCCAACGTGTATGGTATATGAGATTTAATTCTTGGATGTCGGTTTTTGAACACCGAGCCGCAGTCGAGGTGTTTAAATGAGACATCTAGGTACTAAATCTCCATATACCGTACATGTTGGCGGAGATAACGTTTTTGCCCATTTTGAAACATAATAGAAACGCAGTGAAACTCAATTTGGGGACGCGTTTCTCACGCTCCGCTAATTGTTTTGTTTTTACAAACGGCGAAGACAGCAGATAGAGTTAAATCCCTTGGGTCGTTAACTGGTTGAGTGCCAGAAGCCACTATCAAGGCTTTCAAAAACAAATAAGGGTACCAGAGCAAGATATATACTTAATGCATTTTCATCGAATTATATTTAAGAAATAGATATTAAAAGTTATCTCCGCCAACGTGTATGGCATATGGAGATTTAATACTTGGATGTCGGTTTTTGAACACCGAGCCGCAGTCGAGGTGTTTAAATGAGACATCTAGGTACTAAATCTTCATATACCATACATGTTGGCGGAGATAACGTTTTTGTCCATTTTGAAACATAATAGAAACACAGTGAAACTAAATTTGGGGACGCGTTTCTCACGCTCCGCTGATTGTTTTGTTTTTACAAACGGCGAAGACAGCAGATAGAGTTAAATCCCTTGGGTCGTTAACTGGTTGAGTGCTAGAAGCCACTATCAGGGCTTTCAAAAAATAAGGGTACCAGAGCAAAAGCCAAAATTTTCTTTGCTCATGTTTCATATTCATTCAAATGCAAATAACATTTTGTTTGCATAAATTTGTTTTATTGCAAATTATTGAAGAGTGCCTATGGGCACTCTTCAATAATTTGTAATAAAACAAATTTTGATGAACAATTTCAGACCACCAAAAATAATGTAGCCCTCAACCAGTTAAGGAAACGAGTATACAGCATTTTGTTGACATATCGTCCCCTGAGTTCCAATGTGTTCTATGTTCCAACTGGCACATAGAACACATTGGTACTCAGAGGACGAATTGCTCTTATTTCATTTTTCTCAAGTTGTTTCATTTTAATTATTCAACAATTTAATTTATAACGACACAATATGACCCAATTGCCGGAAATGTGATTATATTTGTGACTATTTTCAGGTTTGTTTGTTCGATTTTTATTTCGAGGCCAGCAAACGCGGAAAGCTTTCGTTTAAACCATATACTCCCGATGTTTCGCGTGCGCTTATTCCCTTCATGTTGCACGCTCTCATATACCTTGAATGTTGGTGCACCCTTTGTCATGGCTATTTGTCCAAGGCATTCTGATCAATCAAAAGTCAGAATTTATTGGGATATACGGACAAATCTCTTTGACCGTCTGTACCGAAAATGTTATTCAGCTCAGCGATCACATCGCAATGAAGAATACATTTAAATCCAAATGCAACGTTAGCTTTGACATTTTTAACACTTTATGTAACTCGAATAGAAGACGAGAACCATTTCAAAACTAGGGGTAGCTAGACAGCAGCCTTGGTAATATACTACACTAAATTAACACAGCTACTATTGGTATTATTTACTTAAATAATACAGATAAGATTACTTGTATTTGATGACATGCCACTTTTGGTTTCGATCGGGACAGATACAATTTTAAGTTCAAGGTCATTGTGACCTTGACCTTTGGCACAATGACCTAAATATGTAGGGTTCTTTCACTCATCACGCTCAACCCACATGCCAAGTTGGGTTTCGATCGGTAATGCGTAATTTTAATAACTAAGACAGCCAAAACCAGTACCGACCGATACGACTTTAATTTCAAGGTTACTGTGACCTTGACCTTTGACAATATGACATGAATACAAAAGATGCTTCCTCGCATAATGCCCCATCCACACGCCAAGTATGGTTTTAATCGGGCAAACAACATTTTAATTAGAGATCGGAAACCAATTATGACCGATAAAACTTTAAATTCAAGGTCACAGAGACCTTTACCAAAACTAAAAAATAAATAGGGTCCTTCTTTTCATCATGCTCAAACTATAAGCCAAGTTTAGTATCGATTAGGCAAGTAAACTTTCAATTAAAGGAGCCAGCTCTGGTAAATGTTTAAGTTCAAAGTCATTGTGATCTTGAACTTTAGCACAATGACCTAAAAATAAATAGGTTTCTACCACTCATCATGTCTAACATACTTGCCAAGAGTGGTTTCAGTTGGTCAGGCGAAACTCTAATTACAGAGCAATAGCCAACACTGATAAAAAAGAAGTTAAAGGTCACTGTGACCTTGACATTTGGGATAATAATCCCCAAATGAACAGGGTTCTTCATCTCATCATGCCTGATCCACATGCCCCATTTGGCATCAGTAGGCCCAGCGCAATTTTATTTGCATAGCGGAAACCCAAACTGATAAAAATTAAAGTTCAAAATCACTGTGACCTTGACCTTTGGCACAATGATCCCAAAATAAATAGGTTTTTTTCCTCTCATCATGCCTAACCCATAAGCCAAGGCTGGTTTCAGTTGGCTAAGCGGAATTTTTGTTAGAGAGCGGAAACCAACTCCATATATAGATGGACAGACGGATAAGGTGTAGGGTTGCAGACAAAGAGCCCACCTTTCAATTCTGGCACTTGGTTTTGAATGAGGACCATAAATAGTTTATAGTGGTTTGTGTTCTGTTACAAGCTCAAAATGTGTTCCATACAAGTAAGGGTGAATTTTTGTTTTTAAACATACTAAACTTAATGCCTCCTTTTCAGTTTGCGAATATCTGCGTTCTACTTGGGGTAAGCAACGACTTGCATAGCTTATAACAATAGGTCCTTTAGGCTGATGCTGGATTAGCACAGTCCCCAAGCCAACAGAACTGGCACCTGCCACTACTTCAGTAGGTGTGTTCTTATCATAGTGTGCCAGAGTATTTGCATTTTGAATGAAGACATATGTTGAGTTTTTGAAATGACAGTTTTTGATCTCTCCTGAAATTGAATTTAGTACCTTTTCTGGTTAGTTTCCGCAGTGGTTCCCTTATAGTAGCATACTGAGGAATGAATCTAAAACTGAAATTTGTCAGTCCAAGAAAACTTCGCACTTCATGTATGTTTTCTGGCTCTCGTGCCGCCACCACAGCTTTTATTCGATGCTCTATGGGACCAATTCTCTTTTCTAATATTAAAAAATCAAACAAATTCCATTTCACTCATGCCAAAATGGCATTTTGAAAAAAATAGCGTTAGTCCAACTGTTTTGAGTCTATTTAATACTTGATGCAGTCTATCATTGTGTACTGTTTTGTTTGGGACATGCACAATGTATTGTCTGAGATGTTTTCAACGCCGGGTATTCCTCTGAGGGCACATGGAACATGATATTGAAACACTTCACTGGCAGAGTTCACACCAAATAAAAGGTTTATAGCGGAACAAGCCCCGCAGTGAATTGCAAACGTTGTTATTTTCCTTGACTCTGGCGCAAGATCAAGCTGCTGGTAGCCCATTTTTAGAAACACTTTTGATTCATTTAGATATTGTAGTACTTCATCTGGGAATTGAATGACGCTTCTGGATGATGGCTTCGTTTGCTCGCCACATATCGATGCATAATCTTATATCGTTATCTGGTTTGGGCACAATTACAACTGGATTTACCCAAGGCGTGGGACCTTCCGCAGGTTCTATAATGTCCATGTCTATTAATTCTTGGGTTTTCTTTTTCGAAGCGATCACGAAGTTGAAATGGTGTCCTCTCAGTGGTTGAGCTACTGGAGTAATATCTGGATTTATGTGAAATTTTACTTTAGTGTCTTTAAGTTTGCCCTCTCCAGTGAACACTTTTGGATAGCAAGAACGAATTTAATTTCCACATTCTATCTAAGTTGCCACGTCAGGACCAATTTTCAAAACACCCGATTCTGTTGCAGTTCTTTTCTCAAGCCAAAGGGTCCCATTTCCACCCACCACTATAAATTCGGCTCTGGACGTTTTGTTACCAATTTGAACACCACATGTAAATGATCCTTTTACAGGAATTGGTTTGCTTGTCGCATATGGGTAGAGTTTCTTACTTGATGAACAGGCACTAGAAACAAACGTAATAGTTTAAGATTTCAAGTTTTCTCACAGATTTCATCAATTATGTTCCTCTTTGCACCAGAGTCTTTTAATGCGTTTAATTTTACACCACCTTCAGTAACTTCAATGACACAGTCTTCATCGACAAGATATAAAGAGTTATTTTTATTTGAGGAGATTCGAAAAGCACATTCTTCTTGATTTTCGCTTTCTCACAGCGTTCAAAGTTTTTGTTTTATAAACCGCTTTGAAGTGGTCATATTTTCCGCATTTCCTGCACGGTTTTCCACGTGCAGGGCAATTTGGGTCTCGTCCAAAATGTTTTTTACCTCCACAGCGATAACATACGCCTTTCGTAGATTTTTGTTATCCGTGGATTTATTCTTTCTAGGAGGTTGGTTCCAGTTATTGGTGTTTGGTTTGCTTTTATTGCTTTTAGGAAAATTAATTCTATTCACCAAGGTTGTATTGCTTTCTGCAGCTACAAGCGCTGTGCTTTGCATCGGTTTTTCTATGCGTTCACACTGATTTGCCAATGTGAGGGTTCTGCTTAAGATTAATGAATCTCCCTCTTCCAAGAGTCTACGTTTTACATAGGCTGACTTATAACGCCAAATCATTGCATCACGAATGTGGTTGTCTGTATCGGCTCTAGATCTGTAGCCACAGTCAATTGGTTTTTCGCTTAAACTGTTGTGAATTGTAAAGTTTTATCTTCTTTATAGGTTACTTCATTAAATATTTGTCTTGCATGAGTCTTATTTATTTGGGGAACAAAATAGTCATTCAATGCCTTGAGTGCAGAACTCACGGTCGGTCACCCGAATTTTTCAATGTTTCAAAACTCGCTTGCACTTCGGGGCCTGCATTATGCAGTAAAAGTGCCCGTCGTCTTTGCTTAATTTGCGATTATTCTCTAATTGAAATATCTGAGGCAGAACGTGGTAAGTCGGTGAATATTAGCCCCTTCCCATCAGCGAAACGTTCGTAGGAATTTGGCCATCTTTTTCACCTGTTGCCGATTGTAGCTGGGCCCGAGTATGGGTCGAATTTGGAATACTATTTTTATTTTCCATTGTTTTCTAAGATGTCAAACGTTCGTATTCTTCTGGTTGTTGCAGTTTTATCCCTTCCCCACTGTTGTGTCTTCTGACAATATCTGAAGTTGATATGAATCATATAAAAACAGATTTAACTCGCTTTCATAGCGTCGAGATTTCAATGTTTATTTCTCAAATCCACGTGTGTACAACTTCCTGGGTGTATTCCATTTCCCTGTTCTGTACCAAAGGGATACGGGGAAGTCAGCACTAGACATTTACGATACCACAGTGGCTTTTTACAACTTTTTCCCCAGTTAGTTTGAACATTTCACTATAATTATCTGCCGAACCTCATTTGATAAAAAAGAAAACGATGCGTTTTCATCGTCTTTTCATGCTTTGTTGTTGTATCAACAGTTCGCGCATCGTGACATATAATACGGGCACTGCAGAACAATTGTCTCGCCCGCCGTAAGCGTACAGGTTCGATGTGGGACAAGCGCCTTTCAACCATCTTTTCCTATATAATTTATATTCCTGGCGCGGCAAGAAAGCAAAATGTCAAGGTGTTCAGCGTCATTTATGCCTTTTACGACTGCGTCTAGCTTACGCATCCTGTGTCATTCTTCAAGCTGCTTGTGTTGCATTTCGCTCAACGTCAGCTTCCGGCCTTCCTGTCGACCAGAGGTTTCATTTTCTAAGAGCAGAAGTAGAAGTCGGGTTCGGAGAAGCTAGAGCAGTAGGTGTTGGAGGGGTTTAAGGGAAAGCATCTGGAACCACGTCCTGAACGAAAGATAGGCCATCCTCCCCCATCTCACTTTCCGACGGAGAATAAATTGTGTTGGAGACTGATCTATGTCCTAGCTATCCGGCGTCCTCTGGCTGCCCCCCCCCCCCCCCCGAGAAAAGTGTACCGGGATAGACATGGTTCGGTCAGGGGCGCAAGATATAACCCTTATTTATTAATTTATTTAGTTATTGGTGTTTAAGGTCACATACTTATGCACAATGGCTAATCGTGACCGTGACAGTTTTACGGGTGGAGGAAGCCGGAGTACCCGGAGAGAACCACCGAGCATCGACGCGCAACTGCCAGCTCCTCAACATTCTAACTCTGTTCAAGCTCCGCCCCAGCAGGCTTACAGCGGTTGAAGACATGTGCACCATCGACGTGCAGTACGCCTTAGTACACGACGTCATCGTGCCCCCATGTAGGCAACCGGGATAAAGTGCCTTGCCCAAGGACACAAAGCGGGACGTCTCGGACGGGGATCGAACTCAGGACCTCTAACATAGAAGTCCAACAGTCTACCACTGAGCCACTGCGCTCCCGATATAACCATTTCAATGTCTCTCTGCCTCCTGTTCTTCCCTTTCCGTCTTTTTCCTCTCCAGGAACTCCGGGAGTTGACGGGCATCACGGCGCCTGGCGGATGGTTCCTTCTCTTCTTCTACTTTTTTCCTCTCTCTATCTGTACGGTTTCGGTGGTTAGACGAACCTACGTCTAGCGTGTCCGAGTAACGTTAAGGATAACCTGTATGGGAGAAAATTTCACTACGAATGGTACTACACCTCTCCGAGGATGTCGGGTTTATTACTCTCTGAAAATCCACATCTTAGTGAATTTTGCCTTTGCGCACTTGGATATTCCAATTGGTCATTACGTGTACACTCAATACGAAAAAATTATCCAAAAATCGACTAAGTGTGCTATGTGTAATTACATAATGTCAGACGTCCATTCACTAATCAGTGTTGATTGGACTGTATTGGGAAAAGATTCGCCAATTAACATATTAATTTCTGTTCACTAAATCTTTTTTTTGTACCTGATACATTTTGTTTGGGAATTTTGTATATCAAATAAAATCTTTAAAGGTGAAAATCAGTTCGGTAAATCCCGTTATTTTGTGTGATAAATTTGACCCAAAAAATGAGAATTTCGCCGATCACGTGCAACAGTGTAGTTCTTCCGTCAATTGGATCTACATTGCATGAAATATTCTGAAGTCATTGGAGACCGGCGAACAAACCCAGCAAGGGCATCCTTCAGGCTTAGCAGTGTTTCTTGGATTTCAGTTGGCTTTTCCATTTGATCAGTGGCTGGTGCCCAAAGTGCAGCAAATACAGATCTCTGTGATAATGTTGTAATACAATATTACACTTTTCATTAATATAATTTAATCATTTGCCCCACCTCTGAGTTTGATTGGTTGAAAGCATACAGCGTGAAAGTCGTCAAAATCGTATAAACCAAATCACGCAATGATTTGGAATGTTTACACTCTGGAAGCCCCGCCCACTCAATCCAATTGTCACCATGAGGGCGTGACGGCTGACTGATAGATGGATAACAAGCTTGTAAACAAAGATGAATGATCGATTCTTCGTCGCCTCCAGTCAGCGAGAATATAATGATAATTTCTCGGGAACAATTGAATTTAATAAAATGTACCGAAGTGGGAGACGAATAAAAGATCATACAACCAAACATGATTTTGGGGGAACTTAAAAAAAATGTTTTTAATGATATTGTTACGTGACTTGCTCTATCGTCTGCGATCCAAAATCAAAACAACAAACAATTTGACAATGACTGACGCGACCTGTTTGTGGCACACCTTCTTGAGTTTGACTGTTGTCTTTTGCGAAAATTATTTAAGTTTTTCGTTCACGTACACATAGTTTTTATATCTTAATATTACAGCCGGATTAAATTATAAGAAATAACTGTTGTTTTCCTTCGGTTTATGCTTAATCATAACTCGCTACGCGAGTTATGAAGCTTGTGCTGAAAAATGTTCGGTTTATATCGCATAAACCGAAGGAAAACAACAGTTATTTCTCAAATAAACGTCGTGAGATTTGCTATTTTTTACTGAGATGATTAAAAACTTCAAATTACTGTAACAGCACACAGCTCTGAGAACTGTCTGTTGTTTTCGTTTATTAAAAGTAACAAAGGGGGACTTTACTTTATCTTTGTACTGATGGCATAGGGGGTTTTCTCATCAATTACTCCCATCTACAGCAACCATGACCATGCGGAAAATGAAAATCTGTTCCACACATATGTGCGGAACGGAAATCGTTGACGGACTATTTTTAAATAGAAGCGAAATTTCACTGGAATTTTCTACAAATCGTGCAACGCAATTACAATTTGAATCGCTAGCGATAGCTGAAAATCGTCCTCTCAATTTCAATATGTTCTATGTGCCGGTAGGCACATAGAACATATTGGAACTCATGGGACGAAAAAGTAACACGGGTTCCCCTCGTAATTTGGTTGGCGATAAAATGTGTTCTTTTTGTTGATAGCTGTTAAAAGAATTGTCCTTCTAAGAATTTTTTTTTGACGCGAATGCACAGAACACAAGTGTGTGTGGATGGATTAATCGATGTGGCCTCTCGTTCTATCCTTCCGCACTGGTACTCGTGTCATGTCGATTAACCCGTTCGCACGCGCATGTCGTTCTGTGTATGGATCTTCCTCGTTCTTCTAATTGATTTATTTATTGGTGTTTAAGGTCACATATTTCTGCACAATGGCTAATCATGACCACGACAGTTTACGGGTGGAGGAAGCCGGAGTACCCGGAGAGAACCACCGAGTAAAGGCGAGCAACTGCCAGCTCCCCAGTATACTAACTCCTCACAAGCAAGGTCAGCATTAGCTGAAGACAGGTGCACCATCGACGTGCCGTACGCCTTAGTACACAACGCCACCGTGCCCCCACGTGGGCAATGAGAGTGAAGTGTCTTGTCCAAGGACACAACGTGATTGCCTCAGTGGGATTCGAATACAGGACCTCTCGGCTTGCAGCCTGCACCTCTACGTAATGAGCCCCCCCCCCCCGATCGTCTAATAAATTCAAAGGAGATAACTATATCGAAAGTCGATTCTCATGATGATATAAGACAGGGATGCATATTCTAATCCTTCCTGTCTGGTAATTTACCCCCAGTACTTTAACTAATTGAATCAGCAGGCTGAAGGCCACAACAACTTTCTCACCTCGATTTTTAAACTTTACAGTTGGTATAAAATAGGATGACGCTCTCCTCACCCTGATGTCTGTTGACTGATGCTCACACCTCTCCTTAGCCTTGGGGTTGAGATTTGTGCACACGGGTAGCGGATCGTAAACAATGATTGTTCTTGTTTGTTAGAGACAAGCAGGAAGGGTGTGGCGTAGATCAACTCCTTGAATAGTTTTAGGTTGTATGATGATTAATTTGTGCAACGCCCAGTGAAAGCAACGGAGACAGAAAGGCTCAGTTGTTTGCACGATTGGTTTAGATGAATTTGATTGACTAATTTTACAACCGCCTCGCATTCTCTTACACGTGTTTAACCACGTGATAGGTCTCGCCTTCTGACATCCCGGTGCCCGTAGGCGCCAAGAGCGGTGTTTTCTCAGCACCAAATACGAGTACAGGGCGGGAATGTCTAGACTGCAAGGTGTGGAGGAGGCAAAGGATCTCTCTACACACCCATCTCCTCTATCATTCTCTCAAAACTCCACTAATCGGAGGTATCTAGTCGTCTGGCTGTGGATCCATTTTAATTTATCTTCTCAACTGGTCGTCCGTCAAAGTGACCATACAGCTTAGATCCAGGCTTCTCTGGGGGATGCCAAATCCGAGGTATCCTCACTTGAAAAATAGGCCCACTAGACCTTTCCGAAAAAAGTTGGTGTCTAGTTTCGAAGCAGTTGTTTGTCTGGTTAATCAGAAATCGAAATATTTGGTTGGCATAATCTGAAATGACGACGGAGGAATATTATTTTGACAATTTCATTTCTTTTCTGAATGCGCCTATCAACAAAACAGTTATGCGGCGTGATTATATATATTGAATAACAAGGCACATTTTCTATGTAGATATCGACAGTTGCTGTTCACATCGTTTCTACCCATAAAACGGTGGACACACGGTGCATAATGGATGTGTGACGTCAACTGAAATTTATCTATATGAGGCAGAGGTGTCCTGCGTGCTTATGAGCCAGAGATGGTTTAACTCGATACTGACCAGTAAACAAGTGTTTTTTAGATATCGACGACACGTACATGCGACATTCTCCAATGAATTTGAGGGAAGAGATTATTCGTTTGTTGATAAATGAATCAGCTTCAACGTGGTATATTGTTGTTCATTATGGTTTCATTTTTTGCCATCTACACCGAAATGTTTGGGGTGGTACAAAACTTTTGTTTTGTGTAGTATAATTTTCGAGTGGTCGACACAAATATATCCGCCTTCACTGAGAGAAATATATTAAGCGAAATCATAGACAAACTTGTGAAACATTGGGACGAATATTGGGTGTTATGCAGTCAGTAGTGTATGACAATGGAGGGGAATTCAGTTGTGATGAGCTTCGTGATGTGGCTTCAAGACTTAAGGTTGAGATTGGTAGCACTGCGGCCAGTTGAGGCGCTGTGTGTGTGTGTGTGGGTGTGTGTGTGTGTGTGTGTGTGTGTGTGTGTGCGTCTGTGTGTGTGTGTGTGAGGGGGGGGGGGGGGGTCATATGGCCCGATATGAGGACATTTGCCTCCTAAATATAGATTTTGTTCGAATTTTGTTCACCACAGACGCACACACACACCCTCACTTAGACGCACACACACCTAACCACACACAAGGAACATCTAGTTTTTTAACAAACTCTAATCTATAGTGTCTGTTTTTTCTGCAGCGTAGGATACACAGTATGACGACCATTCAGTACAGCTGGTGTGGACTGGTCACGGGTGGGCTATATTTCCACGAACGGAATAATATTAGATTAGTAACACTAATCATCAGAATAATCATCAAAGATTCAATTAATGAAGCACCGGATACAACCCGATGCTTCATTAATTAAAATAAATGTGCTGATGATGATTTTTATTACATGGTGAACGAATGCGTGGACATCCCTGCCAACGCGTGGATTACAACCACTCCACGGCGACTGTACCGAAGGTGCCATTGGTAGGCACCGGTCACTTCCATCAAACGATTGCCATGCTATACACAAGACTTAATAACACCTAGTGAAAATTGTCTAAAGCTGGAACATTAACTAGTTATCCAGAATGCAATGCTATAGATTTATAGATTGTGAACCAATTTCTATTGTTGTAAGGGAAACTGTTCGAGGCCACTGAGTCACCTTGGAACCCTGCTGTGCTTCATATCTTCATGTAAAAGTTGCGCGATCGTACTCCTGCTTCTTCATTTTCCATGTCCGATTGTGG
Organism: Pictodentalium vernedei; assembly: GCA_031216915.1. NCBI lineage: Eukaryota > Metazoa > Mollusca > Scaphopoda > Dentaliida > Dentaliidae > Pictodentalium > Pictodentalium vernedei. The sequence goes on along the minus strand of CM062296.1, from coordinate 604,016,411 downwards.
TGATCAACCACTGATCTCTATTCAGCTGGATTTCTAGTACGCTGATTGGTCACATACCGAAAAGTGTCTCAAGTGTCGCCATCTTAGGTGTGTGAGGGAGGCGGATGTTGCTATAAATAAACAGATCTTAACCAAAAATAAATTCTCGAACGTGTTCAGTCTCCAATCGCTTTTTAAAAATATACTTTTTTATTATACACTAAACGATAGATTATGGAAGAAATTGCGGAAAGATAGAAATCGTATTCCCCCCCCCCCCCCCCACACACACACACACTGTGAAGATATAGAAATTTTCACTTTCACGGTATCAATCAGACTGACGCCTTTCAAAGCATCACTTCAAGGTGAATACAAGTCAAATTATCACTGGACATGATCAATTTGTTCTAAAAACGTATAATGAAAAGTAAATCTAGTGTTTGTGAGTGGATACCGATCATTTCCAGCAATAATTCAACACGTATTCACTTTGAATTGATGCATGAAATCCGCTAGTCCAAACGTGGCCTGAAAGTCCGTAATATAAGTTTTTAGTTTGGTACGTCCTTTCAAAGGACGTACCAAACCAAAAACTTATATTGCGGAATTTCAGGCCGTGTTTGGACCAGAAACCCGCCAGCTAAATCAGATTGCAAGACGCTATCTGTCACCGAGTATCGATCAAATCACTTCCGCGTTTCAATTATTCAATGCGCTGTTTACTTTCAAGCATCAATTCAAGGTTGAAACGAGTGGAATGATCAGATTTAAGTTCAGTTTGATCCTTTACTCGTACAATTTGACATACAATGTATATTTTGGGGCCCTTTTCTTTTGAGTTTTACTTTTGTTTCCTCGTTAGAACGATTTCCTCTCACTGAGAGATTTTAACCCATTATTTAGCGTAACGGTATATGCATTCACAACAATCCAGCGAAGGGTCATAAGCTATATTTTTTGGGCAAATAACACTTCGGCGAGCCGCTGATTTGTCGCGGTTCTCATATAAAAAGATCGCTGCTCCACATGCTGCTGTCCCCACAACTTTACTCCCACACCCAAAATCTGACTTTGTGGTGATATAACGTATCTCCGTCTCCCAGTTCCCCCGATAATCATTCTAACCCAATCCTCTGTGTCATCCAGAACCACATATCCTTAATTCTCCCACCTCCTTCCCCAGTATATTCCCAGTGAAACTTATTCTATCAATTCATATTTTAAACATCTAAGAGGAAGTGTTCCATGATCTCCACTACTCCAAAATTAAACATTTGGTGCTCCTTTTCACTGCCTTTCCTAATTTAACCCCTCTGCTTTAGAGACCTCCACCTCAGTTAGAACAGCAGTGCCCCACCCCAGTTCAAGGTACTTCTCAAAACAAAGCTTTCCTTATCACACAGGCTACAGCCGGCGCTATTCATAACAACTGACCACGAGATTATACCAATGAGTCCTAAGCTATGTTTTGGGGCAAAATCTGAAAATACTTAGTTCCTCAAAAAATTAGTAGCGTCTCCTTTTCATACTTGGTAAAATGATAATGCCTTGGATTTTCGAGTTATTTCTAAACATAAGACGAAATAGTCACCTGAGAACAGTGTTAAATAATGAGCAATCATAAACAGCAGCCAACGACCGCGATACTTTCGCATTTTACAAATCACTTTTATCGGGCTGTCAAGACGGAGCCCATATATCCTGAAAGTTAGTTACAAGATTTGCACATTTTCATAAAATGCAATGGGATTGCACTACGTTCAAAGTTGTAGTCTATAATCACTTACCAGTTCATTTATTCTCAAAATCGTCACAGAAAAAGTAACTGGCAAAGTATCGCTAGAATTGAGAACTGGCCTCACTCTGGCATCGTACGCAGACGAATTCATTAGTTTTCGTAACAAGTCACCCTCCTTGTTAACGTAATCCTTGGTTTGTCCTGAAAAGAAGAAAACATAAATATTGAACAGAAGTTTAAGTCAAGTAATCATTGGTGAAAAAAAATCCATTGAATTTACAGGGTGGAAAGTATGCTAAAATAATATATATTTCAGAGGCAAGAGCATTCCAGTCCAAAGCAGGAATATCCAACAGCAGTATATATGGAGTTAACAAAGTTGAGTGGAAACGTTTCCATGTTGTTAACCCTTTACCCAATATAACGGCCAAAACCGGCCAGCGCTATTCACAAACATCGCCAATTAATGTTCATTATTTTTTAAGTTTTTGTCTCAAAAACATAGGTTATGACGCCTCATTGGAACGAGCTCGACGAGCTCGTTCCAATGAGGCGTCATAACCTATGTTTTTGAGACAAAAAAATGAAAAAAATTGGTTATTTAAGAATTTGTTTGCATGTGTCGTATGCTTTTCAGAGTAGGTAATGGGTTAACGCGTTGAGTATTTTTCAGATATCTTTCATCAAATCTAGTCATGGCTACTTCATAAGAGCTTCATGGCAGCCATGATTGGATTTGATGAAAAAATTTCATCTAATTTCAAGCCAAGAAACCATTTGTGAAAAAACCTATTGAATTTACAGGGTAAAAATTGCTTCAAATATGCTAATCTGATCGAGATTTCAGAGGCAAGAGAAATCCAGACCTGGGCAGCATGCATGGAGTTGATTGTGTGGCAACGTTTACATGTTGTTAACGTGTGAAGCATTTTAAAAATATTTTTCATACAAATCTCGTCATGACTGTTCCATTGCAGCCATGACTAGATTTGATGAACGATTTCATCTTATTTCAAGTCAAGAAATCATTGGTGAAAAAACATTAATTTATGGGTGGAATTTCGATTAAATATGCCAAAATAATTCAGACTTCAGAGGCAAGAGAAATCCAGACCTGGACAGGAATGTCCGTTAACAGCAAGCAAGGAGTTAACAAAGTTGAGTGTCAACGTTTACATGTTGTTAGCCCGCTGAGTATTTTTCAGATTTCTTTCACCAAACCTAGTCATGGCTGCTTCATAGCAGCCATGGCTGGATTTGATGAAAAATTCATCTAAATTCAAGTCAAGAAATTATAGGTGTAAAGACTCATTGGATTTACAGGGTGGAAAATTGTATCAAGTATGCCAAAATAATATAGATTTTAGAGACAAAACTAGTCCGATCCTGGGCAGGATTGTCCACAAGCAGCATGAAAGGAGTTAACAAAGTTCAGTGGTAAAGATTACATGTTGTTAACCCGAGTATTTTGCAGATATTTTTCATCCGGTTTGGTCATGGCCGCTTCGAAGCAGCCATGGCTAGATTTGATTAAGAATTCACCTAAATTCAAGTCAGGAAATCATTGTATTTTTTATTTTTCTGGTCATGGCTGTTTTATAGCAGCTATGACGAGATTTGATTAAAGATTCACCTAAATACAAGTCAAGAAATCATTGGAGTTAACAAAGTTGGGTGGCAACGTTGACAGGTTGCCCAACCAGATCTTCATACGGCAATGAGTTCAGTGCATATGTGCGTTTTTTATGGTTTTCGTCTTTCTTAACCCTTTACCCAACGTAACGGGCAAAACCGGCCAGCGCTATTCTCAAAAAACGCCAATTAATTTTCATTATCTTTTCATTTTTTGTCTCAAAAACATAGGTTATGACCCCTCTTTGGAACGAGCTCGTCGAGTTCGTTCCAATGAGTGGTCATAACCTATGTTTTTGAGACAAAAAATGAAAAAATGAGTTATTGAGGAATTTTGTTTGCAAGTGTCGTCTGCATTTCATGTTAGGTAAAGGGTTAACATCTGATGTTCCTTTTACAGAGCTCCTGATGTCTTGTATTGTGTCTTGCATTGTGTTGGATATCAAATATTAGTGGTTTCCTTCCGTATACTTCACTGGTGCCGTGTGTGTGCTGTATGTCCGAGTTAGGGTTCGGTGGGACCGTGTGTGGTATCACCCTTTCAACTACAACTATATATATACAACTGCTCCATATACATATACTCTCCCAAAAAAGAAAGTGTGCATGTTAAAAAATAACACTAAAAAAAGATATATATCATTTTCATTCATGGAAATTTTATTCAATCACAGATGAATCAATTTGTGATCAACACGAGAAATTTCATTACGCTACGACGAATACTCTTGGTGCCATGTAGAGTCAAAGACATTAAGGGTCAAACACAAAAGTCACACACTCAATATCTGGTATGACCTCCGTCTGCATCGACTACTGCTGTGCATCTACGCCTCATGGAAGCGAACAAGTTAGCATGGAAGTGTTGTGGGATGTTGTTCCATATTCTGATAAGCTGTCTCTGGAGTTCCACAAGCGTTGACGGTGCATGGGGAAGCCGGCGTAGCTGACGTTTCATTTCGTCCCATGGGACAACAACAGGTGTAAGCACTTCATCACGATATCTGGCTGCATTGAGATTGCCATCAATAATGACCAGCTCAGTTCTGTTACGGGCAGTGATGCCACCCCACACCATGAGAGGTTTCGCTCCACGACACATGGATCTGCGTAGCGTTCGTTTCGACGTCTGTACACTCTCTGGCGGTCATCTGATGATGAAAGATGGAAACGACATTCATCTGTGAATAAAACACGTCGCCACCAGTGTAAGGGATGCCTGAGATGTTGTCTACACCACTGCAGTCGAGCACGACGATGACGTAACGTGAAAATCGGACGAATTGCAGGTCTTCGAGGACGTAAGCCGTATTCTCTCAGCCGGTTGATTACTGTTTGTGGATGTATCCGTCTCAGGTTAGGGATGTTCCTGGCTGTCGTCGTTGCCGTTTGTTACCGGTTCCGGAGATGGACGACACAGATATATCGATCTTGTGCAGGGGTGGTAACTCGGGGTCTCCCGGAGCGGGGTCGGTCTCGAACGTCATCATGTTGTGCATGTCGATGGACTAGCCTGTCTACAGTGTTACGGTGGCAGTTCAAATGCTGGGCAACCTCTCTGTGTGTTCTGCCAGTTCTAATCATACCCAGGGCAAGGAGACGTTGATACATTGTCAATCTTGGCATGCTAATGTGGAGTCGTTTTAACAGCAGCGCAAGTTTGAATGTGAACGATAGGAAGGCCTTACTTTAGTGTTTAAATACCCAAGGATTCACACTGCTGCATGAATTTTCAAACTCTCCACGTGCATAACATGCCTTTTCACAAACGTGCAGCACGTCATTTAACGTTAATGCAATTTTAACGGAGAAAGCTGTTTTTGTGTTCAATATAACTTATTCATGAACAGGTTAACACTCTTTACACCTACGAAATTATTTTTTTGGAGTTTGATCAATTTCTGCAATGCACACTTTCTTTTTTGGGCGAGTATATATTCATTAATTGTTGGTCTTGCTGGTCAGAGGTGAAGTCACTGATTAGTTTTGATATATCAAATATTGATATACCCATGCTTAGTAACTACCCACAACGTTCGTTATAATACTGCGTCAAAAACGGGTACATCACATTGCCATTCAAGGGTTTCAACAAAGCACCTCCTTGAGCATTGCGCCGGATACATCGAATGTTTGCAACTAGGACGCTTTTAATCCCTTCTTGTTAGGTATTGTTTGCCCGGCGTTCCCTTTTTTGCTGATTTTCTTTACTCTTGCAAGATATAGACTGGAACTCTCGGTTTGATAACGCATGCCTCGATGCAATAATTTGTAACTTCACTGACAGGTTACTCGATACTGCATCCAAATACATACCAGCTAAATGCATTACCTCAAGACCAAATCAACCCAAATGGATGCATAATGAAATAAGATTGTTAATAAGACAGCGAAAACGGTTGTATCGTATAGCTAAATGTACCGGTCTTCCGAATGCGTGGGCTAATTATAAATTGAAACGGAACCAAGTAATATCGGCAATCAGGAAGGCCAAGACCTCATACTTATCGAAAGTCCAGTCTGTCTTGGAAGCAGTGAAACCACAACATCTCAGTAGCGGAAGACCCTCAAAACACTCGTCGGTAACACTTGCACAGCCGATATTCCATCTATCCACAATTCGGGCAAAACTCACTCATCAAATGTTGAGAAAGCACAAGTGTTCAATGAATACTTTTGCTCTATCTCAACCGTTGATGACTCCGAAGCCTCCCCCACTCCAACCAACCTCTCACGTGATGTTGGAGATAAAATTGACAGCATAACTCTGAATTATAGTGACGTATATGAAGCAATGAAATCGATAAAGGTATCCAAAGCTTCTGGACCTGATCTAATTAGCCCACGTCTTCTCAAAGAATTAAATCTTCCCTACGTGAGCCACTTTTAATTCTATTTAATGTCCTAGTAAATAACTCCTATTTTCCTTCAGTGTAGAAAAAGGCCAATGTCTCTCCAATTCTTAAAAAGCAACCCTGAAATATAGTTACTAGTTATCGCCCGATATCTTTGATTACTTGTCTCAGCAAAGTCTTTGAAAAATGTGTCTTCAAACGATTATGGCATTTCCTGAATGACAATAATGTTCTTACACCTGGTGACTCAACAGTTCTCCAACAAACAAACATATATGATGAATTCTGCTGAGCGCTTGATGACATCACAAAAGACGACCCTAACCTCTGAGTGCTTGATAAGGGCAAAGAGGTTAGGGTCGTCTTTTGTGATGTCAGCAAGGCGTTTGACAAGATGTGGCATGCAGTTATCATTCACAAACTGCAAGGTATTGGTGTCTTGGAAAAAATACATATTGCAGCTGCAGGTTAATCACGGGGTCAGCTGTCAGTGCTATTAAAACCTCCTTATATACAGAAACACGTTATGGTTCTCTGCAAGAAAAGCACCGCAAACACAAGCTTACACAATTTTTCAAAATGTGTCACGGCCGTACACCTTCGTATATTGCTAATAAAGTTTCCCCGCTCGTCTCCACAATGAATTAGTCGCTCTACCGTGTCCTGCTCTGTAGGTTACAGCTCTATTAGTCTTCTTTCATCCCCAGCGTTTCTGACCAGTGGAACAAAGTGCCCTTCCCTGTCCGTGAGAACACATCATTGCGCAACTTCAAGACGTTCCTGAATGCGGGCAACCAACGACCTCCTCGCCTTTACAGCAGCGCTAAATCGCATACAGCTCAAATTTGTGTTATCACTGTCGGCTGAGACTACGCTGCGGCAACCTAAATTCCCACTTTAGTTCAGGCGCAATATTGTTTGACCCGGGAAAAAATTTGGGCAAGCTGATTTTGGTGTCATTTGACGCGGAGTTTATCTGGGAACAACATATCCAAAATCCACAAGGAGGGGTTTCATAGAAGAAAAAAATCTTTAGTGGCATCAGTTTCTCAATAGTCTTGATATTTTGTGTGAGATCTGGAGAAGTTTTGTGCGTCATTCGTACTTTATGCAAGAATGCCAATCCCATAAAGCGGAAAAATGAATGAGAAAATTCACAATTGTTAGGGAAATGGCCCTAAAATACCATTTTCTACAACTTTCCCACCCATACGAAGTTGAGTCTGAACAGAACAAAAAAACGAGCTATAATTCCGCTGCCGATGTTTTTCATAACTCCCGAGATGGCGGTGAAGAATGATATCGAACAACATTCTTCGCAATGATTAAATCCCGAGATGAGATCTGTCCGAAATCATGCCGGTGTTCCTCAAGGCACTCTGCTGTCGCCAGTTTCGTCTCCAATCTCAACCGGCTCGGAGTTCAGGCACTTCTCCCCGCGACAGTGTCCACAAGTAGAGACACATTTAATTGCGATCATTCTACAAGAGCTTATATTCGTTCCGCGGGGGTTTGGGAGTCATTTTGCATTTGCAACGTATAAATTTCAGGAGAGCTTCAGGCGCTGCATCCAAGTCAGTCATCACGGGTATCAACTCATTTTCTAGAATTTCCCAATCCCATTTCTGAGGATCTAGGATATCAATATCCATTGGCTTCCATCCCACCGTTTGAAGGTGCACTCGCAGGCTGTGAAAGTATGCCGCGCGTTCAGTTGGAGGTAGTTTCTGAGGTTCGATTCCTGTCTTGCTGGAAGTGACCAGTGTCATGAACTTTGAGTATCTCAAGCCATTCAATGTGTCTGACTACTTGCCAGAGTACAGTATTACAAACAGTTCAGCGCCGATTCTTCCAGTTTCTGCTTGAGAGACGGCGCTGTCGTGCATTGTTGCTGATATCTTCTGAATCTAACCTCTTGAGAAGCTGTGTTTTCCCATGGCCAAACCTTGCCGAAGTAACATCACACCCACTCCATGCACGTATGAACAGGAGGCGTCGCTATTATATCTGCCATCTTCCATGCCTCCCCACCCCTATGTGACTTCCGTGCTTCTGATTGAATTGAATGGAATTGAATTTTTTATTTACAGTATAATTATTGTACAAAAATAACATTAAACTAATATGTGTACTGCGGGAAACAGCATAGCCCTGTTGGCTGTCTTCCTGCTATTCCCCATAAAAATAGAGAAAGAAATAGAAAAAACGACGGGCAAGACAGCAGACTTTCAAGCCATTCAGTGATTCAGTGAACCATTCAGTAATGAAATATTCAGATGAGAATGATTAGAAGTGATAAAATGCCAGAATGGAAGGGATATGACAAATCTTAATATTTCTGGCGAGACTCAGTCAACTGCATGTCCTGACTATCAGGGCTCAAGGAGCTCTGTCAGGCAAAACATGAAATTGAGTGAGGTTCCAAAGAGAAATATTCAGATCAGGCGATGAAATGTGTTAAGATACCAGAAAGGCGTGGATTTGACAAATCTTAATATTTTTGGCGGGACTCAATCAAGTGCTTGTCCTGTCCATCGGGGCTCAAGGAGCCCTGTCAGACAAAACATGCCCTGAGTCAGGTCTCAAGATAGCGTACTTGCATTCTAACTGCACTATAATTTAGGTATCTTTGGTCAAGAGCACTCCACACCGAGCCCGATGCAAATGACACGTATACGTATAAAAGGGGAGATGTGCCGTAATTGGAAACCACTAAACTTTAACTGAGAACGTCAATCACATGCATCATGCCCACCATGCACTAAAGTATCAGAGGTTTGCAGTCAGTACACCCAGAGCGCCCACAATCAACATGGATAGAGTATGATTTCAAAAGATTGTCAGTTATGATTTTCTTAAACTGTTGTCTGCTATAACGTTGTAGAACTTGCGGGATTTCATTCCAATATCGAGGAAAAGTGTGAAGAGGGAGATCAGATGAAAATTTAGTTCTTGGTTTGGATGTTCGAATTTTCCCGGATTGTCTGGTATCCATGTCAGAGGGATTATTGAATACCGTGAAGACATTTTCGAAGGATACTGGTAATATTTTATTCCACCAGTCATGCATGAATAGCTGCACACGAAGTTTATAAAGGTCACTAAATTTTAGAATGCCCTTCATGCGGATAAAAGGATCTGTGTGTGAAGTATATTTTTTCCTACTAAAAATACACGAATGATCTTTTTTTGCAAGAGAAAGATTATGTTGGCAGATGGAGCGAGGCCCCAAACTTGGATACCATAAAGTAAGTGAGGATGGACCAACGAAAAATATAAAGTTTTTAATGCTTTTTGTGAGAGAGTATTTTTCGCTCTATTTATTGCGTAGATGGCCCTTGATGGGAAATAAACATCAGCCGAAGTATGATTCCAATGGTGAACAGATAGCACTAGTACATCAGTATCATCTGCGTCAATGACAACTGAATTCCCTTGAGACGAAAGTTTGATGGCACTTTCAACAATCAGGGTATCAGCATCGCCCGAACTGCAGTTAACAGTACGTCCACCTGCTCTCAGTAATGTGGACAGCAATCTTATGAACTGTATTTTGTTATTCTCGTTCGACAAGAACCGTTCCTGGTTCTTGCGTGCAGTCATGGCGTCTGTTAAACGGATATCGTCACACACGTTGACAGCTCTCCTTCTATGCACATGACTCTTCGTGTTTGGTCGCTGTCCATAACCATCGGAGACAACACAGCAATTCTGCCCATATTTGTTGGACACATATCCAACATACTGATGGGCTACTTCCGAGTAGGTGGCCTTCGCCTTTCATTTGACTCTGTGGAGGAGAACCCCCTCGTCAAGTACGTACACGGAATCAGATGGCGGCTTCGAAAGTGCTGCTCGATCTGTTATTGCAGCTGCCAGGTCTGCCTTGTTTGCTTTTCTAAGAAAGATGTCTTTGATTAGGGCTGTTGGCATCACAGTTAGTTCGTACTGGAAGAACTGTGCCACGTCGCGCTCCCTCTGAGCAATAGCTATCAATCGAGTGAACAGAGCTGATGGGTCTATTGATGCCCTCTGGTTATCCAACTTCACCCCAGGGTTCAAATGGTCTAAAGTGCGAATTTGATTACGCCTTTTGATGGAGGCATCAGAAACAACAACAGATGTCGCAGTTAATACCATCACCCAAGGAAGCTGACAATCCGGAGGACAGGAGCGCAATCTTTCATTCTCATCGAAAGGGTCGTACAAGTCAAACGACTCTAGTATTTTCATTATGTCGGTGTTGTCTCGTTTACGACGAGAAGTGCCCATGTTTACATGTTGTTCACTGGTACTGAGTTTCATGTCGGTCAGCGTTGTCAAAGCTTCGTGTATTTCAGCGCATTTTTCCATGGTGTAAATCCACTTCTGACGCACTGATTGGGCCACCCCACAACGATGCGTTAGTCCACCTCGACTTTTAATTGAGCGCATGAGGACTTGTTCAATCATAAGGTCACTTGAAAGGCCTGCCCAAACCCTGGAACTCCGGCGTATAACATGGAAACCATCAAAGAAGAATCTATCACACAACCACGGATGTTTCTCGGGGAGCTCAAGCATCATTTGCAGATACAACCTGCAGCTCTTAGCGTAGTGTACATGTCCCGTGGCAGCGAAGAGATTCAACATACTACTGACAGCAATAAGGTGGAGATTCCAATCGCCAAGGCGTTCACCTCTGATGAACATTTTCAGTGTCTGGACATATTCTAGATATTGTATGCATAGCTTAGCAGTGCGCGCTTGTTCAGCCAGTTTGGTTTTGTACTCGTCAAGGCAATTGTTTATCCTTACGGGAGCCGCTGTGTTTGCAACATCAAAAAGGGCTATCGAGCTGTCCAGCACATTATCATACAACTCCTTGACACTATCTAACTCTTCCCTGTTGATAGATTTCTGTCCACTCCCGACGCTACATGAATTCCTCGGAGCGGCATCAGGTTCAGCCATTTCTGAGCTAGTAAGGGATGTGCATCGGTGTTATGGACTGTGATGATACACTCTGTATACCCTGTGTGTTAGTGAGTAGAAAAAAAAACTCGATTCACACAAATCCATGCCCTCACGTTCGCAAACGTTGGAATCCTGGTTTCGGAAAATTGATCGAAATTCGCTCGTACAACACTATCAGTATAAATGCTATAAAAACTTGTCCCCAAAGCGGATTTTTGTGGATTTTGGATATGTTCATCGGGAGACATTGCTCTTCAAAATGACACAAAAATCAGCTTGTCAGAATTTTTTTCCGGGTACGACCACTTTACTTGGTTTAACGCCTCGTACTACTTATACGAAAACCACTTAGCACTTCATCCCTTCTGCGCTTGCGTTGATTGTGAGACATCGAAACACTTTCTATTATGCTGTACAATGTTTACAAATGCTCGCAATAATACGATTAATGTACTTCAATTTACATCCAATATATCAATGATATATCACGACTTCTTTTTGGCTCTGAGCTTTTGAGTAACGATGAAAGTAGACTTATATTTGAAATAGTACATGACGTCATATTTGCAAGTGGGAGGTTCAAATGCCCCCTGCCGCTTGTGCATATTTGGTGTGATCATACTTCGTGTTTCCAATATCTATAGCTTATGTCCAGGTTCATGATCACTCGCATACGTACGTGGGCCATTGTGCCCTTAATTTGTTTAGGCTGCTCTCTTGAAATTGTTTGTCTATCAGATCTTAGGGTGAAATTTTATGCATTCAATCTGACAGTTCCTTTCTTTTCTTTTCTCTTCTCTCTATGTGTCTCATTTCCTATTTCCTTTCTATAATCTCCCCTTATCACCTCCATGCCAAGTTAAAACAATCTCATATATGTCTGACTGAGTGACGTGGCCCCGATAGTCAAGATAGACGTGAGCTGCCGACCCACAGTCGTTGACATATGAGCCTACCTACTGATTCCTGCAATGTTTTGAAGTTAATTTATGAGCTTGGGAGACGACACACTTAAGCTTGACGCTTCATGTGGAATTCCTCATTGCGGGAATTTCTTTACAGTAACTTGAAAATTGTTACACTGTGTATGTTAGTATTTTGTATTATAACATTTTTTTGTTAGCAATAAAATGTATGCATGTAACTTAGATTCTAAAAATAAATATTGTTTAAACTGAATGGACACTCTGATGTACATCTCTAAATCACATCTTCAATAATACCTCTCGTACAAAACAGGAGATGCTTTTATAATCCTGAGAAGGTGAAATGACATGTTGCTATTGTAGTGTTTCCCCTTGTTTCCTCCTATCGGTAGTTTTGGATCTTGCAATTCAGGCAGAATCGAGATGGTTGGGCCACTTTTCCGAAACAAAGTTTTACCTGAGATACTTATTGTGTTTTTGTTTTTTCTGTTTTTAACTCTTATGAACGTTTAATTTTCAAAATCGATCCAGTGCAAGTCCTCGAAATTTTGTAGATATTGTTATTCCCCAAATTTGTATCTCAAAATGCATTTATAATGTTGTGGACAGTGCACGTTCGGTTATCGCATCATCGACCTCCAAACAAATGAAAGAATCTCCATTTTTATTATATTTGATATTTTGTTCCTCGTGAAATTATTACAAAAAAACTAATGTCTTTCATTTTTATTAAAAGTCATTTTTCACATTGTAACACTATACCCAACGTAACGACCACACCCGGCCAGCGCTATTTACAACAATCGCCAATTTATTTTCATTGTATTTTCATTTTTTGTCTCAAAAACATAGGGTATGACCCCGCTCTGGAACGAGCTCACCGAGCTAACCTATGTTTTTGAGACAAAAAAAATGAAAAAAATAGTTATTCAAGAATTTTGTTTGCAAGTGTCGTCTGCATTTCATGTTAGGTAAAGGGTTAACGTCATTTCATACATTTCGTACTTCTAATTGAACGATCTGTATCACTCATAAAAACACGATCTCATTTCACCCCTCATTCACCCCCTCTGCTTTCGGGCTTCTGCCCAGACGCTCTGAATGTTATCGCCTTAGGCACTACTGTCGACAGAAATAAGGACAAGTCTGTTGTGTCTCAGTTGGGGAAATCAGGAATAATTTAATTCTACAGCCCTATAGTTCTGAGGGATTAAAATATCGCTGATGCGCCTGTTCTGTTACGCAAAAAATAATGCATAAATTGAAAGGCTTAACGCTCCCGCTTCGCATTTTTTGTACATCCCTATACTTTCCTGCAACAGGCAGAGCACCAGGCTGGGACTAAACGCTGAAGAAGAAGAAAATGACTTCTTATAGCCAGAAAATAGAAGGGTTATCACGAAGTTTGTGCCACATAGAACTGCATAGCTATAAGAAATACAAATCCAACAATTTACACTTAGTGAAGCTGGTCGTTAAAATGGTGCCTCGTCGTGTGTTGGTTGTTACTATACACGTGGAACTTAATTAAGCACCCCCTGGTTTTTTCGCATTGGTGTTAATAGAAACTGTTATTACTCAGATGGCCAAAAGTAATTGTTTGCGGAAAGAATGGTCTATTGACAAATGAAAGACAACACAATGATCAAAATTTGCAGTATTTTAATGGCGCTGGCTTTACATATCTCTCAATAATGTTATTGATGGAAAAATGTTCTCTCGTCGAGGATGGTGCTGGAGCGGTCCATGATGAAACAATGCCGGTAAGTACTGACAAAAATGTAAATGTAACTTGTGATCTCCTGAACACAATAGAAGTGTCTGACGTCAGTAGTGAGTGTATCCAGCTCGTGCCCGGATGACAGCCTCAATTCTCATCCTATGCTACCAGTGAGCCTTCTGATACGGCCCAGGGGCAACTGCTGCCACTCCTCATGCAATGCAGCTTCCAAATGGGCCAAATTATGTACAGGCGGATTCCTTGCGTGTACACGACGTCCAAGAAAGTCCCAGATGTGTTCTAATGGATTCAAATCGGGGCTCGTTGCAGGACAAGGTAGTGTTATAATAGCGTTGTTCTGAAGGAATGCACTCACAGCATGGGAACGATGTGGTCTTGCATTGTCGTCCATGAATACAGGGTGTGGATCCAGCGGGTGGTTGTTAAAACGAGGCACGACAACCGGATTGAGAATGTCTCGGATGTACTGATGCCTATTGAGATTCCCACGTACAGACACCATATAAAGTTTACAATCCCGAGAGAGGCATCCCCAGATCAATACTGATCATCCACCATAAAGAAAAGTAGGCATGATGTTCCTGGGCACGGAAGCAGTATTTCTATGCCTCCATAATCTCACGCGTCTATCTGTAATGTGAAGCAGAAACATACTCTCGTTTTACCAATGGACTCTCCTCCACGTCCTGAGATTTCAATGTTGTCGTGCCACACAACACTCCAAACGTCGTCTTTGATGCTGATCGGACAGAGCTGGACGCTTGATGACTCTTCTGGGCCTCATACCCAGTGCTTTGAGATGGGTTTCGGATAGTTCTGTTGTACAAACGCCTGTTGGTGAGCCAAAGGCGCTTCAAAACCCCTCTTGGAGCAAAGGTTTCACGCCTAACGAGGCCAGCCAGGCTCCGATCGTCCAGATGACAGGTATTTTCTGGTTGTGCAGGCCTTGGTCGGTCCAAAACATCGTTGGTTTGTTGATGTTTTCGGACAAGTCAGCTCAGGACAGAATGACTATAACCAAGTTGCCTTCCAATAGCTTTGAATGACGTGCCTCTTGCATGCATGCCAACGATTTGCCATCTCAGTGCCTCTGACAGACTCCTCCTTGCCACGTCAACATTTATTGATAAAATAAGTGACAACATTTCTTGTTTTATACCCGGATATTGCATGTGGATGATAGTGTTTTTTGTGACATTTGCAGGAAGCATGCGCCACGTGGACGAGAGGATGTGTTTGCAGTACGCTATCAACCAGAAACATCATGTTTCACCAGATAAAATGTACTGCAAGACAAAGCAATCATTAAAACATAATAATCAGTAACAGCAACTTCACTGTCATAAAACATTTCAGGGGGGTGCTTAATTAAGTTCCAGGTGTATAGAGGGACAGTTTAGATGACGTAATAACGCAACACACACGCACAAAACCAATAATTAGAAAATCATTATGCAAAATCTTCAACGTTTAACCCTTTACCTAACGTAACGGCCAAACCCGGCCAGCGCTATTCTCAAAAATCGCCAATTAATTTTCATTATTTTTTTCATTTTTTGTCTCAAAAACATAGGTTATGGCCCCTCATTGGAACGAGCTCGTCGAGCTCGTTCCAATGAGGGGTCATAACCTATGTTTTTGATAAGACTTGAACCGCACGACTCCAAATACCGGAAATAACCCACATTCTGCTCTCCATTTTTGCGAAAAATACAGATACCACACATCATACACAGAGGTGACAGTGATCAGAATGGTGTCTCTTTTTATTTAGCTTTGATTGGTTGAAACTGAGGAAGTTACGGCGTCGACATCTTTAAAAACATGGCGAAAAGACGATGTTGAAAATTCATCATTTGATTTCTCACATATTTGTATTCCGAGGTGATAAAACTGCTACAAACATTGACCAGGGCTCTTGTCTTTAGAATTCCAATTTATTTGTTAAGTTTGAGACTGGCATCTTACGATATAACGTCAATTACCATAAAGATGCGGGAAGGGTTCAAAATTAAAAGTTTACTTTAGACAGCCAACCCCAGGAACCTCAACGTCTTCATAGTCCCATGTAAGTAGCTCCAAAAGTTTTAAATATCTGACTCCATATACCCGCGATATGACGAGAAAAGGGTACCTCGAATATTTTTGACACCGAATAGTAAAGCTAGGTTCTTGTGAACATATATCAGCAAACTTTCAAAAGCACGACAAGAATGATCAGAATGGTGACTCGACTGTTTTTCACTAAAACCGAGTAAGTTACAGCGTTGTTAACGTAGAAACGTAGGAGGGCAAAGTTCTGATAACCTATTCTTCAAATTCTCCGAGTTTGTACACGCTAAAATCAACCCAAATCAACTGGGACGAGTAAATATGAACCCAAGTGGGTTCATATTCACTCAACCCAGTTGATTTGGGTTGATGTTTAACCCAACTGATTTTAGAGTGCATTTGTCTTGGCAATACACAATGTAATTTCGACGAATCTGCATGTATATAGCACTTGAAAATACTGTAAACCTTTATTTGCACCAAGTATAATATTTGTGGGGGTGCAGAGTATTTAAACTGGATAGTGGATACAACTCAACATTTCCAACCCAAACCAGCTCTCAGATAACTTCATAAAGATAGTAGTCTTATTTTTTCAGTTTCCCCAATTAAACCAACTACAAAATGAAAGCTCTCAGAGAGATCTACAGTGCTGTAATTGCAAACTTGTTCTTTTTCTCAACCACAACGCGATCACGTCACGTATTTATGGAGATTTAGTGAATAATATATTGTGAAATAAAAATAATCAAAAATGTCTCAAGAAAAAAGCAAAATAAATAAAAACATTCGAGGTGGGGGGATGGGGGGGGGGGGAGGAGGGTATGTTTTTCCACTCTTTCGCACCTATATATAGTACGAATTCACAGTGTTTCGGACAGGGAATGTCGGCCGGATCGCGACCCAGTGGCGATCAGTTTGTTATTCTCTGTCCGTTTTTGTTATGGCAGTGTGGCAATTCAGTTTCGTTATTCAATCTATCAAGGAAAAGCAGAACTGAAACATATTTCTCTTGCCGTTATCCTGCACCTTTCGGATTTTGCCGCAGATTCATAAAGTTTTAAAGTACAGTACAACCAGTCACATGTTGTATGTTGATACCCTCATTCCACCAGTCTTTCCTAGGCATTAGTTTTGCAACCAATAGAGTAGTGTGTACGAAATGGATTATGTGGGCTGTGTGCAAAATAATCACGCAATCCTCACGTGTATACTATCAGATGGGGGCGCGGCATGCAACATGAGAAAGCTTATGCGTGTATATAACGTTATCGTATCGAAACTCAGAATATCAGAATGTATGTTACGAGTCCGATGCCACGCATCATAATTCTTGGAACCAAGACATTTACCCATTCTGCCCTTACGTGCGGTGGCGTTGTCATGCATGATGACCTTTCACAAAATTAGCGTACTCGACAATCACACATAACGTGGGTCCTAATTCTATACTGTTAGAGTACGGGCGCCGTGAAGTGGTCACTTTCCATGGGCGGGCAATATTTCCTCGGACGCAATAATATTAGACTCCAAACACTAATTATAGGAATAATCATCACAAATGTAATTAATGAAGCACCGGGTACAACCTGGTGCTCCATTAATTACAATTTTGCTGATGATGATTTCTATTACCAGGTGAACGCATGCGTGGACATTTGTGTCCTCGCGTGGATAATGACCAGTCATTGGAGGATTTTTTCCTGGTCCACGTGGCCTCATACGATAAAACTGGGATATCGAAGGTTAGCAGTTGGTAGGTTGGGGCTTTTGGAAGTTGGGTACCACTTTCAAACTGAGGATATAAGGGATTTTAGGTAACCGAGATAGAGTCAGGGAGGGTTAAGAAACTTGAAATAGTGCTATAAGTCAACAGTTTTCATACACGCAGGATTGCAAGGTTGGTGGACGATTTGTATTGGTGAATACAATAGAGGCAGATCATAAGATATTTGGTTGTGGCTATGGTGCAAACCATCAATAGTGGAGGCCTCTAGTATTGGGTAAGTATAATGGAAGCTGGTCATAAGATAGGTAGTTGAAGACAAGGTGGAAGCCGATGGTAAAACCACCAGGAGCTGTATAGGAGCTTGAAATTCCACACACGGAATCCCAATTGTGGAATCCTTCTTACGGAATCTCACCAAGAGAATCCTTTTTGGGGGAAACGGCTGTGGTTTCAGTATCCCTTTTTCGATACGAGGATAAAACTCGTACGTGCTGTGAGCACATTGTGCATATTCACATTGATATCGGTTTTTCAAACGTGTGAATTCGCGCCAAATAAACAATTGTCGGTTAGTTTGTGATAATTAGGTATACTCTTCTACAATGGAACGAAATCTTTATGGGTCTACACTATTATGTGCTACTCTTATACAGTGGATTCTGGGGAATGCGATCTAAGAAGAAATCCATTTCGAAGATTTAGGGTTGTTTCGGGCGATTTTAGATAGTTGCCCGTCCATTGGGTAATTGGATATACTCCCTTGAATTGAACGCACGCCCCGAACAAACCCCCCGTTCTATTACAGGCTTTTGGGTCACATAGTAACCGCGTTTTACCATAGAAAGCAAGATGGTGGACTCAAGGATGCAAAATGGACGTCGGAAACGTGTCACCCTAATAAACCTTTGTATATGCACACTCACACCAGGTAGCACTATGGTAATGACGTCATAACATGACTACATCCATGGGTTACCATGAAAACTGAATGTGACGCAACATAACATTCTTTCCAGGTCCAGCGCTAGGTCCAGCTGATCAGGATCGAAAGGTGCATTACAAACTACTTGCATTTTTCCCGTTTCTGTGCGATGTTATTCTTCATTAGAATGAACGATGTGTTTGTCTCATCAGAAGAGATGTATTGTCTTTCAATGTCATCTTCCCTACTGAATTGATTGTGATTAATGTTTCTCTTTATTGTACAATGCTTGTATGTTTGCTGATTTGGGTTTGTCGACACTTTCATCAACCAGTGTTTCATCGGGTCGTACAGTTTTACGGGTGGAGGAAGTGGGCGTACCCGGAAATAACCGCAAGAAACCGTAAGAGTTAGTAATTGTTGAAGGAAGTGCACCACCGACGTGCAGTACACCGACGCCCCCCCCCCCTCCCCACACGTGGGCAATCGCGATTAAATGTTTTCGTCGTTCACAGTGTAGTGATATCACACTGTGTCTGAATTCCAAGAAGAAAGCAGAATAAAACAGGACAACAATGATACGTCTCACTCCAGAAGCATGCCCAACGTTTTCACAAGTTTTATCGGCAAGCTGATTTTTTGAAATATTGCATACAGCACTGGTGTCACATTGCATACTAAGGTTCGCTCTTCCGACCAACTGACATTTTCCAGACGATTAAAACTAAAAACAATGCCATAAAGGCTATTTTCGGACGGAGAACAAAATTGTTCGACAGACAGGGCCATGGTGTACCAACCGCTTTGACTTTCACTTGGTCGATAATGTTACGAAATCACTAACGCGTCTCGATGCTATTGTTGTTTATAAATGATGAAATATGTTAACAGTCATTATTATAGTTATATTATATACTATATGTTAAAATTGGTACATTTATGAGGTATACCGACAGAAGTATACTACTCAAAGTTTGCTAAGCACCAAATATTTGACACATCATTGTGAAATTTGCTTGTGACATATTTGCGATACTTTTGGTGGATATGATTGAGGAATGTATTGGGTCTCATACTCGATATTGAAGCCATACCAGTTCGCTCCTTCAAGTTTTTGGCATATTGAAAAATTTCCTATTTTACCAATAATATCCATTTATTCAAAAGCTACAAAATAATGTCAAACACAAATAAAATCTTAATTTCTGTACTTAAATCATTAAAGATATAATTAAATAAGAAATATATACACTTTTCATTACAATATTTCAACTAAAACGTAAAACAGGTAGTTGGGTGTACTTGGTTCTTAGCAAACTTTGAGTTGTATATATGGAAACTATAATAAATCACGGCGTACCTTTAGTGCGAAAAAAGCAACAATCAGCTGTGAGTTTCGTGCTTCGATTTGAAGACAAATCGAGGTGAATACCGACGATTTATCGCAGAAATCTACGAACTTCTTCTTACAGTCGTATAATTCCAATGTTTCTGAGTGAACACCGGGAATTTTCTCATTCGTTACCGCGACAAATGACGCTCGCGAAAAATAAACATTTGTCACGGCCACCTCATGAGATAATTTTCGGCATCCAACACTAGAAATCCTCTATATAAACTACTGTATACACCGAAACGGACGGGTCTATTTTGCATTTGTGGGGAAACTCGGTTATAATTTAATATTTTGAAACATATAGACCGCTTTTCCGGTCCAAGATCATGACACTTCATAATTTAATCACACGGGATGGCTGCTAAGTGAATGTTTGGGGTAGACGAATCAATATTTTCAGCGTGCAGCCTTGGGGCTGCACGCAGAAAATATTAATGGGTCTACCTCCAAATAATGAATATGTACTCTTCCAGTTGCTGTCGTTGAACTAACATAGCTGACATGGAAGATACCACCTGAGTTCAAAGGGTTAATAATCACACAGGCCTGTAGGGTTAAATTATCACTGATTCATCTATGCTGAACTGGCTACTCTCGGTCTGCCATTTTTATTTGCTTTATGAGTACCAGTTTGACAGGGTTATTAAATGATATTTATCAGTCCATCAGTCCATGAAGATTCCGATTTTTTTTCACCATATAAACATTTAACATAGAATTGTAAACAACATTATTAAAACAAAGGTCAAAACAATATACCACGAGGAAATAACGTAGCCACATTGGCTTTCTATCCGTTATTCCCTTATGAGATGTGTTTCAGAATCAACACTTCAACACTTCAAGTTTATTGAGGACTGCATGCTTTGCAGCTTCTCCTTTGACACCCATCAGAGTAAATGTTTGAACTCTATGCTATGTAGGTCTGGTGCCGCATTGCAGCAGCTAGGTACTGGGGGCGAGATACTTAGGTGGACTCAAAAGGTTTGCCCACCAAGCCAAGAGAGAGGCGTTGAAAAATGATTGAGATGGTAAAAAGCGAGCAACATTTTGAGGAGAGTCTTGAGTTTTTGAATTCCAGTGAATTTTAATCAATGCGCTTGTACAAGGAATAAGTACGCGCTACAAGCAAGACAGTTGGGATTGCTACACACTGAACATTGTCTGCATGTGATGCTAGAAGTTTAATGTTCAGTCTTCTTTTGAACTTATTATGGTTATTTACCTGATGCAAATCATCGCCTAGATCATTCCACATTCTAGAGGATGCGAACACAGGTAACTTATCTAAATACGGTGCGCGGGGGCTCAGTGGTTGCGGCATTAAGCTTCAAACCGAAAACTCCACGGTTCGATCCCTGTTGGGGCAATTGCGCTGTGTTCTTGGACAAGACCCTCAATCCCGATTGCCCAAGTGGGGGCACAGTGTCGCTGTGTATTAAGGCGTACTGCACGCCGATGGTGCACTTGCCTTCAAGCAATGCGAACTCTGGGTGGAGTTAGTAGGTTGGGAAGTCTGAGAGTTGTTCGGTGGTTCTCTCCGAGTACTCCGCCTTCATCCACCGTACAACTGTCCGACACGAGGTGATCCTGGCTGCCAAACGTGTCGTTAATCCCAAATAAATAAATCTAAGGACCTCGTTAGTGTGCCGTTTAGGTTTTTGACTCATTAACCTGGTATTCATACTTGTTGGGTAAATATAGAATATACCCAAAGTAGCTCGGTGTATCAAATGTTCACCACGAGTGGTGAAGTGGTGTTAACCGCGAGTCAAGATACAATGGGTATATTCTGTTTATACCATGATTAATTTAAATGTTGAATAAATTAATATTCACACGTACGATTCAACGATTCGAGTTGAAGTTTCGGCGTTTGTCAAATACAGAAAACAACCCAACAAGGGTCGTTGATTCCTACTCTCCGTACACTGAGTTCTGTACTGTATTTATATGATGCATACACTTGAATTAGATGAAGGCAGCTGATATTTTTAACCTTTTACCCAACGAATCGGCCGCATCCGCCCGCGTAATATGCAAATTCAGCAGTTGAAAAAATATTATTTTTCATACAATTTCAACAAAGCATATCATGTGACCCCTCGTTGGAACGAGCTTGTCGAGCTCGTTCCAACGAGGGGTCACATGATATAGTTTTGTTGAAATTTTTTGAAAAATTTGAAAAAATGATATTTAAAATAATAAATTTTGATATCATCTGCCCTGGGTAAAGGGTTAAAGAGAAATATCACCTTCGGCGGTCTGTTTACTTTCTTGCTTTACACTGTTTTGTGTCAACGTATTTCAATGACGTCACAACGTCAGTCACATGTGTTGTGGCCAATCACACGCTAAAATCAGTTGGATTGAAAATCAACCTACATTAACTGGGTAGGGGCGCGGTGGCTCAGTTGGTAGAGGTGCAGGCTGCAAGCCGAGAGGTCCTCGGTTCGAATCCCACCTGCGGCAACCGCGTTGTGTCCTTGGGCAAGACACTTCACCCCGATTGCCTACACGGGGGCACGATGACGCTGTGTACTGAGGCGTACTGCACGTCGATGGTGCGCATGTCTTCAACCAATCTAACCCTACCTGTGCTGCGGTGCAGAGTTCAGAGTTACGATGTTGGAGAGCTGACAGCTGCTCGTCGTTGCTCGGTGGTTCTCTCCGGGTACTCCAGCTTCCTCCACCCGTAAAACTGTCACGGTCACGATTAGCCATTGTGCATAAGTATGTGACCTTAAACACCAATAAATAAATAAATACATTAACTGGGTGGAGTGAATATGAACCCAACTGAGTTCATATTCACTCAACTCAGTTGATTTGGGTTGATTTTTAACCCAACTGATTTCAGCGTGCTGATGCGTTTTTGCATGACGTTCTTACACCAAGGCAGGATTCCACGCGATGTGTGTCAGACACATATCTCAATGCCTGTAATGTATCGGGTAACGGTGAATACAAACAGAAATCGTGGTAAACTATGGCAGATAGAACGTTTTCCAAGATTGGCTTTGTGTCTCAAAGAACGTCGAAATTCGGAAAGACTTATTTTCCTGAAACACGAGCATATTTTACCGAAACATAGCCAATGGCTCCCTCATTGTGACCAGCTCTGTAATTTCGTTTCATTAAGGGGGACATAGGCTATTTTTGGGAAGGAAATATATAAATAAACTTAACATTCCTATCAAGATTACATATTCATTCGGTGTTTTTCAAGCTGTTCAAGATGAGGAGACTGAAAGTAATTTATTGCTAATATGTACGCGCTGTAGCGGTTTGTTGTAGAACATGTACCTTTAAACATTAATAAGGATTTAAATATCCCAAAACTATTTGATAGTGTTACTACATACCCGGTAAATGTGGTGAACATGAACGGGCTGAAACTGAAATTATTCCACGAAAACCAATTAATTGCATGTTCAATTCAGGGCGATCAACCCGAGCCACTATAACGCGTTTTATCATGTTATGTGTCGAGGATGACTTCAGATAAGCTCGACTAAGGTGTGGGGAGGATTTATTAGACCCCCCCCCCCCCCCCCCGTCCTATGACAATATTTCAGACAGTGGCGGCGGAACTAAAATAAATGTGGGGTGATCCTAAATACTTTTTTAGAATTTTCCCTCCGAAATGAAGCTTATAACCCTTCATTGGAACGAACTCGTTGAGCTCACTCCAATGAGGGGTTCATAAGCTATAGATATTTTTAGTTATTCCAGAAGTGTTTTGGCAAGTGTTGCCTTCTTCTCGTGTTAGGCAAATGATTAACCCTTTACCCAACGAACACGATATCAATTTTGAAAAACTTTCGATAAAACCATATCTGGCGACCCCTCACTGGAGCGAGCTCGACGAGAACATGAACTGACTAATATTGCAACGATTTCACGAAAACCAGTCATTTCCATGTACAAGTCAGGGAGACCGGCCCGAGATCCCGCACCCCAATTTGTCACGCTACGGGTCAAGTTTGACTTCAATAATACTTGACTAAAAGAGGGGGGGGGGGGGTATTTATTAGATCTCTCTCGGTTCAATATTCCACACATTAGCGGCGGAACTAAAATAAAAGTTGGGTGCCATTATATACTTTTTAAAAATGTTTCCTTCGAAGTATAGCTTATGACCTGACCCTTCAACGAAACCATCTCGTTTAGCACACTCCATTGAGGGATCATAAGCTATATTTTTTTAGGAGAGAAGTGAATTTTTTTTAGTTATTCCAGAATTACTTTTTCAAGTTTTGCTTTCTATTCGTGTTAAACAAAACGTCAGCCCTTTAACCACCGAACACGATATTCAATTTTCTTATTTTATTTATTTTTTTACATTTTTTGAAAAGATCAACAAAAAAGATATCTCCAGATAGTTGCATCTAAGTACTTAATTCTACGAACTGCACCTCAAGAGAAATCAGCGACACTTGTCTTTTTCAAATTTCTCGGATGCCATAGAATTAAGAAAGGACGCTGGTTTTATTTACATTGGCATGGCGGGGGTTCGAACCCACGCCGAGAGAGCTTCCTTCGGCACCAACCGCCTAGCGAAACTATACTGAACCACGCACACCACTCGGCCACCCGAGTGGTGTGCGTGGTTCAGCTGGGGTCTGTCGGTGGTCGAGTGGTGAGCGTGGTTCAGTATAGTTTCGCTAGGAGGTTGGTGCGGAGGAAACTCTCTCGGCGTGGGTTCGAACCCCCCACCGTGCCAATGTAAAAAAGTGATATGATATGACCTTCATTGGAACAAGCATGGTTCCGATAAAGTTTTTTAAAAAGTGTATTGTTTTCAACTTGTTAAATTCGTTGGCAAAGGATTAATAATATAAAAAAAAATCGTGATGAAAAAGTTTAATAGTTTATTCAACAAACGTGGGGGGGGGGGTATATAAACTGAACCGCGTTCAGCACCCCCTCCGTAACGTTTTTAACGCCTCAGATTGCAGAAAAAAAACATGTTGTTGTAATTACAGTTGGGCTTCCAATGCATCCGTTTGCAAAAGCTGATTTTATTCTTACCGATGGTGGAAATTTCCTCTTTCGAAATTGTAATTCTCTGTAGGGGTAGTATTGCATGTAAATATACATCAATAAACAAAGTTGAAGTTCACCCTTTGCTTAACACGAGAGGCACACGACACTTGCAAATAAAATTCCTGAATAACTAAATTTTTCATTTTTTTGCGTCAAGCACCAAGCTTATGACCCCTCATTGGAACGAGCTCAACGAACTCGTCACAACGAGGAGTCATAAGCTATGTTTTTGTAACAACTATGAAAAAAAAAAAATAAAGAAAATTGTTGGTGATTTTTGTGAATTAAGCAGACTGGTTTTTACCGTTACGTTGGGTAAAGCGTTGAATAATGGTTTATTGATTGTGACGTTTTTCCCCGTCTCCAAAGAAGAAAAAAGAATTCTCCAGCAATACCCGTAATAAGGCCCAAAATGTTTCACTACTCGACGCGCAGTCATCAGCGTGTTAAGGAAAAGGGCAGAATGAAAGAAAGAAATCCTTACCAGACGCAAGTCCGAATAAAAAGAACACAAAAACAAAACTCTGCACACTGTATTTTGAGAACTCCATCATGTACGTTCTGTCAGCACCTCCGACTCCGACTAAGAATCACACTAAATTATTCCCAAATTGTGTCGTACGATATTGCCTGTGAAACTCTATACCCCGACGTTTTTCCAGACCAAATTGACAATGTACCTTTCAGTTTTCGATAAAAACACCTTAGAAAACATACAACGTTTACTGTCATAGGCTGGAATAAAATATAATCTAAATTTTGATATCAATGATTTGTTTCTGAAAATGAAGGTAGAAAAATCCTAACTTAAACAGAAAAAGAGTGTTCAACTCCAGCGAATGGGTTAAGTGTAAACTGTGTGGTATCAGCAGAAAGGCGTGTTATTTTACAAGAGAGTAACACGAAACTGTGTTATCACATCTGCCATTTACGCCCTCTATTTCTTTTATGCTCATATGTTGACATTAACAGGTGCAGATTGCGGGAACAGATCCTCTGCGCTCGTGGACCAAACTCTGTATATGGAGATGGAAGTTGAGACTTTGTTCAATTACTTAAAATTTAACTGTTGCTCAACCTCAAGCAAACTCTTGTTCTTAAATGGGCAGCCTCCTACATAGGGTCTTGCAATTATTCGAATTTCGAGTAGGCTTTCCGATACGATTCGTTACCGAATGTGGACATGTGATCGAATCGAATCGAACGTTATGAACAACAATCGCACCAAGAAAGCGAGAAAGTCATGGAAACAAGCACGAATACTTCGCGTAACATATAAGATAACTAGTACATATTTTTTACCTAAGAGAGTGATATCTCGATATCTCCATCCCCTACTCAGTTTTGTTTTTTTTTTGTTTTTTTTGGGGGGGGGGGAGGGGCCGGTTGAACGGCACATCTTGAACCGAATGATGAACGAATACAATAAAGACAGACAACGTCTGATTTTCACAAAGTTCGCAGAATTCAGACTGTAGTCATGACGTCATTATCTTTGCAGTACATTTGGCTTTATATAAAATTGGAAAAACGGAATAAGTTTTCGCGTGCGTGGTGCAAGTATGGCCGCGAAACAGACTACGAGTTTCCAGTTTATGTGCGACTCGCACAGCGTCTTCTAATGGAATATATCTCCCCTTGAATGTCACGAGGTGCCATATGCAATGCGAAAGCGTTGCATATGGCGCCTTGTTGCAATCGCGAGAGAGAGAGAGAGAGAGAGAGAGAGAGAGAGAGAGAGAGAGAGAGAGAACAGTATTGAGGAGAACCGTTGCAATGGGGTCCATTTCTGAATGTTGAGCGTGTCAGTGTCAGCACATTAATTGCACAACGTGGTGAAAACGTGATGTATCGAACGGTATTATTCAGCCGATTCCATTCGAAAAAAAGAATCCATTTGAGAATCTGTTGTCCGATTCCATTCGAGAATCGATTCCAGCTTTCCGGTTTGCAGGGCCCAACTCCTACACTAATCCACCTTTTCCAAACATAACAATGGTTGATGAAAATGAACGTACTGCACGTGGATGGCGCACTTGTTTTCAAGCAATGCTAACCCTGCTTGCGTGGAGTTAGTACTTTGGGGAGTCGGACGGTTGCTCGTCGTTGATTGTCGGTTCTCTCCAGGTACTTCGGCTTCCTCCGCCCATAAAACTGTCCGGCACGAGATGGCTCTGGCTGTCGGAAGTGTCGTTAAATTCCAATAATATATAGATGAAACGAAATATAGAAAATCCACAGACATAATATATTCACACTGTGTTCCTACCTTATATGTGCACTCATATCTCACTTAAAAATGGAAACAGAACAAGCTGATACAATCGTTTCGGAAAAAAAACATAGTAAAAAGATATGTTCTGCAAATATATAATGTTCACTCTGCAGGCTTCGGTAAAATTTAATGCTGACATGGGGTGCACAATTGTTCAGTTGTTAGAATGTTTAACTTTAAACCGAATGGTCTATAGTTTGATACTGACCAGCGGAAACCGTGTTTTGTCCTTTGTCTTTATCTCGATTAGATTAAACATATTTTATTTGCAAACAAGAAAGGAAAGGGATTGGAGGACAAAACACTTAGCTGAGCCTCCTCTCCATTACATTAATAATCCAGAATGTTATGATAGCAGCTGACAATTGTACAAAAATAATAATGTTTTTCGCAGATTAAAAAGAGAAAAGGAAAAGAACAAAGGCATTAACGAACAAATGTTTAGCAGAAAGATAAGACAAAAGCGAAGGGGAAAGGGCTTGTTACAACCGATAATCTTACAACGCCGCATAATGTTACACCAACGCATAATGTTACAAAAAATGTAGTAAACAACCGATAATGTTATAAACTCCGCATAATGTTATAACTTTTTTCAACCCGTTATGTTATAAAAATCGACGCATAATGTTATAACTTTTTTCAACCCGTTATGTTACAACAAATTAACCGATAATGTTATAACTAATGTATACTAATTCCAGTTACAGCTTTTGCCGATGGACTTTACCACTTACCATTTATTGCCACATAAAGGTATGTAATATTTATATTAAAGGTTTCTGCTCTGGTTAAGGCGAGGAGACCCCCAACTCCCGGGGATTTATCATAGAATGACCTAGTCACATTACATAGACGCGGATTATCCTGGTAACTCAATCGTGTGACGTCATTACCATGATCATCCAGTGCCCAACATGGTGAAGGCGGGGGTGGTGGAGGAGGGGTGCTATTTTATCCGATTGGTACGTTTACCAACATGCATAATCTCCGCTTCCAGAAGTGTAGTGTATCATAGTCCCCTGACGCCTTTGGGGATGGGCAAATGCCTCTGTTTCTGCTTGTTTTGGGCATCTAAAACTCATTTGTCCCACATTTCTTAGTCATAAGAATATCTTATTGTTCATTAATTTGACATTTTAACAACTAACAGTGAACAAAAATGAGGTGGAGTTAAAAGAGGTCAAAAAGTTGGATGGAGCAAGGCACATATGGTTGATGTGGCGGGTTGGTGGTATCGCAGGAAAGCCCCAGAATAAGATGCGAGACTGGGTAGGAAGAGGAATGAGGTTTAGGAGGATTGAAAGGGGTGGGCAGGGATTAGATTGAGAAAGAGGGGAGGTCATGGATTAGTACATCAGGGTGATGGTGCAGAGAAGGCTATCTGAGAATACTATAAGAGAGCAGTGCTAGACGTATGATAATATAGATGGTGGAGATGTTGGAAGACGTGGAAGTGATGAATTTGGGATTACAGGTTCTGGATAAGGCGGAATCACTAGAACAGACAGTATAGGGAGAAGGAGGAGATTATGGAGGAGGAGTTGTGTTGATGTTGGTGTTGTGGCGGTGTTGGTGATGGTGTTGAGTAGTTATGCATGTTGAAAATGAGCCATTTTGTAGGACCCCGGGGCAGGACCCCGGAAGTGACGTCATGTCACGTGACTGGGCGGTCATGTTGGGTTGTCATGATAGTGCACGTGGGTGGCCATGTGGTGGTGTCATTATCATGAAAAAAGGTGGTAGGAATGCGTATGCGCAGCGCGTGTTGTTATAGGGACACGTGCTCCGTCTCATCCCTAACAACCCGACAATAGATATCGAATTAATCCAAACAACCCGACAATCTTCAGGAAACTGTCCAAAACATTCCCGAAAACACTCCCGAATCCTGCCCGTACCGATTTAGTAACTCGCCAGAAACTCGAGGGACCGGGACTTCATGAGCTCCAGGGGCAAGGGGCAGTAGGGCTCCGGGGACAGGGACGGCGCCCCTTCCAGTTTATCTCTCAGTTAAAAAAACACTATTGTAATAAACCAACCATTATTGTAATAAACCCATTTCTGTGATAAATTACGCGTCCATTATATGGTCGGACATTAGGTAACGATACTACCCTATATTTTAAGGATACTAAACCCACGAAATCCCACTTTTCGTGTTATGAAGCAATGAAAGCTATGAAAATGAGCACGATGCGCTCAAAATCATACGTCTCAAAAAATGAAAGCTATGAAAATGAGCGCAATGATTACCTCTTCATACGTCTCATACCCTCATTAAGGATACTATCCTAGCTTTATTTGGGAGTGTTTGGGTCAGTTTTCTAAAGATTGTCGGGTTGTTTGGATTAATTCGAGATCTATTGTCGGGTTGTTAGGGGTGAGACGGAGCACGTGTCCCGATAACAACACGCTGCGCATACGCGCTCCTACCACCTATTATCATGATAATGACATCACAACATGGCCACCCACGTGCACTATCATGACAACCCAACATAACCGCCCAATCACGTGACATGACGTCACTTCCGGGGTCCTGCCCCGGGGTCCTACAAAATGGCTCATTTTCAACATACATTACTACTCAACACCGCCACAACATCAACACAACTCCTCCTCCACAATCTCCTCCTTCTCCCTATACTGCCTGTTCTAGTGATTCCGCCTTTTCCAGAACCTGTAATCCCAATTTCATCACTTCCACTTCTTCCAACATCTCCACCATCTATATTATCATACCGTCTAGCACTACTCTCTTATAGTATTCCCAGATAGCTTTCTCAGCGCAATCACCCTGATGTACTAATCCATGATCTCCTCTCTTTCTCAGCCTAATCCCTGCCCACCCCTTTCGGTCCTCCTAAACCCCATTCCTCTTCCTACCCAGTCTCGCATCTTATTCTTCGGCTTCCGTGCGACACTACTAACCTCGCTCCATCCAACTTTTTGGCCTCTTTTAACTCCACCTCATTTTTGTTCACTGTTAGTTGTTAAAATGTCAAATTAATGAACAATAAGATATTCTTATGACTGAGAAATATGCGACCAATGAGTTTTAGATGCCCAAAACAAGCAGAAACATGGGCATTTGCCCATCCCCAAATGCGTCAGGGGACTATGGTACACTACATTTCTGGAAACGGATACTACGCATGTTGGTAAACGTACCAACCGGATAAAATAGCACCCCTCCTCCACCACCCCCGCCTTCACCATGTTGGGCACTGGATGATCATGGTAATGACGTCACACGATTGAGTTACCAGGATAATCCGCGTCTATGTAACATGACTAGGTCATTCTATGATAAATCCCCGGGAGTTGTGGGAGGGGAGGGGTTGTCTCCTCGCCTTATCCAGAGCAGAAACCTTTAGTATAAATATTACATACCTTTATGCGGCAATAAACGGTAAGTGGTAAAGTCCATCTACAATAGCTGTAACTGGAATTAGTATACAGAAGTTATAACATTATCGGTTAATTTGTTGTAACATAACGGGTTGAAAAAAGTTATAACATTATGCGTCGATTTTTATAACATAACGGGTTGAAAAAAGTTATAACATTATGCGGAGTTTATAACATTATCGGTTGTTTACTACATTTTTTGTAACATTATGCGTTGGTGTAACATTATGCGGCGTTGTAACATTATCGGTTGTAACAGGGCTCTAGTTAATTTAGATAAATTGATTAAATAATTGATGTATAAAACTTTCCACTAAGCTAGGTCAATTTTGACAGGGTTGGGCGGACTCAGGGGCGCATACACACACTCACACGTGCACCCACACAAAAATCACTCTCACACACACGCAGATCCACACACTTACACACTCACATATACCCAGATCTTCTTCTATTCCAACTGCGGCTCAGATAAATCAGCGGACAGAGAGCAGATTTCGATTGTCTGTGTGGGTGCACGGTGGTTCCGTGTACTGAGGCGTACTGTACCTCGATGGTGCACTTGCCTTCAACTACTTCTAACTCTGATCGCGCAGTCAGACTTAGTAAGTTGGATAGTCTGACAGTTGCACACCGCTGCTCGGTGGATCTCCCAGGTCACCGTTTTATGTATTTTTACTATCTCCTGTATCTGTAGTACTATTCGTATACCCTAGAATATCATCATCAACATGCAAATGGGAATTTAACCAATTTTCTCAAAAACTGTATTTGTGGAAGAAAACACTGATTGATCATTAATAATTACCAGAATAATGGTATAATAAGTAAGATATAATAAAACATAAATAAATGGCAAAGTGCACCGACTAGTTTTAGTGTCATTTTGAGTCGTTCAGTGTCAGTAAAAGGTCTGCACCTTTCTGAGATCTTCCCTTTAGCATGCATTTCAAAGTACATGTTGGCTTTAAATGTTACCGATTGCCTAACGAAACCACCATTCAAAATTTAATTATTTTTTCAATTTTTCCTTTCAAAACATATATTATGACCCTCACTGGAACGAGCTATTTAATCTCATCCCAATGAGGGGGTCATAAGCTATATTTTTGCGATAACATTTGAAGACCTTTAGTTATTCGACGGTGCGTTGGTGAGCTTCCTAAATGACGTCATGCCACGCCGCATGACGCCGCCTTGAAGGAACGATCAGCTGATCTTTTTTATCGTTTTGAAACGTACACATTTGGGGTCGAATTGGGCTGAATATTGTGCAATAAAATGTCTCGTGGCATATCATAAAAAAAGGAAAATCTACTCTATTTTAGTCAGTATCGGGAACTATCTCATGAGTGTGGACCTGAAAGTTTTATTTTTTTTCACGAGCGCTTGCGCGTGTGAAAAATAATATATTCAGGTCCACACGATGATTTTTCAGTAGCTTCCTAAATGACGTTACGCTTCGGCGCATGACGTTGCATTCAACGTCGCCTTAACCCTTTACCTAACATGAAAAGCAGACGACACTTGCAAAAATAATTCTTGAATAACTAATTTTTTTCATTTTTTGTCTCAAAAACATAGGTTATGACCCCTCGTTGGAACGAGCTCGGGTCATAACCTATGTTTTTGAGACAAAAAATGAAAAAAATAATGAAAATTAATTGGCAATTTTTGAGAATAGCGCTGGCCAGTTTTGGCCGTTACGTTGGGTAAAGGGTTAAAGGAACGATCAGCAGCTTTCTGTTATTGTCTTGAAACTGTTTGCAGTCGAATTGGACTGAATGCTGCGAAGTAAAATGCCACGTAGCATATAATAAAAAGAAAATCCAAGCTATTTTATTGAATATCCGGAACTATCTCATTCGTGTGGACCTGAAAGTATTATTTTACATTCGCCCAAGAGCTCGTGTAAAATAAAACTTCAAGGTCCACACACATGAGATAAATAGACAGAACCGCACAAGCTTTTGAATGGGTTAATGTTTATCGCACGTGTTTGGTTGGGCGCAAGAACACCACGAAAGGCGAAGCCTCGAGTGGTTTCTGCGCCAAACCAAACGAGTGCGATAATCATTAACCCATTCAAAGGCTTGTGCGGTTCTGTATTTATTCCTCACTTTCGCAAATTTCTAAAACACGCCTTTTATGGTAATAGTATGTAAGAATTAACCTATCTATCTGAGACATAAAGGAAATAAAATAAGACAAAAATCCAAATTAATCTTCACAAGCAGGAGACCAGTCTTAATGTTATTTCGTACGCTGATCATCTGAAATACAGTTTACCGTCTTTTTAGGCCTGAATTTTACAGCATGAATTGTGAATGGTTGCTGTAACCCCCAACAACATTCACTGGAATTCCTATGGATTTTGTACTCCTGTCAAAGGCTATAACACGAACTTTAATAAATTTTGAGCAGGCATTGTGAACAATACGATCAAAAAGTTAGGTACCATTCTTTCACTACAAACAATAGGTGTAAGTTCGAAAAATACATCAAGGAGAAATTATAAAAAAAACTCTCATATTTATCTGACTTCCAAGTTCCAGGCGGCTATTGTTACTCGACTGATTGATTGACAGGTTAAGATTTTAGTCAAGATTATAGTAGTCATTGTCAATTGACCCCACGTAAATGAAATTTATATCCTTATTATCCAAGAGAAATGATCGTATTGTTCACAATGCCTGCTCAAAATTTATTAAAGTTCGTGTTATAGCCTTTGACAGGAGTACAGAATCCATAGGAATTCCAGAAAATGTCGCCAGGCAATTTGTTTTGTATTTCGATTTTGGTGACCTAGAAACTTGCTCGCCCAACGTCATTCATTCGAAATAACGTTATTCATAAACGCTTTCATATTCTGTGTACATTGTTATTTAGTTTGAACTGCATGCCGGTAATTACCATGCCGTCCTTTAACCCATCGGGCTATTTAATCAATAGTCAGTATTGTCCACGTTAAGTCAGTATTGTTCAGGATAAAGTTAAGAAAATAAATTGGAAAGTTTCTTTTGATGGTCGGTCACTGTAGAGGACATGAGTTTCTACAGAAACAATAGAAACACGGATGGTTTTGACCGCTAACACCCGCTTTGCAACATCAAAATAAATTACCCATTGTATCGAAATGGGCCTATGTATCCCCATAAATTTGACTGGTTCCATTCTTACATTAGAGAAGTGCAAAAATCTGTATCCCACACTTGTGCGATAAAAGTTTATTTTTATCACACATCCCAGAATGTCGTGAACAAACCTTAATTTTAAATGGGTGTTTAATAATTCCCTTATTCACTAAAACAGCCTAGATATCCTCTTTATATGTTTGAAGCAAAAGAAGAAAATATTTATTAACAGAAATTTTTTTTTCAAGAGACCCACACTCGCCGATTTTGGTAAAGAGTACAAGTTGGCCCAGCGTTTTTTGTCAACAACATAATATATATAGTTCATGATTCATTACAGAAATTCTTTTTTCGCTAGCATATTGATTATTTTTATTTATTTATTTTTGGGGGTTTTAACGACACTTTCGACAGAAAGGGTCACCTCGTGTCGGACAGTTTTACGGGTTGAGGAAGCAGGAAGTCCCAGTGAGAATCACCGCGCATCGGAGAGCAACTGTCAGACTCCCCAACGTACTAACTCCGCGCAAGCAAGGTTAGCATTGGCTGAAGACAAGTGCACCATCGACGTACAGTACACCTTAGTACACAGCGCTACGTGGGCAATCAGGATAAAGTGCTTTGTCCGAGGACAGAACGCTGTTATCTCTGACGGGGATCAAACCGTTGACCTTTCTCTTTGAAGTTCAATGCCGTAACCATTGAGACACTAGCATATCTATTATATAAATGGGGAATGTGTGTCTCTGTCTGTTCCAATTAGCAATGAATTCAATATTTGCATTTGTATGCTCTAAGACTCTATCGTGCCTCGGCCAATCGAGATAAAACTAAGCACCTCGTTTGACGTCGTATTGACCCTTCATCCAGTACAACGCCATGTAAAGTTCAACTCTTACATGTCACTAACGAATGAGACAAATTTTAGTTCCTACAGGTAATTTGACCAGAAAAGGGATATGGATTAACCTTGACCACTTCTGGTGTCTCTTTAACCCTTCCACCCTTTAACACAGGCAACTGTACCTCTACACATGTTTGTGGGTCATAAACCGTTAACCCTTTTCAAACGAGTGACACCGTATAAATGCGTTAGTTCTAGATACGTAGACACTCGTTGTTCAGTAACAAGCGAAACACACAGAGATTATCTTCTGCATGCTGTTCACTCGGATCGGTAGGTTTTGTTTCTAGAACAGTTGTCAATTGAAACATAAATCATGACGACTCTTGGAACAAGAACAATAGGGTATTCTTTTTTAAACAATGCTCTTCAAATGAAAGATTAACCTTTTGAACCCAAGAGGCCGATTTTCCGGTCCAGGAACAAAATAAGTCAAACGTTCACTAAGTAGGATGGTTGCTAAGTAGTGAGGGGTAAACCAATCAATATTTTCGTCCATAGGCTCAACGTTGAAAAAAATAAATTATTAGTCTACTCCAAATAATAAATATGAACTCCTCCAATTGCTTCTATTGAATTAACATGGAAGATACCAGCATGGTTCAAAGGGTTAAAGATTATAGTTTTCAACGTAAAAGGTTTGTGCTTCGCACAAAGTCATGACTGGACTTTGTCAAATACCTTTTACAATAATCCCTATTACTTGTCATTCGACATACAGAAATCTCTTAAAGTTATTAAATCCACAGTCAATGGCCATTTTTGTAGTTTCGCCAAAAACAATCCACAAAAATGACTGATGTTTAACCCCCAGTTTGGCGCTTGTATTAAATCCACAGTCAAAGGCCATTTTGTAGTTTCGCAAAAAGCCAGCCACAAAAATGACTTTTGGTCAACTCACGCTCTGGCGCTTGTATGGTGTTACAAAGTATGAGAGATGTATACCTTATACATTTCAATGGAGTTTATTTTTTCCATAAGCCAACATCTAAGACATGTCTGTCTACTGACAATTCCATGGGCAAGTAGACCTAAAAGTTCGTCGAATAATAACAACAATTTTAAAGAAAGATAGCAATCCTTTTTTATTTTTAGATTTTGAATAGCTTTATCAGAGATGAAATGTTGTTGGAAATTTATGACAATGGAAAACACAAAAAAAAAATCGAGACACGTAAACATAAATCAATGAATGGCTAATCAGAACAAGTAGTCAACAATAAAACCAGATCATGCATTTATGATTACAGTAAGGTAGCCGTGGACTGGTCACTTTCCACGCGTGGGCAATGTTTCCACGGACGCAATAAGTTTAGGTTCTAAACACTAATTATAGGAATAATCAGCAAAAAATTAATTAATGAAGCACCGGGTACAACCCGGAGCTTCATTAATTAATTTTGCCACGAATGATTTTCATTACCTGGTAAGCGAACGCGTGGACATCACTGACTACGCATAAATTACGACCAGTCAACGGCGGCTGTCCTGTTACCATTCACCGAACCTGAATAGCAGACGATACTTGCAAAGACATTTATTGAATAACTGTTTTTGCCTCGAAAACATAGCTTATGACCACTCATCGAAACGAACTCGTTCCAATCAGAGTCCATAAGCTATCTTTTGTAAACAAAAAATGAAGAAATAATTTTCAATGGGCGTTTTTGTAAAGAACGCTAACCGGTTTTCTCCGTTACCTTGGGTCATTTAATGTTGAGTCCATGACATTGGGTTTGTCATGAAAAATAAGGAGCCCAAACCACATGAAAAGTTTCAAAACCAAGAATCTATCACGACGTTAGCTTTACATGGTATTCAAGGCTGTCAATTTTCGTCATCAGAAGAGATTTACAGGAAACTTAGCTCCCCTTAATTCCCAGAAGATGTCAGAAAATTTAACTGTAAGGATATGTGAATTTCATGTAAAAATTAAAATTTCTAAAAATATTAGCAAATTTGTATCATCGATGTGTGCATCATTTCACACATTTCGGGCATTTTCTTTTGTAGAGTAGTATAAAAATACAGAAACGGACTTTTTACAAATATTTCCCCAACCTGTTTGATCGTATGAGTACTGTTCACTTAAAACCCATTTATTTATTGGTGTTTAAGGTCACATACTTATGCACAGTGGCTAATCGGGACCCTGACAGTTGTACGGGTGGAGGAAGCCGGAGTAACCTGAGAGAACCAACGAGCATCGACGAGCAATTGTCAGCTCCACAACATTCTAACTCTATCAAGCTCCGCCCAAGCAGGGTTACAGCTGTTGAAGGCAAGTGCTCCATCGACGTGTAATACGCCCTAGAACACGTCGTCATCGTGCCCACATGTAGCCAACCGGGATAAAATGCCTTGCTGAAACCCATTTAAGAAGGCAAAGACATGTGAACTAATTTTGGCAACGAAGAAAACGTTAACACTCCACCATTTGAAGAAATGCATTGAGCTAGGTTTCACGCTTTAAGGAGCAGTTAAGGACCTAGGAACACTGTCAAAAATATTTTTAGCTCTCACTTCACAATGTTGGAAAATTTTAGATCCCACATTCGGGTCTGGGCCTTCAAATATGTTGCGTTTTTTTAGAATTAGATCTAGAATTTAATACCTCGGGATCTTATCAATAGCCGAAGACATCGGCTAAATATTTTTGAAATAGATAAAATGGATATTTTGCACCCAAAACATAGCTTATAAACGAGCTCGATGAGATATTTCCAATGGGGGATGGTTATTTATGTTTTGGGGGCAAGATTTGAAAAAAATAATAGAATTTGAATAGTGTTTTTTGTAAATAACGCCGTCCAGAAATGTCCGTTACTCTGGATAAAGAGCTGACCTAAATGGGACGGCAAGTTGACAAATCGTCCTTTGAGTTCTAATCTGTTCTGTGTGCCTGAAGGCACACAGAACACATTGGGACTCAGGGGACGAAATGGTTAGAGCATATTACATACTCAATCATCCATGCGAGAGTCGTCTGAGTGCTATAATTAGGTTTTTGGTGAGAACAAAAACACCGGTGACGTGAACGTGTGCCTTTCCAAGAAAAATCTGGACCTACACATTGTGATTGCCGAACTATTCGACTAAAATATTTGTTTTTTAAAGCGAAAAAAAACATTAAACAAGCAGTCGCGAAGAAGATACTTGTCTTAGGGGACAATCTACACAGAAGTAAAATAGATTTTCGCGCTATTAGCGCATACTGTTAGGTAGATTTACGCATATGTCAACTACTCTATTGGCAGGGAAAATCCTTACAATTCCTGATATACAGGGACTTTTGTTTTGAAAAAAAGTGCCTACCCCCAATGAATAAATAATTAAAAAAAAAAAAAAAATAAATAAATAAATAAATAAATAAATAAATAGATAAATAAATAAAAATTAAAAACAGATTCATTGTAAAGAAAAATCAATCCAAAAGCATGCCCTATTGTATACGATGTATATGTAATGGTATTTGAAGGATTATGTACACATGATTATGCTTGCAGCAAGTGATGACATAGCTTGTAAGCATTGAATACTTGTCACACACCACCACCACTTTTGTCGAATACGCACACAAATATATGTAAGCTAATAGAAAACAACAGGATAAGTACTAACTGAATACAATTAAAATAAAACTGTCGGAGCTCTCGTAGCGTGTACATCTCTATTTGTCAGAGGACGCATAACCCCTGATTTCAATAATCTCAAAATTACTTTAAATGATATATTTGCAGCATTCTTGCTCAAACCTCGCCCAAAAAGACAACAGCTTTCACGTGTTCATGTTTTCTGTGCATACACTGGCAAAACTGAGATGGGATGAAAGATAAAACTTGATTGAAAACGTATTACATACACGTGTATTAAAACTGGAACTATCGAAATGTTAATGACGTTTAAAGTGAAACAGCTATCCGCACCTGGCTTCTGCGAAAATATTCACATGACCAATTTCTCTTGTTGGCTAGTCTGTTTTCATTATCAAAGTTAACTCAAAATGTGGACCCCATTCCGACTAACAATTTTTTTTCTTTGGCTTCAGACATTATCATCTCTAGTGCAATGAAACGTAAATCTTTCCCTGCACAACATTGCATATAGAAATGTTGTTACACAGAGGGCGCGGTGCGAGCGCTATCAAACGGTTAAAATGGGCGCGTTCCCTTAAAGAACCCTTCGAAATTCAGTTCGATATCGTCCAGATGATTCGATTCAATTTCGGAAATGTTCGAATCGTCGAGTAGTTCTCAAGATTCTACGAGTTATCTTCTCTTGAACTCATCTTCTATCACCAGGTCTCAGAATAAATTGATAAGCGATAGGTCCATCTACTTGCACTTGTGGTTTTATGGTACGAAACAGTCTTTATTACACACCAGTTCTATGAAATCCCGATCTACGGCAACTCTAGATCACGCGAAAAATGAAAATCCGTCCCGCACACATGTGCGAAACAGAAATCGTTGATGGTCTATTTTTATAAAAAAAGCGAAATGTCACTGGAATTTTCTAAAAATCGTGCACCGCAATTACAATTTGAATCGCTAGCGATGGCTAAAAATCGTCCCCTGAGTTCCAATGTGTTCTGTGTGCCAGTGGGCACATAG
Organism: Pictodentalium vernedei; assembly: GCA_031216915.1. Taxonomy (NCBI): domain Eukaryota; kingdom Metazoa; phylum Mollusca; class Scaphopoda; order Dentaliida; family Dentaliidae; genus Pictodentalium; species Pictodentalium vernedei. Next base: position 603,977,093 of record CM062296.1, on the reverse strand, counting down.
AACACATTGGAACTTAGGGGTCGAAATAGTAACACGGGCTCCCCTCGCAAATTTGGTAGGCGATAAAATGTGTTCTTTTTATTGATAGTTGTCAAATGAAGTGTCATTCTAATAATTGTTTTTATAGACGTGAAGGCGTGTAATAAACACCGAACGACACGCGTGTGAGCATGGGTTGATCGATATAGCACTTGTACGCATATTGATACCGAGTTCACATGGGTGATAGACACATTGGTGCGGCGGCTGTATTTTTGTAACAGTTGGGAAGTGTATTCTATTTAAAATTCGATTCCGTTTCGAACCTTTTGCCCGATTCAAATTGAGATACGATTCGATCGATAAATAGCTATTCGCCGAGCTCGAATTACCCATTTCCCTTGCAAGATGGAAGATTTTTACATTTCGCCTCATAAATAGCGTGTGACTTCTCTTAGTCTGGCAACTAAATGCCGACGTTCTACCCAACCTCAAAGTCACGTCCAATATTACTTTTTGGTTTGTTTCTGATAGAGGAACATATCCTGATTCAGAAGAGGTTTACTGGACGTCCGTCAGCATTGAGTAATTTCAGGTATCCGTCGCAGAAAAGAGGTACCCAATTTCAATTCGCATAGTTAGCCTTGATGATGAAATTGTCATATATAATCGGCGTTTACTTGAGAAATATCTAGAAGTTTATACTCATATGGACACAAATGACATTATTCAATGCATAAATAAGTTCGTGTTTCTCAAAAACTGCTATTTTATTTTGAAAACAAGCGTTTTATGAACAACATTTGACGGCAAAGCTTACCTCAGTCTTTTATCTTTTCATTTTTCTTTAGTCAGGTGTGACAGGAATGATAGTCCGTAGGAAAATTAGTCCCTCTGGACTATTATTCCGCGAAATTATAGTCCTAGGTCTAACATTTCTAGGAATAGTAGTCCGTCGGACTACTATTCCTAGAAATGTTAGACCTAGGACTATAATTCCGCGGAATAATAGTCCAGAAGGACTAACGTTCCTACGGACTATCATTCCTGTCACACCGGCCATTATTTGAAGTTTTCTGTCGATCTTTGTGCAGAATCTGCCATGGCCGATCGTTGCTTTTTCTCATCAAAATGCGAATGTGAAGATATTAGGGTAAGTGACCATCTGGTAAACGTGGTATCGAGGCGAATCGAGAATTAGATGCAGCCAACTGTATAATGCATGTAGATTTACAATCGCAGCTAGATTTGGATGTCAATTTAGTCTTAAGTCACAAATATTGTGCAGAGAAATCTATTTACCAGAAAAGGGTCGGACAAGCTATATCTAGCGGAGATATTCCTCCAGAGGCGGATGCACCACCCGAGAAAAGATCTAGGTAATGTCAGGCGCAAACTGTTTGATTTCAAACGAAATTGTCTATTTTGTGGTTGCAATTGTGATGTGATAAAATACACTAAAATCCCGGCAACGTGGATACAGGCTGTATATTTTCCGTCAAGTAGTGAATCCAGGAACCAGCAGTAGTTAATCGCAAAAAGGATGAAATACTCCGGGTTTGTGAGCAGCGAAAAAATAAATAGGGGGAAGAGGTTACGTTAGGCTTTCTGGGTCCTGTGAGTTATTTGCGTGCAGCAGACGCTCGTTATCACGCGGTCTGTATAGCTACATTTGTGAGTCCAAAATCAGTAGCGTCAGCGACAAAGCGGTTCTTGGAAACTACATCAACAAATTCAAATCCCGATGCCGAAGCTTTGAAATCGATGGTTGCTTTCATGAGAGATGCCTTTTATTTCCCATCACGTTTTTGCTGCTGAGCTTGCCGAGAAGTACGGCAACGACATTTCAGTTCTGTCTTCGCCAGGGATAGCCACGATTTAGCGGATAGATCGAGATCTTGATCAACTCTACGTATTACACAGGATCGAGATGATTGTAATGCCGAAAGCGCAATGAAAGTTTTGAAGATAAGTATATGTGCCGAAATAAAGGATGTGGATAGAGATAGAAGGACTTGTGATCTCGAGCTCTACATTGGCAAAGTATCAGAGTTTGGGTAGCTTGTCACCGAAATTAGACCACACCGCGCCCGGGATGCCGAATGGCAACATTGTAACATTACTGGTACGTGTGATATTAACAGCAATGCAAATTGGTCTTGCTGCTATGGTGGGGAATTCTAAAGACCTCATAAAAACAATGCATTTCTTCGCAGTAATATGCTCCTCTGACGAATTATTGCGTTTCAGGAAATCGCCAGCGTAATATGGCAGGTCGCAATATCAACTTCACCGCAATATCGAGTTCCGATGGTGGGCTAATACAGTTAGTGGAAGATAATTTCGATGCTTACACTTCAGCTCAGAATGGAAAACTTGGTACCCATTCTCTGGATGTTTTGTTAACTCATTCAAATAACTCGACACAGTAACACGACCCAGACGTAACACAGTCGGCTCCCGCAGCATATAAAAAGTCTGAACTGTAAGTTAATACTGACTTTATACCATGCTCGCCAATGTTACTACCTGTGAAAAGCCAGTATGTTAAATTTTAGCTTTTAACCCCACTACCGGTTTAAAAAAATTTACAGCTATAGTCGGAAGGTCATCCAACTTGACCTTTGGCATGACGCAATTTGCCAACTTCGATACATTCACACTTCGCGATATGTTTCATTCAAACATACGACATTTTTCGGTACTATCTACTACGTGTAAATGACTCATTAAGTTTAAAATACCTACAATTGAATATTTAAAATAAATTTTAAGAATTGTTAATAATAATTTGATTGAAAAAGCCAGGAAAATTCAATCAACTTTGACGATGTGTCCAGCTGTCAATCAAGCATTCACGTACAGCCGGAAGTACTGCCCACCGGCGCAGATGTAAACAAAACAAACCTGTGTGTTTGCGGTAGAAAGGGTCGTGTTTTCTCCATTTTAAGTGACAAAGTCGATTATTAATTAAGAGCATGGTATAAATAAAATAAATAAGTACTAGGGCCGGTAATCAGATTTAAACCACTAGTAGAATAAGGGTTTTAACCACTCGGCAAGCCGAGTGGTTAAAACCCTTATTCTACTAGTGGTTTAAATCTGATTACCGGCCCTAGTACCTATTTATTCTATATGTCAATTAGATGTTGTTTGTTATCACGGACCGAAACGCTCGGATATTCCTATTTCTCACGCAAATAGATGCATCAGCATCATCAACGCCACACCAGAGTGATGCAATGAATACACAACGTTAGCAGATACATCAGCTGTGAATAGCACTGGTGTCTGGTGAAGAGAATCCCCAATCACACAAAACATCCCTGAAAATGTATAATGGCTAGGATGCAGCATCCGGTATGCGCCCCAAGGTTGTATTAGCCGCAGTCAAACATAGCATTCTGCGAAATGACGATGTAACCTTAAACATGGATATTTCAAATTGCTCAAGGTTTTCAGACGTCCAGTAAACGTTTTCGTATTCAGGAGTTGTTACTCTTACACACCCCATCGAAAAGAAACTTTGGACGCCACTTTGAGGTTCAGTGCCCAGGACTAACTATGGAACACGATCGCATTACAATAGGAGGTTCATATGTCACGGTTTGATAGCGAATATGGAAAAAGTAATCAATTTAAATGGCAATCAGCCTTGAACGGATATGTCGGTTATGTTACTTGAAGGCTTAAATAAAATACACCTGTTTGTCAACGGGTGCAAGGAGAGGACTGAACAACTGCATTTATTATATCAGCTAACCCTTCTTCCGGTTATAAACCTCATGCATTTAAACTGGTAAAGCGTCGGATAATAATCGTTGATTTAGACTTCTGTTGACAAGAAATGTTTGTTATCTGTGACAGCAGATGATTTTAATATGAAAATTATTTCATTAAATTCGTGTCATTAACTGGTAGAGTGCTAAATTATTTTTGGTCGTCAGAATTTGTTCACGTGTCTTTGCCTTGTTACAATTTATGGGAGAGTGCACTCTCCCATAAATTGAAGCACGGCAAATCCTAACAGACTAAATAATTTCACTTCTGAGATAAAGTGAACCACATCCACTGAATATGAAGCCTTTAAGTTGTGGTACCTATACTTCAGAGCAAAGCCCAAATATGGGATTCCAGCACTCTACCAGTTAAATACGTCGCTGTCTATTCACTTTCGGGTGCTATTTCCCGACGCGGACACTGTGAACAAACACCTCATCTCAAGCTGTCGTTTAATAGTAGGTCTTTTATATTGCTTTTCGTTGCATATAAATGTTTTTTGGACCATATCATAAATAGAATAATTAATTCGTCCCAGTTTATATCGATATTTACAAAACTCGTTCAGTTACTTAGGTCTAAACCGAGCTAAAGTTCGGTCCAGACCTAATTTATTGAACTTCTTTTGTAAATTTCGATTTAGACTGAGGATTCGTTGGAGTTCCTCTATTTATAAAACGAATTCCATATTATGTTTATAGGAGTATAATTACATTGTAAGTAAGTAAGTAATAACTTTATTTAACAATACACCATCAATTTTACAAGAAAACATTTTACAAGGGTTATTGAACGTCAAAATGGAATATTGTTCGGGGAGAACACAGCCATGTTGGCTGTCTTCCTGTTGTCCCCGTAAAAATTAACGGAATAATAACATTCGAATGGAGTATACATGTGCAGAAATGGTATACGGCTACCACTGTCTTTGGCTCATCGGTCTGGTCTACGAAAAGGAGACCCCGAATCGATAATAGATGCTATAACGCAATTTGTACGGGGTGGGTAAGACTAAGTCTAATCACTCATGCCCATGCTGCTTGTTACAACGGATTTGCACCTCAGGTGTTAGTGGTCGAATCCTATTCAACCCTATAATGTGGGGTTGATGGTTGTAGTTGATCGATTCGAGGTCGGTTTGGATGAGATAACAGATAGAATCACTATGTAAGTCCGGGTATTTATTTTATATTATTTTATTGGTGTTTAAGGTCACTGTTCTACTTTTATGGCTAATTTCGACCGCAACATGGGTATGAAGTCAAGTTTGCCAATCGTTCATACACATACTGTTCAATTTAGGGAATTTGTACCCCGAACGTTGGAGACCGGGTCCCATTGTACCAGCGAAGCGGGGGTGTTTAACGCAGGAAAACATGAATTGCTTAACCTCCTGCATTGTTAATGTAGTTATACGTTTTGGGTCCAAATTCTCAATTCCCATTGGTCAGCTAGATGAAAACGTCATGACCAAATGTAATTCATTTTCCAATGAATACATTTGGTCGAACTTTGACCCGCATTTACGTTCAGGTTAATAATTTGTGATATTTCAAACAACTTACAAGAAATGTCAATCGACAGTGTGGAATTATTTCAGTGATTTTATTCTTGAACTTATTGTCGTTTCACAGGTGATTATAGTTTACTGATATGTTAAATAAATTGTTTTGAACATTCCAAGTTTCGTTGTGAAAGACAGCAATTTGACAAAATTTGGGTCAATGCCGAAAACCGGCGCTCAGCTCAGAGTTGTGAGCTTTGTCTTTTGTGTGAGGGTTGTCTTTCGCATCGTTCGTTCGTACATGTTTTATTTCGTCTTTCTGCTTTGTTGTTTGCTAAAAAGTACTTTAAACAGTTACGGGATGTAATTATAAGAATTGAATGCAATTTTTATAATCTTTATTATAATTTGTACCCATTCCCACACGTTCATACTCCAATAAAGATTATAAAAATTGCATTCAATTCTTAAATGAACATGCAAAATAATTTCCTAAAGGTTATTGTAAAGTGTCTATTGGAAGTCTCTAGACAGTTGAAAGAAATTAATTTTGTCCATTTGAATTCTTTTAGTATCATTAGAGCAAAAACTCAAAACTAGTTCAATATTTGAATATATTTGAATAACGCAGACCAGTGCTTTCATCGTTATGAATCCCATTTCCTTCTCTCTCCATCCTTCTTTCCATTCTTATCACGACTACCACCATCATAGTCGCTGCTCACAAAACAAATGGATTTTGAGTAAACCCATTTGATCATGTGCTTCATTATTTAGTGAAAATAAACACAGTAGCAAAAATATTTACACCAACAGAATGTAGACGATATGTGAAATCTTCCGTAAGAGTATACACGTCTAAAGATATTGTCATGTGAGCAATGTTAAGGTATTTGTGAGTTCAACCGTATTTCTGGAAATCAGCAATAAAATGCATTCCAGCCTTCTTTGTCTTCAACCAATTCACGAATGCTGCGATTTTCACCGTTCCAAAGCATTTCCTATATCTCTGTAAAGTGTACGTTAGGCACTGAAAATAAAATTTAAAATACGACTTTAGCCTTTTTCCGTACATTAAATTCATACAGTAATAATAATTCTTTGGTCTTCCACTGATTTGTAACGGTCCTCAAATGAGGAGGCCTTCGTCAACCCAGTCATCCACCATGCTATTATTCCCCCACCCTCCTTCCTAATCCCCCATAATTTAGTCAAAAACTGTTTCATAATTCCCCCACTGGCTATTTTTTGATTTCCACAACTATTAAAAGGATCTTTCTCTCGTATCATTCCCCACTCACTTATCCTTCTTGTTTTCATCCCATTTTTCCATGAGTCTCCCAAGGAATCTTGTTCTACTAGGCAACTATTTGGGGCACTCTGCAATGAATTGTTTCTGGGTCTTCGTTACACCTGACTTACAAATTCCGCACCGATTCTCCACCTCAACTCCATTGACTTGGAACTCAATTTACCCCTTACCCAACGTAACGGCCAAAACCGGCCAGCGCTATTCTCAAAAATCGCCACGTAATTTTCATTATTTTTTCATTTTTTGTCTCAAACACATAGGTTATGACCCCTCGTTGGAACGAGCTCGTCGAGCTCGTTCGAATGAGGGGTCATGACCTATGTTTTTGAGACAGAAAATGAAAAAAATTATTTATTCCAGATTTTTTTTACAAGTGTCGTCTGCTTTTCGTGTTAGGTAAAGGATTAAACAACAATGACCCCCATCGAACGATCCATCTAGGTACTTCTCAAAAGCTGGTGCGTGTTTCAGAGCTCTTGGTCCCGATTCCAGCTCGCTAGTGACTCCTGCAAACCTCGAGCACCCTTCTCCTGATAATGCTACCCTTGCTTCAGTCCCCCTTCCGGGTCTTCATTCTCTATAGCGTAATTCTTCATTTGCACCCTCGCATGTCTTATCCATCCTGTCTGAATGTTAGAGTTTCATACATGGTTAAACGTCGTTTTAAACCATCTGCTGTTTGAGAGGTGTATGAGAAAGTGTAGCATAATTCTCCCATATGTATTCTATCTTAAACCGGCATCCACCCAAGTTCCTCTCTGACCGCTTCCAACGCGACTGTACTACTTGATTCGGTTATCCACCGACCTGCATCATTTTGTAGAATCTCCCAACTCCCTCTCTATTGTTTGGTATCTCATCAAAGCGGTTAAGTGCGATCAAAAAATAACATTACCGACAGACGTGTGTAAAAGTTTTATTTAACAACAAGAACGTATTTTCCCCAATATAAGTTTAAACCTCTAGACCAAATACAAATCAGTATTGAGGGTAGCAACCGCACGCACGATCATCGATTCAAGAGGGAACCCATTTTACCTGCAATAGCCGAAAAGCGATTGCACATGTCGGGGCCACTGTTTTTCGATAACAGTAATTAAATGCTAAACAGATCACCAACTCAACGAAATAAATTAGACCATTTTTTGTTACGATAATATTTTTATATAGGCCTAACATGCGTTAAGCCTGAATAAATAAAGCAAAGACACACACAGCTGAAACACTACTATAAACTTCTGCTGTTATAATACAGGTAAAACAATGAATGGGGATTACGTAATACACAGCACAAGAACGCAATAATATGACGTCATGGTCTTCATTTAATGACTTGTCACAATATATGGGAACAAGTTAGGAAAGGGGGAAATGTTGTAAGGTAACTTGGTTATTACCACCAAGTGGGTTTCGGGAATGGTGTATTGAAGTTTCGACCTCGCATCTGGGTCATATCGACTGTTCCCAACGGACGAGGTCGAGACATCAATACACCACCTCAGAAACCCATTTGGTGGTAACCTGTATGTATTTGGGCGTGCGGTCGCTCTTCATTGCTTTCAATAGCGATAGACAAGATTTTAACTTTGAAAACTGGAAGAGATGGGCCCAATCTCACAGATTCAGGCAACTTATTAAAACGTCTTGGATCAAAGTAACGGACGGAAAGTCCCAATATGATACTAAGCCATATGGTGCCTGTTCCTGTAGGTTGTGACATGAGGTGCGAAGGGTGCGTTTGGGCACATACGTTTTGCACAAAACTGAAATGTGAGCAGGCACTTGGTTTGATTGTGTCTTGTATCCAAACAGAAAAAATTGAACTCCATTCTAGCAGCATCAGGAAGCCAATGGAGACTTCTTTAACTGAGGAGTCATGTGTTCATTCTGCTTTGTGCGAGAGTCAATACCAGGGGTCGTATTTTTATATAATCTGCAGTCCAGTTATTTGCTTCTTGGGGAGACCATATGGAAAAACACTGCAGTAATCCAGCATGGTAGAGATAAATGCATGCACCAGACATTATGTAGCACTTTTTGTTAAGAATTTTCTGGCTCGACCAATATTCCGAATATGAAAACTGACAGACGGACAGATTTTCGTAATATGAGAGCGTGGTCAAATGTGTGTAAATATACACATTCACGTATCTGCAGGGTAGATGGGTTGATAATTTTTATTCTGGGTCTTCCAAATCAGAGGGAACGAGTTCTATGTAAATCTGAGAGTCATCGGCATAGAAGTTGTAGTCGACTCCGTGTGAGCAAATAGTGTCTCAAAGGGGATGCATATAAAGTGAAAACAGAAACAGATCCAGGACTACTGAAGCGAATGCTTTTCTGTGATCCAAACTTTCCTGAACATCGTTTTGAAAACGCTCAACAGAGCCGATTCTATTGAGGGACCAGAACGATATGCTTGTTGTTTCGGGTCTAAAATCTGGTTACTGACCAAGTGTGCGCGCAGCTGCTGTGCAATGGTTTCCTCATTCGCTTTGGAGATAAATGGTGGGGTGGGGGTGGCGGGGGGGGGGGTGGGGGTGATATAGGACTATACTTTGTAAGTACACAAGGGTCTAATGCTTACTTTGTGTTAGAATAGGTGTAACCAGGGGTGGGTTAAGACACGGCGACTGACTCATAAAGACTACAAGAGCATCACTTCAATAGTGATTATTATACCTCACGTTTGTAACATCAACCGTGATTGGTTAATTTGACACCTTCTAAAAGTCATAGTACTGGGGATTTGGGGCAAAACACGAGTACTATCAGAACGTTCTTCCCTGGAGACAAGAGAACAAAGAAAATGTAAGCTCCACTTCCATTGATCAGAGTCGACCACGCACGCTCTGGTTGGAAGTTCTCAACACCAAACGCTGGCGCTGTGTCTGATTAACTTTTTTCGTCACCGAAAGACACAAACTTACCAACAAACATATCATCTTCAGTGGGTGTGTTTTTAATTTTAACTGCAAACAATGAATTCAAAAGAATCAGAAATATTGAAAACTCACATATTTTTCACTTCAGTGAATCCTGAATATGAGTTATGACTTCAATCAATTATATTTCCACAAGTTTAGTACTCCTCGACCTCACTGAGCCTCCGCCTCAAGTTCAAAATAAATTGATTCACTCCGCTTAATTCTAACAACTGTCGTCGCCCAAGAAACATGAATTTATATTCCATTAATTTATACCACTTATCACACAAGCATTAACAATGAATTATAACATGAACAGCATGATGCAGTTGTAAACACTGGCATTTGGTGATACAGAAACTCCCAAAGCGACGGCACAAGTTTGTGACAAGTCATTTTCGAAGAGACGTCATTCGTTCGAAATGACGTCATGTTTTTGGATTCGACTACATTGTTATTACACGATTGATGGCGTGTTGCAGTTAACGCTTAACAATGACAGTCATTTTTTGTTCGGTATAATAAAATAATTAGAACGTTTCTTTTCATGTTCTATCGGTCGATAGTACATGAGTTTGTGTGATTTCTGAAATAAAACCTGAAACAGCTTCGCTGCTTCAGGTTTTATTTCAGAAATCACACAAACTCAGGTACTATCGACCGATAGAACAGGAAAAAAAAACGTTCTGATATTATAATAGGTACTGGGACCAAACCACAACACTTAGTGGGCGATGACTTGATGCCTTTCTCAACAATGCCTGAAGATACGGAGTTTAATTTCGACAGTCGTTTGATAGTACTTTCTGGTTTCCAATTCTACTGACCAAGTTAACCAAAACGGTCACCTCAACTTACCTGTTACTTCAAACTTCAAAATGAGCATTCGCCATATTGACAATAATGGCCCTGCTTTGAGCTACAATAAATCATTTCACCTTTTTCTTAAACACTTGAAAATAATGAAATGTGAATACGTGTCCCAAATTCACGATATGTCTGTAAATAAGATTTCCGTTTTTCGTGCGCCCTTCTGTAAATTATCCCGTGATTTTTCGCTACTTCTTTGTAATACGTAACCAGGTAAATTCTCCAGACTCAAATGGTTGATAAAATTTCCTAAAGCCTAGTTATCAAAGTTTATTACAAAAATTATTCTCTTTTGTTTCCTAAAATTAAATTCATAATTCGAAAATAAAAATACTATGAGGCGTATTAAATCTGTCAAGTACCATTGCCTGTGGAACTGTTATTCTATAGCATTGTCTCGTTATGTTCAGTGATCTAGCCTAATGGCTCGCGCACTATACAGCGCCATACCTTACCAGACTACACTATAAACGAACAGTTCCATCGCAACAGGATAACAACTTGATTGGTAGAACGTAGACGAAAAACTTCGCAACACCATCCGCCCCAACTTCTCCCACAAAGAGGGCGTCAAGTCAATCAACGTGCCAACTCACTTTTAGCTATCACCAAGACGTTTGATGACGTGAAAGCAGTTACGCTGTGACTGTAGTCACAGCATAACAACTTTAACAGCAGCAAATGAAAGCCTAGCACGAAAACTTGTAACACACGAACATTCTACTTTCTGCACTATTTCTTGCCATTAACAAATACAATATGTTGTAAGTATTCAGTTTGTATTGCCGTGAAAAAGGTGCATATCATCAAAATATTCATTTTCCATAGACAACAAACTCCATTCATTAAAATGCTATCGGCGATTGCGAATCGAACTGAAAACATTTGAGAAACTTCATTTTGTTGAGCAACAATTGCCCCACCACCAATGAGCGCTCCAGCAATCCAGTTATATTCTGAGTCAAAACAGAAAGTATAATAGAAACAAATGTGAAAAATAGCATAAAGGATGAAATATGACAGTTCTAATGTTGCATGTTTGTGGACAAGAAGACGTACAAAGAGTTTAATGACATGTTGTTGTTGTCTACCCAACCGTATACAATTTTGCTACTGATTTCAAAATAGCACATGCTACCCGAGAATGTCAAATTGGATGGGTGACTGACGATTTTCTTTGTGTTATGTTGTGCTAGAGAGCCTAGGTTATTGAGAAAACACGCTAGTTTTTGTCAACCGACATTTTAAAAAATGCAAAGGTTAACCGAAAATCAGATGTTGCATGCCTTTGGTATGCATGAGGCTAGGATACCTCCAGATGAGCTCGCTGCTGAGTTCGGAGTCACTGTAGCTACTATTTACTGCCTCATTGGAAGGTATAGACCCACTGCACAAGACCGACACATCAGGACGTGTCACTTGTGGGGTCGCTTCTTTCCGGCGACGAGGACAGCAACAGTTATTCTTGGTAGAACTAACAATAGAATTAGTGCACAAACTGTCCGCAACAAACTCGCTGAACACGGCACACGAAGTAGGCGTCCATACCACGGACCGATCTCTATTCAACGTCATCGTACCGTCAGAATGGAATGGGTACGTCAGCGTGTTCACTGGACTCAGCAGCGTTGGAGCACAGTTCTTTTTAGTGATGAATCACGATTTTGTCTACGGCGCATTGGTGGTAGGGCAAGAGTGTATCGCCTACGAGGAGAACGGTTTTCTGATGATTGCGTGCGGGAATGCGACCGTTTTTACAGGGGTAGTGTAATGGTTTGAGCAGGAATTTCGTTGCACCATCGAACGCAGTTGATCTTTATCAATGGTAATCTGAATGGACAGCGAGATAGGGACGAAATTCTTAACGCGGTTGTTGTCCCGTTGTTCAACGCTAACGTCGGATTGCAGTTATTCCAGCAAGTCGTGACTTTCTTGAGGAGTAGAGCATCGAACTTCTTCCCTGGCCCCCACTTTAGCCATATTTGTCACCAATCGAGCATCTTTGGGACTAAATGGACCGTCGGGTACGACTTCATAATCTTCAGACGTTAGGCTATTTACGTAATGTTCCAAGGCAGGATTGGAACGCAATACCACAGGGTGACACCCAGAGACTTATCAGGTCCATGCGCTGTCGATGTCTTGCCATCCAAGAGGCAAACGGTGGACATACACGCTATTAACGGCATGTGTGAACTTTTCTTTTCACCCCTTGTCTGAATTGCGACGTCCTAACGTGACGCTGGTAACAGTAAGAACATGAAATTATGCAAATTCATACACCTAGACTCGAAATCTGAATTTACAATAATTTGTTTGGGATTAAAGTCGATAAGTAAAAGAATTGCTCCTCAAAGTTTATTATACTTTCTTTTTTGACTCAGTATAATTATATAGATCAGTGACCATAATAACACAGTACTAATCTACTTCCTCCACACTACAGATTGGTAAATTATGATATTATTTCCTTTCTAAGGGGTGGGGTGACGTGTCTATGGGGATTTTGTCAAACTGGCCACGAGGTATTAAATGCCACATCTGTCAAGTTACTCTTGGGCAAAGATCCCGATTTAAAATGGTTCAGTTATCACGACAACAGGAATTGACAAATAACATTCGCGCGTTTGTTAGTTCATCAACATCAAAGTGATCCCGACTGATTAACCCTTTGAACTCTAGTGGTATCTTTCATGCCAGTTCAATGGAAACACTTGGAAGAGTCCATATTCATTATCTGGGGTAGACCAATCAATATTTTCAATATTGATTGGTCTACCCCACACATGTACTGAGCAGCCATCCTATTTAATGACGTTATGACATATCATGTTCCTGGCCGGAAAAACGGCCGTTAGGATTCGAAGGGTTAAAAATCACAATTTGTTGTAAATTTCCATGGCCTTCATTATATTATGTACAAAACGTACTCAAGATGAGCTCCTAAACAATCTGCCTCATCTAAAGACAGCTTGAATGTGGGATTGGCAGCCAATAGCGCGCACACGAAGTGCATTCGGAATGGACAGTTTCAGTCACGCAGGGACGTTCCAACAGAAAACTGTTCGACAAGCGCTTGTAAAAAGGACCTTTAAGTGATGTGTCGAGTGGTCGTTTGGGTCTTAGACCATGATTTAGTTTACATCTTTGGTACATGATTTTCATCTTATTGGGTAGTGGGTAGTACCGGAGAAGAACGGAGACAATGTTAAAAACGAGACATCAAATGAAAAAAGCGTGGCATTCAAAGATTTTGGGGGTCTAATGACGCTATCCATCCAATATGTACAATAGTTCTTTGTTAGAACAAGTAAGACAACGTTCCACTTCAGCACGTTCTGTGATTTAAGATCACATTTTGGCTCAGTTTCGTGGCAATGGAACAGCATATTTGGACTTTAATGCACCATTCATTTACTTGGAATAAATTTTAGAATGCCTCTTTGAAGAATCCAATAATCGTAAGGAAGTTGAAGTATGTTTTACTTATTTATTAGTTTGGCAATTTGGCGAGTGGAAATCAGTTTCTTAAAATTTGTGGCGGCTTTTAGCAGTTCTTTGCCCTGTAATAAATAACTGTATGCTAGCACATTTTCGGAGAACGGATCTCCGAGTTATTTTCAAGATCTCTTTTTAACAGTGTATCGCAAAACACCGTCTTTTAAATGTCTCGGACGAGGCCTCAAAAGGAACGGTTAAATGCCCGTGTTCCTCAGCATTCAAAACATGATCTTAGCCCTTTAAACCCAAGATACTTCCTTTCCAGTCCAGCAACATGCTACATCATAATTTCTTTAAGTATGATGACTGCAAAGTGAATGTACGGGGTAGATCAATCAATATTTCCCACATGCATCCCTAAGGCTGCACGTGGAAATATTAATTGGTCTATCCCCAAATAATGAATATGCGCCTTCTCCAATTGCTTTCATTGAACTGACATGGACGATACCACCAGAGTTCAAATACTTACTTATAACAGTTACGATCGGCCGTTTTTTAAGACCTTTGACACCGTGTCACTGAATTGTATCGTTACATACACTACACCTTACTTAACTATTGATCTGTTCACCGTTTTACTGACTCGGAGAGCGATCTCCCAGTCACTTAAAATGGTCAATCTTATTTAAATGGTCAATCATTTACATGCGTCGATTCAGGCCAGAACCCAGAATCTCAAAACTTTCCGAGATGGCGGATAGAGAGTTAAATTTTTCCGGCAGTATTTCCGTGTCGTTGACTGTCGGTATGCATTTATTTATTTATTGGGGTTTAACGACACTTTTGATAGTCAGGGTCAGCTAGTATCGGAGAGTTTTACGGATGGAGGAAGCCGAGATACCCGGAGAGAACCACCAAGCATCCGAGAGGAACTGCCAGACTTCTTCCTAATGTACTAACCCCACACAAAAAGAGGTAGTACTGGTTGAAGACAAGTGGACCATCGACGTGCAGTACGCCTTAGTACACTGCGACACCGTGCCCCCACGTGAGAAGTCGGTATTAAGTTCATTCCCCATGGACACAACACAGTTGCTCCTGGCGGGGAACGAACCATGGACCTTTTGGTTTGAAGTTCAAGTACTGGGGTACCGAGCTCCCGCCCGTCGGTATGAAGTTGGAACCTAACTCAATATATTTCTTCAAACAATAACAAACAAAACTGGTCCGATATGTTAACAATTACTTCCGTTTGACGAAAGTAATTATTCAACCCTTTGAACTCTGATGGTATCTTCCATGCCAGTTACATGGAGTCCATATTCATTATTTGGGGTAGACCAATCAATATTTTCAACGTGCAGCTGCACGTTGAAAATTTTGATTGTTCTACCCCACACATTTACTGAACATCCATCCTATCTAATGACGTTATAGCGTATCATGTTCCTGTCTGAAAAACCGGCCGCTCTCCCTCAAGGGGTTAAAATAATGATAATAAACGAAGGGTTTTCATGTACACGACTGATCGCTTGACATATATTTATAACGAGTGTTTTCCAACAAAGGATATACAGGAACACTAGCGGGCCCACCAGTCCCAGAAAGGGAAGCCCCACCCGCGCGACAGAACATTTGTAGATGGACGGAAGTACGGAATGACGGAATGCCTGAATCACAATATTTCCATTTATATAATTGATTAGGGTATGTTAGAATAACGAACATTGTCATATTTTGTTTTCAAATTAGCGACTTTCAGCGAAAATGTTGGCGTTCGTTCTGCCAATAATTTTTTTCAGACAGGCAACAAAAAATTCCCCTGAATAGGGTCATGAGCTCCTCCCCCCCCCCCCTCTGGCTTTGGGGAAGCGCTGATTACCTATAATATTTAGATTAGAGGACAGTCACTTAAATAGTAGATGTACTCTCAAGCAATAACAAATAGTCAATAAACAATTGTATGTGTATTTTCAATACAACAAAGGCCTACCGCAAACTTATAGTGGGTGCTGGAGCTGGTCCTGTCCCGGAACAGTCAAATTCTCTGTCAGCTGAAAAAAATATGAAAATGTAAAATTGGAAATTTGCAATGAATTAGTTAAAAAAACTTATTGAAGCTATGGACTCTGCTTTGAAAACTCCGGAACACAAAACGGTCAAGGGACAGGGGCGTCGCCAAGAAGGCAGATTGGGGTGGGGGTGGGGAGGGAGGTACAAACCGAATTTGTCCCGACTATCATTACTCAAGTCCGGACTGAAGAAATATTCCAACTATATCATCAAGAAATGCCTTCTTCGAAGGCATACCTTAATGATGCAGATGGAATAATTGTCTAAGGGGATTCTAATTAACCCAGGAAATTTGTTTGTTGGATAACTACACGTTGTATTCGTGGTGCATGGACTTCCCCACTACTGTACAGCCGCCGTGGATTGGTCATAATCCGCACATGGGCAGTGATGTCCATGCATGCGTTTACCAGATAATAAAAATCACCAGGATCAAAATTTTAATTAATGAAGCACCGGGTTGTACCGGTATATTTAATTATAACATACCGGACTTAAAATCGGTCATCCCCAATCAGTCACAGACCTCCATTTGTCCACGGTCGTCTGCGTGTGTGACGTAAGTCCAAGAAGCAGACATAGTCCCGTAAAACGGTACATCATTCCCAGCAAGAGCAAATCGATATCCAAGATTCCAAACCAAATGGAAATGTCGCGACTGGAATATTATGGGGGTGTCACGTCCTCTGTACCACCATAGATACGCCCCAGTCAGCCGGAAAAAGGATGTTTTGACATTTTAATTTCAAGCTCATTTTTAAACGTATCTATCTGAAATTTTGACAATATGATCCCCGCAACAATCCATATCTAAACACACGTTGCACTGGAAATTCTCAACGATTATGCCCGAACCAGCCAGTAAAATTGTGGACGAGCATGAGCCACAACGTTAACACTTTACCCAACGAATCGCCCGCATCCGCCTGCGTATAATATGCAAATTGAGCAGTTGAAAACATTGAATTTTTCAAAATATTTCAACAAAACCTTATCAAGTGACCCACCATTGGAACGAGCTCATTGAGCTCGTTCCAATGAGGGGTCACATGATACGGTTTTGTTGACAGTTTTTGAAAAATTAAAAAAAATGGTATTTAAAATAATAAATTTTGATATCGTTTGCGTTGGGTAAAGGGTTAAAGGTTGTCCGATTTTAAAGAAATTTTAGTAGGTTGTACTTCTGCGAAAAATAGCACACAGATGTTTTGTAGGGTTCCGATTTACATGAATAACTTCCTACTTACTTATGATATATCTTTGAAAAACCACACACTACTTGCAAGATGAAAACACTATTAAATAGTTATAATTCGTTGTTTACGACGTCACACTTTTGACGTTTTGATGTAAAATGTCATTTTTAAGCGTTTTCGATTTCCAATATATAGAAAAGGTCTTTACTTCTACAATTTTGGAAACGTAATCCCTCTTAAAAAACAAATACCATCAGTTTTTCCCCGACGGACAAAAGTTCCTCGTAGCGAAATTTTGATCTTGACGTCATCGTGAAAAAATGAAAGTTTTTTCCGATTTTGACGAACTTTTAGTATTCTGTAGACCTTAAAAGATAAATAGAGGTTGGACTCTAGGGTTACACTAGCTAGAATAACGTCTGAAATAGGTAGAAAACGAGGATTCTTAGGAAGTACGAACCTGTAAAGATACGCCTGTACAAATGAACAAGAGAATAGAATTGGGCAGAGAGAAAATATAACAAAGGTACATAGATAGACGCAGAGGACTCAGGAGGAATCCATTCCAATAAAATTACCGTTGTACAATGTAACAACACCCCTCCACTCAAATCGCACTATGTGCTATTGTTATACGCCATAAATGTTTTTTGTTGTTTTTAGAGATCTCGGGGAAATTACTGGTTGTTTGTGGTAATTTGATTTATTCCAGTCCAATTAAACATACGCTCTGACAACACCCCGCATTATTTAGGGTTCTATAGCACTACGTGATCCTCTAATAAAGGGGATTCTGGGAAAATCCGAGTCACATAAAATTCGTTTCTGTGATTTTGGGTGACTTTTGGTTATTTCGAGTAATTGTGGGGTTGTTTGCGGTAATTAGAGCATGCATTCAGAATACTCCCTCACCAATAAGAGATTTTTGGGTCACATTGCAACCATGTACCACCAAAGAAACCAAGATGGCAGCCTACAGTATTTAAAATGGACGACGGAAACACGTATCATCCTAACAACATGCACTGCGTATGCGCACTGAGATCCCCTATCGCCATGGTAATGGCGTCACAACACGGCCGCTTACGCGGGCTAACATTACAATCCATCATGTCGTCACTGGGTCACGTGACTATGACGTCACTTCCTTCCGAGTCCACTGCATGGTCCGCCTGTTGGGATTTTCCGTATTTTGTGAAGTAAAAAAATCATAGAATATCTGTAATAGGATTTTCCTTGCAACGTCCGTTTTTCAAGTTTTTACATGATTTCATGTTTTCAGGTGCTTCCTTTCATACCTTCCATGTTGTGACAGTCCAGCCTTAGCAACTGTTTGGGATTTGGCTTCCGTATCTTACATACACCTAAAGGAATACTTGGATTTATCATATGACTCGTCCGTTTTGTTCACTTTAAAACATTTGATATTTTGTTTTCATATTAATCAGTGATAAATAAAGCCTTCCGTCAATTTCATTGGTCAATTTCAAAAGCAGACAATATAATTGGCTGAACAAAATAAAACTGGGCCACATTTTCATAATTTGCATAATTATAGTTTGGAGCTTTCATTGGTCAATTTCAAAACTGGACAATTTGATTGGCTAAACAAAATACAACTGGGTGACATTTGCATAATTTCAGTAGGGAGAATTTACGTTATCTGTCCTATTTAGGGTTGGTTATATTGTATTAATCTTTTACCTACAAGAAAAACGCCATTCATGTTTTTTTATATTTTCACTTTTTGCTTCCAAAACATAGGTTATGACCCCTCATTGGAACGAGCTCAAGGAGCTCGTTCCAATGAGGGGTCATAACCTATGATTTGGAAGCAAAAATTGAGAATTTTTAGTTATACGAGGATGTTTTTTCCAAGTGCCGTCTGCAACTCAAGTCAGGTGATAGGTTAAACAAGTCATACTAAGTGGCTAATTTGTTGCTGTGTGTGTCATATGATAAACAGAATATGACATGAGTGTTTTTCTCATATAATATTTGTGAAACTTGTCCAAATTTTCCGTTTGGGCTCGCCAAAACGGAAAATTCTTAGACTCGTTTCATAAATATTATATGAGAAAAACACTCATTCCATATCATCTATTTATTCAGCATCACATTTGTATTCACACTGAGATAATATATTCAATGCCATCATGTTAAACCCGACCGAGTGTAGGAAAATTTAAAATAAAATTTCATAAGTGAAAATAAGTGACACATGATCTCGACAACTTCTCCTTGAAGTGCAAAAATGGGTGTTGGCAGTGCTTCGTTGGATGGAATCTGGAAAATCGCTCGGTGCTTGTACCTGGTGCTTCACTAATTAAAGTTTTGATGATTATTCCTATAATTAGTGTTTGGAATCTATGTTTAATAAACAGGTGATGTCAGAAGTCAAAGTCATGTCGTAACATTTTAAATGAGTTACTTTAGGAAGTAGAATTGATTTATAATCTTTTCCGTTTTTGAAGTCAATCATTCCATTAAATATTTATCGTATACGACTGGCAGAAGACCTTTGCAAATATATCGCCTGGATTAATAACAATATTCATTTTCAGAAACATAATTTATGGGTGCTCGTGCGAATGAACTCGTGAACAAGTCAATGAGGGGTCACAAGCTATGTTTTAGCGACAAAAATGAAACCAATAATTTGGTTGGGTTTTGTTCTGAATGGCGCTCGTCAGTTTTGAGGGTTAAATTACACAATATGCGATAAAAAGAAATCCCAATTCCTACAATTCTCTCCATTTCCTAATGATTTGTGTACCGTGTTCACTAAAATCGATCTGTACTGAGGGGAACTTCGGCTGATATCGATTTTCATGAACTCGGTGTACAAGTTTCTTATCAAACTATGACCCACTGGAAATACAATATTTCTCATTTTCGACAGGTGAGTTTCTACAGCTTTTTGATGCGGTCAAGTTTCTTCGTTCGCTTTTGTGAAGACAGCAATGTCAACTTAACGAGTCGGTTGTACTGCTACTTTGCCCAGGATTGTCACAGTGCAATGCTGACCAAAAATGATCACCGAAATAAACATCTTTTCGAAAGATTTTCTACTTCCACTGCCAAAACAAGATGTACGTGTCTCATGTGAGAGGGCCAAGTGAGATAGGTATCTTTATCATATGACTCGTCCGTTTTGTTCACTTTAAAACATTTGATATTTTGCTTTCATACTAAGTGATAAATAAAGCCTTCCGTCGATTTCATTGGTCAGTTTCAAAACTCGACAATTTGATTGGCTGAACAAAATACAACTGGGCCATATTTTCCTAATTTGCATAATTGGGGTTGACAGATTTCATTGGTCAATTTCAAATATGGACAGTTTGATTGGCTGAACAAAATACAACTGGGTTACATTTGCATAATTTGAGTAGGGAGAATTTACGTTATCTGTCCTATTTCGGGTGGGTTATATTGTATTAATCTTTTACCTACAAGAAAAACGCCATTCAGTTTTTTTATATTCCCACTTTTTGCTTCCAAAAAATAGGTTATGACCCCTCATTGGCACGAGCTCGACGAGCTCGTTCCAATGAGGGGTCATAACCTATGTTTTGGAAGCAAAAAATGAAATTTTTAGTTATACGAGGATGTTTTTTCCAAGTGCCGTCTGTAACTCAAGTTAGGTGATGGGTTAAAAGGGTCATACAAAGTGGCTAATTTGTGCATGTGTGTGTCATATGATAAATAGAATATGAAATGAGTGTTTTTCTCATATAATATTTATGAAACTTGTCCAAATTTTCCGTTTGGGCTCGCCAGAGGCTCGACAAAACGGAAAATTCTTAGACTCGTTTCATAAATATTATATGAGAAAAACACTCATTCCATACCCTCTATATATCACATGACCCGCGTGTCCGGCTTATTAGCATATTTAATGAGCGCCGGATTATTCAATCATCGCACGTTCTTCTGTTACCAAACAACGTGGTGTCACGTTTCGGAAATATTAGCAGACGAACGATTGTCGAAGAAAATGGAAATAAAAACACAGACCGCAAAACCAAAGGACACTTGACTCTTTTATATGAAATTTTGAATGAATGGAATTATGAGTGGAGCAAGTTGCACAAAATTTTCGTCGAAAAGTTATGCAAATACATTGCAGAATTCCCAATATGACGTCATCGGGATGTGTCAATGTTAATTTCGCTACAAATCTTTAACCCTTGTGATGTCGGCGTTGTCATTTAATTTTGTGGTGTTTTTGCAAAACTTTTTTGCGTTCTTTCCGATAAGCAAATCAGTTTTTTTTCAGAAATGGACAACAAAATTGCTCGATATAGCTGCACGTCCCCCTGAATTACTTTTGCTGACACCAGATAGTTTAGGTGTGTGTGTGGGGGGGGGAGGGGGGGCATAGCGCTGATGGGGCGGGTATGAGATGTGAAAATCTCACCCTCGAGACAAGATATTTGGTCCAGACACTCGCCAAGCCTCGTGTCTGGCCCAGATATCTTGCCCTCGGGTGAGATTTCCTCATCTCACACCCCCGCCCACCAAGGATAATAATAGTCGCAACCTATTCATAATGATTCTCACACTAGTGTTTCGGACAGTATACTTAAATGGAGAAATAAAACACTTACATATGGGCGTGTTTCAATCAACACCACATTATAATTATTATTCAACCGTTTGTCTTAAACGTTTCGAAGACGATAATTATCAAGCAAATTCTGAACCATCTGAATAGATGTATTTTCTGGCATCACACCAACGATCCCCTTATTTTTATTGGGGCTTAAAGACACTTTCCATAGCCAGGGTCACATCGCGTCAGACGGTTTTATGGATGGAGAAAGCCAGAATATTTTGAGTGAACCACCGAGCGGTGGCGAGCAATTATAGACTCCTCAACGTACCAACTCTGCACAAGCAGGGTTACCATTGGTTGAAAAAAGTGCATCATCGATAAGCAATACGCCTTAAAAAACAGAGCGTCGCCGTGCCCCCGAGTTGGTAATCGGGATTAAGTGCCTTATCCAAGGACGAAACGCAGTTGCCCTTGGTGGGGATTGAACCGTGGATCTTTCGGTTTGAAGCCCGATTCCATAAACACTGAGCTACGGCGCCCCCGATCCTGTCATTGGAACGAGACCAATGAATTTGTTCTACGAAGAAGCCGTAAATAACATTTTTGAATAAAAAATTGAAAAATTGAAAAAAATAGTTAATGATCACGGCACCAATATCTCGTCCTCGCCCATAAGTTCCGCCATCAGTGTTCACAACGTCTCAATTACCCCTTTGAATCCCAGTGGTATCTTCCATATTAGTTCAATGACAGCAATTGGAAGAGTCCATATTCACTATTTAGGGGTAGACCAATTAATATTTTCAACGCGCAGCCTTGGGGCTGCACGTTGAAAATATTAATTGGTCAACCACACACATGCAGTAAGCATCCATCCTACTTAATGACAATATGACGTATCTTGTACCTGGACCGAAAAAGCGGCCGTTCGGGATCAAGTGTTAAAAAATACAATGATAGTTCTGGTACTTCTTTCGATGACGAAAGAATATTCGAAAAATGGTATATAAAATGCTGCCCTGCAGAGTATTCTGATATATCGAATACCTTCCTCTCGAATTAATTGGCAATTATAAAAGTAATAACAAGAACGAGTAGGTGATTGAATGGTGTTGATCCGATATAAATGACGAGAGGGTGAAGGCGATAATGTTGTTGTTTATCGTGTAATCAACACAAAATTAAGATATGACAAAATTATTCGTTTGTAGTTTCGATTTCATTTGGAGAGGTTGATCTTGATACCAGATTTATCCTGTCTGATATATCTGGTGTGTAGCCAAAGGAGATGCGACGGGTACGAACGCACTCGCTCACAAAATTGGACTTCCACTTGAGGTACTAGCTCACATTTGTGCTTTGCAAAACTTGTTAAAATGGGGCGACCTGACTATAACCCTTTACCTAGCGTAACGATCAAAACCGGCCAGCGCTATTCCCCAAAATCACAAATTAATTTACATTATTTTTTCATTTTTTTCTCAAAAACATAGGTTATGATCTCTTGATGGAACGAGCTCGTTGAGCTCGTTCCAATGAGGGATCATAACCTATGTTTTTAAGACAAAAAATGAAAAAAATTAGTTATTCAAGACTTTTTTTTGCAAGTGTCGTCTGCTTTTCATGTTTGGTAATGGGTTAAATACACCGCACTCTCTGCGGTTTAGCCATAAAGAGTACGATGAATCGGGGTAAGTTGTGTGTTGAATGTTTTCGTTTACATGTAGTTTTCGGGAAACGCCCAGCACAACTTTGACACTTGTTTATAGCCTCGGGTATAAAAAGTATTAATGTGCCTAGGTGTTTCACAGAAACTAGTTGCACGGCCCTGGTTTTATAGGCCCTATATGTTACACGGAGCTGTTTAATTTCTACCAGAATCACGTATTAGCAAATATGCATATATAGGTATAATAAACGAGTAGGTATAATAAAAATATGGAAATTAAAATATTTCTAGAGAAAATATATAATTCGCTTGTAAAATGCCATAATTCCTGTAGAATTCTTCATTTTCCTGGTAGTTTATGGAACATGTCTGATACGCACATTAAAACCCTGCAGTCATCCTCCAACATCGGATATTTTCACGAGACGCGTCAAAATGTTCTTTCTTGGGAAAAAACAAAAACACTGTAGCGGACCGCCTTGGACCGTTCCAGTGGAATAAGCAATACTCGGCACCTAGGAGTTTCCAGCAGGGTTCCTTGCATGCATATATGTTGTCCACAAGAAACATGGTCGCTCTTATAAAAGGTTTGGGCCACGATGACGCCGTGTACTAAGGCGTACTGCACGTCGATGGTGCGCATGTTTTCAACCAATCTAAACCTGCCTGTGCTACAGTGCGGAGTTACGGTGTTGGGGAGCTGGCAGCTGCTTGTCGTTGCTCGGTGGTTCTCTCCGGGTACTCCGGCTTCCTCACCCGTAAAACTGTCATGGTCATGATTAGCCATTGTGCATAAGTATGTGACCTTAAACACCAATAAATAAATAAATGCACGTGAAAATATTGATTGGTCTACCACACACATGCACTTAGAAACATATCTCCTACCAGTTGTATGTAATGAGACCAACATAATTGTTTGAATGAACGTTGGTTCAAGGGGAGGCTATTTTTGTCTTGAACAAACTTCTGAGTTACACATTATAGCCTTCATCTACAGATTATTCCTTATTAAATCTTATATCAGCAATCGGATAAATTAAGTAATCAAAAATGCATTTAATTAGGAGGATATGTGTTACAGCCCACCCTAATAGGTGAACTACCATCAGTATCAGTGTAGTTCCCTGCTGCATTGCTGCCATAGCTTTCAAACCAAGTGACAAAAGTCTATAGCGACTAGCGCCCCCCCCCCCCCCCCCCACACACACACACACAAAAGATGGAAAAGACTCCTGAATCCGAAAACATTGCCCGAGAAAAATTGAGAGTTATGGACAAATGATCAATTTCCAATTAACCCCCCCCCCCGCCCCACCCCCATGTAAAGATTTATTTCAGTTTTCTAATTATTCTGACAAAACCTACGAATATTGCATATCACAAGGGTATTAAAAATATGGTAATGTGAATTTATAACAGTACACGCATAACAATATAACATTGAAAACCATAAAAGTTTTCACAAATACAAGCAAAAAAAATGTTGTCATATGAATTAAAGCCTCGGAAAACTGCTTCCCTTACCCCCGTCCCACCGCCATCCCATCCCAACTCCATTTCGCCTCTTTGAGAAGGGTTACAGGATATTTCTTACTGATACTGGAAGAGTTAGTGAAGAATATGGGAGGATACTCTTTCCCCACGAAAGGGTGAAATATTTTGAGGACTTCCTACAAAATACATCAAAATATTCTACTGCCCTCCTCAGACTACCGGGTAATTTCAATCGGCCTTTTCAAGCCATTGCAGTGGATCTTTCCAATCGGCACTTAGTATCAAATTATCTCCTTCAATGCTGGCCAATTTTTTGCCAGAAGACCCGACAGCGAATAATCAGTCAAATCAAATATTTCACCTTTTATTCAAACATAAGCAGTTTTCTTAGAAGTGTGTGTTCGCAGATTACATCACCCCTAACCCCGACGGCCACTTTGAAAGTCGCGTAGTAATTCATATTCCGTTCTGCCGCACTATGTTGACATAAACATTCGGAACCAAAGCACATACAGTCACGCATCCCTACCCCACCCCACCCCACCCCTTTCCTTACACGCACTTTCCTATTACCTTGCACCATTGAGCGAGACTCGTTGGTGCTGCTTTTGTTCTGGTGGGACGGATATGGCGCTGAAGGTAATTTTTCAACTCCAGGTTTGCTTTATTCTGGTCCGTAAGCCGAAAGGCCAGACAGTTATAGTCTGGGTGGTTGGTTCTCGCCGGTTACTCGGTTTCCTATACAGTTTCGGATATATTTTATAGTTTGTGAAGTGTTGTATAGAATGAGTGAGGTGGGGTGGGTGAGGTGCGATGTGATAATCCAACTCCAGCCTCAGGCAATAATCTCATCCCTGGGCCTGGCAGGCTGTCTCATGAAAAAAACAACAATCTCACAACTCATTGTTTCAAAATGAGAACTTAAAATAGAGCACATTGCTCTGAAAACTCTTCCTCGAACGGCATTATACTATCCCCATGCACTCTGTGAAAAGATAAATATTTATGCAGATACAAGTGCACAGCATTGGAAAAGAGAATTTGGTTTCGGTGTCATGCCTTTATACTTTGTAGTTTGACGATGACAATCATTGTCATTACTTGCATTTCCAGTTTACCTGGATATTGATTGAACCAGCATATTAGACTCTAAAATCAGTTGGGTTAAAATTAACTCAAATCATCTGGGTTGAGTGAATATGAACCCATTTGGGTTCATATTCACTCAAACCAGTTGATTTGGGTGGATTTTTAACCCAACTGACTTTAGAATGTAGATCTGATGCATTGAGCACTCTTTACTCTTGGGTAAAAGGTTTTAGGTTTTAATGTTAGACTTTGAGCATGGATACAAATATTGACGGGGGTGGGGTGAGGGGAGGGGGGGGCAAGAATGAACGACTGTTTGGTAAATTTCTCAAAACCTACGTGTTATTTTAACCCTTTACCCAACGTAAAGGCCAAAACCGGCTAGCGCTATTCACAAAAATCACCATTCAGTTTTCATTATTTTTTTCATTTCTTTGTCTCAAAACCATAGCTTATGACCCCTGATTGGAACGAGCTCGTTGAGCTCGTTCCAATGAGGGGTCGTAAACTATGGTTTTGACGCAAAAAGTTAAAAAAAATTAGTTATTAAAGAATTTTATTTGCAAGTGTCGTCTGCTTTTCGTGTTAGGTAAAGCGTTAAACGAGACTCAGTCATGCTTCCAATGAAACTCGTATCGTGTATGTCAACAACGACACTCCGAAAAAGTTTGCGAGGACGCTTACACTATAAATAGAAACAAGCATACCAAAAGTTTACATTTTGAGAAGCCATGGTTATGGGTTTTGTTGAACGAAGGGCAGAAAAAAAGTGTTATGTGTCCACTGTGCTTTTATACAATCTTTTATTGCGATTCGACTCGATTTTGGGGAGTCGCGCAAGCTACACGCCCCCCCCCCCCAAAAAAAAAAGGGAGACCCATCGCGATGAATGATTCTGTTCAAGCCCAATGTGCTCATAACACATATGTATCCCAGGAGGGTTCATCAGTAAAAACCTTAACATTGGAGTTATTTTTAAATCCGGTTCGCTCTTGGACGTACAACACTATACATTAACCTACGCTTTCAACTCGGTATGGATACATTTTTGCGTGAAGATAGCATGACTGTGCGAGAGCTGACGACACAATGAATAATCATCAATCGGTCTTGGGGATCAGTAATTATTAAACCTACAGCTCACCAGAGTTGTTGGATTAAATTATCACGTAACCTCCCCACAAATGCAGAATGGATTCGCCCATTGAGACATAGACAGTATTATGTCAGAGCATACCATCCACAACACAAGGACTGAAAGAGATATGATCTCCCCATCCACACCAGGAAGAGTGGCGAAAAAGCATACGCAGTCATTCTCAAATTTGACTACTTTACCGTTGTCATTTTGCACTAGAAACTTAGACTGCACCAAATGGAATACCGTGACGTATTCGATAAAACTATAATCTTGAAGAACTGGTCTCCAAGAAAATCGCCAAGAACTAAACGTACATGAGCGTTGCTCCGAACTTGGATTTCAAGGTCTGCAACTTGATTCCACTAACCACTGGTGAATCTTGTTCTGACCTATTGAGCTGCCAGTCGCATTAAGTCTTGCTTCTTCAGCTAAAATATTTTTTCTAAAAGTACTACCACTTACTTGTGTTCCAAAATGGTAACTGGCCATATCGCTTTGATGGGCGTTGGGGTGTGTTTCTAGGTGGTAACGCTTCTTCAGCTATAGGTTCGGGGCGTGGTGCTTCCCTCTCCTGCGAGGGTTGTGAACTTTCTCTGAAATAAAAGATTATATTATGAATGCAAATAGTTCTTTGAACCCAACAACGTTGTTGTCGCGATCGGTGTGTCCGTAACAGAATAGTAGTAATGAAAAGGAAGCTTCACAGTGGCGTGAGCGCAACCTGATATATGGAAACTCATATCCTCGGAATTGTTTCAACATATCGTCCTATAGAAATAACAAGCATATTCCACGAGGTGGAAGGATTTCCCGCCCCACAAAAAGAGAAGGAGATCGAACTATTTATAAAACAAACTCCACAAAATCGGGCGTATACCTATTATATACTATTAAAAAATGTAGGGGATATTTGATAAAAGTCAGATATATGAAGAAATATATTTATATTTTCATCAAAAAGACAGTTGAGGCATTGCACTGTGACATCTGGCGAATGATTTCAGCGATAGTTGGGTGTCTGACAACCACACATTCCACGCACTGAGTTGTAGAAGAAATGGAAAGGTCAGTCAGAGAATTTACAACATTCAGCCCAAGACCTCAATACCTGGTAAATCCTCATCGGTTCGCGAGACAAGCGCGAATCCGACGTGGAATACTCCTCACCAAACGTCCAATATCAGCTTGCCTGGTGTTATTCTAGTCTTCCTGCAGTGCAGTGGCGAGTTCCCGGACATTGGTAGGGGGCTGTTGGCGTTGTCGTACGCGCCTGCCAGGCATATCCCAGAGGTGCTTGATTGGTGAAAGGTCTGGACTTAGTGCTGGCCAAGGCAGTGTAATGATGTTCTGCACCTTGAGGAACTCTGCAGCGACACGGTCCCTGTGTGCTCTTGTATTGTCATCTTGGAAAATGCCCTGTGACACGCCCCTGGATGACATGAAATGCTGTTCTGCTTGTCATGGTTATAACTCCCCACACCATAACCGATCCACCATCAAAACGATCGTGCTGCCTAACAGTTACGTCATCGTATCGTTCATTTCATCACCACCACACCCTGTTTCGCCTGCCGTGGAAGTCGAGAGTGAACGTCGATTCATCGAGAAACATGACGTTGCTCCATTGTCCCAGCGCTGCAATACTCCACACCAAATACACCTTGCTGCGACGTGACGTTCAGTCAAACGTGAAATTATTGGAGGTAGTCGAGCATACAAATTCCAGCTATGTAAGCGATTTCGGATAGTATGACCACTGATTCGCACATCTGTCGCTCGGTGCAGCTGCTTTCCAATTTCTGAGGCACTTTGATGTCGGTGACGTAATGCTGTTACGGACGAAACGATCCTGGTTAGCAGTTGTCGCCCTGGACGACCTGACCGACGTCTGTCAGCAACATTGCCTGTCTGACGGTAGCGTGACCACAACCTGCTAATTACCGATTGAGTAACGTTGAGAATTTGGGCCACTGCAGTCTGTCTGTTGCCAGCTTCCAACATACCAACTGCACGTAAACGTTCGTCACGTGCCAGTCTCTGCATACCTCAAAAGTTACTTTTCGACCAGAAACTATTGATGAACGAGTTTATACCAAGAAAAGAACGATGAGACCTCCGAAAAAGCCCATCCAGTACAAATGAAAATTTCAAAACGTACCCCACAGACATTAACGTGGCACTCGTGCGAAAGAGCTGAACGCAGTTTTCGTGGGCCGGTGACATTCATGATCAACACTAAACTTGGTAACATATTGATGTGTCCAATCATGCGTATACAATACCATTTTCCGAAATATCAACATCAGTTTGGATATCCCCTACTTTTGTGAATAGTATACTTGTTCGAAGAATCAAGTTCAGGAAGTTATTATCAGACAAAAACCGAATTATCAACAAAAATGGTCAAAACTTCTACACAAACTGGCGAAGTAAGGAGAGTCTGGAAACATCGCGAGACCTTCCCGCGATCTACGCCTAAACCAAGTTTGATCAACATCCGATTACATTTGTGCAAGTTATCATGTTCGTCAATTCTTCATGAAACAAACACTAAATTTTCAACAGCAAATGGCCTTTTCACGAAATATTGATATGTTGTACAATTCAGAAAAGGAGATAGCTGTTATTGGTGTTTTACGAATTTTAAGCTATTTTTGTCATATTTAATTAAAAAATGAGCGACGGTGTACGCTTTATTGGGAGATTTAGCACGTTAAAATACGATAGACACCTTTCCGTCGTTGTTGGGTGCTTCGGCGTTATAATTGGTCCGATGGATAACTTCTGGAAATTCGCTTTGCGATTTCAAAACTATCTAGTTTTAACCTTTTACCTAACATGAAAAGCAGACGACACTTGCAAAAAAATTTTTGAATAAATTTTTTTCATTTTTTCTCTCAAAACATTGATTATGACCCCTCGTTGGAACGAGCTTGTTCCAGCGAAGGGTCATAACCTATGTTTGTAAGACAAAAAAATGAAAAAATAATGAAAATTAATTGTCGATTGTTGAGAGTAGCGCTGGCCGGTTTTGGCCGTTACGTTGGGTAAAGGGTTAATTATGTTGTTACCAAATGTTTCAAAAAGAACAGCAAAATCAACGTATGCGACCCTTCATCGAAACGAGCTCGACGAGCTACTTCCAATGAGGAATCGCTTTATATGGCTTTGTTGAGTTGTTGAAAAAAATATTTTTTTCCACTGATCAACTTGTAACTTTTGCAGGCAGATGTGGTAAATTGGTTGGGTAAATGATTAAGCTCATAATTACTGCTGTTTTATTTTGGTTTTAATTACTTATTTTTCCCATTTAATTATTTTTATTTTATTTTATTTTGATTTATTATTATTTCCCGCCTAAACAAAGTTGGGAAGGGAAAAAGAACTGGGTCCCGTTCATCTATCCGAGATCTCGGGTGGACATAACCCAACTGTGTTGATTTCCTACAAAAAGAAATTGGGTTAATATTCAATTGAAGCGAGATCTTCTCTCAATGTACACATATCCTAGGTGTTATCAAAACCGATTATATCTGTTCACGTAATCTCATCGTGTTCACAAAGTTATGAAAGACACGCCACATTTCGACAAAAAGGGGCATTCCGCTTATAAAAATATACGAAACTGAGTGAAGATCAAACAGAGTAAGAACTTCGTCAATGTTTGAGTTTATCAAGTATTATCAAAATCCATTTGCATTTATTCATGTTATTGCATAAACGATGCTGTCACGAGACAGACACAGAGTTTTCAAACACAAGCAGCACAACTCCTCCAGAAAGTTTCAAATTTGTGTTAATATCAAATTTGAGTGAGATATTCCAACAATGTATACAGATACCAAGTTGTATCAAAATTCGAAT
Organism: Pictodentalium vernedei; assembly: GCA_031216915.1. Classification (NCBI taxonomy): domain Eukaryota; kingdom Metazoa; phylum Mollusca; class Scaphopoda; order Dentaliida; family Dentaliidae; genus Pictodentalium; species Pictodentalium vernedei. The sequence continues at coordinate 603,946,187 of CM062296.1, read as the reverse complement.
ATATTTGTTGAAGTTAATGCGTTCCCAAAATCTACGAAGGAACGTACGCAAGATACGACGCACGCACGGCCCGACAGAGCCCGGGTGGACAAGCAGTTCTATATATTCTCCGCCAAACTTTGCTTGGGCGGAGAATAATGATAAAACAAAATAAAATAAAATGAAAATAAAAATAGGAAAAAAATAATTAATTTAATTCAAATTAAAACAGCACTAATTTAACCAACGAATCGTGGGCCACCCGCCCGTGTAAGTTACAAATTGAGCAGTTCAAAAAATGACGACAAAGCCATATCATGCGACTCTCACTGGAACTAGCTCGTCCAGCTTGTTTTAATGAGGGGTCACATGATATGGTTTTGTTGTACTTTTTTGAAACTTTTGGTAAAACAATAATTAAAATGACAAATTTTTATATCATGCGCGTTGGTTAAAAAGTTATGCAATGGTTTCGTTTTAGTCGGCAAGGAACTTTACAAGCAGTAACTTTTTAAGAACTTCACCTTCCTCACCCTGCGTCTATCGAACATAGAGAGAGTGGGTTTTATATCTGGGACAGATTTACGGACTATGCTTCACCCTTTGAACTCTGGTATATCCCATGCCAGTTCAATGGCCGAATGAGAAGAGTCCATATTCATTATTGGAGGTAGATCAATCAATATTTTCAACGTGCAGCCTCAGGGCTGCACGTTGAAAATATTGATTGGTCTACCCACACATTTACTGAACAGCCATCCTATTTTATGGCGTTATGATGTATCATGTTCCCGGCCGGAAAAGTGGCCGCTCGCGTTCAAAGGGTTAAGGCTCGGCTACACGTGATGTCTTTCTTGACAGAAGCATTGCTCTCGTATGGTGGCATTTGTACTACCCATGGCTAACGGCGGCACTGTACCAACCACTTTTGTAATACAACCACTTTTGCAATAAAATTTATTACAAAAGTGGTTAACGCGTACCGACCACTTTTGTAATAAAACCACTTTTGTAATAAATTAACCATTATTGTAAAAAACTCATTTCGGTGATAAATCACGGACGTCCATTTTATAGTCGGACATTGGGGTGGGGTGAGGGACTAGTTTACCTAAACATGTATGTGTGTCGTTCGATGGAATAACGTGTCCATTCACCCGTTCAAACACGGTAGTGACTGAAGAAAGTACACAACCACTTTTGCAAATAAACTTTATCACAGAAGTGGTTATCGCGTACCAACCACTTTTGTAATAAAACCACTTTTGTAATAAACTAACCATTATTGTAATAAACTCCTTTCGGTGATAAATCACGGACGTCCATTTTATAGTCGGACATTGGGGTGGGGTGGGGTGACGGACTAGGTTACCTAAACATGTTTGTGTGTCGTTCGATGGAATAACGTGTCCATTCACCTATTGAAACTTGGTGGTGACTGAAGAAAGTACGAAAGCACCTTTTACAATAAACTTTATTACAAAAGTGGTTATCGCGTACCGATCACTTTTGTAATAAAATCACTTTTGTAATAAACTAACCATTATTGTAATAAACTCACTTCGGTGATAAATCACGGACGTCCATTTTATAGTCGGACATTGGGGTGGGGTGAGGGACTAGTTTACCTAAATATGTATGTGTGTCTTTCGATGGAATAACGTGTCTATTCACCAGTTAAAACACGGTAGTGACTGAAGAAAGTACACAACCACTTTTGCAATAAACTTTATTACAAAAGTGGTTATCGCGTACCAACCACTTTTGTAATAAACTAACCATTATTGTAATAAACTCATTTCGGTGATAAATCACGGATGTCCATTTTATTGTCGGACATTGGGGTGGAGTTAGGGACGAGTTTACTTAAGCATGTTTGTGTGTCATTCAATGGAATACCGTGTCCATTAACCTGTTGAAACTTGGAAGTAACTGAAGAAGTAAGCAACCACTTTTGCATTAAACTTTATTGTATAATAGGTTAGGTTTGTCATTCAACGTAACCGATGACGTAATAAATTTATTGCACAATAGGTTAGGTTTGTCATCCAAAGCAACCGACAATTTAATAAATTTACTGCATAATAGGCTAGATTTGTCATCCAAAGCAACCGATAATGTAATAAATTTACTGCATAATAGGTTAGGTTTGTCATCCAAAGCAACCGATAATGCAATAAAATTACTGCATAATAGGTTGGGTTTGCCATCCAACGCAACCGATAATGTAATAAATGCATTGCATAATGCATTAGGTTTGCCACCTTAGGCAACCGATAATGTAACAAATTTATTGCATAATAGGTTAGGTTTGCCATCCAACGCAACCGATAATCTAATAACTTTACTGCATAATAGGTTGGGTTTGCCATCCAACGCAACCGATAATGTAATAAATTCATTACATAATAGGTTAGGTTTGCCATCTTACGCAACCAATAATGTAATAAATTTATTGCATTTGCAGTTAAGTTTTTCATGCAAGACAACCGCTGATGTATTAAGTTTATTGGATTATAGGTTAGGTTTGCCACCCAACGCAACCAATAATGTAATAAATTTATTGCATAATAGATTGTATTACATTACCGGTTGTAACAATGCTTATCGACTGGATTGTGTGGGTAATTAAAAAGCGCGCAGCTCACGATACATGGTAAAATAGACTGCTGTATTGTTGGGTCAGAGGGGGTATGTCTACCACAGCATATGTCTGGCGGTGTAATTCCTATAACGAAAAAAATAAAATAAAAAGGAAACACAAGTTACACAAGTTATCAAAATCTGTTTAATAGGTCACTCGAAAAAGACAGGACGTTTACATCAGTTGGACAAAACTTCAGTTTACAGCTGACTGGCTTTCTCGACTAAACATTCCATGTCAGCAGGATTGGCACATAAGGAGCTTTGTGTTGCCAAATGCGGTAATGAAAGCGTTAATAATATTAATCTAAAATGGAATAAACATCTTTTTTATATCTGGTCACGGGTTTTGATGTGCTGATCCACTTTGCATTCGGGGTCCAATGTCCCATGTAAAGCAAGATATTCAATTGGTTGGTAGCACATGGAGGGATCGCGTCAGATTGACCATGAGTGGTCACTGTTACTATTCTGCATTAAGCATAGCTTATTTCTTTTCAAGAACGATGAAAGTGCAGACACGATTATTGCGACGGATAAGTTAACCGTTGCGCAGTCCGTCCATGCGGCACAAGATCAGGGGCATGCGTAACTGGTTTCGTGTTTTGTGGAAGGACTAGATCAGGGTAAATAAATTTCTTTTGACTACTATACATTTGCCAACTGTTATATTGCCAACTGAAACACTCATCCTTCCGGTATGGCAATATACAAATCGGCCCGTAGTCAATTGTTACAATGCCAAATTAGGTTCATGAAAGTTCAGACTCCGATGTTTGATAAGATTACATATGCGACTGCACGTAATTTATTACTCCGTTTCAGAGCGAGCAATCGGGCCAGTGGTGAATCCTTTTCATGGATGCAAAGGGATCAAAGTTGAATCCAGTTTATCACCAGCGTCCAAGTTGCGCCATTCTTTCGTGTACGAAAAAGCAAAAGGGCATGTTTTACTTGTCTTGTGGCACGCGGAGAGACAAGACCAGAGGGATAACGTGCAGTTGAGTTTACTACTTAATACTCAATATTTGTTATATTTGTTATGTTCATTCATAAAAAAACAAAAAAAAAAAACAAAACGGCGAATGTTTAGATTCATGTGTCAGAAGTGATATGATGTGAGCCCCTTTTCACGGCTGCAGAGTCAGACCTGCTATCACATCCCTAAGAGCAGCCGTTTAGTACAGCAGTAGACCAGCCAAAGGCGCCCTCTTGTAATTCAGATGGATCTTGGAAGTCACGTCATGTCACGTGACTGCGGGCGCCCATGTTGTGTTGACATGTAACCAATGTACGTGGTTATGTTGTGACGTCATTGCCATAGCGATACGAGGTTCGAATGCGCGTGCGCAGCTTAGGTGTTTATGGGGACACGTGTTTTGGTCGTCCATTTTGTGTTTAGGGAGGCCATCTTGATTTCTCAAGTGTCACGTGGTTGCCTGGTGACGAAACCTTACCCCTTGGTAAGATCGGGGGTATGTTTTGAGGGTATGTTTGATTCGAGGGGAGTATGTTCCGGTAGTATAGAATTACACAAATGAACCCGACTTTCGTGTATTTTAGTGGATTTTATTCTGGTAACTATGTTAATGTTGTAGCTGGGACGTGGAAATGTTCCGGATCCAATGTTTGTACGGAGTGTGTTTTGGGAAAACATGGAATTACCCCAAACAACCGATATTAAATATAGAATTACCCAAAACAGCTTGACAATGTCTAAAAAAACTATCCATGGATGGAATTTTTTCTGAAAATATCGCGTCTTCCAGACACGATGGACGGCAGCGGCAGGGGCAAAGGGGACCAGGAGGTCTCGGGATGAGGCGGTAGAGGCGGCAGGGAACCAGAGGCTCTTGGGGTATGGGCGGCAAGGGGCAGGGGTGATCAGGTAGAGAAACCGGGGGGCTAGGGGCACTAGAAGCGGCGGAGGCTCCTCTTCTTCCATTTTCCCTCTCTGTTTATTGTTTAAAAAGAGTTATCGCCATTGAAAGCAGAAAGTGCCTGTATGTAAAATTTCCCTTAGAATCCATTTAATGAGTCCTAGTTAGTGACTCGGTGAATCCAAAAATATCGAAATGAGGCTATGATACGTATGATTTTGCACGCATTGAACTCATTTTCATAATCTTCATTTTGAGACATATGATTTTGCGCGCAATGTGCTCATTTTCACAGCATTCATTGTTCCATTCGACGAAAAACAGTATTCAGTGGGTCTATTTATTTATTTATTTATTTATTTATTTATTTATTTATTTTGTGTCGGTGACAGTTTTTTGAGTGGAGGAAGCTGATGTACCAGAAGAGAACCACCAAGCAGCGATTAGACCCTATAACCTCTTCAACGTCACATAAGCAAAGACTGCACTACGCGCTGTACATCAGTACTACGCACTGCACAACACAGTCAGGATAATTAAGGTTAAGACGCGTGCACACCAGTCCATCTCAGAACACCGTCTGCTTCCCCACCCGCTCCACATGCGAGCAGTCGAGGTAAAGTACCTTGCCCAAGGGCACGAAGTGTTAAACCAAATCAATCACTGAATGGTCACCCCATCAATAGACTAACCGGGTTCAACGGAGCTTAACTTCAGCGATGTTGGTGGCTGATGCACGTCCACCTGTATTGTGATAATTTACTAACACCAGTCAATAGTGTGTAATAAAATTTCTAATTTTCTCGCCTCATTTGGGGTTAACAGTGTGAGGAAGAATTCAACCCGACCTATAAAAAAAGGACAACAAGCTCGATAGGAACTACGGGGTTTAAGACAAACTGCACCCGTAGGAGGAATTCGGGCAGACATATCAAAAGCGATAGACGTCAAACCCAGCTTCCCCCACCCATCCGTGTGCAGTAAGATTTTAGCGCCCACCAAATTTGGGAATAGATTTGGCGCTACTTTGTACTACCCCCTCTCCAAACAAACACACCGTCCGGCCATAAAATGGACGTCCATGATTCATCACAAAAATAGGTGTATTACAATAATGGTTAGTTTATTACAAAAGTGGTTTTATTACAAAAGTGGTTGGTACGCGATAACCACTTTTGTAATAAAGTTTATTGCAAAAGTGGTTGCGTACTTTCTATAGACACTGCCACGTTTCAACTGGTGAATGAACACTTTATTCCATTGAACGACACACAAACATGTTTAAGTAAACTAGCTCTCAACCCACCCCAATGTCCAACTATAAAATGGCCGTTCGTGATTCATCACAAAAATAGGTGTGTTACAATAATGGTTAGTTTAGTACAAAAGTGGATGATACGCGATAACCACTTTTGTAATAATGTTTATTGCAAAAGTGGTTACTTCAGTCACTTCCAAGTTTCAACAGGTGAATGGAATGGACACGTTATTCCATTGAACGACATACAAACATGTTTAGGTAAACTTGTTCCTAGTCCCACCCCATTGTCCAACTATAAAATGGACGTCCGTGATTTATCACCAAAATGAGTTTATTACAATAATGATTAGTTTATTACAAAAGTGGTTTTATTACAAAAGTGGTTGGTACGCGATAACCACTTTTGTAATAAAGTTTATTGTAAAAGGTGCTTTCGTACTTTCTTCAGTCACCACCAAGTTTCAATAGGTGAATGGACACGTTATTCCATCGAACGACACACAAACATGTTTAGGTAACCTAGTCCGTCACCCCACCCCACCCCAATGTCCGACTATAAAATGGACGTCCGTGATTTATCACCGAAAGGAGTTTATTACAATAATGGTTAGTTTATTACAAAAGTGGTTTTATTGCAAAAGTGGTTGGTATGCGTTAACCACTTTTGTAATAAATTTTATTGCAAAAGTGGTTTTATTACAAAAGTGGTTGGAACGCGATAACCACTTTTGTAATAAAGTTTATTGTAAAAGTGCCTTCGTACTTTCTTCAGTCACTACCAAGTTTCAATAGGTGAATGGACACGTTATTCCATCGAACGACACACAAACATGTTTAGGTAAACTAGTCCCTCACCCCACCCCAATGTCCGAATATAAAATGGACGTCCGTGATTTATCACCGAAATGAGTTTATTACAATAATGGTTAGTTTATTACAAAAGTGGTTTTATTGCAAAAGTGGTTGGTATGCGTTAACCACTTTTGTAATAAATTTTATTGTAAAAGTGGTTGTATTACAAAAGTGGTTGGTACACGGCACGAACAAGCCTGTCGCGAGTGTTTTTCTCTCCTTTTGGCATCGTATAAAGCATCAACGGGAAGATGGGAAATATATTTGATAACACTGTATTATTCTTAATAAGTCCCGTGTTTCAGAAGGATACCGAGAAGGGTCAAAGATCCGGCGATGGAGTATCATTTCGCCGCACGCCAGAGTATCGCCTTTGACGATGGCATGGTCATCCCTCTGCTGCTGATAACTACTAAGATGATACCCCAAGTCATTAAAGGCAACTTTCTATCTTAACAGCAATATTCAGCCAGTGTTGTTCACACAAATCGCCGCCAATCAATTATTATTATTATTATTTTGTTGTTGTCTAAAAACATATATACACGTGAAACTTAATTGAGCACCCCCTTTTTTCGCAGTGGTGTTAATAGAAACTATCATTACATTCATGATATCTTTCCGATGGCCAAAAGGGATTGTTTGCGGAAAGAATGGTCTGACCGCAGATGAATGACAACACAATGATGAAAATATGCAGTATTTTATTGGGACTAATTACACATATCTGTCACAATGTTTTTGATGGGAAAATGTTTTCTCGACAAGTAGGGTGGAACGGTCCATCATGAAACAATGCCGACAATAAAACTGTAACTTGTGATCTTCTGAATACAATAACAGTGGCTGACGTCCGTAGCGAGTGTATCTACCACATTCCCGGATGACAGCCTGACCCCCCCCCCCCCCCCCCGGTAATGCTATCAGTGAGCCTTCTGATACGGCCAGAGGCAACTGCTGCCCCTCCTCATGCAATGCATCTTCCAAATCAGCTAAATTCTATACAGGCGGACCCCGTGCTTGCACACGGCATCCAAGAAAGTCCCAGATGTGTTCTATGGGATTCATATCGGGGCCCATTGCAGGCCAAGGTAGTGTTGTAATAGCGTTGATCTGAAGGAATGCTCTCACAGCATGGGAACGATGTGGCCTTGCATTTTCGTCCATGAATACAGGCGAGTAGCCAATGGGTGGTTGTCAAAATGAGGCACGACAACCGGATTGGGAATGTCCCGGATGTACTGATGACCACTGAGATTCCCACGTATAGCCACAATATCAAGTTTACATTCATGAGAGCTGCATCATTACTGATTCTCCACCATAAGGAACAGTATGTCGAATGTTCCTGGGTACGTAAGAAGTATTTCTATGCCTCCACACTCTCATGCGACCACTTATGACGTGAAACAGGAACATACTCTCGCCTGATCAGTGGACTCTCATCCACGTCTTCAGGTTCCAATGTTGGGCCATACACCAGTCCAAATTCCGTGGTGCTGACCGGACAGGACTGGGTGCTTGATGATCCATCTGGACCTCCTACCCAGTGCTTTAAGACAGTTTCGGGCAGTTCTGTTGCACAAACTCCTGTTAGGGATCCAAAGGCGTTTCAAAACCTCACTTAAAGCAACAGGTTCACGCCCAACGAGGCGTGCTAGACTCCGATCTTCCCGAGGAGAGGGCTTTTGAGGTTGTCCAGGACTTGGTCTGTCCTTAACATCGTTGGATCGTTGATGTTTCGGACAAGTCTGCTGATGACAGAATGACTATACCAAGTTACCTTCCAATAGTTTGAATGACATGCTTGTTGCATACATGCCAGGGATTTGCCATCTTAGTGCCTCTGACATTCTCCTCCTTGCCAAGTCAACATTTATTGATAAAATAAGTGTCAACTTTTCTTGTTTTATACCCAGATATTGCATGTGGATGATACTGTTTGTTTGTGACATTCATAGGAAGCATGCTTCACGTGGACGAGGGGATGTGTTTGTGGTACGCTATCAACAAGAAACATTATGTTCGACTAGATGAATTGTACTGCAAGACAAAGAAATCATTAAAACATAATAATCAGTAACAGCAACTTCACTGTCATGAAACATTTCAGGATGTGCTTAATTACGTTTCATGTGTATAGCTTGTTGCACGCCTATTACTTTTCCTTTTCCATATTTACAAATCCGTACAAAACACATGTCCTATACGGATTTCCGTTGATGGACTATTTTTCACCTGACATCATGGATCCATCAAAAGAACTAAACTTTCACTATATTTATTATTTTGTTTCGTTTTTTTGTCTAAAACCATAGCTTATTGCATGTCCATTACTTTTGGTCCAGTTCCATATTTACAAATCCGCACAGAACACGTGCTATACGGAGTTCTGTTGATAGACTATTTTCACCAGACATCATGGATTTATCAAAAGAACTAAACTCGGTCCATTTTCGTAATCGATCAATTGAAACGTCGCATTCTGACCTAGATCAAATCCGAAGCTGCGGTGACAGCCGATAAATGGAATGTCAATTGAACGAAGTCTTTCTTCAAATCAACCCAAATTAAGGAATCTAAACTTATTCTGTAAATGGGTGATGATGTGAATATAACTCAGTTAACTGCAGCTAATTTCTTAAAACTACGAACAAATAATCTATTTGGACAAAAGTTTCGTTTATATATTTCTGTTTTCGGATCGATCTGTCACACGTGTTTGCCAATCACACCCTAGGTTTTTTTATATTTCAAGCAAACGTTAGAACTAGCACATTCTACAAATACAGTACGTGGAGAGTGGATTGTAACTAAATCACCCGCAGAGTGGAGTTATCACCCAAAGTATCACTTTCAAATTCTGTACATATGGACATAAAACACAAACAATGTTTCAGCCAATGGACCTCCGGGTTTAACCCGGAGGTCCATTGGCTGGAACTTTGCTTGTGATGGTTATGCTCTGCAATAAATTTGCAATTGTTGCTTGGGTGAAATCTCCACTCTACGGGTGATTTAATGATAATACACTCTCCACGTACTGTAGGGCCGAATTTTTAAATTAATGAATTCCATGTCACAGGGGCGTGTAATAATCACAAAACGTCACAATGTGTGAACACATTCGTCAATACGACACTCTTCGTTCGTCAATACGAGAGGCAGCGCCTCTCGTTCTACCCTTCCGATATGGCACTAATGCCGTATTGACAAACACATCCAAAGATCGTGCCGTTCTGTGCATTTATGGACTACCATTGGAACGATACCGTCGCGCTCATCTCATGAGGGGTCATAAACTAGTTTTGACGGAAAACATTAACAAAAAGTTATTTATTTAAGAATTGTTATATAAGTGTTGTCTCCATTTGGGTCAGGGTAAGGGCTAACTGTTTACCTTTCAGCAGATCTTGAGTCATCTTCTTCGTACTGTTGTCGCTCTCTTCTTGCTCTTTTTTCTCTCTGCTTTTCTCTCCGCTTTGACCGAGCTGCAAACAGCCTAGAACCAAAAATACAAAGGCATAACACATTTTGCACGGAGTATCTCATAAACCATTAACGTAAGCGATAGTATTCGTCTGAATAAACAGATTATTCTAACAGCTTCACATAAGAGTTGTTTTTAATATTTATTTTCACCATTCTAACTTTTGAATAGAAAAACCTCTTCTGGTTGAAATACTTCTTGTGGCGGTATTGGTAACCGGTTCTCGTCAGATCACCGAAGTTAAGCAACGTCGAGCCCGGTTAGTCCTCTGACGGGTGACCATCTGAGCGATCGATTCGGACTCCCGCGTTGTGTCCTTGGGCAAGGCACTTAACCCCGATTGTCCACATGGGGTCACGATGACGCCGTGTACTAAAGCGTACTGCACGTCGATGGTGCGTATGTCTTCAACCAATCTAACCGTGTCTGTGCTGCAGTGCGGAGTTACGATGTTGAGGAGCTGGCAGCTGCTCGTCGTTGCTCGGTGGTTCTCTCCGGGTATTCCGGCTTCCTTCACCCGTAAAACTGTCACGGTCATGATTAGTCATTGTGCATAAGTATGTGACCTTCAACGCCAATAAATAATAATAATAATAATAATAATAATAATAATAATAATAATAAAAATAATAATAATAATAATGTGGCGGTATTGATGGTATCAGTCAATAAATGTAGAGCTGGGCCGTTTTTCTGTTCGGTTTCAGTTTTTAGGCAAACCGGATAACCGACCTATCAAAAACCGCCCGAAGGTTGCTGTGTTTGCGCATAAACTGTTCAAACTACCTTACTGGGAGGGAACTGGACTAATTTTCCCTATGGACTCTCGTCACTCACTCTAACCAGCAAAGTGGCGAATATGTTGTGTTTCTGTCATTGCCACATTTTCTCCCTTGTGGACTCGTCCATAGGACGAGTCCACAAGGGAGAAAATCTGACAATGAGACCACAACATGGATTAGACGAGTTTTATTCATTTGTTATCATAATTTATGTTTTCTCGGACTCTTTGGGCTTCGCAACGAGAAGCTCCAAACATGATCAATGGAAAGTTAAGCCGAACTCATATGAGATACATAAAGACGGATTTTCTGTGGTATGTGGTGTCGGACAAACTATTGCGAACTTTTTTCCAAGTTAAGAAGCCTGAAGTGCTATTTACTACATGTTCTTAACACATACAAAACTTAACCGAGGCGGAGGTTTTTCCTGAAACCGAACCGAAACCGAATTTGAACAAATCAAAACTTCCCAGCTCTATGTGGATGTATAGTACTCCGACAGTTGGATAACTGAAGAACAACAATACACGAATATATGACGAGTGCCTCAGACTCGTTACAATATTCTTATAGCGAGAGAGGGAGATGTTTGCTCCACCATAACAGGAAATTTGCCCGAATGCACACATAACGCATGTTTTTCAGAACTATTCAGACAAGAAGTATACGATGACCAATACTTGCCACGGCAAATTTAATTAAATTAGTAAAAGTAGGAGCGGACTATCGATTCCAGGCACCAATTTTAAGTGCTGTTCCACCCGCATATAACCACAGCGTCACGTGAGTTTCCAGCCTTCCGATTGGCTCATAGCTCATACTCTATTAGGTGTATGCTTCGTGGAGAGATTTTTTGGCACACCAAACAAGGACACTGCACGATTTATATTTTTAGCGTGACAATATATACATTTTCAAATGGAAAATCTTTGATAAACTGGTTTTTCCCACAAAAGCGAACAGTCGGACTGATAACATCATTTGAACCAATTCGCCCCAAAAAAGCGAACCCAGTCGACATGCGACAATTATTCAACCATCGTATTTTTTACATGATTGTAACCTTTCGTTTTGCTATGCCCAAGATCCACGCTTTTGAAACATACAGTAGCAATATAACAAGATTTGTGTTTTTTTTTAAATATCGTAATATGTTGTTCCGCTGTGGACCACACTTTGAAAATAAATAATTTCGACATATCTCTGTACTTAAAAAAGAACAGTGATTAAATTAATAAAAAATTATCACATAGTCTTGTAAGTGTTTCACGTCCAAGAGGGAATGATTGATGTAGTGCATCTGAGAATTGCAAATTTCGGGACGAAATTAGGCATTAGATTTCGAATCTTGCAGCTTTTCAAGCTCTGTATATTGCTCCTTCGTACAGCCATAAATATCGTCAGTCTTCTCTCGCGTCAAATCAAACAAAAAATTGAAATATTCTAGAACGGAATCTACTGTATTTTGATACTCGTGCTTAGGTCGAGTTATTAAATCGGTTAAGACTGGAGCAAAACTTTCCGTCTACAAATATGGGTTAATAATAATTACGTATATACACAATATCTACTGCGGGTAGTAATACTGTCCAAAAAAAAACCAAAACAAAACAAAACATAAACATCCCTAAAAACAATTTTGAATGGAAATCCAAAATTCCATGGTCGAAATATCGCCCGTAGAGTGTAACATAGCGCATCGGCAACACTTTATTATTGCAGATGGTGCCTTGTTGCAATTAAGGTGCGATATTACACCAATAGCTCGGGTGCGGTGGCGTTGCGGTAACCAGTTCACGTCAGATCACCGGAGTTAATTAACGTCGAGCCCGGTTTTCCCTTGGATAGGTGACCGTTTGAGCGATCGATTCGAACTCCCGCGTTGTGTCCTTGGGCAAGGCACTTAAAACCGATTGCCCACATGGGGGCACGATGACGCCGTGTACTAAGGTGTACTGGACGTCGATGATGCGCATGTCTTCAACCAATCTAACCGTACCTGTGGTGCAGTGCGGAGTTACGATGTTGGGAAGCTGGCAGCTGCTCGTCGTTGCTCGGTGGGTCTCTCCGGGTACTTCGGCTTTCTCCACCCGTAAAACTGTCATCGACACGATATGACCTTGGCTGTTAAAGTGTCGTTAAACCCTAATAAATGAATAAATACACCAATAGCACAAACTGAAACACAATATCATGTCGGATACGTTGGTGAAATGAAGTGGCTGCACCACCTGAAGAACTTTTCAGGCTCGTTCATTCGAGTCGAAAATTTCCATGGAATGATGCTATGTTAATCTTTCAGAACGCCAGTTCATCTATCCAAATGAAGAATTCTTTTAACTAATTTCTGAGGATTAAAAATTGCTATATAATCATTAGAAAACGCGATACATTTCTGCTTACTGTAAAACAATTTGCAATGCAAATTACTTTACAGTAAGCAGAGAAGTATCGCTTTTGCAATGGAAACATTAAATGTAAATTATTCACTGATACTAATGTTTACTTCGCAAAAGAGTTATGCACAACACCTTGAAAGGGTTAGTCGAGGATAAAGTGACAGTTATGGGACACTATTAACTCCTTCATCGCTACATCGATGGACTTTTTCTCACAACAAAGTACAGTGCGTGGAGAGTGGATTGTGAGTAAATCACCCGGGGAGTGGAGTTATCACCCAAAGTATCACTTTCAAATTCTGTACACGTGGACAAAAAACACAAGCAGTGGTCCAATGGCTGGAACTTTGCTTGTGGTTTTTATGCTTTGCAACAAATTTGCAATTATCGCTTGGGTGGAATCACCAGTCTGTGGGTGATTTGATGATAATGCACTCTCCACGTACTGTAGGTCTAAGTTGGATAAAGTGAAATGAAAATGGGGTGATACAAATAATATTTTAACCCTCCAGTCAATGGGCGACAGATTGAAAATACCGACGGAACTACCAGAGAATTGAAAAATAGTCCTCCCCAATAATGCTCTTCACCATAGGCAGATGCGATCGGTATTATTTTCAATTTGTAGCGCCTTACGTACGCATTAATTCTGTGCATGTTGCCGGCGGATATTCCAGCCAAGGACAGGATGTTTCTTACCACTGAAATAAATGTCATTTGGGCACTTTTTAGCCACATTTTCCACTTGCAAACAGAACGATTTTTTCACCAAAGATTTCTAAAGTTAAATTTGGATGAATTTTTCATGAAATCTAGCCGTGGCTGATTCGCTTCACGGTAGCCATGACCAGATTTAATAAAAAAAAAAAAAAACAACTTAAAAATACTCAGAGACAATAGCAGAGTCCCACAGACTGACAAAGACAATTCAGGAATTTCGAGCTGGACGAAAATGGATGTTAGGCGACTGGGGACCGGTGTCACACTTGATGTCGAGACCAACTTCCGGAAACTTTGTTTACCTGCTGCAGACTGCTGTTTTAACAAAAATCACGCGATATTCAGTCACGAGAGCCGGATGAAAATAAACTTCAACAAGAACGGAAGAAATTGTGAAAGAGATTAAATGTGCTAATAAATGTTGTCCCTATTAATATTTTGCTGTGAATATTCTTTCTGTGACTTTTAATACCAAATATTGACCTATAACACATTGCTACCGTCGTCATAGTCTAAACTAGGACCCAAAGACCGTACTATCTCTTACGTGGTACGTCCCGAAGCAATAGTACAATTTTCTCGGGAGTTTCTCTCCACCACCTCTATTTGTGATTAGCAGTCTTACAATCATCGGTGGCCCAAGGCGAACGGAGCACAACGCCCTTAACCCTTTACCTAACATGAAAAGCAGACGATACTTGCCAAAAAAATTTTTGAACAACTAATTGTTTTCATTTTTTGTCTCAAAAACATAGGTTATGACCCCTCATTGGAACGAGCTCGACGAGCTCGTTCCAATGAGGGGTCATAACCTATGTTTTTGAGACAAAAAATGAAAAAATAACGAAAATTAACTTACGATTTTTGAGAATAGCGCTGGCCGGTTTTGGCCGTTACGTTGGGTAAAGGGTTAAAAAGCAGTCTATTAAATATCTGTCAGTGAAAGGTTAAAATTGGATATTCACGTCATTCTTGCGATAAATTATGCTGTGTCAGCAAGTCTATACCACAGTCCATTCATGTCACAGGTGAAAGCTTTTGTAAATTATATTACAATGCTACATGGAAATACCAACATGGCACGGTTGACACCTTTAGAGGCTCAAGAGATTTGTAAGGTAATTCGTTACTTTGGATCAGACATGCAATTGTGCATTGTTCCGATACTATTTCAAACAATATGTTGAAATTATATCTTCCTATTGCATGTCTTTTTGCATAACTAATTCATAAATTGCCGCCCGTGTAATACCTGGTAATCATTTAACACTGTGTACACTGGTATCGAGGTAGTGCAGTG
Source organism: Pictodentalium vernedei (assembly GCA_031216915.1). Classification (NCBI taxonomy): domain Eukaryota; kingdom Metazoa; phylum Mollusca; class Scaphopoda; order Dentaliida; family Dentaliidae; genus Pictodentalium; species Pictodentalium vernedei. The sequence continues at coordinate 603,930,881 of CM062296.1, read as the reverse complement.
GCTTATTGGTTAAAGCATTGTACTTTAAACCCAGGGATCGACAGTTCGATCCTGACCAGCACCACCTGCGGTGTGTCCTTGAACAAGGCACTTAACCCTTTACCCAACGAATCGCCCGCATCCGCCCGAGAAATATGCAAATTCAGCAGCTGAAAAAATATTATTTTACGAAAAATTTCAACAAAACCATATCATGTCACCCCTCAATGGAAGGAGCTCGTCGAGCTCGTTCCAAAGAGGGGTCACATGATATGGTTTTGTTAAAATTTTTTGAAAAAATTTAAAAAATGATATTTCAAATAATAAATTTTGATATCGTCTGCGTTGGGTAAAGGGTTAATCCCGACTGTCCACACAGGGGCACGGTGGCACTGTGTACTAAAGAAATTCTGCACTTCGATGGTGCACCTGCATTCAACCGCGTTTAACTCTGAGCTGTTGAGTCTGAGAGTTGCTCGACGCTGGCCGATGGTTTGTCTCTGGGTAATCCGACTTCCTTTTCCAACAAATACGGTCCGGCACGATCTGACCCTGATTTCTGAAGTTGTCGTTAAATAAGAATAAATAAACAGACACTGATGTCGATCTATTAATATTTCAAGCTACGAATTATTCCCACAATGCAACTAGGAATTTAACTGCTGAACTCCGTGAAACAAAAATGAATTGGTTAAATTCCTAGTTACGCTAAGGAAAAAATCGCGACCTGAAAATTTAATATTTCGATATTAGTGTGCAGAGGGTTAAGATCGAAAAGTTTTGATCAGCAGCCTCGTATCCATTGCGCTTTAGTGGCAGCTTCACCCGTTGCCTTCCTCTAACAACGAGGAAGAGTCATGTACTGATGTACTGATGAACAGATACATGTACAATCAAGATTTTGGCATTATTTTGAGTATCAACAGGGATCAAATATGGGGCCCTCTCCCAATGGAATTTGGACACCCATTTTTCCAGTTCCCAACCTCACATTTCCCAGGCGTTGTCCCCATTTGAAAAAAAAAAACTTTAATGCTCACTTGGTTGTCTGAATGTAGTGGTTATAAACCCTCAGAAAACCAATAATTGCTCACCTGACGATGCGCAGAACGTGTCTGAATACGCGTGCGTATGGCAGGTTCTTCTTTAGTAGTATAGGAAGAGTTTAACCCTTTACCCAACCAATCCCCCGCATCCGCCCGCGTAATATGCAAATTCAGCAGTTGAAAAAATATTATTTTTCAAAATTTTTTAGCAAAACCATATCATGTGACCCCTCGTTGGAACGAGCTCGTCGAGCTCGTTCCAACGAGGGATCACATGATATGGTTTTGTTGAATTTTTTTGAAAAATTGGAAAAAATGATATTTAAAATAATAAATTTTGATATCGTCTGCGTTGGGTAAAGGGTAAATAGAGTTCAAAGAGACTGGAATGAACATGATTTCATGTGAGTGTTTATTATAAAACTTACTAAATTTACTAACTTATGTATTAGCTTTTAGCCTGCCGCGGACAGATTTTTCCACCCACCCACAATTATACGCAGTATCCCATGAAAGGACTAATTATTCTGACTCTTGTTAATGAAGTGTAGAGCATGCCAAACATCAGAGATTTCCTGATGTCATATTCTGTTAAATCAAATCAGGCCATGACTGCTTGTGAGGAGCCATGACTTAATTTTCAAAGGTAACATTTCTTCCATTTTTTTTTGTTTCTTCTCCAAACTAAATCCCCAAATTGAGCCCTTACGATGTGAATTTTCCCAATGGCATTGGCCCTGGACTCTTTCTCAAAGAAGTCAAAATAATCTCTAAGATTCTTCCAAAAGTGGTTTAATATACTACACAAAGTTTGCTGATCAACAAGAATATCTAACTACCTGTTTAACGTTTTAGTTGAAATATTGTTATGAGAAGTGTATACACTTTTTATTTAATTATATATTTAATGATTTAAGCACACAAATTAAGATTTTGTTTGTGTTTGACATTATTTTTTAGCTTTTAAATACGATAACCATGGAAAATGGATATTATTGGTAAAAGAGGAAATTTTTCAAATTTGTCAACACGTTGACGGAGCGAAATGATATGGGTTCAATATCGAGTATGAGACCCATTATTGTTAATTGCAGCTTGACAACGCCTTATCATGCCCCCAATCAGGTTCCACATGGTCCTTTGTGGGATTTTGTTCCATTCTTGGACCAGCATGGCACCATGCTCCTGGACACTTCTTAGATGGACTGGAGGTACTGAAATTGCAAGCTGCAACTCATTCCAGACATGTTCGATTGAATAGCGGTTAGGGGATCTTGCTGGCCAGTGGCCAGTCCATACGCTCAATCCCCCCCCCCCCCTCTGACGGTACTCCCCGAGAGCATGGGCAACATGAGGACGGGCATTATCATCCATCAGAATGAATTTATCATCCACTGCACCTGCATACAATCTGACGTGGGCATCCAGGATCTCATCAATATACCGCTGTGCAGTCCATGTACCATGGTCAAGGAAACAGAACTCTGTACGTCCATCCCAGCTGATGCCGCCCCAGACCATTACTGACCCTCAACCACAGCGGTCATGCTCAGCAATGTTGAATGCATGGAATCGCTCTCCTGGTTTTTTCCTAGAACGGCTATCTGTGTTGTATTGGCAGTACCTTGACCAATCTGTAAAAAGGGGACAGGTCGCCAATGTTCTCTGGTCCATCCAACGTGATCCATGGCCCATTCATGTCGTGCTTGGATGTGGTTCTGAGACAACTGAATGCGAATACATGGTCTTCTCAATCGAAGACCACCTTCGTGCAACCTTGCCCGGATAGTCTGCGTCGAAACATTTACCCCGGATGCATTCTAAAGGTCACTGCGAAGCTGGGTTGATGTGTCAAAGCGGTTCCTACGGGCCTGAATGATCAAAAACCGGTCTTCAGCTGCAGACGTTTCCCTGTCTCCGCCACCACCATGTCGTCTGACTAGTGTGCCATACTGTTGAAATCTTGCACAGGCTCTGGTGATCACGATATGGTGCACACCAAGGACTTCACCAACCTGACGATGGGTAGCCCCTTGTTCCCCTATCCCTACAGTCCGCCACATTTCTGCTCCAGACAAATGTCTTCTTACATTTGCATTCGCCATATTCAATCATTAAATCACAAGGGTTTGTGTTGAAATGAAGACGGAATACCCTACACATCTCATGTACATGTAGACAGTACACGAAAACATCATGAAAATCAAGGGGTACATGCTTTCCATGACTGTCACGAACAGTCTGCCTGTCAAGAGAGCTAATGTAAACACTAGGGATCATCTCAATTCATTCCTCAATCATATCCACCAAAAATATCGCAAAAGAAAATTTCACAATGATGTGTCAAATATGTGGTACTTTGGGTAGTATATAACGCCCAATTCCATTAGTTATTACCAATAGATTATACATCATAACCCTTATCCAAAACAATTTGTAGATTGCTGTTCGAATAGAAAATATTGCATTTCTGCTCATCCGAAACGCAGCTTCAGTTTTCTGTTAGGAAATTGCTATTAGTTCCGATAAGGGACCATAAAGTATGTTTTCGAAGATTTAAAACAAATCAATATATTGATAGGCGATTTTTGTGTGGATCTCCACTTATTTCCATTATATGGTCGGCACAGTTATGTACTTGAAAACCTCATTTTGCCAAGGTACTTCTTTATCTGATCTGCCCACGTTTATGAGCAAGAGCTCATTGGCCACTAATTATGACAGGGTTATCCGCCCGTAGACAACTGCTTGTAACTGCGAACGGATTGACCTGAGAAAAGTTGCTTAACCCTTTACCTAACATGAAAAGCAGACGACACTTGCAAAAAAAATTCTTGAATAACTAATTGTTTTCATTTTTTGTCTCAAAAACATAGGTTATGACCCCTCGTTGGAACGAGCTCGACGAGCTCGTTCCAACGAGGGGTCATAACCTATGTTTTTGAGACAAAAAATGAAAATACAATGAAAATTTATTGGCGATTTTTTAGAATAGCGCTGGCCGGTTTTGGCCGTTACGTTGGGTAAAGGGTTAACTGGAGGTCGAATTGCCTTAAACATTATTTGTTTTAAAAAATCTGAAAACTAATGTCGGACCAGAATTATCTAAGTGCAAAACGCAATCAAGTAAAGGAAATTCTGACATCACACAGCGGCAAGCCGTGGGGAGGGGATGAGTAACAATAAAACAGAACTAAACAGGGTGGTGTGCTGGGGACTGGAATCAACGACCTGAGTGGGATTTTCTCCTGTATTTCACGACCGCCAAAAGAAAAACACCAACAAGGGTTTTTGGTTCATGCCCCCCTCCCCCGTGTTCAATGCGAGTTTTGTTCTGTATTTATACTATGATTAAACTTAAATTAAGTGAATGAGTCTAAAATTAGAGAAGAAAACTATCACCATCTCGAAGTATTTCATTCACGTCATAACGTCACTCAGATGCATAACGACCAATCAGATGCGTTCTTGTTCTCACACGTAGGCCGATTGCCACGCGTGGTGTACTCAGCACATTTTTCAGTGTCTGTATTGTGTCGGGCAAGGTTAAATACACACAATCACGTGGTATGAAAAAATGTATGTGTAAGACAGGAACAGGGTCAGTGGTATCTTTCTTTCGCCGTGTTCTATTGATCACCATGGAAATAATTCCTGCACGAGTGCATTCTATCATCCTCTTGTTTTCAGAGATGATACTTGAAAACAGCATACTACAAATGTTTAATCAACTGCTTTTGTTGCAAGCACCACTTTTTAGTACAGCATTTTTGCTACAATAATCGACAAATCTTGTTACAACTCAGCACTTTTCTCACCAAATTAACCATTTTTGTTACAAACCAACCTGGGATTGTAACAAAAATTAGTTGGCTTTGTAACAAAAGTGGTAGGCCGGAACGCAATTGGCGAGCCCTAACAAAAGCCTTCGTTTCAACATACATTTCATAATCACAACGCCGGACACACAATCATTCCAAAAGATTTCGTTGTTATGATATCGGAAGCTGTGTGCAGGGGCGTCGAGAAGATGACCTATTAGTGAGTGGTGGAGGGGTATAAACTGTAGTTTTTCTAGTACTGACTGATAAAATAGTTGGAATGTTAGTATCTACGCTACTGGTTATATGTTTGTCTGGGTAGTGAAATTGAATACCTGCCGACTGTTGCCAGATCATGCTATTTATCGGAGGTACCTCCGAGCAGAATGGGAAGTTAAATCTATTATAACACATCCATTAAACTGTAAACCCTTGTATTTAAAGGAATCGCCGTTATGACAAAAATGTTTCTGTATTTAACTGGTGATGTACGAGCCGGACCTTTTTCCCCGCACCGTTTAGACTAGTTCCTTTCCCGTCGAGTTATCAGTTACGCTTCGAAATCTTTCCAACTTTCGTTATACAATTATCGATCGTCAGTCGCGAAGTGTGAACATCAAAATGTCCAAAGGAAAATAAAGTCGGTTCACAAAAAATAAGTTAACCACAAATGAGATAATATTAAAAAGATAATATTAAAAAACATTCATTTCCATCCACAACCTTAACCCCGTCCCGTTGCGTTTCGTCTGCGGATCCCGTTATATCTAAATTAACGATACGAATTTCAACAAATACCCACAATAGAAAGATAACGAATGTAATTTAGACTGGTTTCTTAAAGGTTGTTTTGATTTTTTATCGATCCATTTGATCACTACCGCTTCAAACGAAAATAACGGACTCTTCACCTTTGCGTTTAAACATCGGAATTAAAATTTGTTTATTCAAATGAATTTTAATGCATGGGGATGTGTCATAAACACATCTCGATAAGTGTTTGAATCTGTGAGTCGGCTCTCGCGAAATATGACTACGCCATTCCAGCTCGTTATGTAAGACACCCATCAATTCAAACACACATAGCGTTCTGTCCATTTACATCACGATTGCTGTGTGTATTCAACGTTATCCGATACAATACAGACATTGAGAAATGTGCTAGATACCTCACGCGAAAGCCCCGGCCTGTGTTTAAGAACTTCATGATAGAACGCATCTGATTGGTCGTTACGCATCTGAGCGACGTTACGGCAGGAGTAAAATGCTTCGACATAAACAATGTAAATTGAACAGACCGTCTAAGGAAATATTTTTTCTTAAAAATGTCAACTTCATTCACTTTATTGAAGTTAAATCAGGTATAAATGCAGGACAGAGCGACCATGGAGTACGGGGAACAGGAATCATCGGCTCTTGTTGGTGCTTTTCCTGTATTTCACGCAAAACATTCGAACTCGGTTCGTTGATCCCTGCCCCCGTACTGTGTTTTGTCTAGTTCATTATAAAAAAAAATGCGTGAACATAGGTGGAAATTCTTATTTCGCAGATTTGTTTTTACCCACCTACCCTTTCCTGCATATTTTTTTTCATGACATTTTTGAAAACACACATTTGAGGACTTTTTTGTCACTTGAACACCCACCCACCCCTCCTATATTCTATATTCACGCACCCCCGATTGGTGAGATTCTATACTGTGTGGAAAGAGAGCAGTAAGAAAGCTAAAGCCGATTCGGCCCACTTCGAAGGAAAGGCAAGAGGAGTACTAAAAAATATGACTTAATTTCAACTGCATGATAGGGAGTTAAATTTTTACATTTTCCAGCTCTCCGTCGGTATTAACGTCACTGCGTTAACAATTATGTATCAATGTCAATAAAAATGTGACGTAGCGTATCTTAAGCTTTCTTTAACTTGACATGTGTATGAAGCATTATGGCAATACCTGTTTCAGTTTTCTGTGTATATTTGGTCACAAAATGGCAAGGGATCCCCAACGTCATTGCTGCCCTATCCACGGTAATAGAGGTCGGATTTCAATTTCGTTCAGATTTGCATTTGTGATGAGTACTAAATGTTGGGGATATGAATTCCGTGTCGTGAAATTTAATTTTTATATTTCCAACCCCCGGTCGATACAGACCTTGATTTTCTTTGTAACCACGAGTTCTAAAATATCGCACAAATTCGACTCCTAATAAAATTTAATTTTGACGTTGTTGGGCCAGCAGTCGGTACTAAGATCATGACGTCACCTATTTAGTGACAAAATGAACGAACACATGACGATGCATCACGTCAACTATTCATTGAGGAGTATATGATATATTATAGCGGCATCTGTTACAGTTTTTGAGGGTAGAGGTGGTCACAGAATAGGAGGGTATACCCCAGAATTGCAACTTCGTGCACTGACATATAATTTGGCGTTCGCCAGCTTGAGGATGGTATTAACCTCATGGTGTCCACTACTTGTCGAAAATTTGAATAAAAACGTGGATTTGCATCACTTTAGCTATTAATATACATGCATGTAAAGTATTTTACCATAAATCTTCTGATGTTTGATGTGTAAGGTTGATCCCAAAATGAGAAGGTAGGCGTTGAAAACTTCAAATGACGTACAACCATTGAAAATGACGTTATCTCGGAGCTCAATAAATTGCTAAAATTTCATGAAATCCAGACTGATTTTAAATTTCTCGACCTTGGCGCCAGTGACATTATCTAAGTGTTCGGTTATAACAATTGGAAACTTCCCAGATCGGCCATACATTTTTAGATATGATTTTTAATGGAGATGGGATTTATTTATTAGTTTATTGGAGTTTTAACGACACTTTCGACAGCCAGGATCACCTCGTGTTGACAGTTTTACGGATGGAGGAAGCCGGAGTACCCGGAGAGAACTACCGTGCAACGGCGAATAGCTGTCAGATTACCCAATGTACTAACTCCACACAAGCAGGGTTAGCATTGGCTGAAGACAGGTGCACCATCGACGTGCATTACGCTTTAGTACACAGCGCCACCGCGCCCCCAAGTGAGCAATCGGGATTAAGTGCCTTGCCCAAGGACACAACGCAGTTACGACTGGCGGGTATCGAGCCGTAGACCTTTAGGTTTGAAGTTCAATACCGTAAGCACTGAGCCGCCACTCTCCCGGAGATGGGATTTCCAACGCTTGAAAGACACGGGGCTTGATACGAGATACGATACGCGAGATGAGATTAAAAGACAAATGAAAAAACTGCAAAGCTCGCATCACTCTAACTGTGGACTGAAATTCGGGAATTTTCTTTCAACTGTTTTCCGAAGAGTTTAACCCTTAAAGGCCTATGGATTTTTTACATATTTTTGCTGCACTTTGACAGTCTACATATTGTGACTTTTCTCCTGATGGTTTTTTTTGGGGGAAAGTCTTGGCTGCCTAAATAGGCAGCCAAGACTTGCCTAAAAAAACTACCAAGTTGCTTAGAATGTAACTTGTGATTTAAGGAAAAGACTGCATGCAGGGACACTTGTTCTGTTGCAAAAATGTGATCAAAGTCGGCCCTTAATGGCTAAATGTCCATAAATACACCAAATTTCGTGACGATCCGCGACGATCCGGCAAATAGGCAGCCAAGACTTGCCTAAAAAAACTACCAAGTTGCTTAGAATGTAACTTGTGAGTTAAGGAAAAGACTGCATGTAGGGGCACTTGTTCTGTGGCAAAAATGTGATCAAAGTCGGCCCTTACTGGCTAAATGTCAATAAATACACCAAATTTCGTGACGATCGGCGAATGGGAAATAGTGCACTAAAATGTGTCTGATTAACAAAAAAAATAAAATAAAAAGACTAACGACTGTGATAAGCCATTTCATTTCCGTAAAAAGACCAAGAATCGCTATTCGCCATTTCAGTGCAAACAAATGACTTTAATAACAGCGCAGTCCAGAATATCCCATTGAAAATATCGAAACTTATTTTAACATATGACAAGTGCTGCCAGTTTGTTTTTCATTGGAAAACCCCGATTCACCCTTAAGTTACTGAATTATAAATTCCGAATCAATATTAAGTCTACACATAGATGCAAACAATAATCTCAAGTGACTTGAAACTTTCACAGAAGACGCCCCCAAAACACACGATCTTAGTGCCTTGGCGTTGTCTGTACGTTATTATTATTGTGCATACCGTTGTCATTTCTGATTCCGATGATATTGATAGCGGCTATGTGTATTCGGTGATCTTTGTAGTACTGAAATCGTTTACCGGATAATCGGTTTGAAATCAGTTAGCTACCTAACTGATTAGAAAAACCGTCAACCGGTTAACCGAAATATCGATAGTGATCGTCATTGCACGTTTAAAACGTAGAAAATCTGCCGCTTCTCCTTTGTAAAAGATTACACATCGTAGCCACGTTGTGTGTATTGAGAAATAATTGACTTTGGCGTTCAAGGCTTCGTTAATGATCGGCAATTTCCGTGAGTAATGAGTTATCACAGAAACTATTCCGCAGTGTGTACACAAACGAATGTTGTCGAGTACTCGACAACGTTCGTTTGTGTACACACTACGGAATAGTTTGAGAATACTGCTTTCCAATCCCTATAGTTTTGATCCCATATTCTTTATTTAAATCCATTTAATAGAGAACGCAGTGGTTCAGTGGTTAAGGCCCTGGACTTCAAACCGAAGGGTCCACGTTTCGAACCCTGTCAGGGGTAACTGCGTTGTGTCATTAGGCAAGGCACTTCACCCCGATTGCCCACGTGGGGGCACGGTGGTGCTGTGTACTAAGACTTACGGCATGCCAATGGCGCGCTTGACTTCAACAAAATTTCGTCGCGTGAGAACCAGAAGGTTCTATCTTCCATTGGAAGATAGAACCTTATGGTTCTCGCACGACGTAATGCCAATCCCGCTTGCGCGTAGTAAGTACGTTGGAGAGTCTGACTGTTGCACGCCGTTACTAGGTGGTTCTATACGGGTACCCGGCTTCCTCCACCCGTAAAACCATAAAACGGGTGAGCTGGCTCGAAAGTATCGTTAAACCCCAATAAATAAATAAATAAATAAATAAATAAATAAATAAATAAATAAATAAATAAATAAATAAATAAATAAAATTAATTAATTAATTAATACTATTCTGCAAACCTTTAGGTCTACCTGCCCAAGGAATTTTCAGTGGACAAACATGTCACAGATGTTGGTTTATGGAAAAAAGGAATTCCATTGAAACGTATAAGGCATTTCTCTCATACCTGGCAACACCATACAAGCGCCAAAGCGAGAGTTGAACAAATCTTATTTGTGTGGACTGCTTTTGGCGAAACAACAAAAACAGCCCTTGACTGTGGATTTGAATAACTTTAAAATATTTTTGTATGTATAGGCACTTTATTTAATCTTATTTGCTTTACAAGGATTGGCGAACAAGTTCTGCAACTTATATTAACGCCTCTCCTTGGCCCAATGGCGTAAGTGTGTGAGGAGACCTTCATAGCGGCAACTTCGTGGCCTAGCTCTTCTCGAATACTACGAAGGGATCTTTATCCTGCACGGAGTGCGTCTCTCTCCACACAGAGGACAGCCATTTTACTTCCCCACCCGATGGGACGGTACGCTGTGACAGCATCAACCCCACAATTGATGCTGACAGCACTTGGTACTAAGGTTTACTACACGTCGATTGTGCACAGGTCTTGAACCAATGCTAATACTGCTTATGTGAAGTAAGTACGTTGGGAAGTCTGACAGCTGTTCGCCGTTGTATCGTGGTTCTGTACAGGTAGTCCGGCTTTCTCCACCCATATAACTGTCCGACACGACAATGACCCTGGCTGTCGAAAGTGTCGCTAAACCTAAATAAATAAATAAAATAAAATAAATAAATAAATAAATAAATAAATAAATAAATAAATAAATAAATAAATAAATAAACCCATTTAGAAAGGAAATTGTCAATGACACTGTAGCTCAACTTGTGAAAGACATGTACATGTATAGTATGTGACACAGCAATGACACACAACTAGGTAATGACCTGATAACAAAGGTACATATAAAGTATTGTAACGGTCTGTACATAAATGCTGGCCGTAGCCTGTAACAAATGTATTGGTAAAGTATTGTGAAGGTGGGCGATAGTTAGATGCTAAAGTAGAAAAGAAATCTTTGAGTCCCAGAGTGGGTCTGACTGAATCAAAAAGTATTTGTCATCATAGCACAGTGATAACAAAGGCTCCCAAAAAATCTTGTTCCTGTCTCAAGGTGATAACAAAGGTACCCAAGAAGTTTCGTGAAGATCGGTTCATAAATACAGCCTCTAGCCCGAGCCGTATTGACATGTGCACTTACTGTGTATAAGTAGCACTGAATAAATCAAAGTTCATCTAATTTGCATAATTTCTGCACGAGAAAAAAACCCCGTATTATATGTGATGTATTCGATGTTACTAAACATTCATTCAAAAATGTATTCAAATCAGAACCTTCATATAGATGTTCTGTACCAAAAACTGATTGTCCCTAATTCTGGTACAAAATGGCTGCCGGCAGCCATCTTGAATTTCGGACCGCGCCCTAAAACACTCGTTCTCGTCCCAAGGTGATAACAAAGGTACCCAAGAGGTTTCGTGAAGATCGGTTCATAAAGAGAGCCTCCAGCCCGAGCCCTATTGACATGTGCACTCACAGTGTATAAGTAGCACCGAAAAAATCAAAGTCCATTTAATTTGCATAATTTCTGCACGAGAGACAAACCCGTATTATATGTGATGTATTCGATGTTACTAAACATTCATACAAAAAAATTATTCAAATCAGAACTTTTATACAGAAGTTCTGTACAAAAAACTGATTGCACTAAATTTGGTACAACATGGCTGCCGGCGGCCATCTTGAATTTCGGACCGCACCCCAATATACTCTTTCTCATCCCACGGTGATAACAAAGGTACCCAAGAAGTGTCGTAGAGATTGGTTCAGCATAGGTCTCTAGCCTAAGCTGTATAGAAGTTGTGTACAAAAAACTGGTTGGAACTAATTTCGGAACAAAATGGCCGCTGGCAGCCATCTTGAATTTTGGACCGCACCCAGAAACACTCTTTCTCGTCCCAAGGTGTTAACAAAGGTACCCAAGAAGTTTTGTGAAGATTGGTTCCTAAATACAGCCCCTAGCCCGAGCCGATTAATGTGCGTACTTACTGTGTGATATTATATGTGATGTATTCCATGTTACTAAACATTCAAACAAAAATTTATTCGAATCAGAACTTTCATACAGAAGTTGTGTACATAAAAACTGATTGCACTAACTAAGGTACAAAATGGCTTCTGGTGGCCATCTTGAATTTCGGACCGCACCCAAACACACTCGTTCTCGTCCTACGTTGATAACAAAGGTTCTCAAAAAGTTTCGTGAAGATCGGTTCATAAATACAGCCTCTATCCCGAGCCGTATTGAATTGTTGACGGACAGACGGACGGCGGGCCATGGCATAACCTCAAATATGACTTACGTCAAAGTTGAGCTAAAAAGAAAACGGCGCTTTTGTCATCTTTTAATGTCGTGCGATATTTTTTCGCACCGTAATATAATACAAGCACTATCCTTTTCATTTGTATAATATTCTAAGAGGTCAGTTTGCAAAATTGTTCTTGGGAAGGATAAATACTTCCAAATTACTGTAAAAACACATTTGCTAAACAAAGAAGCAAAGTGGGCAGGTACATGGTTGCTTTTGGTTAGGTGCTCATAAAAAGCCCCGTTTCCTTTTGTAACCTTTGATAAACGAAAACAATGGACAACTCCCGGCGATGTTTGTTCATTTATTAAAAGTAACAACACGGAACTTTGTTTTATCATGGATGTATTCTCAACAATTACATGCTTCCAAATCTGACCTCACGACACCGTCTAATAATTTCAGGGAAGATAACTTTATCTAAAGTCAATTTTCATAACGAGATAAGTAACTGATGGATAACACATGAGCATCCATATCCCAGGTAGTTAATGCCCATGTGTTATCGCGGATAAGGCCGTTCTCCGTGCAGTCAGATCTAGCTTCTACGCAGCTCTTCTGTTGTATGGGCTGTTATAAATTGGCTTCCCGCGACGACAGGGGTATACTTGATACCCATGATTCAAATATGACACCCATCCCCCAACCCCAAATTCTGAATCCGATACTGTCAATCCTACCTCAATCGATTAATACATGGCGAGAAAAGGAGAAACGATGCTCATTTGGGAACGTTTTGATGTGCAGTACAGTCCCTGTGGACTGACCGTAATCCACGCAAGGACAAAGATGTACACGCATGTGTTTACCAGGTAATAAAAATCATCATCAGCAAAATTTTAATTAATGAAGCACCGGGTTGTACCCGGTGCTTGATTAATTAAAATTCCGATGATTATTCCTATAATTAGTGTTTGGAATCTAATATTATTGCATCCGTGAAAATAGTTCCCACCCAAGGAGAGTGACCAGTCTACGGCGGCCGTACTGTATCATTTCTACTAATTAACGGGAAACGGCAGTAAGTAGATTCCATAAATAAATTACAGCTTTAAATTAGACTCACCAGGGGCACCTCAGACAACACAACAATCCAATAAGAACAGCTGCAGCAATGAGTCCAATGAGAAATGCAAGTATGCCAACACCTTTTGGGGTACACAGAAAACAAACCGACTTCTTGCTTGAACTTTGCGTTACTGTTACACTTTCCGAAGGATAAGTTACCGTTACACCAACACAGCTCTGAAGTGATGGAGATCCAGCGTCTTTACAACAAGCATTCATAGTAAAACTGTAATCATCTTGAAAATCTATTGCTTTCTGCAGCCTAATTTGTCCTATGTTGTTTATAGTAAAATATTCCGAATTAGTTCCACTGAGTGAGCAAGTCAGCTGAGAGTTCCAGCCCAAGTCAGCATCTGAAACAATCGTAGTTTCTAGGATTGTTGATTGTTGTGTTTGGTTTGACACCGTTATTGAGTATGATGATGACTCGAATGCAGGAGCATTGTCGTTGGTGTCTTTGATGCTGATTGTGAATTTTACGTTACACCTTAGTTGATCTTTGTCCGTAACCTGAACCATTAAATGTATGGGGCCTGTACATGTGGTTTCTCGGTCGCAGTCCTTGACCATAGTCATTTGACCGGTACTTGCGTCGATACTAAACCTATGGTCTGTATTGATGCCGACTATGGAGTACGTATGGGTGTCACCAATATCCACATCAGAAACTGTTATACTTGAGACGAGAGGAGAGGGAGCCTGGAAATATATATATAAAAAATATGTAGTTAAAAATTAGTTTGTCACGACAGTTTGGTTAAACATCAAATTGTCACGACAGTTTAACACCTTGAACTACGGCGTCGTGAATGGTTAACATCTGTTTATTTAATTACTGAGGTTTATCCTTTTCAACAGCCAGGGTCATGTCGTGTTGTACAGTTTTACGGGCAGGGGAAGCTGGAGCATGCGTAGAGAACAACCGAGTAACGACGAACAACTGTCATACTGTACAACTTATTAACTCGACACAAGGCACAACTCCTTACTATACAACGCCACAATTCACACACGCGAGCAATCGGAGTTACGTCTCTTGCACACGAACACAGAGCAGTTAGAGCTGATCAGGAATCAACCATTGGCCTTTCTGTTTGACGAGCAATGCTCTAACCAATGGGCCACAGTGCATGTTAACGTTCTTTATTATATGATTACCAGAAATAACATCTCAATATCGCTGTAGTTTGCCTATCAATTCTGGCTTGGTGGAAAACGAGAGTCTCAACCCTTCAAATTCCATATCATGTTTTTCTCAAATGAGGCGAACGTGACATTATTGATGTGCCCAGGTTAACGAACGCGAGGTGAACCTCGATTCCCTTTAATGTAAAGTTTCATGTTGCGCATAAGGATTGCCGATGGATTGAGTGATGTCTTTTGCCAAACATTCATGTACTGACTCATTTTTGAACCCTCGTACTCATTTCGACACCACTGGCTATAGACTTAGTCTATTGTCGTGCAGATGGCACTTCCACTTATATGTGTTTATTTTTGCTCGTGAAAAAAAGATATTGCCGCAGCTATATCAGTTTCAAAACTTATTGGGTAATAGTCTGATCTTGTATCAAATCATGTTTTTCGTGAAGCAGCCACGAGCTGAATCAAGTCCAAACAAACCGCGATAAGCTCTAAAATGTCATGTCTTCAGTATAGAGTGGAGTTTTGGGGTAGGTGACGACTGCAGCCAAACAGCAATGTGCAGAACAACCCAATGCCACATCTATATCGGTTCCAAAAAATATGTACTATTCTGAGCTTTATTCATAATATGCTTTCTGTGAAGCAGCCATGAACTAATGCAAGATCAAGCCGACATCGTAAAGCTGTTAATTTTCCTGTCGTTCGTAAGGCGTGTAAATAGACTGAGCGATGGCTGCCGCCAAACAGCCATGCGGTGACTCAGCCTTAAAGTCTTACAACACCACATAATGAAGGCTTAGTGAGTTGTCTTGCTGACGATATTCTTCTTTTTTGCTTATATCAATGGTAAGTGCTGTAGCTTTTTCTCCTCCAGATGTGTTGTGCAACAGTCTGATCTTGTATCAAAATATGGCTCCTGTGAAGCTGATACAAGATCAAACCAACGCGATGGGAAGGACATTTTCATATTGTTCGCAAACACTGACCGATCAACCTGATTAACCTTCAACTCTCTTGCCCACTTTAATATCACCAGGTATTGGCTCATTAAGTGGCCCAAGAAACCAAATTTCCGTTTAAGTATATATATAGAGAGAAATATTTGTTCACTTGGCACTGAACAACCTTAAAGTCTAGACCCTTTGTGGTAGTATATATATATGGAAGTATATGTATGTATGTATTTTTATCTTACAATCAACATGAATGTTGTCTGTATTAACTCTGCAGCTGTCGTGTATCCGACCCCTGATACAGATGGTTGTATCTGGGGGTCGGATACAAGCACGTTCCTTTCGCGTGAGTTCCCTTGTTTTTGTTCATCCGTACGACTAAATAGTTCATTATATATTCGTCTACATTCTTGACTTATCCCCAATATATTGTAAGATAAAATGATTATTACCATTATGTGGATGTACAAAATATGTATCTGAATCGAGCTCCTGGTTCTAAGGGCAGATCACGACGAGTCGAAGACGAGTCGTGATCTACCCTTAGAACCAGGAGCGAGACTCTGATACATATTTTCTCTCTATATATATTGTGCCGCATTTATATCAATTCCAAAACTAGTGTGTCATATTGTGTGCGTTATTCATAACATAATTTCTGCGAAGCAGCCATGAACTGATCCAAGATCAAAACCGATATCGTAAAGCTGTTAGTTTTATGTGATAATTGCCGCCACACAACCACCTCATGATAAAGGCTAAGACCTTAGTCTTTTTGCTCATATCAATTATACTTGCCGAAGCTATAACTAGGATCATACTGTTGCGCGGTTAAATGAGAACTGTAAAAAGATAACCAATTAGTTCGATTATGAATCAAAATAATGGCTTCAAGCAACCATGAGTTCAGCTCTGGGCTCATGTTTAGTTAAAAGTTTGTAGTTTTAGTGATGACTCTCACCAAACAACCATGTGTCGTCTAGATTTTGACCTCACTCAGTGGTAGTGGTGGTTGCGATAGTAGCAGGAGCAACAGCAGTTGTATCAGTAGCAGTAAAAGTAACAGGAATCACAGTAGTAGTAGCAGTAGTAGTAATTATTATGCCTCACGTCTGTGACACCGGTTGTGATTGGTTAATTTGACAGCTTCTTAAAGTCACAGTACTGCAGTTTTTCAACAACACACGGGTACTATCGGACCGTTTTTCCCTGCAGACATGAGAACAAAGAAAATGTAACCTCCGTCCCCTTCCATTGATCAGAGTCGATTGCGCACGCGCTTATTGGAATTTCTCAACACCAAACGCAGGCGCCGCGTCTTTTTAACTTTTTCATCATTGACAGACACAAACTTACCTACAAATATGTCATCTTTAGTGGGTGTGTTTTCAATTTTAACTACAAACAATGAATTTAAAAGAGTCAGAAATATTAAAAATTCACGTGCTGTTCACCACTTCCAGTGAATCATGAATGTGACTTCGTCCTCAATCACATCCACAAATTTCCACAACTACAAGTTTAGTATTGCTATCAATAGGTACTCCTCGACCTCACGGAGTCTCCGCCTCAAGTTCAAAATAAATTGTTTCACTCCGCTTATTTCTAACAACTGTCGTCCAAGAAACATGAATTTTATTCCATTATACCACTCACCACACAAGCATTAATAATGAATTATAACATGAACAGCACGATGCAGTTGTAAACACTGGCATTTGATGATATAGAAACTTCCAAAGCGACGGCACAAAGTCTTGTAACAAGTCATTTCGCATTTGGAGATCTGGAAACTCCTAAAGCGACGTCATTCGTTTGACAGACGTCACTAAAAGAATGTTTCTGTATTCGGCTACATTGGTATATGATTGATGGCATGTTGCAGTTTACGCTTAACAATGAAAGCTATTGTTTGTTTAGCATAATAAAATAATTAGAAACGTTCTAATAGTATAATACTAGTATAATACTAGTAGTGGTAGTATCATCCAGATGGAAATAAGTGTGGATTTTGATGCCGTAAAACGTCTAGCCTTACAAAACACCGCTCTTATTTAATGGCAGTCTACATCACACGATTCTGTACCTTCATGGAGTGCCAAAATATGATGTAGCCACGACTTAATCCTCATGACTACTCGGCTACATCATGCATGCCGCTTTGGCCAACTAAGCCCAAAGTAGCAGCGCATGAGCTAATCATCGTCCTACCTACCTTAGTAGGTGCGTGAGAGCCGCTTACAAACTCTAATAACTCACGTTATAAGATGACCTTAGTTAGTTTAGTCAGCCCATAATCCTCCAAAGAAATGGATAACTAATCCTCCTTAAACCCGAAGGTCCATTGGCAGAAACATTGTTTGTGTTTTTTGTCCATATGCACATAATTTGAAAGTGATACTTTGGGTGATAACTCCACTCCACGGGTGATTTAATTACAATCCAGTCTCCATGTACTGTATGTGTCTGGTCAGACAGAAACTATTTTGCTCCTGTGTATATTTACTTTTGTTATATAGAGGTTATTAGTATTATGTGGATGTACAAAATATGTATCCGAGTGGAGCTCCGGGTTCTAAGGGCAGATCACGACGAGTCGAAGACGAGTCGTGATCTACACTTAGAACCCGGAGCGAGACTCGGATACATATTTTGTACATCCACATAATAGTAATAATCATTTTGTCTTACAATACATTGGAGATAAGAATGTAAATGAATATATAACGAACTATTTATTCGTACGGATGAACAAAAAGAAAAAAAAAATGGAACTCACGCGAAAGGAACGTGCTTGTCTCTGATACAAACATCTGTATCAGGGGGTCGGATACCCGACAGTTGCGGAATACAGACAAAATACATGTTGATTGTAAGGTAAAATCTTGATATTTGGTTTCTTCTTTTTTCTCCTTCTCTTTATTTTAATAGTCTCTTCCGAAATTGACACTTTCAGCACTTCAACGAGTAGCAATAATAAGCACCAACTCAATTACCATTAATAAACAGCGCAAAGTCTTCAAGGATAGCAAAGCCTCCAATTGATTGTTTTGACGTAAACCTTAGGCAATCAAGATGGAGAGCAAACTTATCCTAGGGAGATTACAAGCGAACGGTGAGTTCGATTTTATCAGACTGTTCCGAAACAGAATCACCGATAACGAGAATGATATTATGGACTCATTCTTTAGCACTTATCTCCACTCTTGTACTCATTATAGTTCAACTAACCCCACGTTACCCAATGATCATACTCACTCTTTATTGTTATTCTATATAGATTGTAGCGGTCTAAATTTCAATTGAGATTCATTATGTAACCTCTTACCGGGCACACAAAACAGGGGCCTTTCATTTAATTCCATTCTAATGAATCTTTCAGGGTTGAAGAAAACAATAACTACAAACTTAATGGCTACCATCCGCTACTATTCAAAGAACAGTTCAGTAACGATAACGAAGAGGCACCATTTGTCAAAGTAGGCATTTCCTATGAGATTTGTTCGAACTTAACATTGTTTATACCATTATGTTTGAGAGTCACTGCTCATCAAAATTAGCCCAGATCTCAAAAGCTCCTACATAATTTGAGTAATGCATAAACCTAACACTGCCCTTTAAGCTGATATCTATTTGTTTGTGAACAAAATCTCTGCCAACCTATAAAGAAAAAAGTGCCCCTCTTAGGCGACTTCTGTATACATGTGCTAAAATATGCAGAACATTATAAGTTTTTGTGATGAATTGACGGTAACATGGTCTGAGGTTTGCGGTTCGGAGCTTGTGTTCAACCGAGACGCGAAGCGTCTCGGTTGAACATACGCGCCGAGCCGCAAACCTCAGACCATGTTACCGTCAATTCATCACAATAACGTATATGCCCCAATAGACCCTACTCTTAGGCCAAAACCTACATCGTGAAACACGAGAGGCTTATTTACTAAACTTGTGATCGTTAAAAGTTGCCTTATTCAGGGCAACTTTTAACGATCACAGGTTTAGTAAATAACACATTGTGTATCCACGACGGCACTGGATAAATAATCAATAAACCAGATAAACTTATTCCATCTTAGTTCAAATCGTAAATCATTTTATAATTTAAACAACACTTCATCCGGAGCCGCTTCTGCTGCACACGTGAAACATCCAGAAAAATGAAGGGGCTTGCTAGTCACTCTGTTGATGAAGCAGTTACAAAACGGACGACGTCATTGCAAATATTTCGCGTTGTGACGCAAGACAGTAACATTTGCCACTTGAGCCGTAAACATAGAATATACTAAGCGAGCTCTCGTCCAATCAGAGGAGGAGGATTTTAAAATGGTAAAATGGTCGAATTCGTGGGCAGTATGTTCAGCAGCGGAATTTTGACAATAATTACTGAACTAACCAGAGCTACTGAGCGATCGGCATTCTTAATCGATCTTATATATCCCAATAATATAAGGATCGATAATGCTTATGGGATAATCATTACGGATGTTTCCGATCATTTCGAAGCATTCTATATTGAGAAACAAAATAAGGAAGAGAGAAACGTCAGTTCATTGCCCAAGCGTCCTTTCGACGAATAAAATATTATAAATTTTAAAAACATTTTAACAATGTCCGATTTCACATCGCTGTTTGATGAAAATGGTACAAATAAAGCTTTCAGTGAATTCCAAGATATTTATATGGAAACATTTGAAGAGGCTTTTCCTTTAAAAAAAAGTGTAATACTTCATAGAAATGTATCAAGCGTGGACAACAGATGACAGGGGTTTCTTCGCGCTCCACTAACCAAAAATAAGTTTCTCCAAAGAAAAAAATTAATCACTCCATCTGATCAAAGTCTAAATAATTACAAAATATACTGTATCCTATTCAGTACAGTTATGCGGATAGCCAAAAGATTATACTACAATTTCATGATCTACGAGAAAAACACAACCTAAATATATAGAGGATATTCACGAAAATTTGATGAATACCGAAAATATCTCGTGAGTGGCTACAAAGAAATATGAGGATCTTCACGAGCGACGCAGTCGCGAGTGAAGATCCTCATATTTCTTGTAGCCACGAACGAGATATTTTCGGTATTCATCAAATTTTCGTGAATT
The DNA here is from genome assembly GCA_031216915.1 of Pictodentalium vernedei. Classification (NCBI taxonomy): domain Eukaryota; kingdom Metazoa; phylum Mollusca; class Scaphopoda; order Dentaliida; family Dentaliidae; genus Pictodentalium; species Pictodentalium vernedei. The sequence goes on along the minus strand of CM062296.1, from coordinate 603,910,231 downwards.
TTCTTTTTATTTAATGCTCTACGACTACAAACTCTCCAATTTGTGGCCTTTATTTGCCATTAAGGCGCAAAATTTATGTGCCGAACCGGCGTCCATACAAAAATTACAACAACCAAACTCCAACCATTGGAATGTGTGAATATCCGCACAAAAAGTAGTCCCGTCTGATTTCTCCCCTAACTTTACGATTTACCAAGGCTGGCGAATTGAAATAATCGCAATGTGTTTCGAAGAAATAGAACAATAACAAAAAAACACCACTTTCTTATTTTCAATAACAAGACACGTCATTTTATTTTTTTTGAACTCAATGCACTGAAGACGTGTGAAGTTGAACTGAAGAAATTTGAAAGTGATTTCGGCTTTTCGCTGGAAGGTGAATGAGAAAGTCAAACTTTGAAACCGCTGATTTAATGAATTGATTTAGTCACTGTCACTATCAATTATTCGAATTCGTTTGTATTTGGGACTCTGGAATTCATTACTGACGTGCTGACTCGTTTAAAGTACATGTGATTCGTCATCCGAACCTACGATGAAATATCGATTTCTAAATATCATTTTGATATTTCGTTTTGCCGACCGACAGGGGAATATGACTTAATTTTTCAGCGGGAATTGATGCCTGAGCATTAAATAAATATGAGAAAAACTGCGTAAAGCCATCAACAAATCGAAGAGACCCATGCTGTTCCAAATAGGTTTGTTATCAGCGGCGAGAAAACTTCTGATCCTTCCGTTATTTCCAATCAGTTCAACTCATATTTTGCCAATATTAGACAAGGTATTAATGACAGGATTCATTCCAGTTCCAGGCATTTGTCTTTCCGACTATTATCCTGACATTTTTTACATTATTCCAACTAACATACAAGAAATACTAAGCGTGCTAATGTTCAAAAGCAAATCCAACATGGATTACAATGGCCTCACGACAAGGCCCATAAAAAGAAACAATCCACGCGGTTGCCGTTGTCGTGATGTACATCATGAAAAAAATTCATTCTCCAGTGGCGAAGCACCAGAACCATGTCAGTTGCAAAAACTACTACACGTTTATAAATGCGGCGATAATCATTGTTTTGGCAACATAAGACCAATAAGTATTTTACCAGTCTTGTCAATAATTTTGGAAAAAAATCATGTTCAAGAGACCGTATGGGTTTCTTGCCGAACGCAGTATACTATATGAACACCAATACGGGTTTCAAAATGGCCACTCCACTTATCATCCTGTGTTGTACCCACTTCAACATATTTTCGAAAATTCAAATAAACGAACAAAAGATAGCACTCACAGCCTCTGTCGTGATTTATCAAAAGCTTTCGATACGGTTAATAACGATATCTTATTAGACAAGCTGGCGTTTTATGGTATTAGGGGGATAACTTACCTACGGTTCCGTAGCTATCTCACACAAAGATAAAAATATGTCGTATGTCGTGAAACGTCACTGTGTTTGAATACATCACGTGCTTTGTATCACGGGAATCCGTTCTTTGACCCTTATTGTTTTTAATTTATAGAAACGATATAAGTTGCATAACTGACATTAATATCTGTCATTTGCCTGCAGTACTATCGTATGCAGGTCTGGTAACAAAATGAGATCATTATATTGTGAAATAAATGCGCTTTTTTTCGAATTAAGTAACTAGTGTAATGCTAATCGCATATCTTTAAACGTTTATAAATATATCTTATTCAATCCATCTCTTAACCCTTTACCTAAAATGAAAAGCAGACGACACTTGCAAAAAAAGATCTTGAATAGCTAATTTTTTCATTTGTGACTCAAAAACATAGGTTATGACCCCTCGTTGGAACGAGCTCGACGAGCTCGTTCCAATGAGGGATCATAACCTATGTTTTTGAGACAAAAAAATGAAAAAATAATGAAAATTAATTGGCGATTTTTGAGAATAGCGTTGGCCGGTTTTAGCCGTTACGTTGGGTAAAGGGTTAACAAAAATATGGAAAGGGATATTGTCTTAATTTCGAATGACAATATATATTCACGTCCACCACTACTGAAAGACTGGGAAATGCTCTAAAATGTCTTTGTGCTTTATTTGATGAGAAGCTAAAACGTAAGCAGCATGCTTCGCATATTTCATCGAAAATTGCTTATCCTTCATATTTCATCAAAGGAGTAAAAACATTCTCACCATAAAGCGCTGAAAACGCACTGCTATACGTTTGTCCATAACATTTAATATATTCCGTACAAGATGGGGACATTCAAGTGAAACCAAGACACTACCACGCTTTCAGAAACGAGCCATTAGAATTATTAACAACGAAACGTGTAACTACCAAGCCAGAAAATAAGCAGACTGTCATCTGCAAAATAAGTTCCCAGAGGGTGAATTCAATGATGCTACCCTGCACAGCGGGGTAGCATCACTACATTTACCCTCTGCGAACCTCAGTCTGAATCAGGGTCTCAAAACTAAACAGAAATAGGTACCCCGAGGATAAATTGGTCGTACCCAGAGGATAAATTGACCGACTTATGAGATAGCATCATCAAATTCACCCTCCGGGGACCTCATTCTGCAAATGTGAGATTGCTTATTTTCAGGCCTGGTAACTTCCACCCCTACCCATTATTTAAGAGAGAAAATATTTTAAAATTTAAAGACTTACATAAAGTTCATGTGAAGTTATTCATCCATGACTGGGTAAGTGGTAATCTTCCGCGAAGGCCAACTACAAATGACATTACTGAGGACTGGGTTTTGGCACAATTTCCCAAACACGAAAATGTGAAATGATCACAGCCAAGAACGCAGACTAATCACCTCAAGAAACCTATTTACAAAGACTATTACAAGTCCATTATTGAGACATACCAGACGATAATTAGTAGCCTTAACACAAAGTGTCCGGAGTGTTGCACTCGCTAGGTGACAAGTACTCAGTCTATGGGCTGTACTATTATGTACAAGGCAACAGAGAGTTTCGCCTCCCCCCTCCCCAAAACCTTCCCGAAGACGCGCAGTCGTAACCATGTATAATAATATTCTCAGAAGAAATAAGAATAGTCAATTTCTAGGGTGATATATGTTAGTCATTCGCTGCTAATCTCTTATGGGCCGAGGATTATATGTTGGGATGAACTTTCCACATCAGACATGCTGAAAATGATATGAATATAAATTATCACTCATTGGTGACTGAAATGACACCGTATGTGAGATGATGTCACCATACAATTCCACATTAACCATTTACCCAACGTAACGGCCAAAACCGGCCAGCGCTATTTCTGAAAAATCTCCAATTAATGTTCATTATTTATTCATTTTTTGTCTCAGAAACATAGGTTATGAGCTCGTCGAGGTCGTTCCAACGAGGGGTCATAACCTATGTTTTTGAGACAAAAAATGAAAAAAATAGTTATTCAAGAATTTTTTTGTAAGTGTCGTCTGCTTTTCAGGTTAGGTAAAGGGTTAAAGACAGAGTTTGAGTACATGTACACGTCCAACGCTTTTCGTGGGAAACAAGGGTGTCATAAATTATGCTATTATCAATGTTATTAAAGGTCCGATCACTCCAATTCTGTCTACGAATTTACATTTGAACTGCTACTAGTGTCACTACTTATATTGACGTGATGTTTTGACTATCTGTATTTCTTATTTTCATTTCCTTTCCTTCCACCCCTTTGTATTTTCCCCTCTTTTTGTGTTTTTTTCATCGTTATTTCTAACATTTATTCTTGGGGTTTGCACGAAGACAGCCAGTCTGGTTATGTTGTATTCCAACAGTATACACATGAGAGTGTTGAAACTTGATTGTTATAAAATTATCATATATTCATATATTTATATTTGTTTATATTTCAGATGTCGAAATCATATTTGAAAAATCTACCCTTATATAAAAAACAAACTACATAAAAAAAAATTCGAGACCAGATTCGCCTACGGCATCTTCATTGATCTGGCTGATTTGATCTCGTCAACGCAGTGGAAATGCAACAATCCAATTGACTTTTGTAATAACATGCTCTTCAAGGGTTCTAACCGGATTTTCCGGCTTCTCCTATCGCTACCCCTCCCTCAAATTAACTGAAAAACAACAGAAACAAAAACAATAAAAAATATTTAAAAAAACCCCGAAATAAATACAATGTTAGGTGGCGCAAGGAGAATGGTCGCATAAGACGTTCCCAGAAAGCTATGACCCTTCCCGTCACAACTACTAAACAATAATCATAAAAATATGTGTACTGGTTGTGGACAGATGACCACGGCGTTGCTCAAACAAATTACAGAAATAAACTTACAGAACCCTCGTCGATATATAGATTTGGTGTTGAGGTGGAACACGTCGGAGCTTCTGGAACATCGGTAATGACGACGGTAATATCGCACGTTGTTGAAGCATTGTGAATCCCATCTGTGACCCAACCTTTGAGGGTAATATTCGTTGTGGTAGTTTCATAATTTATGTACGGAGATGCGTTGTGCACGTATATGTTGCCATCTGAAAAAAATAATACAAACATATGATCATATCTATCAATTTTGCCAAAGGTGAAATGTATCTGAAAATCTAGTACTGTCAATACAAAACCGGACAAATAGTTTTGTCCAGATCGCGACTCGATCGCGACCTGGTCAAAATTCTGAGCCCGGTTTTCAACATACACCCCTGTGGAACCTCGCATGTCTGAAAGAAACGCGTAACCATTACAGTTCAGATGCTATTTTTTTACCACCATTGCTATGTGTACCCAACGTTATCAGACACAATACAGACACAGAGAAATGTGTTAGATGCGCCACGCATGAAAGTGAACCTATGTGTAAGAACGTTATGTACAGTACGTGAAGAGTGTATTATCACAGAGTAGAGATTCCACCCAAGCAATAATTGCAAATTTATTACAAAGCATAACAAGCACAGGCAAAGTTTCAACCAATGGACCTCCGGGTTAAACCCGGAGGTCCATTGGCTGAAACATTGCTTGTGTTTTTCGTCCATATGTACAAAAATTCGAAAATTATAGTTTGGGTGATAACTCCACTTCGCGGGTGATTTAGTAACAATCCACTCTCCATGTTCTGTACATCTAATTGATCATTCCGCATCTGACCGATGTTACTACGTGAATGGAATGCTTCGAAACAATGTCAAGCAAAAAAGTAAACCAGTCGCTGAAGGTGATATTGTTCGTTAAAGATATCCGGCAATTTAAGTTTAATTGTGATATAATTATGGAACACAGGTAGAGTACAGGAGTAGGAATCAACGACCCCAGTTGGGGTGTTTCCTTTTCACGCGCCAGTGAAACACTTGAAAAAATCCAACTCGGGTCGTTGATTCCTCCACCCTCGCTGTGTTCTATCTCAATTGTTCGAGATTCTTGATTTAGTCGCCACCAGGCAGCAGACCCATCGAGATAGGATCAAGAAAGCGAGATCGCGAGATCATAGTACTATGAACACAGTTAGGCAGTATGCTAAATGTTTTGAAGCCAGATTGATACGGAACAATTCAATCCAGTGATATTAACCAAGACAACGTGGTTTTCGAGCTGGCTGTCCTTGTTTTTCTTTACTTCTGTACCCCTCTTCCTTTTATTCCTCTTCAATCTCCTCTTTCATCCACATGCATGGTTTAAACAATGTTATATATTGTCGCCTGGTGGTCTAGCTCCCCATGCTCCGTTGTCAATGATTAGTGTTACCACCGATTGTATCACCGGTTTTGAGCAGAGTCGGGGGTCACATATTCGCACTTGAGTATATCATTCACTTGCTCCCAGTATACAGTCTTAGGATCTCTACCTGATCCTTTTTGTTTGGGTACGGGCGCGGAGTTCTAGATTGGTATCTGGCGGGACGTTGACTAACCTCGAAATAAAGTCAACCCGGTGAGCGACTACGGGTCCGGGCCTCCAGACTGCGCTTTATGAGTCCATCTACTGTTTTATACCGCGTTTCCTTTCTGAGAACATTTGTTTATGGCCCAGAGAGATGACTTACACAAGCTGCAGACGTTCTGTCCCTCAATCAGTCAGCAATTTGTCTATCGTTAAATATATTTTATATTGTGAACTGCTTTTCCTTGCACTGTTACTTTTTTCGGGTGTTACAATTATCTAATAAATGTATTCGTTGAAAAGACACGTTTATTCCCACACTTATGTAATTGTCCCTAACAATGGCTTTTTAGTGAAAGCGATAATAATAATAACACTTTGGCCGGCCGCTGATTTGTCGCGGCTCTTAGGTGAGACGACCTTGATTAATCCTGTGCCTCCCTATCATCGCGCCTCTCCTCCCAACTCATAGAAACGAATTGTTTGAACACATCCCGTACCTCACTCTTTCCAATCTCTCCGATAAGCATACCAACCTTCTCCTTTGTGTCACCAAATACCCTCACATCCTTCGTTGTCCTATCCCACTTCCCCATTATGCCCCCAGTGAATGTTATTCGGTTAGACTGATATTTTCGATGTTACAAAAGAAAGTGTTCCAGGGTCTCCACTGCTCCTAATTTACACATTTGACACTCCTTTTCACTGTCTTTTCCATTTTTCCTCATAAACTACATCGACAGAGACCTGAGCTTAAACAACAGTGCCCCCCCCCCCACACACACACACACATACACACAAGCAAGGTATTCTTCAAAATCTGCCTTCTCTTTATCGTGCAGAATACTCAAAGATCTCTTTGCTTTGACCACTCTCCCTAATTTCGGTTATAATCCTCCATGACTCTTTCTATGACGGTTCCTTTACCTTGGGGTGTTCCCACATCTAAGCTCTAGATCTGCATCGACTATATTTCTATTAACTCCTTCACATGCTCAATCCATCGTGGCTTTGTGTATGAATTTCAAATATACTGGAACAGTAATTTACGCCATCGGCTGCCGGGAGATATATCGAATAGTTAACTCCTAGCACTCGTGTAGTGGAATAGCATTTTCTACAATCTCTCTGTTTTGCTCATGTTCAACTATGAATTTAATCAATTATATCTTGTTTGACAGAGCTCACTGAGCTCTGTCAAACAAGATATATTTGGTTAAAAGGCAAACTGCATTATGGGAAATATTTGCTGCTGAAAACTTTGCCATTTTGACATCATCGTGCAGAGGGTTAAGATAACAGCGTTACAAACTCATCCATGTTTGCACCTGGTGCTGCATTACTCGACCCTGTAATCCATCTGCCCATATCATTCTGCCGATTTCAAGCTCTTTACAGCCGTTTAATTTAGACGTATTACTTCCGTACCAATGTTATACTTAGTACAACCACCTTTTCCCAAAAAGTTTTCTCCACGAAAACCTTATTGAAGCTGTTTCTCATGATTAAGAATTTGCTTCACCTGCACAGTTAGTATATTCGCGTGTTTTTTTTGTAAATGCCTCTTCCCATGATGTTTATACTTACTCACAAATACTCGTAGTCAGCTATCTCTCTCACACAAAGACGTTTATTGCTACCGTCGAAAAGGTTCCACTGTACACTCAACGGATAAAACGCTGATTTTGTTTTCATTTAATTCAAGTCCCCATTTGTACCCGTATCTCCCAACAATTGCCAACATTTTCTCTTATCCATTTTCACCTTATGAGATTAGTAGCATACCATCTGGGAAAAGTTTCTCTGGGACCATCAGGTCCCAGGTCCTACATCCTCGTCGCTATGCGGGGGTGTATCTCCTAAATATTTGATGTGCAATGCAAAAAGAATTGGCGAAAGGATACACTCTGCTTTAGGCCTTTCTCCATACATACCCGTTTTGATGTTATGTCAGCCAGACAAAGTTCATTGTGTTACTCTTTACATAGTGCTTTCAGAATTCTTACAAACTCACCTTCCAGGCCTAAAGCCTTAAGCGTTCGCCACCTGCTCTCGCCCACACTCTATCTGATTCCATTTAACATCAAGGAACGCCATGAACATTTTTTGCATTTTGCGCGCATATTTTAACGTTTGGAATAGCGTGAAAAGATGGTCAGCGACACCCCTCCCCCTTCCTAAGGTCATTTTGGACACTAACAAAAACCCCACAACCTCTAAACTCCGACGTTTCCAAGATTGCTCCTGACAGAGATCCGCCGAATATTATTCATTACTTCCTTATCCCCTTTTTGTATATAAATGAGACCTTTTTTGTCTCTACACTTTTCTAACCTCTTTTTGTCTATGGCTAAGTTGAATTACATAGTGCCTCTCACCCCGCTTTAACTCGTAGGAATTTCATCCGTTCCTCACACTTTTGCGTTCCTTACTTTTGAGACCACGTTTTGGACCTCCTCTACTTTTATTTCGCTGCACATGAAGTTCGATACATTTCCCCCGACCTCATTCTGCCACTCCGGTGGGTTACCCATGCCCCATCACTTATCATTTACCTTTCCCCCAGTGCTTGAGCAGTTCTTATGACATTTGGTCTTGATAGTCTACTTTAATACTCTGTGAATTACTTTTTATTCACCCATTTCCAAAATACGTTCGAAATCGATCCCCTGTCATTCTTATCTTCCTCATAAAATTGAAGACCCTCACCCTCCGATTATTGTCTTTAACCATTTACCCAACGTAACGGCCAAAACCGACCAGCGCTATTCACAAAAATCGCCAATTAATTTTCATTATTGTTTTCAATTTTTGTCTCGAAAACATAGGTTATGACCCATCTTTGGAACGAGCTCGTCGAGCTCGTTCCAATGAGGGGTCATAACCTATGTTTTTGAGACAAAACAAATAGTTATTCAAGAATTTTATTTGCAAGTGTCGTCTGCTTTTCATGTTAGGTAAAGGGTTAACCTTATTTAAGTTATTTTGTGCTTGTTATTTTGCTACCCTGGCCATGTTACTCTCCACCCCCTTGAGTTTTCAACTTCTCCTATACGTAGTAAGGTTAGCTTGTCTGCTCTTCAATTCGTCGTTCGCTCTGTACCCAAGTACCCGTGTTGGCACTCCAGAATTATCCCCTATTGACTCCGTGAGGCTGACAATTATGACATCTACTATTTCCGGCACATTGTCCTCCCAGTGTATATTCTTATGCTTTGGTTTCAATTTTTCTTCAAACTGCGCCCATTCAGAGCCCTTGGCTGAGTACACAAATCTCCTTACGTCATTTTTGCTTCTTGCTTGGTTTTTGACCCTGATAATAAACTTAATCAAGTTGTTATCATTATCCAGCTCCCTTTTACCTTCATAGTCCACTTCTATCTCCATCACCTACCTCCATAAATCGATATCTGTGAGAATATCGTTCTTTTGCCGTCCAATCCCAGGTCCATTTCCCCCTACATCTTGCCGCCTTGTTCAGAATCTTCAGACCGAGCTCATTTGTGAAGTCGAACAGCTTCCAATATTTTCCTGTTGATTTCCTTATCACCGCCCTGTACATTAAAGTTTCCCATCCGAACTATACCGTCCACTGTTTTCTAATTCCGTGATATATGACCTAAGTGTTGTGCATAGTGAGTCATTCTACTCAGGTTTGTTTCCCTCTAGCGAACAGTACATAATCGCAAGGGCAACACTTTTGTTTTTCTGATTAACCTTTACTCATCAATTTCTTTAGAGACATTGGATGTTGCTATACCCCACTTTCAGAGTTACGAAATTCTTCGACTTTCCCCTATTGGGCCTGTTCTTTCCTGCGGTAACCACAGTATTCCCCCCCCCCTCCCTCCACTGTCCTCCAATATGTGCTCCAGCTTGCTGTTGCCTCTGACCTCTTGTTCCGTTCGTCTCCAAACAGTCTATGCTACCTGTAGAATTGTCTTTTTCCAGTCCTTGTGTCCATATCCTGCTAAGTGGTTCATACCTTGTGTTTTTAGTCTTGATAGTATAATACATTTTTAGTGAACGTGTTAAGTTCTGAAAATACGACTAGCGCATGTGCTGCAGTAAGGTCGGGCTAGTTCAAACCCTTTACCCAAACGCAGACGATATCAAAATTTATTATTTTAAATATCATTTTTTCAAATCTTTCCAAAAAAATCTACAAAATCATATCATGTGACCCCTCGTTGGAACGAGCTCAACGAGCTCGTTCCAATGAGGGGTCACATGATATGGTTTTGTTTACATTTTTTGAAAAATAATATTTTTTCAACTGCTTGAATTTGCATATTACGCGGGCGGATGCGGCCGATTCGTTGGGTTAAGGGTTAACGGCTCATATACTTCCTCGTACGAATTTCGAATATCATAGATTACGCTTTATATTCACATGTCTACCTTCATCGTTTACTCTAAAGCCAGCTCTGAAATCTGAAACTTGCGTATTTAAAAGCAAAATCCGAGAGAATCGTCGCCGACTTATCTCGTCATAAAAATCGACTTTCGATAAAGATATCTCCCTTGAAATTATTGGACGAGCAGGGAAGGTCCAGTTGATAAGCAAACAATTATTGAGGAAAACCTATGACATCAGTAGAAAATAAAGCTTTTTGTTTCTTATAATACTCTGATTATCTATGAAGTGGTTGCTTCTGAATAGCTTGCCATGAAACCCAAGTTTCCTTTTTCAGGAAGCTGTCTGTTGCTTTCGTTTATAAAAAGTTACAAAAGGAAATTTAACTTTTGATGACAAGCTAATTAGAAACTACCACTTCCAGAGAATCTGTCATTAAGAATATCTATAAATATCACAGAAAGTTCCCAGTCTGCCTCTTAGTTTTGCGAATGGGCTTTTACCGTAATTTGTAAGTTTGTATTCATCCCAGGAAAAAATAAAGAGATTTTACACCTCATACACATATTTATACTAACGAAAAGGACATAGTCTGTATTAGATGTCATGATGCGCATACCGCTGATATACCGAGTCAAAAAAGAAAGTATAATAAACTTCGAGGAGCAATTTTTTTAGTATTATTGACTTTAATCCCAAACAAATTGTTGTAAATTCATATTTCGAGTCTAGCTGTATGAATTGGCATAATTTCAAGTTCTTAATGTTGCCAGCGTCACGCCCGGACGTCGGAATTCAGACATGGGATGAAATGAAAAGTTCACACATTCAGTCAATAGCGTGTATGCCCATCGTTTGCCTCTTGAATGGCAAAACATCGACGGCGCATGGACCTGATAAGTCTCTGGATGTCACCCTTTGGTATTGCGTTCCACTCTTACCTTATATTAGAACATTACGTAAATTGCCTAACGTCTGAAGATCATGAAGTCGTACCCGACGGTCCACGGTGACGTTGGGTAAGGATTGGTCCGTGGTATGGACACCTACTTCGAATGCCGTGTTTGTGCACTGTTTCTATGGTTAGTTCTATCAGGAGTAATTGCTGCTGTCCTCGTCGCCGAAAGGAAGCGATCCCGCAAGTGAGACGTCCTGATGTGTCGGTCTTGTGCAGGGGTTGTAACTCTTGGTCGACCTGAACGCGGTCGGACGGCAGTAGATCCAGTGGTTCTATACCTTTCAATAAGACGGTAAATAGTAGTCACAGTGACTCCGAACTCAGCAGCAAGCTCATCTGGAGGTATCCCAGCCTCATGCATACCAATGGCACGCAACCTCTGACTTTCGATTAACCTTGGCATTTTTTAAAATGTCGGAAGACAAAAACTAGCGTGTTTTCTCAATAACCCAGGCTCTCTAGCACAACATAACACAAAGAAAATTTTCGGTCACCCATTCAATTTGACATTCTCGGGCAGCATGTGCTAGTTTGAAATCCGTAGCAAAATTGTATACTGTTGGTTGGACAACAACATGTCATTAAACTCTTTACACGACTTCTTGTCCACAGACAGGCAACATTAGAACTATTATATTTCATCCTTCATGCTATTTTTTCATATTTGTTTATATTATACTTTCTTTTTTGACTCAGTATATATTGAACATAACAAAACTCACAGAACATCAAAAGATGGTTAAAACGACGGTTTCTTATTTTTAACCCTTTACCCAACGTAACGGCCAAAACCGGCCAGCGCTATTCTCAAAAATCGCCAATTAATTTTCAAAATATTTTCATTTTTTGTCTCAAAAACATAGGTTATGACCCCTCGTTGGAACGAGCTCGTCGAGCTCGTTCCAACGAGGGGTCATAACCTATGTTTTTGAGACAAAAAATGAAAAAAATTAGTTATTCAAGAATTTTTTTTGCAAGTGTCGTCTGCTTTTCATGTTAGGTAAAGGGTTAATTATTTTCTTATTTTAAATAGGTTTCAGCGGAAAAAATATCCAGACGTACAAACTGACTGGGGAAAATTGTATAAAGCCAGCTTCTGTATTTTTATACTACTATACAGGAAAATCCTTGAAGTTTGCGTAATGATGCGAACATCGATGATGCAAATTCGCTAAAATTTGAAAATTTTCATTCTAATTTAAAATTCCCATGCCGTTGGTGTTAAATTTATTGACAGCTTTAGACAATTAAGGGAAGCTAACTTTCGTGTAAAGCTGTTCCAATGAGGAAAATGGTCAGTCATGGTTCGTTCAAATTCTTGGGTAAAAAGGCCGCACCACGTCCTGCTCGGACCCAACTGGACACCACCGCCACTGGTGATTATCATATGCGTTTACTAGTTGGTGAATATTTTGGAAAACGTTGTGAGATATTCCTACAAATATCATTAAAATTAAGATATATATGCTATCACCTCATTAAGTTGATCGAGAAACTTTCATCAAGCCGAGATGGTGTTCATATTAGATATTGCGATAAGCATTTTATGGCGAAACGTAATAGGAAAACCATCTGGGCTTAACCCTTTGAACTCTAGAGGCCTTTTTTCTGGGCGGGCCACAAGCTACTTCATAATGTCCTTAAGGTGGATGACTGCAAGGTAAATGTGTGATGTAGACCAATCAATATTTGAGGCTGCACGTTGAAAATATTAATTGGTCTACCCCCAAATAATAAATATGGACTCTTCCTATTGCTACCATGGAACTGACATGGAAGATACAACCAGTCTTCAAAGGGTTAATACAAGTTTCTCGATCAACACATAGTTGTGATGACAAATTTATCTCAGCATCTCGAAAAAACACTTGAAGGCAATAACGAATTTATCTTGCAATATTCCTCCCTTTCTCGACTTATTCGCATGTAATTTGACAACCATTCAGCGTCTATGAATTGAATTTTTTAAGAATAAAGATCATCATGACGTCATGGTATTGCGTTCTCCACTATACATGACGTAATCGCATTCATTGTTCCACATGTGCTATGAGTGCCGATGTTTACAGTATCGTTTCCGCTGTGTGTTTATTGTTTTATATTTCAACTTCAATGCACAGTAGGCCTATAAAAATATATCATCATGGCAAACATTGGTCTAGACTAATTTATTTCGCCGAGTTGATGATTTATTTGTCATGTAATTACTGTTAACAGAACGGTGACCTCAACATGTGCAATCTGTTTCCGATGAGCGTAGAATTGAATGATCGCACGGGCTCACAGAAGTTAAAACGTCGGAAATCATATTTTGGTAGTGCGCGAGTATTGCATTAAATACATGACGTTACTTCATTCATAGTTTTCAGAAGCGTGCAATCCACAATGAGATTGACGTTAGGTTTCAAAAAATTTTCACTTTTTGCGATTCATCTTCATCTCTTTTTTTTTGGTGTTTCGCATAGTAGATTATTTATGTACTGGGTAGTATAATTCACTGCAACATGGAAGTATACTGAGGCAAACTAAATGCATCGTTCATCGAAGCAGTTCACTTTTTGAAGGAAATGACTTATGATTGTCAATACTACTGAAATAGTGCGTCAGATGCGCGTGCGTTCGTTGCTAACGTCGCCATGTGGTTTTTATCTCTACTGCAATAGTGATACAAGATTTTTTTTCGCCGTTTGGTTTTTTATCTCTATTAATACAGCGGTTTGCAAATGCGATTTTAGGTAAATGGTAGATAACAATTTTTTAATTATTCCCTCGCCTGTGAATTATCGCAAATTATCTAAAAGATATTTCTTGATATCCATCGACTGGATAGATATCAAGAAATATTCCTCAGTAGCCCCTTAAATGACGTCACAATTCGGCACATGACGCCGCCTCGAATGAACGATCAGCTGAACATTGTTATTGTTTTGAAACGTACGCATTTGGGGGTCGAGTTGGGCTGAAGACTGTTCAATAAAATGTCTCGTAGCATATAATAAATAACGATTGTCATGATAATGTGCATGTCCTGTGATTTGTATCAGATTCGAGGTGGTGTCCAGAATGGGATCTCAACGAACCGGTGAGTTGTGATCCCATTTTTGGACACCACCGAGAATCTGATACAAATCACAGGACATGCACATTATCATGATTATTCATTTATCTAACAACTCTGTCACATAAACAGATTAAATCTTAACCCTTTACCCAACGTAACGACCAAAACCGGCCAATACTATTCTAAAAAAATCGCCAATTAATTTCCATTATTTTTTCATTTTTTGTCTCAAAAACATAGGTTATGACCCCTCGTTGGAACGAGCTCGTCGAGCTTGTTCCAATGAGTGGTCATACCCTATGTTTTTGAGACAAAATATGAAAAAAAAGTTATTCAAGAATTTTTTTTGCAAGTGTGGTCTGCTTTTCATGTTAGGTAAAGTGTTAAATTATTTTTAAACATTTTTGGGACATACTGTTCGATCGATCACTGAAACGCACATAGAATGTATCCATATGCCTGTTATGATAGCCCGTAGCGCTACCTGAAACGAGTCGTCTATATGATACGGAATCAGAATGAGTCGTCTATATGATACGGAATCGGAACACATTATGTGATAAGTACCGTTTCTCGTGGTTTTCAGGCCAAAATCTCTGATTGTTAGATAAAAAAGAAAATCTGCTCTATTTTAGTCAGTATCTGGAATTATCTCATGAGTATAAACCTGAAAGTTTTTATTTTCCGGTCAACACGAAGAATTTTTCCAGAAGCTTCCTAAATGACGTTACTCTTCGGCGCATGAAGTTACCTTGCACGTCACCTCGGAGGAACGATCAGCAGCTTTTTGTTATTGCCATGAATCTGTTTTCAGTCGAATTGGGCTGAATATTGCGCAGTAAAATGTCACGTGGCGTATAACAAGAGAAAATCTACGCTGTTTTAGTGAATATTGTGTGGATTTGAAAGTATTATTTTTCACTCGCGCAAGCGCTCGTGAAAAAAACCCTTTCAGTTCCACTCTCATGAGATAATTCACGATATTCACTAAACCGGCGCAGATATCCTCTATGTACAAGTCTAAACATTTTAGCTTGTAGGAGGGGAAAATAGATTGACTATAAGAAAAATACACACCTCCCATGTAACAACCAGTCTACACGAAAATTGAACTAAAAGCACTTTTCAGCTGGATAATTGCTCCGTTTCCTTCGTTGCCAACGAGAGATCACTGTTGGGCGGCGGGGTACCAACCCTAATTTGCTTTTTAATGTTTACGGCATTCAAATGGTCGAAACCAATTGACGCCGATGAGTGTCACGGTCACGATGATATAGTTTCAAATATTGACTAAACTGTAGGGAATAATACAGCAAAAACTTTTTAAATAGCTAATACGTTTAGCATACTCCACCATTATATGACCAGTTGTGGAAAGTATTTTGTCAAGGAACAAGCAGTCAGAATGTTATAATCTGATTGTTTAAATATCCCGTGTAAACAAATCTAAATGAGGAACTTGGAATTTCCAAGCGATCTCGACTCCGGTGCATTCGATCGACGATGACGTGATTTATTTAGACGGGTTTCTTCTCTGTTTACGTTGGAAACGAAATCGAACGTGTTTTGTATCACCACATATGCGATACAACTTTATTTTTATCGCACAAGCAGAACAGTGGAAATACAGTGTTTTACATTAATAGGTGTGAGATAAATATACTTACTTGATGAGTCGGTAGTGAATGTTGAACTATAAGTTGGTGGGTCCACATCCATTCCAAAGGTATATACCTGTCCGTCCTGTAGGTAATTGCTGTCCATAACATGCATAGCCGTTATAAGAGAACCATATTCTGTGTCTTCGGGGAGATTAAGAATCCTTGGACAAAAAATAAATCTGGGACGGCCATTCACTTAAAAATAGATAAAAAATGATGAGAGATCAATGGCCAGATCCATAACTACCTCTGACCTTAAGCATATCTAAGCTGAATTGACGCTTAACTAAACAAACGTCTTAGATAGTCGACTGCAAAATGTACTATAGGAATTCCCATAGAACGGCCCGTGGCCCCAGCACCCGTGGCTCGAGACCCACAGCTTCCATTACTTCCAATCAATACCAGTTCACCGAGTTGAAAGACACAGCGCTGTCACTTCAAGTTTTAATTGCTCAGCGCACAGAGCTTCGCGGCGCCCGAGACTTGTAGAAACATTTGAATTCGTTCTTTATAATTGTTATGTGGATATGCAGTTAAGAATAATTAGAGTGTTTTGTTGTATTTTATATTCTGTAGACGCCGCTGTGTCACCGAGGATTAACGTTTGCCGACCTAAACACATCCATAGATCATACCTTTGTTACATTGGCTTAATTTGCGCATCAAGACATTTACACAACTTAGATGGATATAGACAGAACGCGATGTGTGTTTGAATCGGTGAGTATTTTACATAACGAGTTGGAATGGCGTAGTCATATTTCGCGAGAGCCTATGAGGCTCTCGCGAAATATGTTTACGCCATTCCAACGAGTTATGTAAAACACCTCCGATTCAAACACACATCGCGTTCTGTGTTTATTACACAACCCTTGCATTAAAATTCATTTAAATAAAGAAATTTTAATTCCGAAGTTTTAACCCAAAGGTGAAGAGTCTGTTTGTTTTGACTGAAGCTGTACTGATCAAACAGATCGATAAAAAATCAAAACAACCTTTTCGGAACCAGTGCTTGTTGAAAATTCGTATCGCTGTTTCTCTTCGGCTGGTGCCCATTCACGCCTAACCAGTTGGTGGCTATTACTATCAGTAAAAATATAAGTACAAATTAGTGCAGATTTGCAAAACAGCTGGGGGAAACATTTTTAAAAGAAGTTCGAAGCATGTCAAGATGTACTAAGATTTACCAAAATAAAGTTGACCAATTTAGATATAACGGATCCACAAAACGAGACGGCCACGGGACTGGGTTAATGTTCTGGTTGGAAATGATAGGGTTTTTTAAAAAATATTATCTCATTTTTGGTTAACTAATTTTTTTGAACCGACTTTATTTTTGCTTTGGACGTTTTCATTTTCACAGTATGCGACAGAATGTCGATAATTTTATAACGAAATTTGGAAACTTTTCGAAGCGTAACTAATTACTCGATGGACAGGGACTAGTATGAACAGTGCTGGGAAAAAAAGTTCCGGCTTGTACATCACCCACTGAATGCAGAATCATTTATGTCATAGCGGCTATTCCGTTAAATATAAGGGTTTAAAGTTGAATGGATGTGTAATAAATTACAGTACGTCCACCGCGGACTCGTCACTTCTACGGGTGAGCAAAATTGCTACGGACGCAGTAATATTAGATTTCAAACAATAATAATAAGAACAACCATCAAAAATTTAATTAATGAAGCACCGGCTACAACCAACTGCTTCATTAATTAACAGTTTGCTGATGATGATTTTCATTACTTGGTAAACGCATGCGTGGGTATCACTGTCCAAGGGTGGATTTAGACCAGTTTCCGGCGGCTGCACTGCAGTAATGAGAGACGGGGTGAATTATTTTCCGTTTACTTTACAAAACGGAAATATATCCAGCCTCCGTTTTTAACAAAAACAACCCTTCAAAATTCATTATTATTATTTAGTGTTGAAAACATAGCTCTTGATCACGAACACATCAAACTCATTCCGATGAGAGTTATAAACAACGTCTCCGAACAAAAGATGAAAACATTGTGTCGTTCAAGAAAAACTGTTTGCAAGTGCAGTCTGCTTGTCCTGTTATATAAAGCCAAGATTATGGATGAGATCCCATCAGCAATGCCCCTCTCCTCTTTTTGTGTCAGCAACGGTTTCACTCGAGAGTTCATGCTACATTTCTGTTTGCTTTTGGTGGCGCAATGGGCGGTTGCGATTTTATGCGCAGTTCACGGTTTTAAAATCGATCATTGATCTTGTTTACAAGCTTGTTATCCATCTATCAGTCTGCCGTCACGCCCTCACGGTAGCAATTGGATTGAGTGGGCGGGGTTTCCAGAGTCTTCAAAATTGGATCGGAAACATGTGCGAACGTGTTGACATTCCAAATCATTACGTGATTTAGTTTATACGATTTTGACGACTTCCACGCTGTATGCTTTCAACCAATCAAACGCAGAGGCGGGGCTAATGATTAAATTATTAGTTGTTTTTAATGAAGATCTAAAGAATGGTCAAAATTTGAAGTGACGTATAAATCGAAAACCTAAAAAGTACAGGTTTCTACTTGTTGTGCTCTATACCTATATATTCATGGAAATCGGAATCACTTTAAGATTCCCTTCCCTATAACGTCACCTCAGAGTAGGCCCTTAACTAGTAAAGGTTGGTAATTTCCCAGGACGCCAATACAGTTATACAGAGGATATCTAGGCCGTTTTAGTGAATATCGGGAATTATCTCATGAGTGTGGACCTGAAAGTTTAATTTTTCACGAGCGCTGAAAGTTTTATTTTTCGCAAGCGCTCGTGAAAAATAAAACATTCAGGTCCACACACATGAGATAATTCCCGATATTCACTAAAATTGTGTAGATTTTCTTTTTATTATATGCTACGTGCCATTTTATTGCGCAGTATTCAGCCCAATTCGACTGCAAACAATTTCGAGACAATAATAAAAAGCTGCTGATCGTTCCTTCAAGGCGACATTCAGGGCGACGTCATGCGCCGAATCGTAACATCATTTAGGAAGCTACTGAACAAATCCATCGTGTGGACCTAAAAATATTATTTTTCAATCGCGCAAGCGCTCACGAAAAATGAAACTTTCAGGTCCACTTTCATGAGATAATTCCAGATACTGACTAAAATTGAGTAGATTTTCTTTTTTATTATATGCTACGAGACATTTTATTGCACAATATTCAGCCCAATTCGACCTCATATGCGTACGTTTCAAAACCATAACAAAGATCAGCTGATCGTTCCTTCAAGGCGACGTGATGCGGCGTAGCGTGACGTCATTTTGGAAGCTACTGGTGGTTATTCCTCAATATCCATCGAGTCGATAGATATCGAGAAATATATTTTAGATAATTTGATGTTTAATTAATAAAATTTTTTATTCTGATTATATTCCCAAATTTCCGACTGGGTGAACTTAAAATTAAGGCTGGAAAGAAAATTACTTAAATTTAGCATCACTCAAAGATGCTATCGCCAATTTCAAATGATCAGAAAATGGTGTGTGAAGTATCAGAGCTGTATATTGTATAACACGGAGGCATGCAAATACCACACGCAGCATTTTTCATATAATATATATAATTTGACCCAAAAAGTGCGTGGGGAGGGGGTAAAAACGTCATAAATGGCGATTAATGAAAAGTAACAAATGCGGAGTTTCGACTTTTTCAGCTCTACGAAACATTACATTTCTGTGAAATCAGACACACTTTTATTTGTTGAACATTTTATTTGAATGACACCGTTACAATGTTTAGCCTTACCGATAGGAATTTTCAGATCGGCACGCATCGTTGGATAATGTATTCCGAAAAATTCAAGAATGGAATCTCATTAGATGAGTTGAACTGAAAGTTCAAAGAATAAAAACGCAACTTTGCTGTTGTTTTGGAGAAAGAGTGAAATGTGAAAATTCAAATTACCGTTCACTTGACCAATCAACCAAGGACCAGTGTCTGAAGATTCATAACTGTAGCATAAGTAGGTACCGGTTGGCGTTTTTAATGAAAAATGTAAAAAATGAGGTAAAAAGATGAGAGGGTGGGGGGAGGTAAAAACGTAAAAAGGTGCGATCGATTGAAAAGATAGAAAAAATATTGGGTTTCTATTTTCTGAGGTCTGCAAAATACTGAAAGGTCATGGCAATCCGACTCACTTTACGGTAAAACCTTCAACGACCAGACTAAAATACCTGCACCATACATTTTTGTTTACTGAATGACACTTGTAACTTGAAAACAGCGAAACGTTAAGCCTGTACCCAATGCAGACGATTTCAAAATTCATTATTTTAAATATCATTTTTTAAAAATTTCAACAAAACCATATCATGTGACCCCTCTTTGGAACGAGCTCGACGAGCTCGTTCCAAAGAGGGGTCACATGATATGGTTTTGTTGACATTTTTCGAAAAATAATATTTTTTCAGCTGCTGAATTTGCATATTACGCGGGCGGATGCGGGCGATTCGTTGGGTAAAAGGTTAAGGCAGTGTCACAGACTTTCCAATACAGGCTCGTCATTTTCAGGCAGGCTGTCACCTTTGCCTTCAGTCGCCCACATTACTTTATTTTCTGCGAGCGATAAATGCCCTTCCCGCGGTGTATTCCGAGGGCAACGAAAGTCAATTTCGTGCTAGACGTCTGAAGGTATTGGTATCACCCTACTCAGTCGACGCTCTTCAGATATAATATTACGTCGCTCGATTTGGACATTCAAAGGCGTTCGCAATCGCTCCATCCCCTCTTATTTGATGAACTACAGGAGATTCTCTCTAGGAATTTCAATGGTTTCAATTACGTCATCCGAATCTCATCGTCCGTACAGGCATCTCGAGTGACTAATTTTCGTAGTAAAACATTTTGTGTCGTTAAGAATATAAAAGATGATAACAACCATTATATTTTTTCAGAATCCAATCCATGTTCTGATACACGTGGTACTGTCAAAGGAGAAAGCTAAGTTCGAAATTCTTAGCGGAGGTAAGGATTTTGAACTTAACTTTCAGCAATGAAAGGATTTTGAACTTAACTTTCAGCAATGGCAGCCCTCTGCAGCGTGGCCACGGGGGGGGGGGGGATTGGGGGGGACACGTCCCCCCCCACTTTTGCCCAAAGTTGGTCCTCGAAATATGTCCAAAACTGGCATAAAAATCGTAGGGGGTGAGGTCCAGGGGGGTTAGGTTGTAGATTTGTTAAATCTTGCGATTGTATTTCCTTGAAAAACCCAAAAATGTCTGCTCAGATACAAGGAAATGAAGATTTTGGGACCCTGGAATTCCAAAATTTTCTATCACGGGCCGAACCATGGTCGGCCCGTGGTGGCGACGATCCTTTACTACCCGATAACTGACTCATTTATTGTCCCTGGCAGAAAGCTTCATTATTGTGAAAAACACATTACATCTGGGAGGAGGAGGGGGAAGAGAGGGTCTGGGGGACGCAAAATTTTAAAAATGTGAAACCCTACAAAACTTTTCCTGTATCTGGGAGTGGGGTAGTTTGTAGATTTGTTAAATCTTACGAATGTATATCCATGAAAAACTTAAAAATATCTGTTCAGATGCAAGGAAATGGAGGTTTTCGGACCTTGGAATTAAACAATTTTCTACCACGGGCCGAACCATGGTCGGCCCGTGGTAGCGACGGCCTATGGCTCCTCAATAACTGACCTATTTATTTCCCGGATACTCTCATTATCGTGACAAAAAACATTACATCTGTATCTGTGTTTTGTGAGGATTTGGGGGGGGGGGGGGGAGGTGGTAGGGGACGCACCAGCCTGGAATACTTTTCCTGCACCCCCCCCCCCCCCCCCCACACTTATTAAAACGGTTCTAGCTACGTTCCTGTATGTGTATGAATTTGTCCCCCTCACTTGCTTTGGGCTGGCTACGCCACTGCTGAGTGCAGGTGAGTTATTTGGTATATAATATTTCTGTTCACTCAGTATAACAGCTCAGACTTTCTTTTGTATTCGAATTTCTGGCCTATTGTTGCCAATATTCTGCATGATTCCTCTTTTATACTACCAAAATAATAGTTCATTGTCATCCGCTGATTTAACACGTCCTCAAACAATAAGGCCTACAATCAATCCAATCCCCACCGGGCCCATTCTCTCCCTCCCATCCTTTCTCGATCTCCTCAATTATAAAATTGACCCTTTTTCTCATGTTATTGCTCATCCAATTATACTTCATGTTTTCATCCCATTTTCATTAGTTTCCCAAGGAGTCTTGTTCTACTAGTCAAATATTTTGGGCATTCTAAAATGAAATGTTCCAGGTTCTCTGTCATCCCTAAGTTACATACTTCGCACGCTCTTTCCTAGCCTTTCACGATTCTCCTTCCACTCCAGGTACTTGGGTCTCATTTTGAACAAAAATGTCCCACCCCCCGCACCGCAAACGACCCGTCTAGATACTCCTCAAATGCAGGCGCATCTTTTTATATAACCCCTCTACTGAGTAACCCGTCTTAAATGTTACATTACACATTACCTTTTTGCATTTGCCAAAAAGGGCGACTGTTTGATTCCCATATTAGCCCAAGAACATTAGGTTTCCCTAGGGAAAAAAATCGGAGAAAGCTGATTTTTTCAGGGAATGTCGAGTATATGTCACTGAACGATTAGACAAAAGTTCCCTAAAATCCCAGTTGAGCTTTTTTTTCTACAGCCTTTTTTCGAAAACGCGTTTGAAAAAAATTAAAAAAAATCGCACGAACTTTGTAACCTCGAATTGATCCAACTGTATTTTCTGTTTACGCGTATTTCGAGCTACATAATGTCTAATATACATTTACCTAGAGGAAAATGTGCATTCTGTGACAATTTCTGCGAAAAATTATTGAAAATTCACAAAAAAGTATCGGATTTACGCAAAAAATGACGATTTTCCTAACGGATTTGCCCAAAGGGTCGTAGTACAGAACGGGATGTTAGTTGGACAGACGATAAAAAATCCACCACCATTTGAAGACTTTTATCATTGCTTACAAAATAGACATTATGGAAGACCCCCTCTGCTTCTGGCCGAGTTCCCCTTTTGGCATAAAATTCGTCAGCATGAGAACTCAACTATTTTCGGGCTTGGGACCGAACAGACACGTCTGTGTCTGGCAGCATTAGATCAATAAATAATATTTACAGAATATACAAAAATCAATAAATAATATTTACAGAATGTACAAATCAATCAACATGGATTAAGTTACATTGACTATTATCAACGCTATATACAGAAATGACATGACCTATATACATATTATTCATCGAACTCAGAAATTTCCGACAGGACAGTGTTTCTGTGGTTGTTACAAGAATCCGAACTGCAATTACACAAACCTGAGCAAGAGAGTCCCGCCTTCTTACACCCACACCTTTTTGTACAAGCACTCTTGCAACCACAACTGATCAGATTCAGTAGGTTATCGGGGGCACATGGCTTTGTGGCTGCAGTCGGTACAAGAAGTCCATTGTCTAGCGACCACCCCCAATCCGTCGGAGGAAGCGAAGTGCCCAGCCATTGTTGGACCTGGAGATAACATCTGTAGACATGTTGTTGTGCAGCATCGCTGCTTGGTGGGAGTGAGGCTAGGTCGATGGGTTTATTCAGTTTAGATTTTGCTACATAACGCTTGTAAGTGACATATCTATATTGGTCGAGAGAGGAAACAGTTTTACTCCCGTATAAGATCAGGAGAAGTTGTTCCCCGGCAGCGGCTACTGCACGTGGTGTACTGTCATCCGCCAAAATTGTGTTGACATACTGTTGTGAGTCGCTAGTAACATCGGAGACAATTGTACTGAATACTTTCTTCTTACCAACTCGAAAGAGTGCAGAAGTAGTGTCACAACCACTTATAGAATGTGCTACAAGGAGGTTGCTCCTATGGTCACCCATTTTGGTTGCTATTTCACTAACTGAAACTAGTAAGTTTGGGGTAATGGAATACATCATGTGAATATTACATCCCGGTTGAACTCGAGAGGTAAGAATGACTAACAAGTCTGTGTCTGTTCCCACAACGACAACATTGTTGTCATCTTGAGCGATGTCAAGTGCAGTTTCGGCTATCAGTACATCAGCATCAGCCTCGGCCTGCTTGGACTGAATATTGATAGCAGATAGCTCCTGCATTAGAAGATCGATCAGTTGGGTTTTGTTCTTGGCATTTGCAAGGAAATCGGATTGGGGTGTGGTGGCTGGTAACTCGGGTGAGATATTGATATCAATGGAATACCTGTCTTTAGATCTACGGGCTTGTTCCATGCCCTTTGTCGACATTGTACAAGCATAACCATCAAAAACAACCACGACGTTCGCCCCAAAATGTCTCACTAGATAATTGGAATATGATGTACATATGTCCTTATATGACGACTGTTTAGGCCATACAACTGCCCTCAATAAAAATCCACCATCTACAACAAACAGAGAATGTTCTGGGATATTAGTTTGCTCGGAACCGTATGTTTTGAGGATCTTACCGAGCGTGCTTTTCTGTGTCTTCCTCATTCCAGCAGAATCAAACAATGCTGGTGGTTTCGGGGCGAGTTTCATATTTGAGATACTCTTCCATCTCTGCTTGTGACTGAATAACACATGTGATGCGGTTGAACAGAATTGTGGGGTCAATCACTACCTTACTTCCACGGACTTTGCTGCTATTTGCCATAGATGCGAAAGACTTCACAGTGTCAACACGTCGTAGTTTGATGCTGTTGAACGTTTTGCTTACAACCTTCGATACGCAACATTCACCAATTTTGCGAACTTGGTCACAGTTCACAGTTTCGTCGGCCACAAGCCCGGTCGCTATAGAGACTAATTGTAGTGGATCTCTATTCTGAAAGGGGGAATGCACTCTGAGCCAGTTCAATAATTTGGTGATATCATTGGCATCAGTCAATTGTGAACTTTGACGGAGATCCCGATGTTGTTCGCCATGACCAGTGTGAACATGAACAATATTTTCGAGAGCATTACATATCGGAAGGCAAAGAGGTAGTCCATGTACCCATTTCGCAACAGTGCTATCGGTTATTCCCCTGCCATGTGTGAGACCATCAGGGAGCTTGAACATTCTCATTAAACACTGCTCTATGGTCTGATCAGAATATATCCCGTCCCAGAATTTATCTGAGCGCCTTATGGTAAAGTAACCTTTCTCAGTGAACAACTTCAAATCATCCTGTTGCATTATTTCTGTTAGCTCATTCATCTGCTGCAAATAGAGATGAGAACTTTTTGCGTATGCAAAATGACCACCTGCGTGAAATACTGGAATCATATTGCGAACACAATATGTGTGGAGTTCCCAGTCGCCTGTGCGCTCTGCTCTCAAGAACAACTGGAGAAGACCTATTTGCCCGTAGTATTGTACCCAAAGCTTTCCTGTGCGCCCTACGGACGCATTCTGGAGCAGTTCGTGTAATTTTGACAGTAGATGGTTGACACTTTCTTGATTGACAGCGTCAGCTGTTGTACAGTCACCTCTGGCACGTCCACAGAATATTTCACTGACTTCTGTGCAGTCTATGTTATCTAGTGTTCGGGTTTCTTCAAACACAAGTTTTGTAATGGCAATTTGTGTTAGCAAATGGGCACGAACTGCTCTTGAATATGCATGACCTCTGATCAAATGATGGATTGACCCACCAGCATAAACAGTCCCCCAAAGTTCATCCAAGCCGCTACCAGCCATGATCGAACCAATTGCCCCTAAATATGACATAATCATATGGAAGCCGCCGAGTCTAACGAAAACTTTTGTCAACTTATCTGACGAAGACACAATCTCCACTGCTTTGATATAAAGTGGTTGGTCAAACGTCACTGGACAAACGTTCAGTCCCTGTTTCCATTATGTGATTTAATCGAACATGGAAATTGAAACAATGATGCTATAATACGGTATTTGAATGAGAAAAGTCGATGCCGTTTGAATTTGAGTTTAGGGGGTATGGTTAATATTTCACACGTTTCACCAGTTCATTATGGAATAACTATTGTTATATATCATTATAAAGCCACTGCTTTTCTGCAATTTTTGATATATAATTTAACTCCCAAAGTAGTCGTAGATTTGATTTAATTGACGTTGTGTACCGTTGTGTGTATGAAAACAATAATTTTTTTTTCGTAATTTTGTACATTTTCGTGAATATTTCACCATTGAGTGTGAGGATTGGTACAAAGTTGGCATTTTCTGTTGGGGATATGTATTCTCAATATAATTCAGCACGATATTTATGATTCTCACCCTACTAAGGCGAATAAGAATGAGAAATATGGAGCTGGGACGAATTTTTTTTAAATTTTTTTTTTTTATCAAAAAAACGCTATAACTAAAAAAGCTCAACTCGGATTCGCGGGGACTTTTCACACTTTATCCGCAATGTGTGTCCCGGAAACATATAAAAAAATCAGCTTTCTCCGATTTTCTTCCTTACTTTCTCATTTTTATGTCTAATGTGCCTGGACTATATGTCCGAAATTGAAGCCTTTATCACGGATGCTGCATCTAAACACACAGATATAGACACTGTGAAGAAAAACAACGATCTTGAAAATGGCCCTCCTTAGATGAATTAAGACAAACTACAAATGGCTCCCCTGTGATCATTTGCCATGAATAATCTCCTGCAATTTTGAAAATGACAAGCCTACAAACAGACGAAACGTAACCCTAAACACAATACAGACGATATATAAATTCATTAATTTAAATTTTATTATTTCAATTTTTTCCGAAAATTTCAACAAGACCATATCATGAGACCCCTCATTGGGACGAGATCGTCCCAAATGAGGCTCCCACTGAGGGGATAACATTATATGGTTTTGTTCAAATTATTATTATTATTTTTAACTGTTGAAATAAAAAGGTTAACAGAACTCTGTCTTTTTCGTTACTGTAATGTGTTTGCATCACACCCAAATTATCAATAGCTTTTTCTGTTTCATTTTGTTTTTATTGAATACCAAACCGATAGTCTGAAAAACAGATAATAATGATTTCCGTTGCCAAAATGTTCTCATTCAAAAATGGTTAAAGCGTTCTAAGACCAGTACACATCTAAGTATGTGTTGTGGCCTACCGATTCCTGGAGGGGTGATTATATGGAGAGTAATCGCTTGACAGCACTGGTTACGTGAAATAATTCATGAGAGGTGAGGGACGTTGTGCAAACACGAGGGCGCGAATGCGCACAAGTGTTTTACAATATAGTCCCTCGCCTCGAATGAATTATTTCACGTAACCAGTCCAGTCAAGCGATTACTCTGTTTATTACTTTTCATTATAAACGATAATTATATTATTTAACCTTTTACCTAACGTAACGGCCAAAACGGCCAGCGCTGTTCTCAAAACTCGCCAATTAATTTTCATTATTTTTTCAATTTTTGTCTCTAAAACATAGGTTATGACCCCTCATTGGAACGAGCTCTTTCCAATGAGGGGTCATAACCTATGTTTTGGAGACAAGAAATGAAAATAATAGTTATTCAAGAATTTTTTTTGCAAGTGTCGTCTGCTTTTCACGTTAGGTAAAGGGTTAAAAAACAAAAAAAACAATGAAGTCCACATTACATCCACCACAAAGCGTCTTCGTTTGCGCGCAGGGATACATGACACAATTGTTGATTGCATAATCCACTTGTGAAGTTATCGTTTATAATCAAACCCGGAAATCCCAGTAAATCACACTTTGGAAAGTAATAAAAAATTGCTTTCTTGTAAAAAATTAAGTGAACAGTTTTGAAAAGTGTTGCGCCGACTATCAGAACTACTGTATGATTGTGAGGGAATGACGATAAATCAAAAGACAATTTTGCATGTAAGCTTACAGCTGCATTGGGTTCATCACCCGGATTAGCCCCTCGCACTTTTCCTGCCAGTGGAATCTTGAGGGCATGAGGATTTTCAGGTCTTAACTATGCTACAATTCAATAACTACTACATAGTAGCCAACTAGCCAACCGAGCAGCTTAGACCACCCGAAAGACATTTATTTTGAAATAAGACATATTTGGTATTCAAGATACACTTTGTAAACAACAACGGTAAGTAAACAAACTTTAATGCTTATGTACCCGTCCTCGACGTACAACGCCGCCCAGGAACAACTAGAGATAAAATACCTTTTTATATTTGCAAGAAAAAAACTCTAGAAACCTGTATCCAATAGCAGCTGCGTTGTACGTCTCAGGGAAGTTACTGGACTTGCAACTTGAAATCAGAAAGGTGAAAATACTTTTACACCTGTAGCCTTAACCCTTTACCTAACATGAAAAGCAGACGACACTTGCAAAAACAATTCTTGAATAATAGTTTTTCCATTTTTTGTCTCAAAAACATAGGTTATGACCCCTCATTGGAACGATCTCGAAGAGCTCGTTCCAAAGAGGGGTCATAACCTATGTTTTTGAGACAAAAAATGAAAAAATAATGAAAATTAATTGGCGATTTTTGTGAATAGCGCTGGCCGGTTTTGGTCGTTACGTTGGGTAAAGGTTAAACACAAATTGTCTGATAAAATCATGAATTCAAAGTTGTCTGGTCTGAGAAATGGCGAAGGCTAGAATTGAAAATACTAATTTTACCGCCTTCTACAAACTATCACATGCCCCAAATCTACAAAACTATTGGCTCTCACAATAACCTATTTGTAACGTCACTGCTTTCTAATTTTCCAATTGACTAACAATTTTCAAATTTTCTCATTGGTCCAAAATGACCAAACTAAAATATGTGAATGTTTTACACATCGCGAAGACTATTATAATCCCTGATGTGTACGGATGTGGGATGGGAAAATCTCATCCGAGGGCAAGATATTTGGGCCAGACACGAGGCTTGCCGAGTGTCTGGACCAAATATCTTGTCCCGAGGGTGAGATTTTCCCATCCCACACTCGTACCCATCAGGGATTGATTATCCCCCCCCCCCCCACCATACAGCGGTTGCGTTAGACAGAGGTAATCGGCGGTCACGTGCTGATATAATCAACTCATTTGGTATTCTTTGTTTTTAAAAACTAATGACACCATTGGAAAGAGCATGCAAAAGTTATGTATATACCAAAACCACGAAATCAATTAGGAACGGTGGCATCTTGAGGCTTAAAGAGTTTTAGAGCATCAAACTTTGATCACACGGCATTCTGATTACATCTGTCTCTTCCTGCTGTCTCACCCGGGACACACGTATGTTACCCATGCAGTGGGAGGAGAAAAATGTTTTCCGCTATTCTACGAAATGCGGAAAAATAATATTCCTGTAGCATTGTTTGTTCATCCGGGACCTTTAGATCATATTACACGAGCGATAAGTTGTTTATCGACTGGCAAGTCTTAGAAGCTTTCTCGATTAGATTTCGAGGAAAAATCTTTCGGAGGATCTAATTGTATTGAGTGATGTGAAGGAAGAATTTTCAAATTGATTTCCACAATGTACACAGTAACAGGACAGTCTGGCTGACGAAATGGCCTTCAGAAGTTAAAAAGGTTCTGTACCAGTGGAATTAAGTGAAGGATGGCCAGGGATGTGGCTAGAGGGTTTCAGCTGGGAGCTGGGGGGAGGGGGTGTGTAAGGCGGGGGGGGGGGGGGGGGGGGCACCAGTGTAAATTCCAACTGTGAGTAGTTTCGATAGGTGGTTGCACTGCAGCGCTGGGTGATATCTTTTAACCCTTAACCAACGAATCGCTCGCATCCGCCCGCGTAATATGCAAATACATCTGCTGATCAAAAAATATTATTTTTCGATAAACTTCAACAAAACCATATCATGTGACCCCTCTTTGGAACGAGCTCGTCGAGCTCGTTCCAAAGAGGGGTCACATGATATGGTTTTGTTGACAGTTTTTTTTTTAAATTTAAAAAATGATATTTAAAATAATGAATTTTGAAATCGTCTGCGTTGGGTAAAGGGTTAAAGTGATTATATATATATATACACATGTTTATGAACCCTTCTGAAAATTTTCACTAATCCTGAAACGGAAAAAAACATCATTTATAATGTGTCTGGGTCAGAAAAATTTACCGGATTGATGTAAGAGTCGACATTTTGAGGCCAATGTCAATTTTAGAGTAGGACATTTGAAACTCAAGTTTCCAGTTGGAAATAAAAGATCAAAATTTCTCATCATTAAGTTGGAATTTTAATATTTTTCATGAACACTGTTAATTTATTGAATTTCCAACTATTTGATTTTTGACCTCGGAATTTCCAACTATTGAAAAAATACTCCTAGTCCTAGCTGGGAGGGGGGGGGGTGACCCCCCCCCCCCTCCCCCAGTCATCACATCCCTAAGGATGGCAGCTGCGACATTTGACTCTTATATTTTGTTCACTGGGTGGTCATACCAGCTCATGACATAACATCTGCCTTTTCAATAATTAATAGCACGGTATAGTAGCAACGAGAACGAAGCCGGTCTTTAGTTTTAAAAAAACGTAGGACAGCAACTGACACCGGGATACCATCGAAATCCACCCACGACATAATCTAACCCCACCCCGACATAACCTCCCCGAAACAATCCCACCTTAACAAAACCAGCCTTAGGAAATCTATCCTCGATAAAATCTCTCCCTGACAAAATCCTCTATGTGTAGCTCTGTTGACAAACACATTTCCAGTTAACAGACAATTGAGTTGAAGAAAGTAATCTGTTTTACACATTAATAAAGTTAAAAATAAAGCTTTAACCCCTGAACACCCTCAATAAGTTCTGTAAATCAAGATGGAATTGGTTAAATACCTTATTGCTTGGTTGGAAAAATGATCTGTTGAACAAGACTGAATTTGTTAAATTCCAAATTGCATTGTGTAAAAAAACTTGTGATTTGAATTTTTTTTCGACATCAGTCTGCAGAAGGTTAAAGATGCTGCCTCTAGACTGCAGCCAAAACGAGGAGCGATGACACTGCTAAGCCGAGAGATTTATAGGGTGTGTTGCAGAGAAAACGTCTGGCAATTTGCCCATATAGTTAAGGGTTAAAAAAATACTCGGTATACTTCCATTAGATTAACCTTATAATAAAGTATTATAATCCACAAGTTCTTCAAAAGGTTTCCAGCTGGGCATTTCCATATGCTCAAACAAGGCGGGCCAAAGAGGGCGGCGACGGTTGCTCCTTTCAAAACGACAAACTGGAAGGATAGAAAAGAGAAAGTTCATTCCACTTGCCGCATGGCCCAGACGCGGCCCTGAGAACTTATAACAGATAAGAGCTTTCATTGTTTGGCCCCAGGTCTTGAAATAAAACTTCAATAAGGTATTGAGGTTGTTGTTGTTTTTTTTTTTAATTTTCTTTCGAGGGAAAGGTGACAGTTGTAGGTGTGGGAAGTTTCATGGGGAGGGGGTACGGACATCTGCGAGAGTGGCAGATGTTATGATAGGTAAAGTGTTATAAGGTTCATTACAGCCTATAGTAAATTCTAGTAAAATAAAGTAAGAGATCTTGAATATACTCGGCAAACAGAATTCACTTATTGAATAGGGAAACATTAAATTGTGTTGCACTGTAAAAAACAGGAGGTTTGGGGAGGAATTTTAACTTGACGAGAACTTGACAATTAGTTATCAATGTATTTTTTTCATTGCTCTGCTCTATCATACCTGATTTGCAGAGCTCTAACAGGCGCGTGATGTTTATCTAGTTTGAACCGATATTAGCTGGTTCTGACTGGACTGTCACGTGCTCATCTAACATAAAACATCATCCAGGCCAACGTCTATTGAAGCTTGGAGATTTTTGCAAGAGTGAGGGAACGGGCAGATGGGGGCACTTCGTTGGCAAAGGGTACCTCACTGGCCGAGATCTCGTGACAGTTGATTAGCATGAATTCGCAAATCTGATGAAGGCCAGTCACGTTACATTGTGTATATAACTGTCAGCATAAACCAAGAATAGATTCCCATGTCAACGTTACAGTCCGACACACGTCTTGTACAACATTTTGGGCAGAACAGGTCATACTGTTCTAGGGGAAGCCATCATCACTCCAGTATTGATGTTACAAATTAGTGAATTCCTAAAAAAATTTACAGTTTAATACAAGTATTGGTGTTAGAAGCATTTTGATGCTGAATTACTTTGATGTTAGGAATTAGTGAATTCCTAAGATTTTAATACAAGTATTGGAGCTAGAAATTTTTTGATGCTGAATTACTTTGCTGTTAGGAATTGGTGAATTCCTAAGAGACTTTAAAGTTGAATAAAAAAGTAGTAGTAACCCAAAACGGAAGTCGGTTGTCCTAGTTATCTTTTATTCCGAATTCACTAGATAGAACACGGATGTCAAAGGATATCAAAGGCCACCTAAAAAACAGTCCTTCAAACTCAAAGACACTGTCTCAAACTGAAGTCCAAACTGTATTACAAAACCACTAGACGAGTATTGAGCTACGCCCATTAACGATCACTATACCACAACTCAACAGAAAGTGTTCTCTGCCGTCATTCCACGTGCTCTAAAACCTCACCAGCTCATCTTCAGGAGAGAGCATTAACATTCAAACATCTGCCTTAAAATAATTTATGTCAGTTGGTGTCGAACTCTCACGTAGATATAAATACGTCTACCAGTGTTTAATCAGGACAATACCACCAGCAGCGCAGGTGACGTAGTTCACCACATAGTCACCGTTGTCTATAATCTTATTTTAATCAGAACTCGAGGAAACAAATTATGGGATATACCTAATTTACTTTCAGGCGAGCAGGACAAAACTAGTGGCATAAACATATACATACATATCGTCATGACAATCGACTATCGATAAAGTTATCTCTCCTGAAATTATTGGACCAACGAGGAAGGCCCAATTAAGAATCAGGTTGTTGGTGAGAAAACACCGATGACATCAGAAGAAAATAAAGCCATGTGTCCTCTTGTTACTTTTCATAAACGAAAACAAGAGACAGCTGTAGCATAGAAGCGACCATTTCACAGATAATCTACCATTTAGAATATCTGACAGTATCACACCTACCAGCACAAAGTAAGTACACATTTTGGCTCTTTGTTTAGAGAATGTATTTTAGAGTAATTTGCAAATTTTTATTCTTTCCAGGAAAAGAAATTAGCAAATCTCACCTCCCAGACTTTTGTATTAATGGAAAGGACAGTACCTGTATTATATGTCACGATGCGCGCAATATTGATATAGTGAGCAGGCAAAAAAGTTTGAGAACATCAAAAGATGTTGAAAACACCTTCTTAATATTTTAAATAGCTTTCTATAGAGAATAATAATCAACACTGATTGGGGAAATGTTATAATAAAATCCTACTATTATTGAACTAAACACCACAAAAACGTGCTGCGTCTATCACTATTTTCCAATCGAAATTATTTTTGAAGGAAAACTTCTCCCAGGATCCATCCTTGGCTTATCTCGTCATGGAAATTAACTGTCGATAAAGTTATCTCTCCCAAACTTATACGGCGGGCGATTAAGGTCCATTAAGAAAAGTGGGTAATTGTTGAGAAAACACTATAGCATCACTAGAAGATTAAGCCAAGTTTCCCTTTGTTACTTTTAATAAACGAAAACAACAGACATATCTCGGAGCTGTCTGTGGTTTTCGTTTATTGAAGGTTACAAAGGGAGAGATAGCTCTGCATGGCAATCTTATTGAAAGCAACTAAGCAACTGTCCACTTTGATGCTTTGTTTAGCAAATGTGTTTTTACAGTAATTTTGCCGGGTTTCATTCTTCCTAGGAAAAAAAATTAGCAAATCTTACCTCCTCTTCCCAGGGAAAAATTAACAAATCTTACCTTCTGGGCTATTATACTAATAGAAAGGATAGTGCCTGCAGTGACTGTCGGGATGTGCACACTGTTGATATAACAACAGACAACAAGTTAAAGAACATCAAAAGATGACGAAAGCGCCATGTTATTATTTTAAAAAAAATTTAAACAGAGAATAACTGCCAAAGGTTCAAAATGATTGGGAATAAATTGTAAAAAGCCAGCTTCTGTATTTTTATTCTGCCCTACAGGAAATTGCCTATGGATTGTCAAATGATGCGCTCATCGATGATATAACTTCGCTAACATTTCGAAATTTCAGTTTCTCTTTGAAATTCTCACACCCTTAGTGTTAAAGTTGCTGACAACTTTGGAAAATTTAAGAAAGCTAACTTCCCCGTAAATTTCTTTCAGTGACGAAAATTGACAACCAGCCGTGCTGACCTTTAGAATCAATGTACAAACCATTTGTGGTTTTAACGTTTCATCACATGAAAACATTCTATTTTCTTCGTTCATATAACATACCTTCAAGATAAATTGAGACGTTGACTGCTACTGGTGGATTGTAAGGGTCTGCTATCGTAATAGTAAAATTATGCCACTCGGTCACGACACTCTTTAAGTCGCTTGTAGCATATATTATCTGCTTTCCACCTGAAAATAACAAAAAACCCTATAAAGCAGGTTGAAATGCATGACAGTTACTCGTAGATACTCGCTGGTTATCTTCGATTTTTGTAGCTCCCTCCATTTGTAAATCTCTCACAATACGATGTTGATGGGCGAAACCATCATTAAAATCCAGAAAAATAAATTCATTGTATCTTTTCCCAAAAATACTATGCAATTACATGAAATATCAGTGGGATACTAATCATATTTTCACGAGTGAAAACAAAAGGATCCCCACTTTGGGCGAGTGTATTTTTATAACCTTATGACTTCAGCGATCGAATCGGGTTTGCCAGTATCGTTTGCAATTGCGAATAGGGCAGGGTGAAATATGGACTGCTCGATAAAGGAGGTGAAGATTATTTTCCACTTTGAAGATTATGTACATGGTATTAATACTAAAGGTAATGTCAACAAAGACTCAATTATACTTGTACTTAGAAATTGAGCTTTCCCGACTTTTTTTCTGAAAAAGGTATCGGGAATGTTTCAGCCCCCAAATCCTGAAACCTGGAAATTTTCCGATGTTTTCCTCCCCATAATACCCAACTACAGTTAAGAATAAATGACCCTGCGAGAGTGAATTTTAGCGAAGTTCGGAGCTAATAAATACACATAGCGACACACGTATTTGAATGGGTTAATCGATATGGCACTCGTGCCATATCGATTCACCCATTCAAACACGCGTGTCGTTCTGTGTTTATTACACGCCTTCGTGTCTATAAAAACAGTTATTAGAAGGACACTCAACAAAAAGAACACGTCTATAAAAACAATTATTAGAAGGACATTCAACAAAAAAGAACACATTTTATCACCAACCAAATTTGCGAGGGGAACCCGTGTTACTATTTCGTCCCCTGAGTGCCAATGTCTTCTATGTGCCTAATTGGACGACTTCTATTTATTACTTGCGACTCAAATTGCAATTGCGGTGCACGATTTGTAGAAAATTCCATTGAAATTTCGTTTCAGTATAGAAGCAGTCCATCAACGATTTCCGTTCCGCACATATGTGCGGACAGATTTTCATTTTCCGTATGGTTTAATGTTGCTGTAGATGGGGATTTCAAAGAAGAGGCGTGTACTAAACGGAGTTTTTTTAACGAACGTGAGAGAAAAGAATATGAATACGATATTCGTGGAAACGTTATCACATACTTCGACTCAGTCATTGGCTCCGACTTTCAATTTTGGTTATGATAAGCGTTGGCACATAATTCTTAGAATTGAGATAGAGGTTGGATTCCACTCCAAATGGGATCTAGCCTCTGTCTGAACTCCAAGAATTACATTGTTGGATAATTACGATAGAAGTGTTAGCTGCGTTTAAAATTATTGGACAATAGGAACTAATGGATTAAAACCTAAAACTTATCTGACGATAAAGGCAGTTTCAAAGTAACTAGAATTAAGAAACCGATATTCCAATTTCCAGGTGGTAA
Organism: Pictodentalium vernedei; assembly: GCA_031216915.1. Classification (NCBI taxonomy): domain Eukaryota; kingdom Metazoa; phylum Mollusca; class Scaphopoda; order Dentaliida; family Dentaliidae; genus Pictodentalium; species Pictodentalium vernedei. Next base: position 603,874,441 of record CM062296.1, on the reverse strand, counting down.
AAATCTAGATATCGGGTTTACCAAAAACGCAATCTGGAACCGGGTATTCCCGGTCCTGATGAAAACCCTAATAAAAAACCGAAGCATTCTCAAAAAACAGTCACAATGATTAGTAAATTTGCAAACTCTAAAATCTTGCCATCAAACAGTGGTTGTCCGTGGCATTGCAGAAAGTGTAATTCCGAACGCACGTGACGAAGATAAAAACTACCTTTTTGAGTGGATATTGAAGTCATTTCTCTCGCGAGAACGAACAATATCTTATTTTCCAGTACGTGGAAGCTATGACTCGTAACGCAAATGATGACATGATAACGTTTGTTCCAAAAATCGAAGTGCTTTCAAATAATACACGGCGGCTGTTGTATTTTCAAGCTCAATAATTATGTGTAGCAGTTATTTAGAGAAGAGATAACTCTCAAACACATGTAAAAAACAGAAATTAAATTTCTTTAAGTGGAAATCATCTTCATCGTGAGATGAAAATATGTTAGATTTCGTCTTCACTCGTGAAATAATTTCAATATACACTCAAAAATGTTAATATCATCTATAGGCCTACATTTCATTATGAACACAATTTTCAACACTGTCGAAATTTCAATAACCTGCAATGTAACGGTACGGTGAAAGAAAACTAAGGCGTTACAAACCTTGTAACTTATTTATAAACAGGTTACACGGCTACACTCTAAAATCAGTTAAGTTAAAAATCAAATAAAAATCAACTGGGTTGAGTGAATATAAACCCAATTAGGTTCATATTAGCTCAACTCGTTTGATTTGAGTTGATGTTTGCCCAACTGATTTTAGAGTGTAGTAAGTCCTTATTGTTTGACTACAACAAATAACCCATCAATACTGAAAAGGAACTGCCCATCAACGTAAAACGCAAGTATCAACTTCATCAAATCTGTTTTATTTCCGTCTCAATCGAGACTTCAGTTCATGTTGTTATTGACGTCACTGCAGTTTTGGAATATTCGAAGCGACAATTTTACAAACGAGAGAAAAACAAAACTTGAGTGCCTTAGCTCTAAAATACGGACAAACATCCATGCTTTTTTATTTACATTTCATGTGTCGAATGTTTCAAAATCCGCTGCTTCTAGTATATAATATAAAGAGTAATCAATTTGTTTTGAGCGTTACGGTAAATAATTCATCGAGAGACGGGATTCACGAAACAGTCCCGTCTCGAGATGAATTATGTACCGTAACCTCAAAACAAATTGATTACTCTGTTTATTACATGACATTTGGCATAAAGAGGTATTTTACTATAATAATTCAACCCAAACTATTGTCAGATATAATCCAATTTAGTGTAAACACGGAAACATTTCTAAAATTAGCAGGAAGGAAATACGAAATAGTCCTGTCTCGAGGCGAATTATATACCGTAACTTGCCGTAAGAATGGGCCACTCTCTTTAGTAAATGACATTTTAGACCAAAATGTCTTTCATTAAAAATAATTCAACACAAAATATTCGCAAATGCAACTCTGAAATACTTCTGAAATTAGCGCGTATGAATACATCACTTTCTGTGTCAAATCTTCGATTGGAAATGGCCCAGTTTTATTTTTGTGACTTTCGTTCGATATTTTACTATTTTATGTGGCGTTCCAGTCGCATCTGGGGAATGGCATTCAGGCATAAGATAAAACATTTCTATTTGGATTTTGTCAACTGTGCTAACGAACCTGTTCATAGCGGAAAGAAAGGATTTTTAAAAATATTCAGAAGGAAAATTCATTTTAATTAACTGATGTGGAACTGGAAAACAAAACATCAACAAATCGGTGGGGGGGGGGGGGGAGGGGGCGTGGCTTATATACGTCAGTCGTTCCAAAGTTACTATTGAAGTGACATAATTCACTTGTGACATTACCACTTTTTAATCAACATTAAATTCAATGCAAAACGAGCTGAGGAATGTAATAAAAACAAATAATTAGAATAGACAACTGTTCATGGTTGTCATATTCCGTCCCGCGGAGGAGACTAGATCAGCTAGATCAGTCTCGACGCTAATGCTGAATCCTACAGTCCAGATCAATTGACTAATGTAAAAATCTGCATTTAGAATCATATGGATGGCAATTTCGTGATTGGAAGGGATTCACATGAAAGTTAGCTCCTCTTAATTTTCTGAGGTCGTCAGTGAATTTGACACAAGGGGTATGGTAGTTTCGAATAAAAATTGAAATTTCGAAATGTCAGCGAAGTTGTATCAGCGATGTGAGCATTATTTCGCAAACTTCATGCATTTTCCTGTGGAGTCCGATATAAAAATACAGAAGTTGGCTTTTTACAATTTGTTTCGCAATCATTTTGAATGTTTGACTATACTTCTTTGTTTAAATCCATTTAAATATAAGAAAACGACGCTTTCACCACCTCTTGGTGTTCTGTAACCGTCTTCTGTTAGTTCTAACAACAATGTGCGTATTTTGACATATAATGCAGACACTGTCCTTCTATTAACCCTTTACCTAACTAATCGCCCGCAACCGCCTGCGTAATATGCAAATTGAGCAGTTGAAAAAAATAAATTTTTCAAAATATTTCAACAAAACCATTTCATGTGACCCCTCATTGCAACGAACTCATTGAGATCGTTCCAATGAGGGGTCACATGATATGGTTTTGTTGAAATTTTTTTGAAAAATTTAAAAAAATTATATTTAAAATAATAAATTTTGATATCCTGCGCGTTGGGTAAAGGGTTAACAAAAAAGTCTAGGAGGTAAGATTTGCTGATTTTTTTACTGGTGAGAATACAATCTTGCAAATTCCTGAAAAACACATTCGCTAAATAGCAATCCAAAGGGCCAGTTACGGAGTTCCTTCAAATTAGCCTGTCATAAAAAGCCAAGTTCTTTTAGTTATGTTTAATAAACGAAAACAGCAGACAGCAGCTGCTCTAAGAGCTGTCTGTTGTTTTGTTTATTAAAAGTAACAAAAGGAAACTTCGCTTCATTTTCTACTGATGTCATACGTGTTTCCTCACAATTACATGCTTCTTAATTGGACCACCCTCGCCCGAATAATAATTTCAGGGGAGATAACTTTATCAAAAGTCGATTTTCATGACGAGATGAGTCAGGGATGCCACAGATAGCACGAGCATCCCCGATTGCAGAGGTCACGATTTACTTTGTTACAACAGTACTTATAAATCTTTAAATACTGGTGTAACTATAATGTAACTTACAGGGCAGACAAGCATGCTGATAAGTCTATTGAACAGAAAACACAACGGACAACTATTATTTCATGTTTACCGCATGATTCCACCGGCATGATTTCATCTTTGCCATCACCTCCGTGTGAAAAAAAAAACACTTAAGGCCTAAAAATGATAAAAATCTGTTTCTCGTGCCCTCCCGCATGGTCCTTGTTGCAACTGCGTGCTCTCTTTTTATAACCAATGCAAACTTCAAAAATTAAATGGTTTGTGTCTGATATTTTACCCAAGTTAATAAAATTGATATACACCACCATCCATGCTGTTCTGGACTATAGATTGTGAGGCCTAAGACATCAAAGAACCAAGGACATGAACTTTTAATGGAAAAGAAATAATTACTAAAAAATAAAAAATAAAATAAACAAAAACACCCGCATGCAATTTTGCAAAAAAAGGCCCGAGAAACATAAAATCTACTTTATGAGGCCTAACCGTTTTACAAATAGACGAATCGGGAAGCCAATTCGATCGCGATCCCGAATCAGGCCATTGATGTCGACATCCATATAATACAAGAGATGGGTGGTATTAGAATTTTGAGTTTGCATCAGGATTGGTAATTTTGTGGGGTATGCCAATGTATCGGTTCGGTATGCGGTATCCGGCTTAAAGGGGTTTTGCCAATAGTATCAAAGAGGAACTCACCCAGGAAAATACAGAATAAGTTCTTGTATATATCAAAAACAGCATCACAAATGCCACTGCCAATGATCTCAACATTGGCTTTTTTAAAATTGCCATCACAAATCATGTTTACAGCAATCTTGTGTCTTGTTCCAAATACACGTAAACCTTTAAAGGCCTATTTCAGTCTTTTGCGATCCTGGAGCATGTGCCTTTAACATACTATCATTAGGAGATCCTCCTGACAATAGACAAATCACCTGGGTCGTGAATTCTAGTGAAGTCTTGCGTGCTGTAATGGTCAGCCAAGACATGACTAGAAATCACTGCAAGGCAGCTGGACGTATCTGGTGGGATTTCAGGACAATTGCCCAGTCCCTTAAAAATAAACAAAGCTGAAAAGAAAACCAGTCACTTTTTTCGCGAAAATGAAATTTTCAACTGATATCAAACCTCAACAAGGCCTTAATGGCAAAAGTAGGAAAAACTGAAAATACAGATGGTTTCGATATTCAATGATTGGTTGGGTCTGGTTTTTCGGTACCCCATGATTTCGGTGTCGGTGTAGTCTTTCGGTATATTGCATATTGCTCACCTCTACATAACACCTCTTATTCAGTTTAAATATTCACCTGCGGTATTCGGCAAATATTATCATCACAAAAATGAGTTAGTATCTATTTTGTAAACTTCTAGTTTCTACATTAGGCGGGTATCGAACGCAGATATCCACCCGCATCAATCTACACACTGTTATCTACATACATGCCAATACATGTTCAGAAATGCCTCTGTGTCAAAACCACTCCGCCCAATCTGAATTGTGTTAAAGTGAACAGCACGGGCCACATTGTCCGCAAATTGTTTACTGGTGAATTTGAAAATGTCTGCTCTTTGTGATTAATTGTAGCCCTTGTTTGCAATACAAAAATACACACCTGCATCCTAGCAGTGGCGACGGAAGCTCAATGGAAGTGTAGGGGCGCGACTTTCCAAGGCTACCGTTGATCAATCCAGTGCCCAGATCGGCCTAGTGGGAAAAATGTTCAAATCGTATTATTTATTTATTTATTTATTTATTTATTTATTTATTTATTTATTGGTGTTTACTGTCGCATACTTATGCACAATGGCTAATCGTAAGCGTGACAGTATTACGGGTGGAGGAAGCCGGAGTACCCGGAGAGCACCACCGAGCAACGACGAGCAATTAAAATCGTATACTGGCAAATGTACAATAAGCCGTTAGCATCTCGTGTAGACGAGCCATCTGCCGTGTGAGGTGACTGTCCTATCTTTTTCTAGCCTTCGCATTGGAAGTTGGTTGAAGTGGAAGAGACAGACCGAAGCGACCAAAGGTGTTATTCGTTGGCCAAATGAAACCAAATGTGTCTGGATTTGCTTATACTATATCACAGGTCTGACTGTATATTCACACGTTTGCATGCGTCAATTTTAAAACTCATTGTGTAACCGCCTAACATGCCTGAGAAATACAATGAGGGGGGCACGTGTCCGTGTGCCCCCCAACCGGGTTGGGCCGCCTCTGCATCAAACGCTTATTGCTTGATGGGCTCATTAGTTTCTCGTTCATGTTCAGCACTTTTGTTACTGGACGAATGCATGGCGGTGAGAGTGTGTGTGTGTTATTGACTTGTTTATGATCTCTTCACCTGCAAGCTATCACTCTCACACGATGCCAATAATTATTAAATGAACAGCTACAATGCACTGAAAAGGTCATAAATTAATGGACTCGCTTGGTCGGCACCAATAACAGCTATTAATATTTTTTATATACAATGGCATCTTAACATTTTCAATCCATAAAACATACCTCAAACAAAATATTGGCCAATCATTGCAATATTTGAAGTAGTAATTTTATCTGAAAGGCTTACGCTGTTATATTAACAATTTAACCACTCAACGCTGATTGCATCTCCCATGCCAAACGAATGGCATGAATTGGAAGAGTAACCATTCATTTGGTGAGCAGACCAATTGCTATATTCAACGTTCGCTGTGTAGGTTCTCACCAATCCCAGGAGAAAAATGTAAATAAAATATTTACTTTCATGACGTGCCATTGTTCTGTCACTGAAAACCACATTTCTGCTTCAAAAGATCAACATGATCTGAATTCACAACTGCAAGCTTTCATGCCACAAGTGAAATTTTGTGAGGAATTCGACGCTACAATGACCTGGAATCTAACAGTCATACAACCCTTAAATAGCCCACCCCCATGTGTAGATTCAATTATCTGGAATTTTTCAGTTAGTCGCAAAAGAGAGCCAGCTGTTCTCTGTTCCGACCAACAGAAATATTCAAAACAATGCCATATAGACATTCATTCGAAAAGTTTTTAAGGTGAATTAAATATTTATTCATTGGAATAGGGAGTCTGCAGATCCCCTATATATCTGAATTGGTCAATTTTCTTTCGGTAAATCTTCGGACAATCTGACATGCTTCGAACTTCTTTTTAAAAAGTTTCTCCCACCTGTTTTGCAAATCTACCCAAATTTGTACTTCTATTTTTACGTGAATGGACCAGCCGAAGAGAAACAGTGATACGAATTTCAACAAACACGTCCAGTTGAATGATAACGAATGTAATTTACACTGGTTCCCAAAAGGTTGTTTTGATTTTCTATCGACCAATTTGATCAGTACAGCTACAAGCAAAACAAACGGACTCTTCACCTTTGGGTTTAAACTGCGGAATTTATTCATTCAAATGCATTTTAATGCATGGGATGTGTAATAAACACAGACGCGATGTGTGTTTGAATCGGTGGGTGTTTTACATAACTCGTTGGAATGGCGTAGTTATATTTCGCGGCTCTCGCGAAATATGACTACGCCATTCCAACCACAGGTGTTCGACATGTGCCAAAGATCAGGAAAAATGAGGTATTTGAAGGTTTTGTGACAAATTATATATTTACCCATGATTACGTCAGAAAGACAAGATACACAACTCGCTGACTTGGAAGATATCTACCTGCCTTATTCAAACTCACAGAAAAACCAAACGCGTGAATCTGTAGTCGCGATATTGATGCCAAGGCATAAAGCTTTACATTGGTATATCACTTGCCCCATTAAATACTTTTTAACTCTAAAACATGTCAAATATACCTCTGGAACGAGTCACTTTTTTTCTAGGTCGGACACGGCTGTTGACAGAATGTTGACTGGCGCCGATCAAAATAATTGATCAAAACTTCTGAATGAAACGACCCATTTTCTAACTACGATTGTCAGTACATCTAAACTTCACAATTCGGCATTGGGGCTTCAGGACCTCTTGAATGTTATAAAATTTGAAATTTGCATTGCAAATTCTCTTCAACACAAATCGTAGATTCCTTCCGTCGCCATACTTGTACTATAGCGCATCGAATTTGACGTCGTTATCCCATTGGTAGATAAACCGTATCTCGCCATTCGAATGGTAGATAATTAAAATGAAGGATTCCTCGTATTTTCCGTCACAAATATAGCAGCCAATGTGAAGTCTACTCACTGTCAACAGCCGTGTCCGACCTAGAAAAACGGAGACGTCTCCGAGATATATTTATATTTGACCCGTTTTAGCATTAACAGAGTATTTTATTGGGGAAGTGGTATACCAACGTAATGCTGTACGTCTTAGTTGTCGGATGACATCAAAATCGTGACCATAAGTTCACGCATTTGGATTTTCTGTGAGTTTGCATAAGGCAGGTAGATATCTTCCAAGCCAGCGAGTTGTGCACCTTGTCTCTCCTATATACATAATCACGGGAAAATACCTAAATTGTCAAAAACCTTCAAATACACCATTTTTCATGATCTTTGCACGTGTCGAACACCTGTGATTCCAACTCGTTATGTAAAACCCCCACCGATTCAAACACTCATCGCGTTCTGTCTGTGTATGCGAAATAAATTCATGTATTATTATTAGTCTCTTAAAGAATGACTTTCGTTAATGTTCAACGAAACTCCTTCTGCAAAATAAAAAATACAATAATAAGCAAACGTTCAAACCCATTTCCTTTCCAATTGCTTTAAAGTAGTATATTAATGAGGTTTCCAATTCGTACCGACAGTCAGCAACAGGGGAACAATGCTTGTACCTTCCCGCGGTTCGTAGAAATAGCGGGAAAGTTTTGTCTTTACGGTACATTTTACCATAAGAAGGGGGCTTGGTTAGTGTGGGCCAATGAAATTACTGAAACGTTGTTCACGTTTTGGCGAGTCTCTTAACCCTTTGAGCTCTAGTGGTATCTTCCATGTCAGATCAATGGCATCAATTAGAATAGTCCATATCATTATTTGGGGTAGACCAATCAATATTTTCAACGTCCAGCCTCGGGCTGCACGTTGAAAATATTGATTGGTCCACCCCACACATTTAATGACGTTATGACGTATTATGTTCCTGGCCGGAAAAAAGGGGCCGCTAGTGTTCAATGGGTTAAGTTGAGTCGTAGTGTCAATTCTAGTCCGACTTCGCTGGTGTCAGCACACTAAAACAAGCATACAACCTTAACCCTTTGAACTCTAGTGGTATCTTCCATGCCAGTTCAATGGCATCATTTAGAAGAGTCCATATTCATTATTTGGGGTAGACCAATCAATATTTTCAACGTGCAACCCCGGAGCAGCACGCTGAAAATATTGATTGGTACGCCCCATACATTTAAGGAACAGCCATCCTATTTAATTATGTTATGGCATATCAGGTTCCTGGTCGGAAAAGCGGCCGCTGGGGTTCAAAGGGTTAAGTTGAGTCCTAGTGTCAATTCTAGTCTGACTTCGCTGGTATCAGCACATACAAACATTTTAAGTCATTATATTCAGTGTCGCAACGTACTCATTCTTTTATTCTGAGTGTATTCATCTCTGCACTTTGGTTTATCCTTGTGCTGTATTGTCTTTTGGTTTCATGATTGTATCAAGTCAAGGATCTCAAGTCCGAGTGATCACACACTAGATGGCGTTGGCAGAGCTAAATTTGTTAGTTTAGCGTTCGGACAAAGTTTTTTAAAACAATGTTTTTATCTCTAGTTTTTTTCCTGAGCGGTCATGGTCATTTATCATGCGTATAATCAGTGTGTTTTTCAGGTACTATTGCAGAGGGTCGAACTGTGGATTAGGAAATATACATTGTAGTAAAAACCAGTAACACACCAGACAAGAAAGCTATTATATGTATAGTGTTTTCGTTATTTGTACAGTTCAGACTCGGAAGTTTCGACTCCCACTCCGCCATGTCGGTAAATTTCAAGATTCAAGCTTCGGGTCTGGTCGCAACCTGTGCACAATCAGATGAAATTGTATCACTACATCCGGCACCTGCACTGTCAGGGACACCTGAGGCCCCGTAAGGCCTGGGCTGACGTGGGGTTATTTAGTCCCGCTGATGAAGTTGCGGGAAAATTAGACCAACGTGGAGGGTCGGAATCCAAGTGTCGCGAACTCGGCGCAGGGAGCTGAGTTAGGCCGACGCCGTGATTCCTTCTCTGCCAAATTGGCCTGAAATAGGTTCGATTTCCGTTAGGTGTGATTCCTAATCACTTCAGGCTGTGTAATGGAAAGAATGACTTAAAGTAACAACGATTCTTTTACTTACACATAAAAATAAAGCCGTTTCAATATTCCAACAATCAACAATTCGATTCTTTTCACAGAAATTTGTTTGCTATAGCTAAATAATTCTCAACAATCATATAGTCATTCTATAGCCCTGTACTGGCACTATAGTCTACACACTGGAAATGTTACTACCGTGAGCTCGCCATAAGAGCCTCACAAATCTGAAATGTTATTACTGTGAGCTCGTCACAAGTGCTTCACCCGCTTAGGCTCAAATGTCAACGTCTGCGCGTAACTGTACCTCTGGCTGTTGGAGGGTTCCGACCAGCAATGTTTGTCCTCTATAAAGCCACCGTACTTCTGATTTGGGTCAGATATTGTCTACTCATACCTTATGTGCCTTTTGAAAGTCCTCCGTGAAAGTACTATTGAAATATTCACCGTTCCTGGTTGAATTCACGATTCACAAATGCCCCCTTTTGTGCTAGGGCGAAATTGTCACTCACACCGATCTCCAGTCGGTATTACGATGCTTCGACAGCAAAACAAATTACTCAGAACGCAATCAGTCTGACGTTTCAAAGGGTTAATACGCACAATACAATTAACCTACACTTCTGACTATTGCAGGCTGATACCTGCTACTCGACAATCTAAACTTTAACGTTTCACCTTGGGTGTTCCTTCTCACGAATTCGGCTCTTGTAGCCGCCTATCAACCTTAAGCTAAATCAATCGTGGAATGCCCTCTCTGGCGATTCCAGCCGTTTCAGGGTCTTGTGATCGAAGGTACCCCTATGCCAGGAAACAGAGTCCGCCTGCCCTGGACTTCACCAACGTGTGTGTGACCCCAAGTGTGTGTCTAATGCTCTGCTCTTCAAGGTATATATACTTTTTACCCTAAACTGTCAGGTGGACGGACGCTCATCCGTCCATCTGTCAAAACGGTGGGAGATGATGTATATCGAGACAGAATCAATACAAGTCATCTCGCGCGTGACTTAACGGTGATTTCACTTGTCGAGAAAACCGATTCGTTCCTGCCATCTCATTGCAAAACTAATGATCAGGTGACGACATAACAGACATTTCTATCGTTTAGAATCTCGTTTCTCAATTGGCCGTGACGATATCCTGCCACCAACCGATTACGTCTCGTAAGACTCGCGACTACTGTATAACTTAAATGAGATTAGACCTTATCTAACATACCGTTTCTCCCCTGTGTCCCTGCACTGAAGCTGGGTATACACCACGTGTGTTTTTTCCATGTCCAGCTTCACAGAGAAGTGAAATTCACGTAGGATTTTCGCCTTGATGCGGAATATCTTTTGAACTTACACTATCTTTATATATGAGGCCCCTTGGCCCTATATTTAGGCTGGCTTTGCCCTGACAACTCCCTTCCCGGGAGAAACACCCTGTGTATCTCTTAAAACACAAGGAGCAAAGCTACGCATGCTCGCCTCTCACACCTTTTTACAATCTACCATCATGTTCAAGACTACAAAACTGTACCCTAGTGGTCGTGGGGCTCGTGACCGGGCTCATGCGTCGGCCATATCGATTCCCACGACACACGCGCTACCACATGCTCCCGTCTTGCGGGTTTACATATGGAGAGTAGCCTTATCCATAGATTTGCAGCACTCTCTTTCCTTCTAATACTATATATTTACACCTAAACATACACATTTTTATACACATTCGCCCATTTTGCAAACAGTTCACTTGGCACTCACTCCGACGAGTAACACCGTCCGCGCCTTTGCGTCAGATGAGTTAATTCCAACGGAGTGTAACTTCGCCTCCCATTTCCATATGTCTTGTGAAGGGGCAAACGACCCCTGCATTATGTTGAGCCTCACCCTCGCAAAGCTCAGCCAGGTGATTAAAATTGTGCCTCACACACTCACACATTCAACACACAGATTTCCCGACCGCGCCTTTGCGACAGACGGGGTTAGTGTGCCTTACACTCACAACAAACTCTAATAATAAAAACAAACACAGTTTCCCCGGGCCTTAACACCGGGTTTGTGCGTCCCACACCTACAAAACTCGACACACAGGCTCCCCGCCCACGCACACGCGACGGACGGGACAGTGTATCTCACATTCGCACTCACAACCAACTCTAGTCAGCAGTCAGAGCAATAATAATACTAAAATAAGAAAATTTCTTCCGGGACTTAACACCGGGATTACGAAACTCATCACCTCATCCACAAAAATATTTGCGACTGGAGCCCCCGTCCCAGACACCAGGCCCACAGCCACCCAACTATTGCTTCTTTATAACCACCGACCATTGGTAGGGGCCCGGTTCCCAGTATACTCTTGGGTAACCATTGACACACCCCTACTTCTCGCCCCGTTATTTCTACGGGTATTCCACCAGGGTCCCCATACCCTGTCATTGTCGCATTCCCAAGAGCTTCCCTTGGCGCTATATCCCCCGGGCTCACTCGTCCCAGCGAATTCCTTCGTTCGAACGACACTGGCCGCCCTTGGCCCTTGTGCCGTCGACCCCCCGGTCCATTGCGACGACTTCTTGCGCACCTTGGGCGCTGTGCGCCCCCGGCACTCACTGCGTGGTCTCCGCCACCTAGGATGCTTCTCCTTTGGTTTGTGGACCCTTTCCTCGGCCCTCTGGGCGCCCGTCTTAGCGGTCCCATCCACTTTAACACCCTCAACTTGTGTTGACCCGTGCCCTCTCAATTCTGGGGAAGTTTGCCCAGCCATTTGCGTGGGTCTGGCCTCCCCTCTCCACACGAGTGACACCGACTTCTTGGGGCGCTCAACTCCCCCACATAACTTTGCTTGAGGGTCTTTCCCCAATGTTCCCTCGCTGTTTGGCGTTCAGCCTGGACCGCCTGCGGCCCCTTCTCCCTAATTGGACAGGAGTCGTCCCTCCTGAAACTTTCCGACATTTCGTCGCGTAGGGGCCATCCCCTGGACCATCGGATTGGTTCCCCCTGGGAACCTTCCCTTCCTTACTCGGTACGTTACCGAGTGCAACCGCCGGGGGTCCTTGCCCACCGGCTTGAACTTCCTTTGCCCTCGTTGGGCCCTCACTTGGCCCCCTACCCCTGGACCATAACTCATCAGGGCTTGCCTTCACCCCTGGGATATTACCTATGACCAGGTCATATACAGGCGATTCAATGCACATGGCTTCCACTTCGCCACAATAAAATGGGGTATCCACAGTTATCCTCGCGATGGGAAACCTTCTAACGGTCCCATCTATCAAAATACACAAATGGTCACGACCCAACAATTGCTTGTCGTCAACGAGTTGCCTTCTAACCGCTGCAGAGGAGCACCCAGAATCCCGGAGCAGACGGATCTCCCTTTGTCCCACATACCCTGGCATATTAACCTTCTCCTGCGAAGTTGTGAGTCTCTCACACATGCCACTTATTATCGGGACAACCTTCCCGCCTTCCAGCCTTAATTCTCCCTCTTGTATACATTCCCGGAGGGGACTGTGTTCTGGACCGATAGTTTGACAGAACGCTGCCGTCTGTCTACTGGGCCTTGGATCTACGCGGTCACCTTGCTTCCAACCCCTTGGTGCTGCGTTTCCGGCCCCCTGCTGAGGTGGTCTAATGTTCCCAGTGGTCCTTACCTGCTTCTGCCAGCAGTCCCTGGCAATATGACCCCGCTTGTTGCAGATAAAACAAGTGGTGTCCTTGGGAGTGCTCCCCTTCCGGCTGGTCTGCGACGCCGGCGGATTGGGGTGGTGTTGCCTTGCGGGTGACATTGCCAACCCGTTTGCCCCACCCCTAGCCGATTTGGGTGCGTTTACACTCCCACCGTGGGCCTCGATGTAGCGTTCTGCCACAGTTGCCATCTCATCATAGGTGGGCGGACCCCTTTCCTTGATGAACAGGCCCAACTCCTTGGAGCAAGTTGTTAAAAACTGCTCCCGGAGAAATAGGTCTCGCAGGGCTCCATATGACTCATTCCCTTCTGCGAGATCAGTCCAGCGGTCAAAGTACCGCCTAGCTCGGGCAAAATACTGAGGTACTGTTTCCCCCTTCTCCTGCTTAATTTCTCAGAACTTGGTCCGGAATCCTTCTTCAGTGAGCTGGTATCTCCGAAGGATGGCATTCTTCAGCTCACTGTAGTCGTTAAGAAGTGCAGGAGGCATACTGGTATAAGCCTCGAGGGCTTTACCTGACAACAAAGGGCTCAAGCACATAGCCCATGTGTCTTCTGGCCACATTTGACTGGAGGTAAACGCTCGAACCTCTCCAAGTACGAGTCCAAGTCATCTGTGTTTTCATTAAAATGAGCGAGGTGGGGGCGTGGGACATGAATTGCTACCCCTGCACTCCCGTCCCCTGAGCGTCGACTTTCATTCTCCACATCGGCCCTTGCTCTGAGGAGCTCTAATTCTCTCTCGTGCCTCTGTTGTTCGAGCTCTCGTTCTGCCTCCCTTGCTAATTGTGCTTCCCTCTCTCTCGCCTCATTTGCTAATTGAATCTCTCTCTCTTTTGCCTCACTATCTAATTGAATCTCTCTCTCTTTTGCCTCCCTATCTAATTGGGCTTCTCTCTCCCTCGCCTCTCTTGCGTCTTCCTCACGCTCTCGTTCTAATTGGGCTTCTCTCTCCCTTGCGTCACTACGTAAGGCAATCTCCTTAGCCTCACGTTTCTGCTCATCTTTAACGAACTTCTGAAGTTCGGCTCCTTCAAGGCCCATTTCCTTGCCTAATGATACCAGTTGGGCGAGGGGTGTAACAACATCCATTTTGATTTTTTCTTTCTTTCTTCAACACTCGTCAGAAAGAATGAAGAAGGAAAAGAAAGAAAGAAAAAAAATATGGCAATTAATCGTAATTTACCTCTGTAATTTAACGTAATTAAACGCCCCAATATTCTGAAACCTACCGCAGTTATAGTGGCTATTAAGTATCCTCTTGGGGACTACTGTATAGCGATATTAAACACTTGAACGGCATCAGCTGACCGAACGCGTCAAAACATAAACAGAACCGCCGTTAAAATAAAACAAAATTTCCATATAGCCATTTTTTACCTTTTAGAAATATCCTGGTTAGCGCTCGCCAATCAATTTCAGGGACACCTGAGGCCCCGTAAGGCCTGGGCTGACGTGGGGTTATTTAGTCCCGCTGATGAAGTTGCGGGAAGATTAGACCAACGTGGAGGGTCGGAATCCAAGTGTCGCGAACTCGGCGCAGGGAGCTGAGTTAGGCCGACGCCGTGATTCCTTCTCTGCCAAATTGGCCTGAAATAGGTTCGATTTCCGTTAGGTGTGATTCCTAATCACTTCAGGCTGTGTAATGGAAAGAATGACTTAAAGTAACAACGATTCTTTTATTTACACATAAAAATAAAGCCGTTTCAATATTTCAACAATCAACAATTCGATTCTTTTCACAGAAATTTGGTTGCTAGAGCTAAATAATTCTCAACAATCATATAGTCATTCTATAGCCCTGTACTGGCACTATAGTCTACACACTGGAAATGTTACTACCGTGAGCTCGCCATAAGAGCTTCACAAATCTGAAATGTTATTACTGTGAGCTCGCCATAAGAGCTTCAACCGCTTAGGCTCATATGTCAACGTCTGCGCGTAACTGTACCTCTGGCTGTCGGAGGGTTCCGACCAGCAATGTTTGTCCTCTATAAAGCCACCGTACTTCTGATTTGGGTCAGATATTGTCTATTCATACCTTATGTGCCTTTTGAAAGTCCTCCGTGAAAGTACTATTGAAATATTCACCGTTCCTGGTTGAATTCACGATTCACAAATGCCCCTTTTTGTGCTGGGGCGAAATTGTCACTCACACCGATCTCCAGTCGGTATTACGATGCTTCGACAGCAAAACAAATTACTCAGAACGCAATCAGTCTGACGCTTCAAAGGGTTAATACGCACAATACAATTAACCTACACTTCTGACTATTGCAGGCTGATACCTGCTACTCGACAATCTAAACTTTAACGTTTCACCTTGGGTGTTCCTTCTCACGAATTCGGCTCTTGTAGCCGCCTATCAACCTTAAGCTAAATCAAACGTGGAATGCCCTCTCTGGCGATTCCAGCCGTTTCAGGGTCCTGTGATCGAAGGTACCCCTATGCCAGGAAACAGAGTCCGCCTGCCCTGGAATTCACCAACGTGTGTGCGACCCCAAGTGTGTGTCTAATGCTCTGCTCTTCAAGGTATATATAATTTTTACCCTAAACTGTCAGGTGGACGGACGCTCATCCGTCCATCTGTCAAAACGGTGGGAGATGATGTGTATTGAGACAGAATCAATACAAGTCATCTCGCGCGTGACTTAACGGTGATTTCACTTGTCGAGAAAACCGATTCGTTCCTGCCATCTCATTGCAAAACTAATGATCAGGTGACGACATAACAGACATTTCTATCGTTTAGAATCTCGTTTCTCAATTGGCCGTGACGATATCCTGCCACCAACCGATTACGTCTCGTAAGACTCGCGACTACTGTATAACTTAAATGAGATTAGACCTTATCTAACATACCGTTTCTCCCCTGGGGCCCTGCGCTGAAGCTGGATATACACCACATGTGTTTTTTCCATGTCTAGCTTCACAGAGAAGTGAAATTCACGTAGGGTTTTCGCCTTGATGCGGAATATCTTTTGAACTTACACTATCTTTATATATGAGGCCCCTTGCCCCTATATTTAGGCTGGCTTTGCCCTGACATGCACCCTGTATTATCACTCACAGGAACACTTCGACACCATTTAACGTTATATTATCTTTAAATATTATGTTGCTTTTTCTTAGATATGGTAAGGTTTTTTTAACCTTGTCTATGGTCTGGGACAGAAATAATAAAAAAAAAACTTTCTTTCTATGAACACATCATTCAAGGGCACAGATGCGTAATCACAATTTCAGATTTGCGTACCGGAATCGTGTAAATGAGGTATTCATGCATTCAAATCCCGGGGGAGTGGTGTGTCAACTTCCAACATGTTCTCATACAGAGACTTCGTCAGCCACTTGTCCGGTAATTGTTGGCCATTGGACTGTATAACGATCGACTGGGAAACATGGCACAACTGTTCAACTTAACTGCAGTTGACGTGTGATTTCCTGACTCAAATTATTGTAAATCCCCGGCAATCGTTTTTTCTCACAAATTGCGCTTGCCCTGAAAGGCAATGTCACATATTTCATCATTCCACTGCTGTGCTAGATATGATCTATGATGCCTGACAGACAGAGAGCTCCTTATTAATGCATCTAATATTTCTGAACTGAACATAAAATTGGTCACCATTTGGGGGTCTGTGGTATACAGAGGACGTCAAAATACGATCACTATGGGCTCAATGTGTTGAATAATCCAAACCTGGCCCAAATGGAGTTACATAATATTTAGGGTTGCTCGCCCTACAACGCCAAGAGCCATAATAATTATATAATGTCTTTTGGGGCTAATGTTGGACTGCAAATCGACGTGCATACATAAAAGAGTGCCTATTTCTCAAGCGTTTAGAAAAATGGATCTCCCCAAACTATGAGTTGACCGGAATTGTATGTATACTATTAATGTTGTGTGCAATGCGATTTCATCTTGTTGTCGAGCAAAGCAATATTCTTGACGTTGTGGCAACGGCGTATGTCAGTGACGTGTATTATGTTTATTAGTTATACCACCGTCCTTTATACACCTGGATTACTGGAACACTCACTGGTTATGTGCAGAAAAAATGTCTCACCTGCAGCCATCCGGATATCGGGGATGCAACTGTGACTATACATATGCAACGGTAACATTGACATTGCTTTAATGTTTCTATTTTCCAACAACTTACAATCGTCGATCGCTTTTTAACCCTTTGAACCCGAGCAGCTGCTTTTCCGACCGGGAACGTGATACGCCGTGACGTCATTATTTTGGATGGCTGTTCAGTAAATGTGTGGGGCGGACCAATCAATTTTTCATATATATTGCTTGGTCTACCCCAAATATTGAATATTGATTGTCTTAATTGCTGCCATTGAACTGTCATGGAAGATAACACTGGAGTTCAAAGGGTTAAAGATAAATGTTTTACGTCTGTAAAAACTGTTGACGATATCCACATTTATCAAATGACTCGTCCGTTTTGTTCACTTTAAAACATTTGATATTTTGCTTACATATTAATCAGTGATAAATAAATCCTTCCGCCAATTTCATTGGTCAATTTCAAAACTAGACAATTTGATTGGCTGAACAAAATACAACTGGGCCACATTTTCATAATTTGCATAATTAGAATTGGGAGCTTTCATTGGTTAATTTCAAAACTGGACAATGTTATTGGCTAAACGAAATACAACTGGGTCACATTTGCATAATTTCAGTGGGGAGAATTTACGTTATCTGTCCTCTTTAGGGTGGGTTGTATTGTATTCATCTTTTACCAAAAAGAAAAACGCCATTCATTTTGTTTTATATTTTCACTTTTTGCTTCCAAAACATAGGTTATGACCCCTCACTGGAACGAGCTCGACGAGCTCGTTCCTCTGAGGGACCATAACCTCTGTTTTGGAAGCAAAATATAAAACTTTTTAGTTATACGAGGATGCTTTTTTTTAAGTGCCGTCTGCAACTCAAGTTAGGTGATGGTTAAAAAGTCATACTAGCTAATTTGTGCGTGTGTGTGTCAAATGATAAATAGAATATGAAATGAGTGTTTTTCTCATATAATATTTATGAAACTCGTCCGAATTTTCTGTTTCGCTCGCCAAAACGGAAAATTCTTAGACTCGTTTCATAAATATTACATGAGAAAAACACTCATTTCATATCCTCTGTTTATCGCGGCAGAACAAATGGAATATTGACAACATATTTCAGTTATTATTGACCGAAGACAAGTATCGAAATTGGAAAATTGATACCGTGTAAACAGTTTCCATGCTAGGCTTTCGTTTGATGTCTGATGATGTGAAAGCTGTTAGTCACAGGGTAGGAACATTGATGTCGATAACGTCATCGATGGGAGGAGTTACCTAGTTGATTGACTTGACGGCATTTTCGGGCACGGGGCAGGTTGAGTTGCAACGACTTTTCGTTGACGTTCCACCAGTTCAGTTGAACAAAGATTATTGGCTAGCGTGTTTATTACTGCTGCTGTTTCTCTTGTTTAGTCGTCTTATTTTTTATTTCTTTATTTATTTATTGGGGTTTAACGACACTTTCGACAGCCAGGGTCACCCCGTGTCGGATAGGTTTTACGTGTGCAGGAAGCCGGAGCACACGGAGAGAACCACCGAGTAACTACCAGACTCCACAACGTACTAACTTCGAACAAGTAGGGTTAGCATTGGTGCAAGACAAGTGCACCATCGACGTGTAGTACGCCTTAGTACACCGCGGCACCGTGTCTCCACATAGACCGTCTTATAAACTTATAAATAATCAGGATTGGGTTATTGTTGTTCACAGAAAATAACGCACCTGTATTTGAGAAGTCAAATTCACTCGTCGGATCCCATTTGCTAAAAGTGTAGGTAATTGGGTCGCCTTCTGGATCTGTTGCATACAACCGAAAAACCGTCTCACCAGCAGTTGTCGATATCGCATCCACATTAACCGCTGAAAAATAAAATGAAAATGCTGAACAATTATAATATTGTGACAAATGCCGGTTCGTGAGCCACTTGCTCGGGATGATGACTCCATTCCTCCGACTCCAGAAAAATTGAAATGTTTCGCACATGATATCTAACGGGCTAGACTTAGATGGAATTGATTTGCGCATTTCTTATTGAGTCAGATACACTTCTGGTGGCATTAAAAGTTATTGAGATGCATTGACAGTAACATAGGGCCCTGCTACTCACACAATTTCGATTCTAATGGAATCTTGAATGGAATGCGGTCTATTATTCGAAAACGAATCGAATCTCGATTCGATTTCTGGGCGTCATGAAGATGACCGACAAGGGAAGGGGGACTGTAAACCTGATTGTTCTGACTGTGACAGCCGAAGACCCGACTGAGAAAATATTCCAGCTAGATCATCAAGGTATGCCTTCTTGGAAGGCATGCCTTGATGACGTAGTTGGAATATTACCCAGGAACGGGTGTGGTACTTACCAACACTATGCACTACGCCGGACAAGCCTCCAGCAACACCTCATCGGCAACATTGTTTGGGAACTTAAACTTTGTTTTCAACCGTAGCAGAGACCAGTGAGTGTGGCATTAACATGTATTATATTTATTTATTGGTGTTTAAGGTCACATATTTCTGCACAATGGCTAACCATGACCGTGACAGTTTTACGGGTGGAGGAAGCCGGAGTACCCGGAGAGAACCACCGAGAAACGGCGAGCAACTGTCGGCTCCCCAACATACCAATT
This sequence comes from Pictodentalium vernedei, assembly GCA_031216915.1. NCBI lineage: Eukaryota > Metazoa > Mollusca > Scaphopoda > Dentaliida > Dentaliidae > Pictodentalium > Pictodentalium vernedei. Next base: position 603,854,587 of record CM062296.1, on the reverse strand, counting down.
CCACACAAGCAGGGTTAGCATTGGTTGAAGACAGGTGCACCATTGACGTGCAGTACGCCTTAGTACACAGCGTCACCGTGTCCCCGCGTGGGCAATGGGGGTGAAGTGTCTTGCCCAAGGACACAACGCGGTTGCCGCAGGTGGGATTCGAACCAAGGACCTCTCGGCTTGCAGCCTGCATCTCTACCAACTGAGCCACCGCGACTCCGGCATTAGCATGGGCGGTGGCATGAGTCAGATGATATTTATGTTAATATAGATGAAATTACATTCTATCTTTATTTCAGCATTATTTACGCACTAATTCCATCTGAGATATATACGATAATACCATAGTGTGTTTTGATATGTTTGATATCTCAACGAGTTGAAAGTGAGTTTTTTTCGCGAGGCTTGCCGAGTTGAGATATCAAACATATCAAAACACACTATGGTATTGTTGTATTTATCTTATACCGACCATTTTTGTTCTTTTCTGCATTTTAAAAGGGTTTTGGGGATGATTTCGTGTCAAAATGTCGACTCATCTGGAGTGGAGTCGACTGCTTTCTCTTGTTGGGCATGAATACATGTGATGTGCCCGGAAAAGCTGTTGGTGCGTAACAAGGCTACAGATTCAAGTGAATGATAGAGTATAGTTCCCCATAGAAAGTGGCCCTGTAACTGGGAAAACAATTACAGAAAATATACTTACGCCTCAATTCTTATGATTTATGACAAAAATATGTTTGATAATCAATTTCACCAGTTTCACAATTTTGCGAATGTCATCATTATATTATAATATAGAAAAAGACTATAGTCCGTTCTCCAATCTATATGACATAGGGGTATGTGTAATAGATAATCTATAACACATGGGCTATATCTTCAACAGGTATAAGATAAATGCGTTTTGTGTGACGACGACAATGGTTAATACCAAGCTATATTCCCATGTAAAGATTCGAAAGGTGATTTCGAATCGAATCGAATACCATGTTAAGATTCGAAATCGAATCGAATCTTGAAAATTCGCAGAGCCTTACAGTAATATGGTCTAAGGTTTGCAGTTCAGAGCGAATGTTCATCCGAGACTGTTCAAGTGAGAGCTGTCTGTTGTTTTCGTTTAATCGAAGTAACAAAAAGAAAGTTGGCTTCAGCTTTTACTGATGTCAGTGGTGTATTCCCAATCGTTCGTCCATTAATTCCAATGGAGATAACTTTATCGAAAGTCGATTTGTCATGACGATATAAGTTAGGAAGCCCCGTTAAAAATATTGACTGGTCTACTCCCATTCTAAATAATGAACACAGACTCTTCCAACGAAAGCTACGGAACTGACATGGACTATACTATGAGTATCCAAACGCTTAGAAAGAAATAGCAGATCTTTAAAGAGTCGCAATTCCAAACGAAATTACTTAACCGAGTTTGTTAAACTCCATTCGAACCAATGTTAACTGTGGTGCAATCGAGGTCAGTGTGCGAGGTTAATAAATTTCGTATCGAATCGAGAGGAATTGTATTTCCCTTTCATTACATGCATGTTACAAAGTTATTACACGAAAGATTTGAGAAAAGAGGAAAGCACTCTTATATTGAAAGCACGTCAATGAACTTTCCAGGATTACACTTGTTCCGCAGGTACAGGTAGTGCTGGAATATATGACCCACTTTGTAACAACTAAACTTCTGCTGGAGAAGCTGTAAAGCGTGATTATCCAATAACATTCCTGAAATCGCCCCATGCGCGCGCTGTCGTATTCTTGCGTCACTGGCTAATCGCACACGTCGCAACTCTGATGATTACGTTCTCTAAACATTACCTCACGTGTTTGAGCGACGTCTCCATTTAGCCAAATACTTCTCAATTTCTATATCTAGCTTTCATTAATAAACACAAACAGTAAATATGCTGCTTTGCCACTGATGGCGAACACATATATTTGATATGCAGGTTCACAAGAAACTAAGACACCAATTTGGCTTAAAAACAGTGGCTGGCGACCAAATGCCTCTTTATTGAAGTTGCAAACGTCAAGGCAAGCCAGAAGATTATGTGTTTCACTTTGCTAATCTATTCAACTGAGAAGTTTGTAAAATTCGGTTTCAAAAATCTATCCCATTCCAAAGGCCTGCATTAATACACTTTCTCATCAACGTTGACTTTGAATATAAATTTCTTCGGATTAATGAATCGAAATTCTTCATAAACAAAGTTTCAAAAAGTTGAATTCGAGCTTTCAAATTTTCGTGATAACAAACTCATTGATTTGCACATTTCTTGTTGAGCCAGATACACTTCTGTAAAAAAAACGTAGGTTATGACCCCTCATTGGAACGAGCTCGTTCCAATGAGGAGTCGTATCCTTGGTTTTTGAGACAAAACAATAAAAAAATAATGAAAATTAATAGGCGATTTTTGAGAAAAGCGCTGGCCGGTTTTGGCCGTTACGTTAGGTAAAGGGTTAAGTTTAGACAGCTTTGGGTCCCCTTCGACGAGAAAGACCCAACTTCGTGCACAACTTGAACAAGGCAAGGTTGAAGAACGCGAAGGTGGATTTTTTTTTTTTATAAACGTGGACTATCCCAATAACAGACACTGCATTCAAATACACTATCCCATTTAACCCTTCACAGATCATAACGGACCAAAACGGCTTGCGTTATTCACAAAAATTACTGTTCAATGTTCATTATATTTTTTTCGTTTTTTGTCTCAGAACCGTAGATTACGATCCCTCATTGAGATGAGCTCGTTCCAAAGAGGGGACATAATCTATGTTTTTGACGCAAAAAATAAAAAAACAAGTTATTCAAGAATTTTGTCGTCTTCCTTTCGTGTTATGTAAAGGATTAATTACACGATTTTATGGTGTTGCCATTTTAATTTTGGGTTGGAACATGTCACAGAGTCACCCTCTCCACTCATATCAGGCGCATTTTATCTAACCCCGCAAAGGATATTATTCTATCTCACAAAAGCCGTCATGCTGGGTCATATATGAAACGAAATGAAGTGAAACTTTTCAATTGCAGTTTGTGGATGATAAAAAATCAATTACAAATATAATAACTGGAGATATACAGAACATATATGCTGCATGCAAATGACATAGCCATATTGTCGTTCTCGTGTAAAGAACAGGTATAGAAATCTTTGCGGCAGAGTTGCCCGGTAACATGACTATTCGCATTATGATAATTGAAGAGTCTGACACAATTCCGATACTGGGTGAGTGCCATGTGCGACGCTAAAGGCAATGGTGGCATAAACATCTCCTTGCATTGGTTTTATTCGAACCTTGACTTCCGCCCCAGAACACGACCAAAGGAGACCACAGATCTCAGACAACGATCGAGATCTGTGCCCTCTTCGTGTCGCACACCCGGGCTGGTTACAGCGCAATTTTAGAGGCGCAAACTAAGAACAAATTAAAAAAAAACAACTACCGTGGGACGGATTGTTCTATGCTCTACAGTAAGTATTCGCAAATTCGTGAGCATCGCGGTAACCCGTTACCCAAAATGAAAAGCAGACGACACTTGCAAAAAAAATTCTTGAGTAACTAATTTTTTTCATTTTTTGTCTCAAAAACATATGCTATGACCCCTCATTGGAACGAGCTCGATGAGCTCGTTGCAATGAGAGGTCGTAACCTAGGTTTTTGAGACGAAGCAATGAAAAAATTAATGAAAATTAATAGGCGATTTTTGATAAAAGCGCTGGCCGGTTTTTGCCGTTACGTTAGGTAAAGGGTTAGTTCAGACAGCTTTGGGTCCCATTCGACGAGAAAGCCCTAACTATGTGCACAACCTGAACAAAGCAGAGTAGACAAGAAGGGCCATTAGTAGTGTCAGGCATCGTATATCATTTCACAGTCACGATACACCGTAGTCTTGGCAGTGGGTACTGTAATAAGATCGGCAATACTCAAACTTACGGTTCAAAACTGATGCTGATGGAGCAAAGTTGTCAGTTATGTAAACTGTTAAGGTTGCCGTAGCTGTGAATGTAGCATTCACGGAGTCTGTACAACCAGCGGTAACCAAATATTGTGGTGTAGTGATGAAGTCGAAGCCCGGATTCGTCTTTGTTTTTATATAATGCACTGAAAAAAAATAGTTTATGGATATAGTAATCTGGTTCTAATAAGGGCGGAATGGGCCCAGAAAAGTTACCGGGAAATGCACCAATGATCATTTTCAGTCCACATAGAGGACACTTCGATGGCATCATATTTATATCATCTTCGTCGCTCATTGGGAAAAATTGCTTGCGCTGGGTGTGGCGAGGGTGGGTGGGTCTTGGACCCATCGAGTCCACCATAGTTCGACCCAATGGAAGGAATTTTGGACTTTTCAAATTGACAGAACGCTGTTTCATTGCACCTGAGCGATCAAGTGCAAACTAGATTGCTGTTATATCGAAATGTCTCTATGTGGACTGCTTTTCGGTATACCGGCAGTTTATACAACCAGATCCATTTCACCTGTTGGTGATTTTCACAATATTTCATGCGCCAACACGTGTTGGGCTGCATTAACTTTGGGGCCCCAGGGGGGCCACCAATAGGGGCCCATCGGGAATTTTCCCAGTGGATCGTATGGCCAGTCCGTTTCTGGGTTCTACTGTTCTGTCAGCATGTCTAGAAAAGAATACAGCTCTAGGATGAGAAGCTCGAAGCGGTTGTAGGAAAGAAGCATACAAAATAGCTCTTCCACTATTCGAGTATTTCATTGGAAATGTATAATCTTATTTCTCAACATGGGGTACAGGCCAGCACGAGCACTTTACCCCCGCATTGGTAACATCATTCATGTATGCCACAAAATGAAGAAAAAATCCTTTGCTGAACGGACCTTCTATCTTCAGGCACCGGAAATCAGGAATGGTCTGCATTTCCACGTTCAGCAGAGTACATCGATTCAAGATTTTAAAAAGAGGCTGAAAACATTTCTGTTCAAAAACTTTCGATGACTTAGGATTTGTAGTTCTAATCCTTCCCTTTTCAGGCTGCTCAAACCATTTTGTGAGTAGCTTTATTATTATTATTATTATTATTATTATTATTATTGTCACTCGCTCAAGAGCATATTTAAAATTAGTTTAATTCTTCATTGATATTGGCGATATTTCACAAAACTGTAAATTATTCTTGGTGATTTTTTGACAAAGTTCCATTCCTAATTTGGATTGTCATAAAGACTAATTTCTAAAGAAAATACACGAACCCAGTGGTGGATGCGAACTTTAAAATAGGTGGGGGTAGAGAAACCAATTTTGTTATGGAGATGATAAACAAGGTCGCGCCGAAAATGGCTGACTTGGGAGTAACCTGATTTGTCCCTATTGTGATGACTTATGTCTGAGTGGAAAGATATTCCAACGTCAACGGCATGCCTGGATGATATAGATGGAATTTTGGTCATTTGGGATTAAGGTTTAAAACTCGGAGTTCTTTTACGTGTATTCGTTAATAAACATGTAGTAGACAAACCCCAGGCCACCAGTATAAGGAATGCGAACCAGTCTAGCCCTTAAATTGTACATCGTATTTAAATTCACTCGTCTTGAATATTTCAATTGGTCGAGAAAGCTAACCTATGGTTCGTTTTTCCGACCAAGTGATATATTCCAGACGATTGAGTCTAAAAATACCATAATCATTAATTAACAAACGAGTTTAACACTGACTCTCTATGCAGACGTAACGCTTCATAATTAGCACACGGTAAGGGGTGGGGGGGGGGGGGGACTTGGCTAGGCCCAATTATTTTCCTGCTTGAATTCCTAAAATAGTAAAATTTTACAGTAGATTTCATCGCATTACATCACGGACTGCACTTACATAAAATCAATGAAAATCCCTCTTTTTAAATCTTACTAATACTGTTCATGGAAATGAGGGCCAGGATATTGCAAATGGGTATCTGGGATTCGAACCTCTCAAAGAAAGTCTGTTTCGGCATCAAGCTTGACATGAAAATATACACCTGGAACTTAATTAAGCACCCCATGAAAAGTTTCCTGACAGTGAAGTTGCTGTTACTGATTATTATGTTTCAATGATTGCTATGTCTTGCAGTACATTTCATCTTGTGGAACATGATGTTTCTGGTTGATAGTGTACCCCCAAACACATCCCCTCGTCCACGCGAAGCATGCTTCCCACGAATGTCACAAAAACACTATCAACGACATGCAATATCTGGGTATAAAACGAGAAACCTTGTCACTTCTTTTATCAATAAATGTTGACATGGCAAGGAGGAGACTGCCAGAGGCACTAAGATGCCATTGAGAGTCCATTCGTCAGACGAGAGTAGGTTCCTGCTTCACGTCACAGTTGGTCATATGAGAGTGTGGAGGCATAGAAATACTGCTTACGTGCCCGGAAACATGACCTACTGTTCCTTATTGTGGAGGATCAGTAATAATCTGGAGATGCCTCTCTCGTGACTGTAAACTTGATATGGTGACTGTACGTGGGAATCTCAATGGTCATCAGTACATCCGGGACATTTTCAATCCGGTTGCCGTGCCTCATTTTGACAACCAGCCGTTGGCTACTCGCCCTGTATTGATAGGCGACAATGCAATGCCACATCGTTCCCATGCTCTGAGAGCATTCCTTCGGATCAACGTTATTACCACACCATCTTGGCCTGCAATGAGCCCCGATTTGAATTCATTAAAACACATTTGGGACTTTCCTGGACGTCGTATGCAAGCAAGGGATCCGGCTGTGCAGAATTTGGCCGATTTAGAAGCTGCTGTATTGGATGAAGAGTGGCAGCAGCTGCCTATGGACTGTATCAGAAGGCTCTCAGGTAGCATTAGAAGGAGGGTTCAGGCTGCCATCCGGGCAGGTGGTGAATACACTCGCTACTGACGCCAGACACTGCTGTTGTGTTCAGGAGATCACAAGTTACATTTTTTGTCAGTAATTACTCGCATTGTTTCATCATGGACCGTTCCATCAAAAACATTAGTGGCAGATATGTGTAATTGGCGCCATAAAAATACTGCATATTGCCATCATTGTGTTGTCTTTCATTTGTCAATAGACCATTCTTACCGCAAACAATCACTTTTGTCCATCTGGAAGATAGCATGAAAGTAATGACAGTTTCCACTAGCACCACTGCGAAAAAACAGGGGGTGCTTAATTAAGTTCCAGGTGTATATACTGAGCTACGAAGACCACTCGGAGACAGAGTAGTCTACGCAATTCAGTATAGTTTTGCTGGACAGCTGATGCTGAACGCAACTCCCTCGACAGAGTTCGAATCCCGCCCACTCCAATAGCAACAACCGAAGTGTTTTGACAACTTTACTTGTGAAATAGTCCATGTGCATTGGAGAACAACACGATTAAATTTCATGGAGGCAATATCAAGAGGAAATACTGAGCAGTCACGAAACGAAGAGGGAGACAATTTTGGGGAGTTCCAAGTACAGAAACTCCGGAACAGTTGCGAGTTCTAATAGGGATACGACACGCTTGCTCATACTGTCAAATTCTGAGGGTCCTATGAGTAAAAGTAGGAACAAAAGGACGAAAAAGCACAGCCGAATGGGGGCGCGGTGGATCAGTAGGTAGAGGTGCAGGCTGCAAACCGAGAGGTCCTCGGTTCGAATCCCACTTGCGGCAGCCGCGTTGTGTCCTCGGACCAAGACACTTCTAAAAATCTAAATAAATAACAGTCGAACTGCGAGAGTTGCTGAAGCTGAGTTTGTGATTGTTTAACGGTACATCCACATGCATTGGACGGGTTTAGCCCTTTAAGCCCGTTGTGCATAACTGCTTGCGTAAGAAAAGCAGTAGAATTCGATGATAAGACAAAATATACAACAAATCGGTTGGAAGAGTGAGCAATAATTTAATCCTTCAGCCATGTGTGGTTGTAGGATTAAATTGTTACTATACCTCTCTGTGAATACGCACAGCTTTCTGGAAATTATATTTTTAGGACGATGCCATTCAAGATCTCTGGGTTGAAATGGTTAACCCTTTGAACTCTAGCAGCCGTTTTACAGGTCAGGAACATGATACGTCATACCTTCATTATATAGGTTTGACGCGGTTTTCGTTGTTTCAAGCTTACATTAATTACATTGTTAATGTAGTTTTGGGTCCAAATACTCAATTCCCATTGGTCAGCTGGATGAAAACGTCATGACCAAATGTAATTCATTTTCCAATGAATACATTTGGTCGAACTTTGACCCGCATTTACGGTAGAGCGCAGTTGACAGAACGTAATTCGGGCGGTGTTTGGGTGGGGTTTTAACTTTTAGCGCCTCTCGCAGTGATTAACTCCGCTGCTGTTTCTGTGGTGACATTTCCCAACTGTGGCATAAAGCCCGTTACTAAAATACTCGTTTCCATTTCTAAAGTTGTGATTAAAGTTTATTTGTCTTTGGGATATCATTTAGACGGAACCGGCGCTCAACTCACGAGTTGTGCGCTTTGTCTTTTGTGTGAGGGTGGTTTTTCGCCTCGTTCGTTCGTACATGTTTTATTTCGTCTTTCTGCTTTGTTGTTTGGTAAAATGTAGTTTAAACAGTTACGGGATGTAATTATAAGAATTGAATGCAATTTTTATAATCTTTATTGGAGTATGAACGTGTGGGAATGGGTACAAATTGTATGAATCCCTTCGGGACAAAATGTTACCACAGAAACAGCAGCGGAGTTAATCACTGCGAGAGGCTCTAAAAGTTAAAAACCCGTCCAAACACCGCCCGAATTACGTTCTGTCAACTGCCCTAGCATTCAATTCTTAATTATTTTTACAAGGACTGGCGAGAAAAAGCCTTACCTTGGATGAATGGCACGGGTATGCGGCACGACCTTCGTAGCGACAGCTTCGTGGGCTCGCTCTTCTCGAATGCTACGAAGGGATCTTTAGCCTGTACGGTGTGTGTGTCTCTTTTCACAAAGGACAGGCATTTTACCTACCCACCTGATCAACCCCACAACACCTCTAGAACTTTCCCTCACCGACGATGATTTGATGGTTCTCTAGCGACCAGTGCACTTATTCAATCGGTCATCACCCCCGTTTGTTTATATCAGGCTTCTATTCGGGACACGGTTCCAGCAGAATGAAATATGGTCATTTCAGTCAATTCGTACATAATCAGTTGTTCCTCCGTAGCCTATTTCAAGAATTCCTCCACTGTCTTTATCGTTTTTGAAACTTAATTCCTTGAAATTTGTTTCCAGTTTTAACTAAACAGGTTAGCGGTATTTTATTGATCTGAGGAATGTTGTATTCAAGTACATGTATGCAATCAACAGTTCCGACTGCAATGCCTTTGTCTACTATTTACCGAAAACGCAATTGCAAACCGCAGTTTGCGGCGAAAATTAGCGAAAAATGTCACATAGCGTCGCGAGAAACGAACGCACGCGCGCCTGTCCGAAAATTTCAATGGTACATGTCATTTCCTTCAAACTGTAATGATGCAATGAAAGAGACATCTAATTTGCCTCAACATAATTCCATGCTGCAGGGAATTGCACGATCCAGTACGTAAACAATCCCCCATGCATTACACGAAAAAAACACCCCAAAACCAATAAGGTTAATCGCAAAATTAGAAAGATAAAGCGAGAAAATTTCGAAACGTAACGACAGTCTCATTATAATTAAAACGACCCACGATGAGGCCATCGACTTGCTGTTGAATCCATAGACTTGTTTACTGTTGCAATCTGTATTCTTTGAAGGGTCAAGAAGAACAGTTTTTAATCGAAACTAAACATCTTCCATTTTCAATATAATCTGTATCGCTTGTTTATTCAATAGCCAGTGTAAAAGGAATGGAAGTCCGTAGGAACGTTAGTCCATCTGGACTATTATTCCGCGGAATTATAGTCCTAGGTCTAACATTTCTAGGAATAGTAGTCCGGCGGACTACTATTCCTAGAAATGTTAGACCTAGGACTATAATTCCGCGGAATAATAGTCCAGAGGGACTAATTTTCCTACGGACCTCCATTCCTGTCACACCGGGACAATCTCCGGTCAGACAGTTTAACGGACAGGGGAAGCTGGAGTGCCTGGATAGAACCAACTTAGTACACAGCGCCACCATGCAATTATAACTGCTGTACTCCCCTCGTAACCTAAACGGTATTCGCGGGTTAGGTCCATGCCTGAGTTGAAAAGGTGAAACTTTATTAGTTATCGTCATATCCACGTTTTGTGCAAGCCATAGACGCGTGGGGATGATGTGCAATTCGATTTGGAATGTCAGTTTTTAATGTCACGAGAAACGCCGAGAGTCAAAATAATCCGCAGTGACCTCGCCCACAGAAGCCTCATTTTGTATTGTATTATAGATATGTATCGCTGATCGATAAATGGTAATGGGTTGCGGTCGCCTCCAACACCAAAGAAACGCCACCCAAACACCCACCAAGCCCAACAGCTGATAATAGTTATTGAAAAACAGGCAAATTACTTTAAAATATTAAAACCTGAAAATCAACATGTTATTCAGCCCGAGTTAGACTAGCCAACCCTGTCATATTTGGTGATCACAGATCGTAACAATTACACAGGAACGACACTTGTATCAAAGTAGCAATTTTATCTTTGGAGGGAAACGGCGACGAGAGTAGAACCAGTAGAAATTTCCCTTAAATTTCATCAGATCTGAGAGGAAATTGGATGAATACGTTTTCGTTTCGTAGTTAATCGCAAAGAGTCGTACATATCTTACGTTTTATAAAATGAACTATATTTCAATCCTTCTAATATGGTGTTGTGTCCTCCCGAATGAGATTGACATTTTCAGAATTGTTTACAATACGCGAATCTGTTTACTATTTATTGAGACATTCAATAACAATTTAATGACCTTTTCGTAGAGTGTCATGTAATTAAATTAACACTGGTCTAGTTATCGATTTTATATTCATAGTCCGTTTAACCCTTTACCCAACGTAACGGGACAAACCGCCCAGCGCTATTCTCAAAAATCGCCAATTAATTTTCATTTTTTGTCTCAAAAACATAGGTTATGACCCCTCTTTGGAACGAGCTCGTCGAGCTCGTTCCAATGAGGGGTCATAAGCTATCTTTTTTAGACCAAAATGAAGCTAAATAGTTATTCAAGAATCTTGTTTGCAAGTGTCGCCTGCTTTTCACGTCAGGTAAAGGGTTAAAGTTGTATGTTATCAATTGTTACATTTTTTAATGTTGATTTGATTTTTGTGTTCTGCACCCCTGACATCCAAATAAAAGAAGGCAAAAACAGAAAACAACATCCACAACCAGCCCCCCCCCCCCCCCCCCCCCCCCACACACACACACAATACAAACAGAACAGACAAGACAAAAAGCACACCGTCTCTAAGGAGTTGATATTATACGATTATTGACCCTTTGTTGAGGTTGATACAAGGAATTTTTCAACTCAGGAAAATTAATATTCACCGAGGCCGGAGATAATTCCTTGTATCCACCTTAAGGAAAGTCCATTATTGTTTTATTGTTATGACAGAAAAAAAATCAGTTGCAAATGCATTGCTTCATAACATATTTTTCGAAGAAAAAGAGAAAATTCATTTGCGACAAACTATGGTTAATTTCAACATACATACATATATATATATCAAAATATTGATACATTTATATCTCAATAAAATACAGGCTACTTGTAGACAATTACGAATCAATTACGAAAACAATTCCAACAATTGTTAATTTTCGAATATGGTCTCGGGGCGAGTTGTAAATGTAAACTAACTAGATGGCTGAGTCAATTGCAACCTTTTTGGGGGTTGTCGTTGGCTCAGTTGGTATGGTGGCAGAACATTTATGGCCAGGCGATTGGGTGTCGGAGACCCGTGTAGTCCCGCGATCGATTCTCGTCGAGGCCACCTTCCAAAAAACAGTTTTCAGTCCAGTGGTGTAGGTGGAATTCCTGCTTGACATAGGCGACATAAATTAAAATTCAAGCAGTTGCATCTTCACAGATCTTCCAATATTTGAGATTCCTGTGTTTAAATGCTGTCACCATAGGCCATTATAACAGTAATCTATTCCAGTTACATTGGATGCTAAGGCAAACGATCCTCGGGCCAATCTCTCAATAACATACAGGCCAATCGTTGACAATTACGAAGCAACTTAGAAAACAATTCCAACAATTCCGTAATTTTTAATTCTCGAATATCGGTCTCCTGGCGAGTTGTAAATGTAAACTAACATACTGGCTGGGTCAATTGCAATCTTTTTGGAGGTTGTCAGTGGCTCAGTTGGTATGGTGGCAGAGCATTTATGGCCAGGCGATTGGGTGTCGTGGACCGGGGATCGATTCCCGTCGAGGCCACCTTCCAAAACCCTTTGCAGTTTTAAATCCAGTGGCGCTGCGCTAGGACGATGCCATGTGGAATTCTTGCTTGACATATATTATTATTTTTATTTTTTTTGGGTGAGAGTGGGGAGGGGGTGGGGGTGGGGGTGGGGGGGGGCTTTCCCACACATTTTGTCCGTACGATTCAGAAGACACTTTGGAACGATTTTCACACGCCTAGAGGTGCATAAAATCAAAAATGTACCAAGCAGAATTTTCAATTTAACCCTTTACCCAACGTAACGGCCAAAACCGGCCAGCGCTATTCTCAAAAATCGCCAATTAATTTTCATTATTTTTTCATTTTTTGTCTCAAAAACATAGGTTATGACCCCTCGTTGAGCTCGTTCCAACGAGGGGTGTTAACCTATGTATTTGAGACAAAAAATGAAAAAAATTAGTTATTCAAGATTTGTTTTCGCAAATGTCGTCTGCTTTTCATGTTAGGTAAAGGGTTAACCCTTATTTTACAGAACTGACAAAAAAACTCAAAATTAGAGTTTGTTGGCACTTTCTCAAAACGCGTCTTGTAGATTTTTTTTAAACATTCATCATTGTTTGACCTGACTGTGATACCAATATTGATATACACTAGATATTAGGCAATGCATTTGTTAACCCTCCACAGGCTGCCAAACATCGAAATTTTGTTGAAATGGGCTGTTTTGGGGCCCCCACAGCACCCAAAGGATACACGAGAAAAAAATACAACATAACTTTCTTTATCGGAAATGAGATTCAACGAGGATAATTTTGTAAGTAATAAGGGTATTCAAGAAATCAAGCGTTAACCCATTTTTGGCTCGTTAAACCGCAGTACCCTTCAAAAGCTAACAAAATCATGTTTTCTGTGGATTTTTCTAAACGAGACCTGTAGATTTTCATGAAAAATTACCCACTCGCAGGTCTTAGTGTAACATTACAAGTTCATGGGCAAAATATTCCACTGAGCATTTCTTAACTCTCTGCGGGCTGCTAAACCTAACAACTGTGATACATGGGCTGTTTTTGGACACCAGCAGCATCCAACGGGTATGCCACAAAGAAAAGTATCTTCTTTTACCGGACGCAAAATTTATAAGGAAACATTTTTTTAAGTAGTAACGTTATTCAAAAGTCGAAGTCTTAACCCATTTTGGGCTGGTTAAAGAGAGATACCCCTTAAAAGCTTAAAATTCCCATTTTATGTGGGTTTCTCTAAAAGCATCTTGTAGGTTTTCAAGAAAAAATGACTATTCGCAGGCCTTTGTGTGATATTACAAGTTGCATGGACAAAGTATTCCGGTGAGCATTTATTAACCCTCTACAGGCTGCCAAGCATCGTAATATGTTTGAAATGGGCTGTTTCTGGGCCCCCACAGCACCCAAAGAATACATGAGAGATAAACGTAACTGCCTTTATTGGAAGTGGAATTCACCGAGGACAATTTTTGTAAGTAATAAGGATATTAAAAAAAAAACAAGTGTGAACACATTTTGGGCTGGCTAAAGAGCGATACCCCTCAAGTGCTTAAAAATTCAAAATTTATGCACAATGGCTAATCATGACCACGACAGTTTTACAGGTGGAGGAAGCCGGAGTACCCAGAGAGAAGCACCAAGCAAAGGCGAGCAACTGTCAGCTCCCCAACATTTTAATTCCACACAAGCAGGGTAAGCGTTGTGCCACGCTATTTGAGGCCAAGAGTTGAGATTACAACTTTATTAATATTTTACGTAATTTAACTTGGACTGAAGTATACACAAGTCCTAAGATTGGTGGAAAAAACACAAATCACAGTAATATGGCGAAGATTGCTGGCGAAATCTATGGGAGGCTTCGATTAAATAATATTTATTTACTTGTGACACGCTATCTGGTTAAATGGTCAGTTAGAAATAATGCGGTCAACTTAACCTCTAATTAGCTAGAATATTGTTTCGCTTTCCTTGTACAGGCCGACGCATCAGACACAGGGGTTGGTGCAGTTTTACTGCAGGAATACGAGGATGGGCGATTCCCGGTGGCGTACGGCAGCAAGAAGCTGCTCCTGAGGGAACGTAACTATTCGGTCATTGAACGGGAGTGTCTAGCGATTGTTTTTGCCGTCAAGAAGTTCCAAAACTTTTTGTACGGAAGGGAGTTTGTCCTCCGCACTGATCACAGGCTCTTGGCCTACATCCAGAAAAGTAAGGTGGAAAGTAGCAGGATCATGCGGTGGTCCCTCCTGTTACAGAATTACTGTTTCAGAATAGTAGCAATCAAGGGTAGTCAAAATGCTGTGACTGACTACCTCAGTCGTCAGATTTAATTCGAACTCCGTAAGTTAACCCGTCTGTCGCGTGTGCGTGGACGGGAAATACGCGTTGGTGTGAATGCGGTGTGAGTTGTGTTAATAATGAAAGGTGTGTATATTAAAGATGTGTGTTTGAGTGTAAATTAGTTATTAGTGTGACAGCGAGGCAAATCTAGTTGGCCTCATTGAGCGTGTGCTTTTTTTGGGGGAACAAACGGGGGTTTGTTCCTTGGTAGGGGGTTGTCACGCTATTTGAGGCCGAGAGTTGGGATTACAACTTTATTATTTTTTTTTAAATATGTAATTTAACTTGGATTAAAGTATACACAAGTCCTAAGATTGGTGGAAAAAACACAAATCACAGTAATATGGCGAAGATTGCTGGCGAAATCTATGGGAGCCTTCGATTAAATAATATTTATTTGCTTATGTCACGCTATCTGGTTAAATGGTTATTTAGAAATAATGTGGTCAACTTAACCTCTAATCAGCTAGAATATCGTTTCGGGTTTTCGAAGCAGAGATAAGTTAGCGTACACATGTGGAGCATGGCAAGCGATGTTCCCTTTATAGTTAAACTGAACCATGCATCATCCTGTCCATAGTGGATATGAATTAGCGATTGTTCACGGGTAATTTGAACGTAAACAGTTTAGTCGTGTTCTAGCCGTTTCAGACAACCATTAAAATGTCTAGTTGTTTCAAAAGAGGCATATCTTACCAAGCCAGGAGAGCTCCGAGATATGTTGCCAGACATCACAGAACACGGGCTCATAATAATAAAAGTGTCCACGAAATGTCAAGCGGGTCGAACTCAAACAAAATACGCATTAATATCTCTTATCCATATCGGATTACAAAGCACTCGTTAAATCAGAATTAATATGTTTAAACTTTGCGTTCCGACTGTATAAAGCGTGAAGCAGAATTCTGGGGGGCAGTTGGCCTGAGGGCACTCAGAGAAGGTCCAAGTTTAGCCTTAGCTGTCGAGGGCAATGGGCACCGAGATTGAAGTAAGCGCTTGAATAGCTCGCGAGATAAGATAGTTTTAGGCGGTGCGAGAATTGATGATGTTGAGAACACTTTGCAGAATATTTTTAAGTGAGCTTCGTTTAGTATGCATCTGAAGGCGAAGAATAACTTAACCTCGTGATAACCAGGCAAGGCGCACAGGGTGCGTGAACTGTAGTAGACGCCGATTGAATTGTGATTGAACTGTGAGAACGCTGATAGAGTCACACAAGCAGAACATTATATGTGTTAAGCACGAATGACTGTGAAGTTAACCCTGCGAGGAAGAAGCAACGAGAAGTGAATAAACAATTTGTATGTACCACAAACCGTAAGAAAATGAAGATGATGTGAGGTTGATCCAGCGGACACAGCTAGCTGTGGAAGACGTCGAGGGCCCTAAAGAATAAAATTTTATCCGCGTAATTAGTGTATTCTTATGGCTAATTTTGTGAGTGATTTGTTTCCTATTTTATTTCTTCGTACATGCAAATAAATAATCTTTTCAGTGAATTATCGTTGATCACCCTTTGGCATTGTAAGCCACAGGCACCCTCAGTATTCCTAACAGTCCCAAGCGGACAGGGCGTTGATAAGGTGGCAAGGTTTACGTTCGAACTGGGGTTCAGACTACAGTCACTGGTTGTCGGCTGAGCACAGATGAGAACATAAATTTTCCTCCATCATTTCGAACATCAATCTAAGCCCTGTAATCCCACGACACTGGCGAGGCGTACACAGGATGTTCTAAAAGGTAACATTTTTAAAGGTAAAGATCAACGATCCACTCAAAGATAATTTATTTCATGGAGTATGCTTTTTGAAGTCTACATATGAGTTTTTTTGCAAATTGTTATCAACATGCTCTGGGGAAATAGTGGAGAGCCATAAATGGTTAAAGTTTTACAATTTTTAAATTTAAGTGGGTTGAGAAGTAAATGACGCGGGAGCTAAATAATTATCCGCCTTAGAAGGGTTAAGCGCGACGATAGGCTCGAGGAAATTTTTATTTATCGTAACTGTGTGGATTCTAAGTATTTACAAGTGAAATAATGGAGGCTCCCATGACTTTGGATCAGTTAATTTCGGCGGGGGAACGCCTGGGTGTTTTCTGGGAATGAGCTTTAACAGTTTATCAGGGACGAACAAAAGCGAATAGCGAAAGAGTCAGCTGCTGAAAGGGAGCGAGAGAATGAGAGCGCGGAACGCGAGAGGGCAAGGGCTGAACGACAGGCTGAGATTGAGCGTGAAGGGGGTTAGAGGCAGGCCGAGATTGAAAGGGAAAGGGCCGAAAGAGAACACGAGAGAGAGAGAGCTCGAATTGATAAGAGCTAGGGCCCAAGTTCAGGAAACCAACAGGAGGCAAGGGGAAACGAACGGGGTGGTCATGGTAGGACCCCTTTCCCAAAACTCCCTAAATTCTCAGAGGGTTCTGACGATATCGATGCAGACCTTCAAATGTTTGAAAGTTTTGCATCGGGTCATCAGTGGCGTGAGGATTCATGGGGAGTAAGCTTAAGCCCATTGTTAACTGGGAAATCCTTGCAAGTATATGCAAGTATGCCTCCTGATTTGGCAAATGATTATGGTGAGCTAAAGAAAGTTATTTTAAAGAGGTACCAGCTCACCGAAGATGGATTCCGGGCTAAGTTCAGGGAATATAAGCCCGAGAGAGGGGAAAGTGTATTCCAGTTTGTGGCGCGGTCCACTAGGTATTTTGACAGCTGGGTTGAGTTGTCGGAAATTAGCGAAGATTTTCCGTCTCTCAAAGATCTGCTCATCCGATAGCAGTTTATTTCAACTTGCGCCCCGGAGTTCGCCCTCTTTGTTAAGGAGAGAAGGCCACACAGTGTTGAGGAAATGACTAAGGTAGCCGAACAGTACTTGGAAGCCCACAGGGGTAGTATAACCCAGTCCCGAAAGGGAAGATTGGGAGGGGGGGGGGGGGCAGGTTGCAAAGGCATCGGTTAGGATCACCCCAACAGAGCCGACTGGTAACAGGAGTAATACTGGGCCACAAAGTCCTAAAGATTTGTCTTGTTTTGTTGTGGGCGGAGGGGGCACCTAGCGAGGGACTGTTGGAAGCAAGCTCCTCCCACAAAGCCAAATGGCGGACCCCATAGGAATGGGAGGAGGGACCCTTCACCAAAAAATTGGAGAAACGGAGGTAGCGGCGGTCCGACCTGGGACAAAAGGCAGACGGCCGCGTTCTGCCAGGCAGTTGGGCCAGAAAGTAGTCCACTCCGGGATGCTATTGAAAGTGGGGAGCTCGTGTTAGAGGGTGGAAAGGTCCTCCCTATAATTAGTGGAATGTGCGAGGAAGTCACAGACTCAGAAGATGGAGGGAAAATGCCCGTGTACCCGGGGTATGTGGGTAAACATGAAGTGCAGTTGCTTCGCGACACAGGATGCAGTAGCGTTGCAGTGCGTAGGCAACTAGTCAAGGACGACCAGCTATTGGGCCGCAACCACATGTGCATACTGATCGATGGCACGATCAGGAAATTCCCCCCGCGAGTGTTAAGGTGGATACTCCTTTTTATAGTGGCCAAGTAGAGTCTATGTGTATGGATAAACCCATGTCCGACTTGATCATAGGTAACATATCGGGGGTGAGACCAAACCCCGACCAGCCATGGCTTGAATAAAACCTACCCCGGACTAAGGCCAAAACAGGTGACCCAGAAGTAACGGGAAGAGCCTAGGAGATAGGTGTGGGTCCGGATCAGAACCGGACACAGTGACCGATCCTACCCGTGAAAGCTCAGTGAGGTTCGACAAGGGCGCAGAAAGGCGATCGCTATTGCACTGCCCAGTTGCTGTTGGACACAAGCTAGGGAAGATCTGCACAGGGGATGTCGGGCAGATGTCACCCAAGATACTCTGCGAGGTGAGCCAGATAAGGTAGCAGCTGTAGTGACACGGTCACAGGCTGCCAAGGATAGGCGCCCAATTTAGCCACATAACGTACCAGTGGAGGTGATCGAAAAAGTTCACGTGGAGAAACTGAAAGAGGCCCAAGGGACCGACGGCTCATTGAAGAGATACTGGGAACTGGCCAGCAAAGGTGATCAGGTGATCACCAGGGGCAAGGACCGATACAAGATGATGGTGGAGAAAGGAGTTCTCTACAGAGTATATGAGCAGCGACGATGAAAGTTGCGGACAGAATTGAAACAAATTATGGTCCCAGAGAAGTTTCGGAAGCAGGTCACGACCCTGGCCCATGAGCCTTTGGTTGGGGGCCACTTGGGGTCGAGGAAGACCCTCGACAGGATTACAGCCTGTTTCCACTGGCCCGACATTAACGGTGATGTCACCAGGTTTTGTTAGTCGTGTGACATCTGTCAAAAGACAGTGTCAAAGAGCAGTGTCACCAAGGTACCAGGAGGGGAGATGCCACTAATGAATGAGCCATTCGAGAGAATCGGGGTGGATCTCATCGGACCTATTACACCCGTGTCAGATAAAGGAAACCGATACATCCTCACTGTGGTCGGCTATGCCACCAGGTATCCAGAGGAGGTGGCCCTACCCAAAATCGAGACGGAGCGTGTAGCCGAAGCCCTGCTTGAGGTGTTCTCGAGAATAGGTTTTCCGAAGGAAATCCTAAGCGACCAGGGGTCGTGGTTCACATCGGGGCTGTTAGAGGACGTATGTCGGCTGGTGGCAGTTAAACAGTTATTCACCGCCCCATATAACCCGAAATGTAACGGTCTGTGTGAGCGGGTCAATGGCATTTTAAAGGGAATTCTAAGGAAAATGTGCCAAGAAAGGCCAAAGGATTGGGATCGCTATCTGCCAGCGGTATTGTTCGCCTACCGGGAAATGCCCCATGCGAGCACTGGCTTTTCCGCTTTTGAGCTGTTATATGGGAGGACAAGTAGGGGGCCCATGCAGGTATTGCGCGAGCTCTGGACGGGGAAGAGACCAGCGAGGTTCGGATTACTTATCAATATGTCCTAGATCTACGAAATAGGTTGGAGGAGACTTGCTAGTCGGCAAGGGAAAGCCTACGGAAGGCACAGGGCCGACATAAGCACGGCTACGACCGGGGTGCTAAGGATAGAAGGTTTTTGGTGGGGCAAAAGGTGACGGTCCTCCTGCCAACGGACCATAACAAACTGCTATTGCAGTGGAAGGGGGCTTACGTGGAGACTGAAGTACTCGGAAAAATGGACTATCGGGTAGATGCAGAAGTTAAAAGCAAGATCTATAATGCGAATCTGCTAAGGCGTTACCATGATAGAGAGGCAGAAGAAGCAACGCGAGCAGTTAGCCGTAGTGACTCCGACCCTCGGGGGGGGGGGGGGGCAGAAGGCCGCGGGCTTAGCCATAATAGAGCCTGAGGATGAGACTGAAATAAATAGGTGTCGTGGATGAAGACAGCCTGTTAATACTGGGCGAGCTGAGCGGCGTGGAGACGCATAGGGATGTCAATATCTGTGACAGTTTGTCAGACGAATAGCGTCATCAAGTTATGAAACTCTTGGAAGAGTTCGGGGATGTGTTTTCCGAGGAAAACAAACTTGAACTTACCACTGGGGAGCCGGTAAGAGTGAAGCCTTATAGGATTCCCTATGCATAAGGGCTTGAAATGCGGGATGAGGTGGAAAAAGATGTTGAAGGAGAGGGTAATTGAACCCTCAAATTCTCCCTACAATTAACAAGTGGTACTTGTGAAGAAGAAAGACAATAGCGTCCGATTCCGCATTGATTTCAGGCGATTGAACGCCATAACCAGATTTGACAATGAGCCCATGGGGAATATGGAAGACATAATGACTGGTTTGCAGGGTGCTGAATTTTTCAGCAAAACAGATTTGAGCAAGGGCTACTGGCAAATTCTTGTTAGGAAAACCGACAGGCATATGACCGCATTCACAACCCCGGATGGGTGTTTTCAATTCCGAAAGCTCCCTTTTGGAATGATCAATGTTGGCGCCACCTTCAATACGATGATGCGCAAACTGCGGACATGCGGGATATAGTTCACTACGTGGACGATATCTTATGCAAGACGTGGCCAGAGCACCTTGAAGTACTGGGGGGGGGGGGGGGGGTTGCTCTTGAGACTCAGGAAGGCAGGGCTGACAGTAAAACCTTCCAAGTGTGAAGTAGGGTTCAGGACCATCGAGTTTCTCGGTCACAAGGTTGGAGAAGGAAAGGTGGCTATGGATGACGAGAAGCTCGAGAGGATTAGCAATGCTAGTCGTCCACAGACGAAGCGACAGGTGAGATCGTTCTTGGGGTTAGCTGGATACTGCAGAAAGTTCGTGCCAAACTTTGCAATATCGCAGCGCCTTTGGCCGAGCTCACAAAGAAGGGTAGACCAAATAAGGTCAAGTGGGAACCTCCCCAAGACAGGGCATTTAGGACCTTAAGGGATGTGCTCAGTGAGGCACCAATTCTCCGTTTGCCTGACTTGCTAGGCCTTTTCTAGTACAGGCCGACGCATCAGACACAGGGGTTGGTGCAGTTTTACTGCAGGAATACGAGGATGGGCGATTCCCGGTGGCGTACGGCAGTAAGAAGCTGCTCCCGAGGGAACGTAACTATTCGGTCACTGAACGGGAGTGTCTAGCGATTGTTTTTGCCGTCAAGAAGTTCCAAAACTTTTTGTACGGAAGGGAGTTTGTACTCCACACTGATCACAGGCTCTTGGCCTACATCCAGAAAAGTAAGGTGGAAAGTAGCAGGGTCATGCGGTGGTCCCTCCTGTTACAGAATTACTGTTTCAGAATAGTAGCAATCAAGGGTAGTCAAAATGCAGCGGCTGACTACCTCAGTCGTCAGATTTAATTCAAACTCCGTAAGTTAACCCGTCTGTCGCGTGTGCGTGGACGGGAAATACGCGTTAGTGTGAATGCGGAGTGAGTTGTGTAAATAATGAAAGGTGTGTAAATTAAAGATGTGTGTTTGAGTGTAAATTAGTTATAAGTGTGACAGCGAGGCAAATCTAGTTGGCCTCATTGAGCGTGAGTTTTTTTTTTGGAACAAGCGGGGGTTTGTTCCTTGGTAGGGGGTTGTCACGCTATTTGAGGCCAAGAGTTGGGATTACAACTTTATTATTTTTTTTATGTATTTTAACTTGGGCTAAAGTATACACAAGTCCTAAGATTGGTGGAAAAAACACAAATCACAGTAATATGGCTAAGATTGCTGGCGAAATCTATGGGAGCCTTCGATTAAATAATATGTGTTTGCTTATGTCACGCTATCTGGTTAAATGGTCAATTAGAAATAATGCGGTCAACTTAACCTCTAATTAGCTAGAATATTGTTTCGCGTTTTCGAAGCAGAGATAAGTTAGCGTACACGTGTGGAACATGGCAATCGATTTTCCCTTTGTAGTTAAACTAAACCATGTATCATCCTGTCCACAGTGGATTTGAATTAGCGATTGTTCACGGGTAATTTCAACGTAAACAGTTTAACTGTGTTCTGGCGGTTGCAGACAATCATTAAAACGTCTCGTTGTTTCAAAAGAGGCATATCTTCCCAAGCCAGGAGAGCTCCGAGATATGTTGCCAGCCATCACAGAACACGGTCTCATAATAATAAAAGTGTCCACGAAATGTCAAGCGGGTCGAACTCAAACAAAATACACATTAATATCTCTATCCATATCGAATTACAAAGCACTCGTTAAATCAGAATTAATATGCTTAAACTTTGCGTTCCGATTGTATAAAGAGTGAAGCAGAATTCTGAGGGGCAGTTGGCCTAGGGCACTCAGAGAAGGGCAGAGTTTAGCCTTGGCCATCGAGGGTCATAGGCACCGAGATTGAAAGTCCGCGTATTGTTGTAACCCTGTGAGGGCTGAAAGGAACCGATAGCAGTTTGTTAACGGTTGCGAACCGTAGTGGCATAGTAGCCAAAGAAGTAAAAGCTGTAACGTTGAGGTCTTGAAACCGTATTAAGAGCTTGGGTAAGCGCTTGAATAGCTCGCGAGATAAGATAGTTTTAGGCGGTGCGAGAATTGGTGATGTTGAGAACACTTTGCAGAATATTTTTAAGTGAGCTTCGTTAAGATATATCTGAAGGCGAAGAATAACTTAACCCTGTGAGAGCCAGTGATCGTGAACTGTGGTAGACGCCGATTGAATTGTGATTAAACTGTGAGAACGCTGATAGAGTCACACAATTGGACCATTATATGTGTTAAGCTTGGATGACTGTGAAGTAACCCTTTTGGGGAGGAAGCAACGAGAAGTGAATAGACACTTTGTATTTATCACAAACCGTGAGAAGATGAAGATGATGTGAGGTTGATCCAGCGGACACAGCTAGCTGTGGGAGACGTCGAGGGCCCTAAAGAATAAACTTTTATCCGCGTAATTAGTGTATTCTTATGGATAATGTTGTGAGTAATTTGTTTCATATTTTATTTCTTCGTACATGTAAATAAATAATCTTCTCAATCTTTTCAGTGAATTATCGTTGATCACCCTTTGCCGTTTTAAGCTACAGACACCTTCAGGAATCCTAACAGTCCCAAGCGGACAGGGCGTTGATAATGTGGCAAGGTTTAGGTTCGAACTGGGGTTCAGACGACAGTCACTGGCTGTCGGCTGAGCATTGATAAGAACATACATTTTCCTCCATCATTTCGAACATCAATTTAACCCTTGTAATTCTGCGACAAATTAGTTGAAGACAGGTGTGCCATCAACGTGTAGTACGCCTTAGTACATAACGCCACCGTGCCCCCATGAGGGCAATGGGGGTGAAGTGTCTTCCCGAGGATGCAATGAGGTTGCTGCAAGTGAGTGATATAGTTAAAAACAATTCTTCAGACACTCTGGGCCATAACAAATCATGGAATCTCGTCTGGAAAAGCCCCGATTCTCCAGAATCATAAAGTCTAGTTAATTATTATATTTGAACTGTCCCTAAACACTGGAACTGGGAAATTAAAGGAAGGAGCAAGTTGGAAATACCATTTCTATTTTTATCGCAAACAGGTATTTGGAAACATTACACCAATCTACCGGCTCTATCTACATACAACAATGATAGTGTATTGAAATATCGACTCCATTAAAAATAGAATAGATCAGCAATACTCAAGTAAATTCAATACTTCTGACAAAGTGTTTTAGCCAATTAAATTACCAGATTTTAGCTGTCATATAATAATCAAACATAATACTCAGTCAACATTCAATCGAATAATAATTACTCCAAATTATCTTAGCAATACAGTCGACGTTGTCTACAGAACAGTCTTTCTTTTATTAACCCTTTACCAAACATGAAAAGCAGACGACACTTGCAAAAAAAATTCTTGAATAACTAATTTTTTTTCATTTTTTGTCTCAAAAACATAGGTTATGACCCCTCGTTGGAACGAGCTCGACGAGCTCGTTCCAACGAGGGGTCATAACCTATGTTTTTGAGACAAAAAATGAAAAAATAATGAAAATTAATTGGCGATTTTTGAGAATAACGCTGGCCGGTTTTGGCCGTTACGTTGGGTAAAGGGTTAAACTGTACATTACATACATCCGCAATAACCGAAATATAATTGGCAGCATTTACAACTTGTTTGCAATTTCATTTCTACTTTAACTGCAACGCATTTGTTGTTGTTTTTTAAATTGTTGATTTCTCTTGTAAAAACTGATTTTACAAGCTACATAAATATGTCGCCATTCCCGAACGAAAACCAGAGAATAAAATATTTCATTTTAGTGAGTCGAAACACTTTGGAAAACGTACCGTGCCACGACGCACTTAAATATATTTTTCAGTAACTCATGTCGATTCAACATAATATTGTAAGAATATATATACACATATGTATTAAAACAAAACAAATGAACCGACAGTATATTATATTTATATCATGATTACCTATTCTACTATATATGAAAAGCCTATGACACAAATTTTAGCTTTACACACCATCCGTGATGAACAAGCCAGCAATGGGATTTCAATAGTAAAAATTTACACCTACTTTAGAACTACATCCCCGTTGACCTTTGGTGACGTCGACTTGAATGGACAATTGTCTAAATTTATCGCACGTCGCTTCGCGAAGAGGGAAATGGAAGTGGCAATTATTTATTACGTTTTTAAATGGGTTTACCTCATAAGATGCCCAAAATTAACAGACATGCATTGTCTCATGTTAATAAAGAATGTATAACTCGAAATAGTATGTTATTATGTTATTAAAACGAAAAAGGCTCAGTTTCTGTTTTTCATTTCGTTTCGGCGATAAAATTGACAGCGAAGTACCGCCCACCGATGCTCGTGTAACCAAAAACAGATTCGCTCGTATGTACGTGTGGTGCTCAGTAAAATCGAGAAAAAATAATAGCGACTCTTAATAATCTGACGATCATGGTATAAATCAAATATACCCAAAGTAGTTTGATGTACCAAATGCTCACCACTCGTGGTGAAGTGGTGTTAACCGCGCGCCGAAGACTCGTGGCTAATACCACTTCACACCACTCGTGGTGAACATTTGGTACACCAATCTACTATGGGCATATTCTATATATAGATAATTTGTATTTCAGAAAATGTCCTAGGCCTATTCCTAACCACATCTGGGACTAGAATGACCCTTTGCGCTTAATCTGAACAACAATCACTGCTCTTTCACTCCTCTGAGTTCAGTTGTCATTCTGATCAGTCTCCCACCATTGATTTTTCAATGTACCGTTTAGACAATTTTTTCCTCTAATTCTACCAAAACACTGGAAACATATTCCATTAAAATGATTATTAGCATTAGATTATAATGACGGTGGTCCTGTGTCGGTGTCTTTTGACGCAGAAGCGTCCATGGATTATATATACATCAGTCTTTTCTTACCCATATACCTACATGCTTTATGCTAATTGGGTGGCATAGTTCCCGTAATGCGGTAGGAATTATACCACAGCCACTATGCACTATACGGACGGGGGTAGTTATTTTGGGTTATTTTATTTCTATTTGATTTTAATTCAGTATAACGCTTTTTACATATAGGCTTTATAAATGGAATAAATGTTTTCATCATTTAAGCTGGAGCAGTAACCAAAAAAGAGTATGGTCCATTAACGTTAAAAAGATATGAAAATATATCGATAGTCTAGTCCCTGTGGTATAAAGACCAGCGTCTTTGGTAGTGTTCAGCCAAAGTCTTGGGACACGAGAATTGTACTTGTATTGTTGCAATTTTGCATTTTGTCTTAGGTTGTCTTTTACTGTCAGCAGAAATCTTAACCCTTTACCTAACATGAAAAGCAGACGACACTTGCAAACAAAATTCTTGAATAACTAATTTTTTTTATTTTTTGTCTCAAAAACATAGGTTATGACCCCTCTTTGGAACGAGCTCAACGAGCTCGTTCCAAAGAGGGTCCATAACCTATGTTTTTGAGACAAAAAATGAAAAAATAATGAAAATTAATTGGCGATTTTTGTGAATAGCGCTGGCCGGTTTTGGCCGTTACGTTGGGTAAAGGGTTAAATGATAGCTTGTAAATAATTATTGGTCCTTTTCGGCATTTATAACAATGCCACTGTCACAACATGAGTATAAAGTCAAGTTTATCCAAATGTTTATACCTATGGAGCCCGCTTTTGATAACTTGCACATACATATTTGATCAAGACGTTTGCTCGCTTCCAAAGGGACACTCCAGATATTCGGGCAGATAATGGCCAAGAGCGAAGACCGAGATCATTATCGGCACGAATATCCTGGGTCGAGTGTACTATCTGACTTAAAACCCACTTTACATTAAATTATTGCTTTCATGCTGAAAAAATGAAACAATTTTATCACTTCGGGGTTAGGGACCTGCGAATCGGGAAATTTTTGTTCGAATCGAATCTCGAATCGAATCGGGACTGATGTCGACATCGAATCGAATCTCGAATCGAAGCAGGATAAACTCGGGAAATATCTATAACTGGCATTATCTTGTGCAGAAATGTCCGGAAAGCACTGCGAGAAGAGATCGTTGACATAAGCTGACAACTTGGAGTTGTTTTAAATTTCTTTCTCGTTGAATGGCCATTCAGATATTCACTTGGCCCGACAATAAATTCAAGACATAAATATGGACAGAAATTAAGGTGTTACTGCCCAGAGTCATTTGAGACAAACCACTAAATTGAAACATGAGAATTAAAAGCACAAATGTAATACAAGTGGCACATTAATTCCCATGGGTTGAAGTCTGCTACAGCCGCTAACTTCACGTACGTTAGCGTGGCTACATACATGTACATCTTATAGGAAACTCATTATTGTAATGTTTGGTTGTTTTTGTATTATCAGGATTCGTGTCTTGTAGATTTCCGTCCATTCTTAACTCAATAACTCCGTATACATAAAAAGCAGCGAAGGCGTTAAACTGTGTTAGTTTCTGCATTAGTTAACTCGAATATTGACGCAGTGCTCATTCACACAAATTGCTTTTACTTCTTTCCAACTTCCAAGTACCAACGCCGAACAATGCAAAGAAACTACAGAGGTTTTCCTCCCACAGTTTTCTAACATAATAATGGGAGCACTCCAGGCGACATGCCCCCATTATTGTGTTAGAAGATTCTGGGACTGGGAACGGGCCTTAGGCCCATAACTGGATATTTCAGTTGTATAGATGAGGCGTGAACAGGTTACAAGTTAAAACAGCTCCAATTTGCAAAAGTCAAAAAACAAACGTTTAATTTCCCGTTCTAAAGACTCAAAATATACACTGTCGAACACCGATTCGTTTTCCTCAAAGCTTCGTTTGACTAACGAATCGGCAAACTATTCGAGATCGATATACGAATACCAAAGTGATGTCGACATCGAATCGAATTCTCGAAGCTTCGGGGTTGAAAGAATTGAAAACTTGAACGATTTTGATCAGTGAGTTATCGTTGTAGGGAAAACTCGGATGTTTCGATAGAATCTTGAGGCAAAAAAATTGGGAAAATTACTGCCTAGTGTTTAAAAGAATGCCCAACCTTTCTTAAAAATAATGCACACTTATTGTTCGTGGCTGTTATTCTCTTGAATAAAGAAAGTGAAACAAAGGGAGTTTTCAGTTGGGGGTGGGGGAGGTAAATTTATTTATCATTTCTTTCATTTTCTGGATAGTCATTTATCCCTAATCTCCTTCCCATTTGTCATGCGCATGTACTTACCGAGTGGATTTGCCCCATCAGCAACAACTTCGAAAGCGCCTCCAACGGGCGAAATAAGAAAACATGACGGGTTATCAATGGCATTGTTTCTGTCCATATCATAGGTTAATAGTGTGTGTAAAACTTTTGGTGCTGTAGCGGTTTCAATTACAGACGCGCTATTCGGGAGGCTAGTGATTGATATAGGCTGAAATAGAAAAAAGATTCAACTACAGTTTAGGTAAGTATCCAGTCGTATAAAATAAATGCCAACTTTGGGTGTTATAGAAATATAGCCCAGTTTTGTCCCAGTATTCCCCTCTTTGTCAGGGTATCACATTAGAATTCCAGAGTATTTTGTGCAATGCGTGATGAAATATGGTATTCTTTGACAAAGGTCTCTCCAGTATGCTCACAGTCATTTCCTTGAATATGTTGTTACTGCCATCCAGGGATTTTTCTGTCCTCTTTGGGAGAGGGGCAAGGGCCTATGCCATTGGGGACATTCTCATCGTGAGAGCTCAATTTGGGAATTTGTTTTTGAGGAGAAGAAACAAACAAAACATAAGGATTTTTACATTTGGATTGACCATGAACTCTTGTTGAACATTTTCTTAAATTTACAGCAGCCATGAAGAATTCAACGGTATATGTGAACAAGAAATCTCTGGTGTCAGGCTTGCTCTGCACTTTATTAGCAAGAGGCAGAATTGTCTGTTTGCCAGGTTACTAAGTGTAATTGTACTCGGCGGAAAATTCTACCCACGATAGGCTAAATGCTAATACATAAGCTTCTAAATGTAGTGAGTTCAATTAATAACAAACAGTCACATGAAATCATGTTCAGTTCTGTCGCTGTTGACTCAATTATACTCTTCTTACACCTGTAAAAAAAGAACCTGCCGTTCCAACACGTTCCACGCATCGCTGTGATGGCAATTATTAGCTTTCTAACGGTTCATGAAACTGAGATTAGAAATTTGGTTTGGGAATTGGGAAAACGGATGCCCAAATTCTATTGGAAAGGGCCCCATATTCGGTCCATGTTGCTACCCAAAACAATCCCTGACATCCGACGGTATTGGGACCTAAAAGGTGTTTGTAAAAATAAATGTATGATTATAAATTAATTTCGCCGTGTTTTGAATAACAATCAAATTAACCCTTTTGCGAATCTGGACGGGAGAGGGTATTCGTGGTTAACCAAGTTTTTTTTATTTAAAAGAATATCGCTTTTGGCCCATCACTGGACCGAGCTCAGAGAGTTCGTTCCAATTGTGGATCATTAGCTATATTGGGGGAATTAAACAAATAATAACAAAATTTGAAAGGAGATATTCATGAATATCGATGACCGGTTTTCGGTTGCGTTGGATAAACGTTTATAGACAGTGGTCATTCATATTAAATGTCAAATAAAGCTCAAGACTGCAAGAGAAATAAATACCTTTATCATATGACTCGTCCGTTTTGTTCACTTTAAAACATTTGATATTTTGTTTTCATATTAATCAGTGATAAATAAAGCCTTCCGTCAATTTAATAGGTCAATTTCAAAACTAGACAATTTGATTGGCTGAACAAAATACAACTGGGCCATATTTTCATAATTTGCATTATTAGAGTTGTGGGCTTTCATTGGTCAATTTCAAAACTGGATAATTTGATTGGCTAAACAAAATACAACTGGGTCACATTTAAATAATTTCAGTAGGGAGAATTTACGTTATCTATCCTATTTAGGCTGGATTATATTGTATTAATCTTTTACCTACAAGAAAACGCCATTCATTTGTTTTTATATTTTCACTTTTTGCTTCCAAAACATAGGTTATGACCCCTCATTGGAACGAGCTCAATGAGCTCGTTCCAATGAGGGGTCGTAACCTATGTTTTGGAAGCAAAAAATGAATTTTTTTTAGTTATACGAGGATGTTTTTCCAAGTGCCGTCTGCAACTCAAGATAGGTGATGGGTTAAAAGTCATACTAAGTGGCTAATTTGTGCGTGTGTGTGTCATATGATAAATAGAATATGAAATGAGTGTTTTTCTCATATAATATTTATGAAACTCGTCCGAATTTTCCGTTTGGGCTCGCCAGACGCACGCCAAAACAAAAAAATCTTAGACTCGTTTCATAAATATTATATGAGAAAAACACTCGTTGTATATCCTCTATTTATTATATGATAGTCTGTGACTCAATGGATATCGAGGAATACCCCTCAGTGGCTTCCTAGATGACGTCACCCTACGCCGCATCACGTCGCTTGATAGAACGATCAGCCGATCATTGTTATTGTTTTGCAACGTACGCATTTGGTGTCGAATTGGTCTGAATATTGTGCAATAAAATATAATGAAAAAGAAAATCTACTCTATTTTAGTCAGTATCGGGAATTATCTCATAGTGTCGACCTGAAGTTTTATTTTTCGCGAGCGCTTGCGCTAAAATCATACTTTCAGATTCACACAATGCATTTTTTCAGCAGCTTCCTAAATGAATTTATGCTTCGGCGCAAGACATCGCCTTGAACGTCGCCATGAAGGAACCAACAACAGACCTATTTTATTGTCTTGAAACTGTTTGCAATCGAATAGAGCTCAATATTGCGCAGTAAAATGAAACTCAGCATATAATAAAAAAATGTGGACTATTTTAGTGAAGGAATTATCTCATTCGTGTGGAACTGAAAGTATTATTTTTCACTCGCGAAAGCGAGTGAAAAATAATACTTGACGCTCCGTGTAGGAAGGATTACCTGACGTTGCTAAGGGATCTAGAATGGGGAATGGGGTCTCCACCTTTAGATTTCCATTTGTAACTCGCCCCCCACGGTAGGCAAAATTCCTAATACCACTACTACTTTTTGAGAAGCGGAAAATTCCATTAGCACCACACTCCTACAAGTTTTAAGATGCAGAATTATATTTGGGCACCCCTGTTGACTATAAATTATCCAACTAAGGCTCTCGGTAGTCACAAATTCCAATTACAAATCAATATTTGGGGATTTTTACCACCATTCAATCAATATTTGGAGGACTTTCGCTACTTTTCAATCTAAAAACTCTATATTTTGTCCAAATGTTAGACGTTTTTGAAAACTTTCCACTTGACTTTTTCATTTTAGGGCTTCGAATTTCCTAGTATTGTAAATTTGACGAATGGAAGGGGGGCACCACTCCCCCCCCCCCCCCCCCTACAGCAGCTTTATACATATATTAATATCAAAGAAAACGGATGTCCCCACTCAAAACTGACGGTATTCTAACTTGTCAAAAATATCATTCATCTTCACATTGTTAGGTATTCTAGTACTCGACCCTGATATGTCAATTTGTTTGTGTTGTATACATGGTAATGCAGCTACTGGATTGAACTTACGTGGTTTACATCTGTTACAAGCTGCGTTACTGTACATTCCGACGTCACATTACACAAGCTTTTTATTTCTATCTTAATGACGTAATTATCGTCTGGTGGAGTGGCGACTGTCAAATTTGCTGTGGTAATTATATCTCCTGTTAAAAAAACAAAACACATCAGATTTACTGGAAATGCTACTGTGTGTAGACTCGACCGTGAAGCCCCGAGAGACGACAATTACATGTATATTTATCAAGGATTATCTTCAGGATTCCTTCGGAAAGACATGAAGGCATGCCATCCGAGAAGGCATACCTTGATGGTGTAGCTGAAATAACATTTTACTGGGAAGCCCTTCATCACGACAGTTATTTAAGAATTGAATGCAATTTTTTATAATCTTTGTTGGAGTATGAACGTGTGGGAATGGGTACAAATTATGTATGAATCCCGAAGGGATTCATACAATTTGTACCCATTCCCACACGTTCATACTTCAATAAAGATTATAAAAAATTGCATTCAATTCTTATAATTACATTCCGTAACTGTTTAAACTACTTTTTACCAAACAACAACGCAGAAAGGCGAAATAAAACATGTTCGAACGAACGAGGTGAAAAACCACCCTCACACAAAAGACAAAGCGCACAACTCTGAGTTGAGTGCCGGTTTTCGGCAGTGACCCAAATTTGTCAAATTGCCGTCTTTCGCAACGAAACTTGGAATGTTCAAAACAATTTATTTAACATATCAGTAAACTATAATCACTGATCACTGCGAGAGGCGCTAAAAGTTATAAACCCGCCCAAACACCGCCCGAATTACATTCTGTCAACTGCGCTCTACCGTAAATGCGGGTCAAAGTTCGACCAAATGTATTCATTGGAAAATGAATTACATTTGGTCATGACGTTTTCATCTAGCTGACCAACTGGAATTCAGTATTTGGACCCAAAACGTATAGCTACATTAACAATGTAATTATATGCATTTATCGATGCAGGCCCTCGAAGAATGCATGAATCATGACTTCAAACAGGGCATGTCTTGATGGTGTAGTTGGAATAATATTTTAACAGTCGGAACTTGAGTCATGAATGTTTGGGCAAACAGGGTTCCACCGCCGCCACCACCACCACCACCACCACCACCACCACAATTACCCAATCGGTCACTTTGGCAACGCCCCTGTGCGCTCTGCCTATGAACAGCTAAAAACGTGGATTTGGAAATGTGGTTAGGAAACTTTATTTCGCTTGCCGATGTGGAAATGACATATGTCGTGTGCAACATTCCTGAAATTGATTGTTCCAAGAGAGATGTTGGCTACATTACCGGTATGGATCTGGTAATATGGCCTAACAACAAAATGTCTAAACATCCGATGTGAGATAATACAAAGCTGTATACACAACAAGTCCATCAGTCCAACAGCTATAAGAAAATGTTCGGAATAATAACTTTGATAAAGCGAAGTCTGCCTGGATAAAGTAGATTGGATTCATTCATTCAAGGGCAAGTTTTGTGTCAGTGAACTGAAAGTTAACTGTTAAGTTATGTTTAAAAAATCTGCCCTAAATGTACTATTTCGACCCTCAAAAGAATGTCGAGCGCGGTATGGTATGTCACCTGAAATTTCCATAGTTGACGTTCCGTGTAGATAGTATATATAGAATTGAGATTTTAGGGGGGCGGAGGTTCGGCGAGAGTTGCATGGGGGGAGGAAGGCCCCCACACCAACCCCAGTTACGCCGCTGTTTTCCCGGGCTTCTGTATTAGGTTTGACCATCGTGGGACTGAATATGTTTCGGCCTTTGCATTAGAATGACATTACCGTCCTTTAAACAGCAAACTATGGCAACATTTCTCAAATCAGCTCCTCAGTATTTTTATTCTTTTTTCTCTATGAACTCTAACGAACTTGTTCATTGCATTTCGAACTACAGAAACTGCGCGTGAGCAAGGTGCGACCCCCCAAGCACTTGCTGCGTTTCGACTTCCCTGTTTTGTCATCTGTTCCATGTAGGAACTTGAAGCTTATTTCTTGGCCACATGTATGCGTGTATGTTTCCTATAAGTAATAATAACAATTTGGACGGCCGCTGATTTGTCTTGGTCCTCGGGTGAAAAGGCCTTGGTTACCCCTGTGCTCCCAACTGCCTCCCCTTTCCCACGCTTCTTCTCTCCTCCCAACACTCAGAGACGAACTGTTTGATGACATCCCTTGCCCCATTCTTCCCAATCTCTCCGATTAGCAAATTAACCCTCTCCTTTGAGTCAATCACTAACCACATGTCCTCCATTCTATCACCCCACTTCCCCATTATACTCTCAGTGAATCTTATCCTTTTAGACTGGTATTTCAGGCATTGTAAAAGAAAGTATTCCAGGGTCTCAACAACACCTAAATTACACATCTGGCGTTCGTTCCTTTTCACTGCCCCCTCCCCCCCCAACCCCCTCAACTCCAGTGACCGCGACCTCAGCTCGAACAACACTGACCCTCCGAGCTCTTGGATTAAATTATTACTGAGTCTCGCTTCCGATTTTTTTTCTTTATATCGTCTGCTCGTCCACTACCAATTTTTCCTTCACGCAAACATTTATGTACACCGGGTTTAAAGCGCAAAAATGGCGATGTATCGAAAAACAAAAAATATCCACCTCCTAACTTTTCCAGCTCCACAACATATTAAAATTTTGATAAAAATCCGACGTATTTTTATTTTTGACCCTATGTTTTTTGTGGACATTATGCTCCCAAAATTTTGAAAGGCTGTGGCTCAAAACGAGGTTTGGCATCGGCTGCGCAAATTTCAAATGAAGAAATTTCAGATAACCCGAAAACAGTATCTTTGAATAAAAAAAGGGCTAAAATGATCAAATACTGCGTCTGATGGTATAAAAGCCATATCTCACACCTATTAATGTAAAACACCAGATTTAACAATCTAACTGCTTGTTCCTTGACAAACACTTTCCATAACTGGTCATACAATGATGGAGTGTGCTAAGCCTATGAGCTATTTAAAAACACTTTGTTATTCCTCGCAGTTTAGTTAAAATTCGGAACGCTGGAACTAAGATGAACAGAAATGTCACTTCATTGAACCCTAATGCAGGATGTGACATTTAATTGTTGACATTTTGGGGACAAGGTCACATCTAATACCAAAATGTTAAATATGTTTCGCCAATCGAAATAAAATGATATTAGCTAAAGAAAATTAATCTTTTGATTCTCAGGCACCGGCGCAATCGTTTTTTCTTCGGTCCGTGTTCATCATATTTATTATTTTGGAGGCAAACTTCGAAATGTATACAATTATCATAGGATGTGATTTTAGCGGTATCACATCGCGATTTGCGATGGAATATGTCGTATACATTGATACAATATTGTTATTTTCTTCGCGAAATGTGACACGATTCTCATATGCATGTACAAAATAAAAAACTATTTAACTGGTTGATAGCTGCTGAGTTGTTCATCAAAAAATGTTTTATTACAAATTATTGGAGAGTGCCAAAAAGGCACTCTCCAATGATTTGTAATAGAACAAATTTGTATAAACAAACTATTACTTACGTTAGACTGAACACGAAACATGGGTAAGGAAAATATTGGCTTTTGCACTGTCACCCTCATTTTTTAAAGGTCTGATTCTGGCTTCTAGCACTCAACCAGTTAAAAAACTCATAATTATTTTATATCTCCACTTTAGATGTCCTATATTGATTTTGTGTTGTGTGATCACTGTTACAAAAAACAAACTATCAGTGAAATCAACATGCAAGCTCTTTAGGCTCTCACAACTGGATTTTAGGCATTGGCGACCATTTCATCAAAAATAAAAAAATGAAAATAAAAACCACCCTCCCTCATTCGTTTTAAAAAAAAATGCATGAAAATCAATTATTTAATTTTGTTTGGCCTTATATATTAAAATATAGAGGTGCTCGTTTCCAAGTACCGTTTGATCTGTCTGTAGAATATTACCCCGGCAACTGTTGAATTTTGCGAGTTATGCATACCACAAAACAGGCAATATTTCATATGTTTCCAAATTTGAAATGACGCTAAACTGTCCAAAAAAGTCGTTGAAAAAAAAAATCCAAAATCAGCTATTTTTTAGCTCTACAATGTATTGGAATTCCATCAAAATCGGAGGAACATCGATTCTTAATCCTTTACCCAACGCAGATGATCTTAGATTTTGTTATTTTAAATATCACTTTTTCAAATTTTTATAAACAATTAAACAAAACCATATCATTTGACCCCCTCATTGGAACGACTCGGCGAGCTCGTTCCAATGAGGGTCACATGATATGGTTTTGTTCAAACTTTGCGAAAAACAATATTTTTTGAACTCCTAAAATTGCATATCACGCGGGCGGTGCTGCCGATTCGTTGGATAAAGTGTTAAATGACACCACGCCGTAAGTGCAACGTCACTAGGGTGGAGTTTTGTCGGCCCATAAGTGAAAGCACCTTTAGATATTTTTTTTTTGCACAGCTAGAATTGGGGATCGACATTTTAATTGATAAAATAGGGGATGACAATTCCAATTGATGAACAAGCTGTGAAGTTTCATAGCTGTGTAATTTATATATATACGGAGCTATTGGAATAACAAAAGTAACATTTTATATGAAAAAAATGTTCAAAGTGACCTAAAGTTTGAAGTAGCGTAAGAACGACAAAATTTTAGCGAAAAATTGGAAAACAGCTATCTCCTAATTTGTTTTAGCTCTGAAACAAAGTAAAATTAAACAAAAATCGACACATTTAAATTTGTTGACCCTATAACTCCCCTATGACGTCATCTGAGAGTCCAACCGTTGGTCTTTACATAGACACCCCTTGATCTTTACATATGATTTTTTGTGCAGATTATATTCCCATCATTTCGAATGGCTGAGGCTCAACATGAAGGTGAACGCAAAAGATAAAGAATAAAATTAAAACTAGTATCGCTAGTATCGAAATTCGCAAATTAACGCGTGTGTGGATCAAGTGGAAGTAAATGTTCCAGAGAAAAAAGGAGAAGAAAATTTAAAAGAAGAAGACGAACGATCGCTCCGTTGAATGACTTAATTAGACTGATGGCCTGAGGATTTGAGTTCAAATTTGAGCATGTAGCCAGTGGCGCCGCCAGAAATTTTTTCGTGGGGGGGGGGGGGGGGGGGGCAAGTAGGGGGGCAGACTCCCCGTGAAGGGGGGCAAATACGTAAAGGATCATATCATTACTTTATTATGAGGTAGTCGAAACTTGGACCCAAAGTCCGTAATATAAGTTTTTGGTTTGGTACGTCCTGTGGACGTACCAAACCAAAAAATGATATTACGGACTTTGGGTCCAAGTTTCGACTAAATGTAATGGTAATTAGCGCTCCTCCTTTCAAAAAATCCTGGATCCGCGTCTGGAGAGAGAGAAGGCAGAGATAGAGAGAGGGATAGAGAGAGGGGGGGGGAGGGAGAGAGGGAGGGAGAGAGAGGGGAGAGAGAGCGAGATGGAGGGGGTAGAGAGAGAGGAGAGATAGAGAGAGGGAGGGGCAGAGAGAGGGAGGGAGGGAGGGAGGGAGAGAGAGTGTGTGTGTTTGTGTGTTTGGATGGATGTGTGTGTGGTGGGTGGGGGGGGGCAAGTGGGGGGGCAGAGCCCACGTTTGGGGGGGTGCAAATGCCCCCCTGCCCCCCTGAGGCGCCGCCACTGCATGTAGCACTAAAATGTTTTGCCTGCCTGCACTGCGAATCACATATTTTTGTTTCGAATCGAGACTATTATTTGAAATCGAATCCGGAACCACGAATCGAATGCATGCGTCTTGAAATCCCTACTGATAAAATATTCCAACTACATTATCAAGGCATGCCTTCGTTGAAGGCATGCCTTGATTGTGTAGTTGAAATATTACCCAGTAAGGATTTTTGTTCAAAAACAGAAGCGGGCGGGAGGATTCTGTAATGGGCACTGCATAGGGTTACCCGCTAGAAACCGTGCGCACTTCGTCGATATGGCATGGGAACTTTAAAATTCCTTTCAGTAGTGGTAGTGACTTCTCAAACCAAAATTAGCATGGATGGTGGCATGGGTACAGATGTTTTTTTATGTTAATATAGCGGAAATTACAACCACTCTTTGTTTTCAACATTATTTATGTTTTGTGAGACGACCAAGATGATTGATACCAAGAGAAGTTCCAGTGAACAGATTCGAAGGAAAACGAATCGGACAGCCAATTCGTTACGAACCGAATACCAACTTAAGATTCGAAATCGAAACGAATCTCGAAGCTTCGCTGGGCCCTATGCCCTGGTCTATAATGAACACACGGAAGCTGCCACTTACCATTGGCATCTATGGAGAAATATCCTAACGGAGACGTGACAGAATATGTGTAGCTTCCTAACGTATCATCAGATGTAACACTTCCTATAGTTATTCCAACAGTAGTAGTCTCTGTCATGCTGCTGCTTGCCAGCGTGACAACACAGACTGGGTCTGGACCTGAAAAATAAAATAATAGATATCTGGACTGACGTCTCAGCCCAAGCTCTTACCTGTCTAATTCTTTAACCCTTTACCCAACGAATCGTCCGCTTCCACCCGCGTAATATGCAAATTCAGCAGCTGAAAAAATATTATTTTTCGAAATATTTCAACAAAACCATATCAAGTGACCCCTCTTTGGAACGAGCTCGTTCCAAAGAGGGGTCACATGATATAGTTGTGTTGAAAATGTTTGAAAAAATTTAAAAACTGATATTTAAAATCATAAATTTTGAAATCGTCTGCGTTGGGTAAAGGGTTTAAGAATTCAACGCTGATATGTGCTGTTTCTTTACCCACTTTTCGTGGAGTTTGCGCGCAGATTACAGTTGATTTAACGTGATGTTCCTTCACTCAAAGAGGTACATAGATATTCGTTGCTGTCCTAGTTATAGATATTCCGAGCAATAAGTATTTAATTTATCCTGAAAACATCAATATATTAACACAATTATGATCTTAAAGCAACACAATCATATAACTTCAGCTGCGGGGAGTTCTCATTTATAATGATAATGTCAAGCCTAGTAAAGATAGTACTCTAGCTCATTCCTAGATTTATCTGAATCCTTTAATACCATCAGCAATGAGATTTTACTAAAACAACGGAATATTATAGTATAAGAGGTAACGCTAATAATTGGTTCAAAAGCTGCCTTCAGAACATGACCCGGTATGTTTCCTTCGGGGACAGAAAATCTGACGTTGCGGAAATTACCTGTGGTGTTCAACAAGATTCGATATTTGGACCTATATTGTTTCTTATTTATTTAAACGACATAAACAACTCTACAAAGCTAAACCTTGCAGATGACACCTCTAGATACATGTCTGGGGTGGAGATAAACCCACTTGTCTCGGAATGTAATGGGGAAGTGCAAAGAATTTCCGATTGGTGGGCTGCCAACTACTTAGATTTGAACCCAAGAAAACAAAATATATACTTATCAATCCAACAAAAGGAACTAATTCTGCTCATGAGAATATATCTGTAAATAATAATATAATCGACAAAGTCGGTAAGAGAGAACACGACAAATCTGTAAAGTGTCTTGACATCAATATCGATGGAAATCTATCTTACAATGCTTGCATATCCAAACTTTGCTCGAAAGTTGCCCTTGCCAATCTCAGACTTAACAAGGTGAAGAAAGTTCTCCCTTTTAACCCTTTACCTAACATGAAAAGCAGACGACACTTGCAAAAAAAATTCTTGAATAACTAAATTTTTTCATTTTTTGTCTCAAAAACATAGGTTATGACCCCTCGTTGGAACGAGCTCGACGAGCTCGTTCCAACGAGGGGTCATAACCTATGTTTTTGAGACAAAAAATGAAAATATTTTGAAAATTAATTGGCGATTTTTGAGAATAGCGCTGGCCGGTTTTGACCGTTACGTTGGGTAAAGGGTTAAAGCTATGAAGACGCTGTATTTCACAATAATACAGAGTCGTTTAATCTATGGAATCCCAATATGGGGGCATCGAAAGCGTGTTCTCAGCTGTTTACATTACAAAAACGGTCAATACGAATCATTTATAATAAGAAATGCAATGCCCATTCCGACCCACTGTTCTTCAAAAATAGCATTTTGAAGATAAAAGATTTGTACAGTCTGCATGTTTATCTGTTCATGTTCAACTGGTATAACGATAACGGTCCAGCATATTTTGTGATTTTTTTTCTCTGCTGTCAGCAATCAGACTAATGTAAACACACGCCAAGCCGGACTCCTACATCGATGTAGAACTAGAAAAAAATAACATTAGAAAATTTTCTTTGCACTCTCCGACCTGTGGAACGAATAGAAATTACTGTAGATTTTATTTATTTATTTATTTATTTATTTATTTATTTATATTATTTATTTATTTTAACGACACTTTCAACAGCCAGGGTCACCTCGTGTCGGGCAGTTTTTCGGGTGGAGGAAGCCGGAGAACTCGGAATTGTATTGGTAAAAGAGTGTCAATGCTGAGCTCAATGGTAGTGATATTTCGTCCCCCGAGTTCCAATGTGTTCTATGTGCAAACTGGCACATAGAACAAATTGGAACTCAAGGGACGATCTGTGGCATTGTGGTAGAATAATACGAGAATGGCTTATTATGGATTGTCCTGGTGTGAATTCACCTTTGATTCTATCGGCATATCCGAGTTGAGTCAGATACTGAATACCCCGGTAGCCCCCCCCCCCCCCCCCTCCCCCCACAAAAAATACTAAAGCTGTTTCCGAACTCGAAATTCCAATACCGCCCATCTCTAGTCACGGTCCGCCCAGTTAGAAATTCCAGATTTTATCTTCCTTAGTATGCAATGGGCTACGTTTCCGTCGCGCGGATGGGGTTGGGGTTGGGGCTTCCCTTTCTGGAACGGTTGACCCGTTGTGTATAAATATACATGAATAAAACATTAAAATATAATTTGACAAAAATTGCCCGGTTGTTTGCGTACATACGTGAATGTGCGTGTGCATGAAAGGGCGCGTGTATGTACCTGTTTTGTTCTACGCCTGCCTTTGGTCCCTTGTGTCTAAACGCCAAAGCTGCCTAAATGTAAACTTAATGAAATGTCATCATGGAAACAGCCTCGCATAAGCTTGAAGCTTATTGCTGAATCCATTTCCTCCTGTGTCTATTGTTATGTAAGCTATACTTGTATTTTCTTGTCTTTTTGTATCTAGCTACTACGGAAATAATACTGTTTAAACTAAAAATTGCCCGGTAAAAGCGCCTTGCGGAACTAATCCTTTGAGCCGCTGTGTTAATAGATGGAAAACTATCATTTAAGTACACCATTCAAAGCGTCCTTAACTTCTATGGATGTGGACAAAAATTTCTGTGGCATGTGTTGGTACGTGTGAGAGGTGCGTATTGGTGAGTGTGTGCGTGTTCGTATGTTGAAATAGGCAATAGTTTTTTTTAGAAATTAAGAATGAAGGCTTCTGCTCTCATTTCAGGATCCCTGGCTGGTAATCAGGAACTCAACAACTAAACCACTCGACCGTGGTACACTGTCTTCAATGATGGCTGAAATCCAGGGGTCGTATTCATGAAACCTACTTATGACATAGCTACAACTTAAGATGGTCCTGAAACCATCATATGTCTTAAAGTGCGATTCACGAACAATGTCTTAGCTAAGATCGATCTTAGCTAAGACCAGAATGCTGAGACTGGTTGGGGTATGTCATAAGATGATCTTAACTTTGTTAGATGGTGTTGAGATGGACTTAAGAAGGTCTGCAAGTTAAGTACTAATTTTTTGTTGACATTAAGGGCGAGATAACTCGCCTAATCGATCAAAAATGACAAATATGGCTGCCGTGTTTATGGCTTTGCAAGCTCGAAGAAGTTTAAGGCGACAGAGGGTGTTCAGGGACAGGAATAACCCTTTGGACTATATGGATGACGAAGAGATCATATCCAAGTATCGTTTGAACAGACAAATGATTCTCAACCTATGCGACGTATTGCGGTATAGACTAGAGCACCCGACAAGACGATCACGATCACTTTCTACGTCACTGCAGGTACTTTCGACACTGCGTTGTTACGCAACTGGCAGTTTCCAAGCGGTTGGAGGAGATATTCACGGGGCGAGTCAATCAACGATGTCTCGCGTCATCAAGAGCGGCTTTGTGTGGCCAAACACACTAGACCGGTGCACACGAGATGGGAACTTACATTTTTTCCTGTCAAAGGTTTCTCAACGGTTTTCGATAGAATAGGGTGTCCTTATGGAAATAAAATTGGGGGCCACCCTAGAAAAAGCCCAAAATTCAAAATGGCCGCCAAAATCCAAGATGGCCGACATGATATCCGAAAATTAGCGGTGTACACGAGATGGGGACTTACATTTTTTTTCTATCAAAGGTTTCTCAACGGTTTTCGATAGAATAGGGTGTCCTTATGGAAATAAAATTGGGGGCCACCCTAGAAAAAGCCCAAAATTCAAAATGGCTGCCAAAATCCAAGATGGCCGACATGATATCCGAAAATTACTGGTGTAAACGAGATGGGGACTTACTTTTTTTTCTGTCAAAGGTTTCTCAACGGTTTTCGATAGAATAGGGTGTCCTTATGGAAATAAAATTGGGGGCCACCCTAGAAAAAGCCCAAAAATCAAAATGACCGCCTATATCCAAGATGGCGGACATGATATCCGAAAATTAGCGGTGTACACGAGATGGGGACTTATCCGCATAATATATCCACAATTATGAGAAACTGTCTATTCACATTTTCTTGAGTTTGGTATCAAATCAAGTCATGGCTGCTATTAGCAGCCATGACTTGATTTGATACCAAACTCAAGAAAGTGTGAAGCATGTGGTAAACCATGGGTGGAAATGTTAACAACCTCTTTCGTGATCTCCCCAGAAACATCCAGCAAGTGTTTGCCGAATTTCGTGTTATATGGCCTAAATGGATTCGTGCGAATTTATTTCGCGAGAATCATGTTAGATTCGCGGGATACTGGACAAATTTTATGCCCTGATGTATACTGATCATTATTATCATTAATTTATTTTAGAAACGTTTTCATTACCATTAGTTTTCAGTATTTAATGTTTTCGTCCTTGGATACCCAATTTATGAAATTCAAAATGACTACCAAATCCCACGTAGCATTCAAAAAGCCACATTTAAGCTTTTGTAGCAAATGTGTCTGTCATAACCACTTGAATAACGACTAATAGAGCAATAATGATGTTTTGTTAACAGGATACAGCCCTGATGCTTCCTTATTTAATTACTCCACCCCACTGCCTCCATTAGGCTATTCAACATCGCCGATACAAATTCAAGATGGATACCACGAGAACCCAAAATAGCAAAATCTAGTGAGATTTGCTTATTGCCTGGGCCTATGGATATTCAATGATATTGAAGTAAATGCATTTTATAAACATTAACTTTCTATTTTTGTTTGATCGTCTGATGTACGTTTGTACACTCATGATCTCTAAAATTCATCAGACCAATCAGAAAGACAGGAATTATTGTCACTGGAGTTTGTATTTTGGTCCGAATTTATGTCCGATTCATCTTCACTGCTGCTGGACACGGCTGACTCATCAGTTGGCTGAGGAGAGGACAAAGCAACTTTCCTCCTCTTCTTAGGTGGCTGATTCTCGCTAGAGCTGAAGGTGCATTCTGGTGATGGTATGTGGTTGCTCACATTCAAAGGATGAGACTCTGCTTGGTTGGTCAGATGCGGTGGTAGTTGTGGGCACAGAAACCAAACTGGAACGATTTTATCGTCTTCGCCTTTCCAACCCCTGTTGTTGAATGCCGGATATTTAATATCCTGACTCAATGTCTGTCGCCATATCGAGCATTGCAGGTCACTTATCTTGAGATGTTGAGCTGCACTATGTTCATCGGGACACAGGCTGGCACTAGACTTGACTGTTTGCCTGTCATACATCCTGATTCTTGTTTCAACGAAGTCTTCATTGGGACGCCCGCTGTACATGACTGTCTGTAGAAATCGTTTGGCATCTGTCGTATCACTGCCTGAAAATTCTGGTGATCCGAGCCCACGAAGTAAATGTTCCTTCTTATGCGTAACCATTTTTTTGAATGGTTTGACCTTTCCAACTTTGTATGGATATGAGGTAGTGTCACATCCTGTGATGCTATGGTATGCAGGCAGTATTTCGCAGATATCGTGTTCATAAAAGCTGCAGACTGTAGTTATATTAACGTACCTGTTGTAGTCAACTTGCATAAACCATGTCGACTTTGGTTTTATATGAGAATATGCCCATGTCAGAAGGATAAATACATCAGTATCTGTAGCTCTGACAACAACTGGTCCTTCTATTTTAGCGGCCTCCATTATTAATCTTGTGTCAGCTTCGTGATGGTTGCAGTTTTTCAACTTTTCGGTCTCCTCATTGGTTAGTAGCCACGTTTCTTCTTCTCTTGTAATAACAGTAGGTATTAAC
Source organism: Pictodentalium vernedei (assembly GCA_031216915.1). Lineage (NCBI taxonomy): Eukaryota > Metazoa > Mollusca > Scaphopoda > Dentaliida > Dentaliidae > Pictodentalium > Pictodentalium vernedei. The sequence continues at coordinate 603,810,925 of CM062296.1, read as the reverse complement.
ATTTTACTACGGATCTCCTCACTCATGGCGAACCTAACAATGAATGATATTAATTCGGTTTTATTTTCAGGAGTGTGGAGGAAACTGGTCCAATCTTTTCCCCGTGGCATTGTTTGGTCTTGGCTGTTGATAATTACCTTCCGCCCCGCAGCCCCTCTCCGCGACTGTGTGAGCTGTTTGGTTGTTTCTGTTGCATAAGAATCAAAAATAATGGACAAGGATACAGGATGAATAGACTTAGATGGCTGACATGCTGAGAGGAAAGAGATACCAAATTTCCTCCATGTGTCTTCAGGTGATGTCCTATTCACAATTGCCATTCCATCAATCAACCAGTGAGCATTTTCAGGGGGATCAGATAACCAGGCCCCAGCCTCTCCAATCATGAAGTTTCGTAAAGATGCTTTCGACCCTTGTCTTATGTCCCCCTCGGGTGTTGCTAACGCCAGTGGTATTGATGTTAGGGGGTAGCTGTGTGCTTCCTTTGGAGACATCGCTTTTCCTACCAGGGAACCAAAAGCCTGTCGATCTTCTTTCAGAACATTAATAACTTTGGGATCCTTCTTCTTCTTTTCCAGTCCAGTTTTTATTTTAGATTTCGGGATCTTATCAAATATACTTTGTCTGTCATCTCCTGTCTCCTTAAGTCTCTTGTTCACAAATTCTTCGAACAGTGTGTCACCTGACGATGTGGAACCAAGCAGGCCTTTCACAATCTCCTCATCTATTTCTGTTCCAGTAGTGAGGTTTCGAGCAGGTCCATTTTGGAAGGGATCGAAATAAGACGCCAACTGGCAGATTAAACTCGAAACCATCTTCTCGTGGTGTTTTCTGGCTTTGCTTGTAGACTCTTTATGTGTGGTTGAAGTGAGTACGCTCAATTTCTTTTTAACTGCTGATCGTATTTTGGCCATGATGTGACTGGTTCTAATAAATGTGTCGACAGCTCTCTCATCCGTGCTGTAACCACCTTGCATGGGCCCTCCCCTCACCTTAACCTCTCTGTTGATTGTTGTCTCCGTGATCAGATCGCCGTGTATTGCAGAGAATGGATCACCAGATCTCGATCCACCGAAACCTCGATCATGCAAATCCCGCCACACTGGGTCGTCATTCACTTTCATTTGTTCCAGTCGAACATGTTGAAATGTTAGATATCGAGCGTAGTGAATGTGGCCGAACGCGAAACACATTGGAAGAACTGATCTCTCAGCTGCCATGTGTCTTTCGATACAATTTTCGCGCACGGCGCTGATCATAGATAGCATAACTGAAACATCGTTGAGATACCCGACAACCATTTCAGATTCAGTGCCTGTCACATTTGTCACAAGCTTGCATATATCTTGAAACTCTGTCGAATTTAGAACTGTGGCAAGAGTTTCTGGACCAGGATGGTGTCTCAGGGCTGCCAAAGAAATTTGGAGCAGTTCACCGACGCAAATATCATCACTGTTGAGTCGTTTTCTCAGAAGTGCCTCGAAAGTCTGCTTGTGTAAACGCATACTTCTGTAGTAATGACGACCCTCTATAGCCTGGTCGACAGAGCCTTCTGCAATAACACCAGAATCAACCCACCATTCCCGGAAGCCAAGACATCCGTATTTTTTGTATAGGATTTTCTGATACATCATAAGTGTGTGAAATCCACCCATCAATGGAATAATCTTGTCGTAGCGTCCAGCTTCGAGCCACGATATAGTGAGAAGCTTGCAATTGATGGCTTCATCCGCGTGAACAAAAATGTGTTCCAGTTCAAGTTCCTCAATTATCTGCAACATGTGATCCAAATAATATTTCACTACACTGTCATTTGGTGGGAAAGGTATCACTGGTAGGTATTCTAGCTTACATGGGTGAGTTTGTGCACTGGTCACTTGTTTCATGAAAGCGGTCCACGACCCAACTGGATCAAGTGTTTCGCAATCAACATCGGGCAAATGTTTAGAAACACATTCGTCACCCTGCACACCAAGAAGAACAAACGCAACATCCCGATTGAAAGAAATGTCAAGTACATCAGTTTCCTTAAAGCTGTCAGAGAATTCTGGAAATGGTGGGGGCTGAGCTCGTTTCTTCGGAATTTTGTAGGACGAATGTAATTTTGGCGTTGGTGTGATTTTGGTTTGAGAATTCTCCAGAACTGTCGGTCCTGGAGGGGTAGCTCTTTTATTGGGTATTATCTGCTGGAACATAGTACCTGTAGTATGGTGTGTTGTATGCGCCCCAGTGAGTGTTTGTTGTCTCCCATCTGAATTGTCAAATGTAACATGCACAGATTGGCCTTTGGTGAAACCTGGTGGTAACAATGGATCATTTTCACTGAGTGTTCGCGCCCATGTGTTGTTTAGTAGCCTTACGTCGGTGTATGAAATGCCCATCCCACTATGGTGCAGTAGCATAGTAGCCTCTCTGCTTCCCGAAACACGATGAAGAGTTAAACTCAAAGCAGCATTCAACGGAGATTTTTCATCACCAACCATCATCTCCCAGCTGTGTGCGATTGCCGATATACGTTCCGCCTGGGCTGCATTGGGAGCATCAGCGAAACCAAACTTGTTGAGTTTACGTTGTGGATTTATAGACCACGATATTGCATTAAAAATCGGGCTGATGGGTTTGTTGTTGTCTAATGATTCAATGAACTGTTGCGGTGATGGTGGCCAGTGTTTAGTTCTTCCGCATTGGGCAATCTTCCGTCTAATCAGCTTGGCAAAGCACATCACTAGATCATCTTCTCGCATACCACGACCTTCCAGAGTTGCAATTGAATAAGTGAGTGGGTTGACATCTCGCGAATACACCATCGTGTGTCGCCCGGAAACGAAAAAGTCAACCTGATCATCAAACTTAATCTTGATTGCATCTTTCAACCTAAATGAATATCTAAGGGTGTATGGAACTTCAGAAATACCACGTTCTTCGCACAGTTCGTGTGCATCATGCACTAATTCACTAAGGAAAAATGCATCTTTATCTCGAATAACTCGATTCGCGACCATATCTAGAAATTCATCGAGTATATCACTCCCGTTGTTTTTTCTCTGGACATGTTCAGTCGATGGAATGTATTTATATGTGAATCTTGCATAGCACAGTTTGTGGTAATACACATCCGTCGCAAAAATGTCACGGGAACCACCACTTAACAACACATCCAGTCTTTTGGCAGCTGTGTAAAATTTGTCACCAACGTCTTTCAGTTTTAAGACCATTTGATTTGAAATCTTTGTAGCAGAACCTATCTCCGAACATCGCCCGAGACCACCATCATTGAACGGCTGCAGGTCGATGTTTGATGATTCGTTGCACACGAAGCACACTCGTTTCTGTCTTGTTTCGGATCTAACAAGTTTGGTTGGAGTTTCTGTTGAGTTCAATTCATTTGTGGTTGCTTTGATACTTGATACTAATGCTATTTGTTGTTTCTCTTTTCTTCGTATTCTATTCCGGAAAGTGATCTTACAGGAATCGTGTGCAAATAAATTAGCATCGCCAGTCTGTTGAAGTCGCTTGGTAAATGTTCTAAAGGCAACGTACGGGTTATCCCTGCAAACATTTTCCGGTAACATAGACCATCTATCACCAAGAGATTTGAAAGAGTCAATTGCATCAACACGGAGAGAGTTTCCGTCCGAATTATCGTCAAATGGATTATCGCAAAGAATGCATCTTCTTCTCTGGACATCGCCACAAGTGAGAAACGGCTGCTTCGCAACACTGAAATACAGAAAGTAGCCCGGAGTCAAATTAAATGGAGGAGATATTGAGAACTGAACTACCAGTGGCGTAGCAAGGATATTTTAGCGGGGGTGCAGAGCTTATACTTTTCCGACAAAGTAGGCTATTTCATGATCACAACTCGCATATGTCGAAGGCATCTGCTGTGAGTTCCATACAGGCACGAGCATATGTGTGTGTGTGTGGGGGGGGGGGGGGGGGGGGGGGGATCCCACCCCTTGAACAATTTTGAATGTGTTATCAAGTGGAGCATTCTGGTCGCTTTCGGGGTGAAAATCCTCTCGATTATGTTGAATGACGAAAAATACATGTTTTTGAACAGAAAGTCTCAAATTTTCTAATTCTGCTTTGTATTTAGTTCAACCGTACACGATACGGTCCATGCGTAAGTTTCCAAATGTTGTAGTTCAACCGATGACTTTATGACAACTTCAGTTATGAGAAGGGAATTCTCATCGTTCGACAGATGGGGGTAAATGTAAATTGTAAAGTCACCAGTAGGCAGATAAACAGGCAAACAAAACCAAAACTGATCTTAAAAACAACATTCCAAGGAAGAAATCGGAAAAACGTCCGACAGACGATATCAAACATTTTATCGGGATTGCAGCCACCCCCACCCCCCCCCCCCCCCCCCCAGCTACGCCACTGACAACTACAAAAACGAGGTCAACAGAATGTTCAAAGTGAAAAGAACTATTTTCAACGAAAAACGGAAGCAAAAATCGAAAACAGAAGACTGATAGGCCGGCAAAAACATGTGCACCTATCAAAAAATAAACACAACTAAAATTTGTTACTCAGTAACAACAAAAAAAACTAACTTTCAAATTATTGAACAAATTTATTTGAATAAACATACATTCAATTGAAACAGAAACAATTCTTTTTAAAACCGATAATATAATTCATGAGAAAAGAAGGAGAAAAGGAGTTTATAATTATATCGTCACATTTGTTATTAACTTTTGTGAAAAGGCCGGATTCATACCGAAACGGGCTTCCGTACTTTTACAGAAAAATCGAACGTGGAGAGTTTGGTGTCCGCTGTTTTCAAAAAAAAATATCAGAGATATACGAAGTCAGCAATTGATAAACTCGCTGTTGTAATCGGTTAAGATGGTGACTCCAACACTGCGGATTTGTTTGTGAACCAATTTATCCGGAGTTTATGGTGTGTAATTGCAAATAGAATCGGCCGTGTTGATTGCATGCAAAATGCAGCGTCGTAAATTAGGACAATTTGGGGAGAAAGGTCGCTCGTTTCATTTGGGGATTTATTTGATTGAATTCGATTTCTAAAGCGGGATTTTGGGAGAATGAGCTTCATCACAAATCAGGAAGCATTACATACCATGGCTTCGGCTTCTCCATGCTAATTTCAAAGGTAATATTAGGCCTAATTCACATTTTGCTGATAAATTTAAAAATCATTTCACAATAAACTGGAGTTCTCTCCCATGTGCTATTTTGTAGATTTTGTAGTATGGCGGAGCAGACTGGCCGTATTTATGGTGTTTTCTATTTCGGCCCCTAATTTTAATTATGGGCATTTTTTTAGGTGGCCCCCTCTTTTATTTTAATTAGAATAACTACTTCTATGAAAAAGTTCAGAGAAAAGTTTGACAGGAAAAAATGTAAGTTCCCATTTGGTGTGTACCGGTCTACACCCCAGTATATCTATATGCCCATGTATAGAGATAAGGCGAATTTACGACAAATTAGGGCCGCATGATATGTCGGTAAATCGATACATGCCGGTATTTAAACATGTATCGATTAAATACCGGTGTAATTGAAAAAAATATAGGTTTATCGTCATTATTTATTTACCCACAATTTAATTTTGAAGATGTCTTTAGTTTTTTAACTGTTGTCCCAAACAAATAATATTATTTCTCTACCCAACGAATCGACCGCATTCGCCCGGGTAATACACAAACTGTGCGGGTGAAAAATATTATTTCTCAAAACATTTCAACAAAATCATATCATGTGACCCCTCGTTAGAACGAGCTCGATGAGGTCGTTCCAATGAGGGAACATGATATGGTTTTGTTGAATTTTTTTGAAAATTTGATAAACTAATATTTAAAAAATAAATTTTGATGTCGTCTGTGTTGGATAAAGGGTCATTCGAAGTGTATCATCAAGGCATGCTGATTTGTTCCGATCGTGATTGCTCAATCCCCGATTATGGTTCGTATCTGAACAGTCTTTTGATATACCGGTATACCGCGGTATGTTTTTAACACCGATACCGGTATTCGGTTGCGAATACCGTGCAGCCCTAGAACAAATAATGGTTGTGTTCCATCAGCTAGCGGGTTTCTCAAATGTCGTAGGTGCAAGTTATTGCACTCACATCAGAATAGCGGCGCCCCAGTTGACGACGGTGCTTACGTTAACAGGAAAATATTCCCTTCCATCAACGTACATGGTGTTTGCGACTCTACATTGAAATTCACCAATATTGTTGCTAAATGGTCGGGTTCAACTCACGTCCCATTCATCTACACAATGTGTAGATTCTGTAGACTTTTTGAATCACGAGCTATACCGGTCGGGTGGCTTGTTGGCGATAGTGGATAGCCCTTACGCCCGGAGTTGTTGACACCTATAAATGGCGGCTACACCAGGTGAAAGACGCTACACAAGAGCACACGTAAAGACAAGAAATCCCATTGAATGCGCATTCGGTGTGTTGAAAATGCGATTCCGATGCCTTAATACGTCCGGAGGGGCTCTTGTGTATTCACCTGATAAGGTGTGCAAAATGACGATTGCGGCAGCGATCTTGCACAACATGTGTGTAACAAATGGACTACCGGATGAAGAAATTCCTGTGGACGATGACATGGGCACCGTGTACGAAGACGGAGCAGGACAAACCAGTGCGATTGTTTTGAGGACCCGGCTGATGGAAGGAAGATTCAGATAAAATAATAAATCTATTGATACTCCTTTTTTCACTGACCATTTGACAATGAAGACCGTGCTTTTCAACCGAACTCAGATTTTCGGTGTTTGTTCTATACGAATTCCCATATTTGACTCAGTTATAGGCAAGTTGATTTGAAAAGAACTAGAATGCGGAGAAAATAAAAAAAAAAATAACGACAGAAAGAAAAAAAAAAGAAAAAAGAAAAACAAAATAGGAAAAAATAAAGTACAAGATAAACAGAATAAAATAAAAAAGAACGAATTCATAAACAATTACATTCCACCCCACCCCTATCCCCGTTGCGCGTTTCTATTGTGGTGATAAGAGAGACGAATCTACTTATAACCTCCACATCAAGCAGCTTCACGCACTCAAAATCCAACTTATGTTGTGCATAATTACAACATGAGGACACTAACCAGTCTAGGGAAAGTAACATCTCAGCTAACTCTGTAAGATGGTCCTAAGTCCTTTTCCTGAATCGCGTTGAATATATCACAGCTAAGTTGGATCTCAACTCTTAGATTTCACACGGTCTTAAGATGATCTTATGACAATGCTTCATGAATAGCGTCCCTGTATTTTAGCTAAAGTTAGTAGATTCACTTGCCTTAAGACGGTGTTATACTTGGTATCGGACGAAGACTGGCATGGGCCTGTGTGTATATTGTGAACACAATTATGTTTTTAGAGGAATTTAGAATATGGTTTCTGATCCCACACGGTGGGATATACTTTTCAGTATACATTTCAACTGTTAAGTGGTAGAGTGCTAAATTACTTTTTGTCATCAAAATTTGTTCATAAGTCTTTGTCTTGTTAACAATTATGGGAAAGTGCCAAGGCACCCTCCCTTAAATTGTAACAAGGCAAATCCTTAAAGACTAAATAATTTCACTTCAAAGATAATATACAGTACATTCACTGAATGAGGAGTCTTTAAGTTATTATCTGTGCACTTCAGATTAATGCCCGAATATGGACTTCAAGCAATCTACCAGTTAACCCTTTACCTAACCTAACGGCCAAAACCGGCCAGCGCTATTCTCAAAAATCGCCAATTAATTTTTATTATTTTTTTCATTTTTTGTCTCAAAAACATAGGTTATGACCCCTCGTTGGAACGAGCTCGTCGAGCTCGTTCCAACGAGGGGCCATAACCTGTATTTTTGAGACAAAAAATGAAAAAAATTAGTTATTCAAGAATTATTTTTGCAAGTGGCGTCTGCTTTTCAGGTTAGGTAAAGGGTTAACAAACTATTTAAATAAAATAACTCTCGGGGGCGAATCACCTTTGTAAAAACATAGAAACGGTGTTATTTGATAAAGCAACAGAAAGGTTTCTGTAAATGAATCGGGGGTTTAAAAAAATGAGTTTGCTGGAGTAAAAGCCAATATTTTCCGTGCTCATGTTTCATATTCAGTCAACCACCAATAATATTTGGTTCATATAAATTTATTTTATTACAACTTATTGGCGAGTGACTGTGGGCACTCTCCAATAAGTTGTAATAAAACAATTTTTTCATAACAAATTCAGACCATCAAAAATAATCTAGATCTCAACCACTTCAATATAATATTACACAAATATTAGCAATGGCAACTTAATTTTTTTTTTACAATATAGTAAACAACATGCATATTATAAGGAAGTAACGCAGCCAGATTGGCTGTCTTCGCGTTGCAACCCGAGGAGTAAATTTGGAATATGAATGAGGGAAAATAGAAAATGAGGGGTCGTTTATGAGCAAGCCTGGATATAATTTTTTGGGTGGTGCCGGACAAAATGACAGGTACAAACTGACTCCTGTCGGACATTTAGAGACCCGGCCCGACATTTTTTTAGCATCGTCGCAAACAGTAATTTTCAGTCTATTCAAAGCAGTTTAATGAGAAATGCAGTATATCTAACAGCTACATGTATATTGTATTTAAGATATACATGTAACAGTACATAAACATGTATTTTCATTTTTCAATAAGGTATCTACTATTCACATTTGTAAAGAAACGACTATTTACCGGGACGACTATTTGCCGAAATGAAGGGGAAAAATCTTACAGGCAAAGAATAGGTGCCATCCACTGAAATTAGCTCCAGGTTTTACATTCTAATTATAATTAAGAAAATATAACACACGCCTTGAAGGGCTTATACCATATCATTGATAAGTCAGTGTGATGACAGTACTTCAATTGAAAATTCTGCATTCGGGTTGCTTTTGACAATTTGTAAATACGGAAATTCAAATCGAGGGGAAGCACTGCATGTTCGATACGTTGCGAGAGTAATCGCCTTGGAAAGTGTCCATCTATAAAATCCTTGTTTTATGTTTTTGTTTTGCATTGAATTTTCATAACGTGGTATACGGAATTCGTAAATGATTGTCGTGTATTATGATGACGGGAAATAAACTGTTATGGATTTGTACTTTCAATGAACAAAAATAGAGGTGAGCGATAATTTACCCACCATTCCCACGCGTCACTGCCCACTTAACTATGAAAATTGGCCCCGGACAGAGAGACGTACACAAGCAACTGGCCGTCCGACAAAAGCATAACAGAGTCGGACTTTGTCCGTATCGGACCTCTTACATCCAGGTTTCTTTATGAGAGGCAGTTTATGGGGTACCTCTTCCCCAAACGGCAGCGATGCGTCGATATTTACATATATGTAGCATACAGGGTACATATGAGATCTTATGATTGTCACTCAATTTGTATATTCAAAGGCAGTTGTGATGAGTTTCGTAGCCTGTGTCGAGTGGGGAGATTCGGATTACTTGGCGGAAGTTACCAAAATACTGTTATTGTTGCGCTTTTTGTCGCGGCACAGATACAACTGGTTAGGATAGATGTAAGGTTAGAACGTCAGTCAGAATGGATAGATTAAAATTTAAGATTAGAACGACAGTCAGTACATACAGGATTATTGCAGCGAACTCAGGTGTGATAGGAATCAAGTGAAATCTGGTTATTTTTTTTTTTATAAATAATGATCTTGACGTAATAGTTTTTTATTGTTACTAAAGCTGTTTCGTACTTTTTTTTATTTTTGAAAATGAATGTAGTGGGAGTTTCTTTAGAAGTCTGATCTCTGAAGCAGTGAGTCGACTCCTGCGACATCCTGCAACTGTGGTTTCAGGCTGGAAGAGGTTTCAGTTTCTGGAGATGCTCTGATATTTTATCGATTTCTGTTGGAGTGGGTTTTGTACTGGGGATGGGTCTTGCTGCCTTTTGGCATATCCTACTTCTATTTATACTTAGTAATATATAACAATTTATACTGACTGCTATACAATATACTTTAATGTACACACACATATATACCTCTCATACCGCTTATGTGGTCAAGGAGAGTGAATAAAGATTTGATTTGATTTGATTTGATCTTGGGATACCTATTTTTCTTGACCCGTCTGTCTAGTTATTGTACCAGAATCGTTGACACTAAGTCAGGAAGTGATTTGTAAAGCTCGCTGGGAGATTTCTATTGTGCCAATCGTACATAAAAGGTAGCACATTGCGTTTATGTAAATCGGGAAGTGTCAGTATTTTTTCATTCTTAAATCTGTGTGCGAATTCAATTTTTTATTGTTAATAACAGCAGTTTGTAAACAGAAAATACACACACTTGTCGGGTTTGGGTAGAAGGCAGGATCTATTTTCACATTGTAGAATCAATGTGTTTTAGATTTACGTCATAAACATAAAGGGTAAGACTTTATCTTTAACGTTGCGAAGATATGGTCGGAAGCCTCCATGTGTAATCAAAAGTCTTGACGGCCTCCTACACTGTGTTTCCATGGTTAATGACGAAATTTGTCTCCAACAGATATTAACCGTCAAACTATATGGAGTCCTGGGTCATCCATCTTTATTAGGTCGTCGTACCAGATGTTACAATATTGTGTTTGTCAGTTTCAGCAACATTTGTCCCTGCCAACGGTCGTCCACAGATGTAAACAAAAGTAATTTAAAATAAATAACTAGTAATAAAAAACAAATTAAAGAAGGCAATTGCTTCTTTGTCATTTTGTTAGATGTAATTCTTGTAAAGGTGTTCAGATTATATTCCTGTTTGCAAAATGGGTATTCTGTCCCGATGAGATGGATACCACTAACAGCTCGTGAAACGTGCCAGAAATAAGCACTATATCTTCTTCATCATCGTAAAACATTTCACCACAGTTTGGGAATTTATCAAATCCATGGTGTGTTATTTGCTTGATGCGATGAACAGAATTATCTAATAATCTCTTCTTATACAGAAAATAGGTATTTTCGTCAAAAACATGTGACGTTTTACGAAGCGGGTGACAGTAGATAGTTTGGATGCGGGACAGTGGTATTTCAGACCTACACACCAAGTGCATAGGATTTACACACTGAACTTGTAAGGCCGATTTTTTGTCCGATTATAAGATGTCTGTACACAGGGCATTGAAGATAAATAATAACTGCAGTCTGTAGTTATTATTTTATCCTTCCTGTATATTTATATCGGACTGACCCATATATTACTATCTGAATGACCCATCTCACTGTAAGTGTACACAAAGGCGATACCATTCAAGAAAACGAGGATTCAAGGGGTTAAACCACCCTGAATCTTCTAAGAAATCCTAAAAGAGACGAGCTGTTTACAAAATATTGATCTCTTCAACCAACATAACGGCAAAATCGCCAAGCGCTATTCATAAAAATCACCTTTCAATTTTCATTATTTTTCCATTTTCGTCTCAAAACCATTGTTTATGGCCGCTCATTGGAAAGAGCTGGCTAAGCTCCATCCAGCGAGGGGTCATAAGCTATGTGTTTAACTAAAACAAAATGGAAACAACTTAGTTATCCAAGAATTTTGTCTGCAAGTGCCGCCTGCCTTCGTGTTATTTAACCCTTTACCTAACATGAAAAGCAGACGACACTTGCAAAAAAAATTCTTGAATAACTAAATCTTTTCATTTTTTGTCTCAAAAACATAGGTTATGACCCCTCGTTGGAACGAGCTCGACGAGCTCGTTCCAACGAGGGGTCATAACCTATGTTTTTGAGACAAAAAATGAAAATATTTTGAAAATTAATTGGCGATTTTTGAGAATAGCGCTGGCCGGTTTTGGCCGTTACGTTGGGTAAAGGGTTAAGGGGTTAATACATAAACTACTGCTATATAGAAACACTAAAAGAACACTAAAAAATTAAGTATGCAATATATGACTCACGTCCTTCGACTTCCATCTCGATAGCATAATTTTTGCGATCTGGATTTGGACCAGGTACCGCTCGTGTGTCGAAAATGTGTGAGCCACCAACAGTATTTGCCACACCAGTCTCCCGATATGAAAGCAACGCATATTCTAAATCATTACAACATGATGTCTCTGTTCGTAACGAATTTCCTTTCCTGAAACGTAAATATCAATCAATTTTATAATGAAACATTCACTCTTTCGAGTGTCGATGTAAAATACGGAATCCAAATTTTACGGACTCGGCTAGGAATCTCAATTACGGAATGCCTTATAAGCGTACAGGGAAGATCTGATTCAACCTTGATCAATGTTATAGTCGAGACTGTGATAGGTATAGCTAGGAAGTAATGGATGAGATATGGGACAGAATAACAGAAGCCAATAGTACTGGTACAAGGCCGCAATGGAACAAGACTGTTGTAGAAGCTAATGATAGGACAGATAGGCCATAGATCTGTAGTGGTCTTGGAGCTTTGGCGACAAGATGGAAGCGGTTGGTAAGACTACATTAGACCTCACTGAGGGATTACTCATGGTCCTCATGGCCTCATATGACAAAAAGGGGTGCCGAAGGCCATGTTTTCCAAAAAAGGGGTGCCAACATTGGGGTGCCTGGGGATATGGCTGTTAAATACTGAAATGAGGCTAAGAGTCGTAGTAAATTATTCCTCATTGAGGGATTTTTAATGGTCCTCATAACCTCAAAATTCAATGAGGCTATGAGGGATAATAAATGAGGACTCATTGAGGGCTTTTACATAGCCCCCATGGCCTCATACGACAAAAAAGAGATTCCCAAAAAGGTATCCTCGATAGGTATCCTCGAATAATACAATACCAGGCTATAGGTATCCTCAAATACTGAAATGAGGCTAAGAGTCGTAGTAAATTATACCTCATTGAGGGATTTTTAATGGTCCTCATAACCTCAAAATTCAATGAGGCTATGAGGCATAATAAATGAGGACTCATTGAGGGCTTTTACATAGCCCTCATGGCCTCATACTACAAAAAAGGATTCCACAGTCACAGGCGTTTCCCAAAAATGAGTTTCCATGGGATATGGCCATTGGATATAGGCTTGTATTATACACAGGGGAGATAACTCTGCATACAGATTATGGGAAATCAAGCAATCTGATTGGATATAAATGATCTAGATATATGAAACAACAAGAGTACTTGGAATAGGGTCAGAATTAACAAGAATAGACCAGAATAGCTAATTATAATAATAATAAGCAAAACTGTTCCAACTAATAGGATCTTCTACGCTACTGGAGTATACTCTAGAACAAAGGAACATGCCTAGGTAGACTTAAGCTATTGTATAGATAGATAGAAGCAGAGAATTCTGAAAGAAGTCGAAATAGTAAAAGTTGGGTGGATTTTGGTGATTTGGAGGGATTGTCAGGTTTATTTGGGTAATTAGATTTACTCCGATTCAATCGAACATACCCTCCGAACATACCCTGTCCCATTGCAGAAAAACTGGGTAACATAGCAACCACATGCTACCATAGAAACCAAGAAGGCGGCCTCCTGTATACAAAATAGACAACAGAAACACGTATCACCCGAACAACACGCGCTGCGCATGCGCACTCACACCACGTATCACTATGGAGATGACGTCACAACATGGCCGCTTATGCGGGTTACCATGGCAACCAAACATGGCGGCGCTAGGTCACCTGACATGACGTCACTTCCGGGGTCATCCACCGGGGTCATCCAAACTAGAGGTGAAAACCACCTTACATACTACTCCCGTTTTTAAAAATGTTCGATTTCTCTTACAAAATGGCCCAGTTATGTAAGGAAATATATAGCTTACAATATGAACTATTGTCAAATTCCGAATTAAGGTTTTGTGATATAAAAAAGAAACAAAATTCCAGAGGCAACACTAAAACCTGTTTTAAAAACCTCAAAAGAATTTTCGTCATTTCCTTTCCTTTTTTTTTTAATGTCACATACTTCTGCACAATGGCTAATCGTGGCCGCAACATGGAGATGGAGTAAAGTTTAGTCAATCGTTTATACCCACGGCCCATTTTAGAGGACTTCCACCCCAAACACTGTTGACTGGGTCTTATTTAGCAGTAAAGCAGAGGTTGTTTACCAAAGTAAACAAGCACTGCTTCACTTTCCGGGGTTCCCATGGGAGAGGCATTTTCGTCTAAAAGCATAATTTGATAAGCTCGTTCCACTGATGATACACAGACTGAGCTCTGTATGGAGTGTAAAAATATTAGTTCGTCATCGTATGCATGGTTTCATATACAATATTCTCGTAGAGTTAACCCTTTCAACACTGATGGTATCTACCATGTCTGTTCAAATGCAGCAATTAGAAGAGCCCATATTCATTATTTGGGGTAGCCTTGGGGCTGCAGGTTGAAAATATTGGTTGGTCTACCCCACCCTCAACTTAGAAGGCATTCTACGTAATGAACAAATGACGTACCATGTCCCTTGGTCGGTAAAGCGGCCTCTCGTGTTCAAAGGGTTAAAAATTATATAAAGTGAATCACAAATTTACGTATGCGTTTATCCCTTTACCTAACACGAAAGGCAGACGACACCTGCAAACAAAATTCATGAATAACTATATATTTTCATTTTTTGTCTCAAAAACTTAGCTTGTGACACCATTTGGAACGTGCTCGTTCCAATGAAGGGTCATAAGCTATGTTTTTGAGACAAAAATAATGAAAATTGAATGGTGATTTTTGAGAATAGCGCCGGCCGGTTTTTGCCATTACGTTGGATAAAGGGTTGAGTGACACGTAGAAGGTTTTTAAAAGTCGAAATATCGAGATTTTAAGTTGGAAACTTCGACTTTTTATCTCGAAATTTCAAGATTTTAAGTATATATGATCTCGAAATTTCGAGATAGAAAGTCGAAATTTTGCGATATAGTCTCGATATCTCGAGATAATAAATTTCTGGATAAATAGTTGAAATTTCGACTTAAAATCTGCAATATATATATATATTCAAAGCAAAAACAGTTTACATATCACTTACACGCTTCCGTGGAAATAGAACTATAATATAAAAATAAAAGAAAAATGAAACGTAAGTAACATAAAAATACATACCATCCCATAACATCGCCTGGCTCAACAAATATCGTGCTTGTTGCAGGAACTGTTTGCCGTGCTCTGCCTAAAAAACAGTTAAAAAATAGCTGGTATACAATGCAGGGAAAAAGAATCCCCACCAAAACACTGCTGGAGTTCTTTTCTCATGCAAACGGGTCGTACTACCGCTGATGTGATCACCGCTGTAGCGGCGGTGATCACATCAGCGGTAGTATGACCCGTTCTCACCCCTGGATTGAGAGAGGGTGTGATCTTGCTGATTTGGACACCGTCATAACACGTCTTCCTGCTTTACTTTACCTATATATGAACAAATTAAATGACCAGACGAAATGACATTCTGTCCTCCAAATAGCTATACCCACCTTGTCCGCGTTAAATGACCTCGCCTGGGGATGTCTTATAGCTTTGGGCCGCTCTCAAGATAAATAAAGGATTGAAGCAAATATTTATATCTCTTTTACTCGAACTGCTCAATTTAGGTTGCTTCATTTGTAGCACACAGCCAGAAGGTCCCAAGCTGAAATACATCCACAAGAAAACACTTTAACTGCCAAGTCTAGCACAACCCTTACATAGTAAATTTTCTATAACCGATGAGATGATTTTTATAAGAACGTCGACAGTCTGGGCCCGTAAACAGTATTGCAAAACATTCCTTAGGGAGATGACTGGAAGACAGCCAATCTGGCTATGTCATCTCCCAGTAGTATACAAAATGTTATATATTAATTGAACTATGTGATTGTAACCATTGTATTTCCTGTATGCTACTGAACGAATAAATATCTATCTATCTATCTATCTGGTAGATACGATGATTCCAATTTCAACAAATAGATTTCATGGGCGGACCCATGCCTAGATCAAGTAGGGATGCGGTTCACCCTTCCCCATGGCCATTTCTGTCCGAAAATGTTGCTGTCAGTTGGCAAAATATCAACATTTTCTCTGAAAGCTGACAATCTGAAAAAAAGTTTAGCGTGTTAACACTCTTCCCAAAGTATACGATTTTTTCTAAATTTATTATTTTAAATATTTGATTTCCATTTTTTTCAAAATATAAAAATAACATATCGTGTAATTAGAACGAGGTCAACGAGCGCGTTCCAAAGCGGGCTGTCACATCTGATTTTGGTGAAATGCTTTGAAAAATACTTTTTCCAGCTTTTTAATTTGCAAATTATGCGGCATATTCGTTGGCTAAAGTGTTTTAACCCTTTACCTAACTCAGACGATATCACAATTTTATGATTTTAAATACTATTTTTTTCAGTTTTTCGGGAACTTACAAGAAAACCATATTAAGTGACCCCCTCACTGGAACGAGCTCGTCGAGTTCGTTCCAATGAGGAGTCATATAATACGGTTTTGTTGAAATATTTTGAAAAGTATATTTCTTTTTTGATGTTTAATTTGCAAATTACGCTGGCGGGTGCGGCTGATTCGTTAGGTAAAGGATTAAAAACGAATATTGAGTTTGTTTTCAAATTTGAAGCCGACGCCGAATACCTCTCCCGTGCTAACTGCTAACTCGCGGCGGATAATGCTTAACTTTATAATCCGTTATTAAAATGTGGCGCACCCTCCCCCACATACCCTGAATCACAAAACCGCCATTGGAATCTGAATTTCTATCACTAGGAATTTGAATTTATGCGTTCTCTTGATGGAAAACAACAGGAGTATTTCGATATACATAGGGGAGCCCGGCAGTGCCTCAGTGATAATGAAACTGGACATCAAACCGAAAGATCCACGGGCAGATCCCCGCCAGCGGTACCTGCGTTGTGTCCTTTGGCAACGCACTTAATCCCGATTGCCCACGCGTGGGCACGGTAGCGTCCAGTACTAAGGCATATTGCATGTCGATGGTGCACATTTCATCAACCAATGCTAATCCTGCTTGTGTGAAGTTAGTGCAAATTTCATCAACCAATGCTAATCCTGCTTGTGTGAAGTTAGTACGTTGGGGAATCTGGTAGTTACTCGCCGTTACTGGGTGGTTCTCTCAAGATACTCCGTCTTCCTCCATCCATAAAACTGTCCAACTGTCCGGGTGACCCTGGCAGTCGAAAGTGTCGTTAACCCTTTACCCAACGAATCGCCCGCATCCGCCCGCGTAGTATGCAAATTCAGCAGCTGAAAAAATATTATTTTTCAAAAAATTTCAACAAAACCATATTATGTGACCCCTCTTTGGAACGAGCTCGTCGAGCTCGTTCCAAAGAGGGGTCACATGATATGGTTTTGTTGAAATTTTTTTTAAAATTTTAAAAAAATCATATTTAAAATAATAACTTTTGATATCGTCTGCGTTGGGTCAAGGGTTAAATCCCAATGAATAAATAAATTCTATATACATAGACTGCATGTCTGCCCTCGTGCTTACAGCACAACACGTGTTCATTTACACTTGAAATTTCGTCTGTATATCAAGTGTCACTGAACTTTATAATTTGGTAAGCATTTTATTTTTTAAACTAACATGCCACAACAATTTTTCTTCGAACAAACAGGAATGACAATCCTTCAAGTAACTTGCAGTCTCATAGAGGAGCCACGTGATATGGTTTGGTTAAAATTTTTTGAAAAATATATTTTTTCAACTGTTCAATTTGTAAATTACGCGGTCAGATGCAGCGATTCGTCGTGCACGGGGTTAAGATGTGCGACAACGCAACTTTCAAAATAAACAAGACAGGCAATTTTAGATCACTTGAAGACTCTTTTGTTTCGGTTCTTTGATGGGTTTTCGTTACTTTGGTGTGGATTTTTTTTGAGTGTACATGCTATATTTAAGAAACAATGAATAAAGAATAAATACCAACACCAAAACCAACTAGGACAGTGTAATGCATTAGGTGGATTGATAGTACTATGGCCTAATATTAGACAAATTATGATCACAATTGAATAAACTGTACATCCATATAGTATATGTATACATGTATATACTACCATACTAAACAACCAGGCATCACCTCCAAATACTGCCTGGCCCAGCATTACGCACTACATATAACAACCCTGATAGTTATAATGCTAAGTAATGGGTGAGTTATGCTAAGGCCTATTATTTATTTATTTATTGGTGTTTAAGCTAAGGCCTAAGAGTATTCAAACAGGGCCTATACTAATGTACCAGACATCCAATCGTCTCCCCACAATACCCTTTGACCAAGCTTTATATTCTACCAACACCAGTCATAGGATAATGCAAAAAATGCATATTATATCTATTTACTTTTCCTAGTGGCAACACCGGTAAGTCGAGCAGTGCTTGATTTCTGTGGTAAACAAGTTCTACCTTACTGGTAAAATAAACCCGGGTAGCCAAAGGCTGGGGTGGAAGTCCTCTAGTGTGATCTGCATGCATACACTCTAAAATCGGTTGGGTTAAAAATCAACCCAAATCGACTGGGTTGAGTGAATATGAACCCAAATTGGGTTCATATTCACTCAACCCAGTCGATTTGGGTTGATTTTTAACCCAACCGATTTAGAGTGTACAAATGATTCGATAACTTCAGACCTCTGTCGCGATCATGACATAGCCATAGAAGCAGAAAGTGACCTTTGACACTAATAAATAAATCTTTTTACTTGTAGCTGTAGGAGTGTACGCCTGCTGTCCAACCAGCTGATATTCATCAGTATTTCCAGTTGGTCGCCAAATTTGCAGATATATGATATTTAATGACCAGGTCATCACTATCCATTCTTTAACTTGTGCGCAACAACCTATTTTGAGTACATTGTTCGATTCCACTTCTGTGTCCAGAATGATTACCGTATCAGCTGAAAGAAAGAGAAGGCAACATTATTCCTATCTGAAAGTATAGCGGTGATTGTTGGTTATACATTATGTGGTTTGGCATAGAACAAGCCAGAAAATAAGCAGACTGTCATCTGCAAAATGAGGTCCCCAGAGGTGAATTTAGTGATGCTTCCCTGCACAGCAGGGTAGCATCACTAAATTTACCTCTGTGAACCTCAATCTGAATCCGGGTCTCAAAACGAAACGGAAAGATGTACCCAGAGGATAAACTGGCCCATCGTATGGGATAGCATCATCAAATTCCCCCCCCCTGGGGACCTCATTCTGCAAATGTCAGATTGCTTATTTTCAAGCCTGCACAGAAATAAGTGAGGATGGACGGGCGGCCGTTCCCGTCCAAATGATTTTTTCTCAATTAAACTATGATCCGTTCACCAGTACTATATGTCACATGCCATAAAGATGCTTTTTGGCCAGAGAGGACACATTGTCACTTGAGTGGTACACGGCGCCATCTGCAGTGCTAAAGCATTGTAGATAGTGCCTTGTTCCACTCAAGAGACCAAGCCTGAAAATAAGCAATCTGTCATTGGCAGAATGCGGTTCCCAGAGGGTGAATTTTCTTATGCTATCCCATACAGTGGGCTAGAATCACCCAATGACTCCTCTGTTTTGGCCAGCAACTTTGATTCAGATTGAGGTTCACAGAGGGTAAATTTAGTATTGATGCCCTGATGTGAAGGGCAGCTTCACTTAATTCATTCTCATGGGATCCCATTCTGCGGATGACAGTCTGCTTGTTTCTGTTCTTTCAAATGGGGTGATATACCACTGTTTTCTATACAATACAATTGAACCTCTGGAACGCCACAAAGCCCCCCCCCCCCCCAAACCCGCACCTCATAAAAAGAAAATAGAAATAAAAAAGATGGCGAGAAGGGACACTTTCCATTCCATTTGTGACCAATTTATGATCAGTTGTAATCCCGTTGTATAGTTACATTTCCGACAGGTATTAGCGATGCAAGAAACGAGTCGTTTGTGATGTTTGTGGAACGTGGCTATGTTTTGCATCGTTAAAACTTAGAATCCTAAATTCTAGTTTAGTCGTCTCCCATGTTAAACATAAGCTCCGAGCCGCAAACCTCAGGACATGTTACCATCAGTTCACCGCAATAATCTATAATATTTGCTGCTGCCTTTTGGACTCGCGCTGCTGCCTGCGGAATCTGAATGAAATGCTATGATTTAATGGCCCTAAAATGACACTTCGGACTCCCCCCCCACCCCCCCCCCCACCCCCACCCCCCCCCACCCCTTCATGGAGAACTTGTCCCCTACTTATCTCTCCCCATCCTCACCGAAGCATTTTCCGGTTCCGACACTGCTTTCAACTACATGCAAGTCTTTTTCATGAAGAAAATTAGATAATCTTTTCTGTAGCGAGTAAACTTTACTTATTCATTGTTAGTGTGTGTTTTCTATTCGTTGACAGTAGGGACCGCTATCTATCTGCATTCATCTTTATCCGATAACATCTTTGCGGTGTTCATTTAAAACCGCCATATTTCAGGAGACTGGAGAGAGGAAGAATTGGACGATTAGGAAGAAATTAGATTTTGCCCTCGATAAATTTACACAAAAACACAACCGCCTTGAGGATGGAAAAAGTTTCGTACCCCACAGTCCGATACTGATTGTTCATGAATAAATCATTCAATAAAAAGATATAATTCGAACAGTTGCAATTGTCGACTGATTCGAGAAGTTTCTGAATTCCCACTTTGGAACATATTGGAGTGTTTTTTCACGGGATAGAATTTCGTAATGTGGGCGTCGGACACAGACTAAGATTGGTTTAGTGCCGTCAGTCGGGTAGAACAGTCGTGGGAAGTCAAGCGGTAATCTTCGCGCGCGTCTCATTTGAATAGTTTGGAAAGAAGATAGATTTTCTCTCTTTTCATTTAAAAATGTTTCCTGTGACATACATATGGAAACGGATCTTAGTACTCATTCCCAAAATATGTAAAACATATGTTTCTCACCAAACTACCTTTTTTTCGAATGCGACACCTTATGCTATGTTCCAATAAGACTAAAATCACCGCACTCTGATTGGACGAGAGCTCGCTTTTTACGAGTTTCAGTACCATATGTTACCGTTTGACGTCACCACGCGAAATACTTGAAATCACATTGCTCGTTTCGTAATTACTTCATCAACGATGTGACTTGCAACCCGCTTCATTTTTCTCGGTATGTCACACGTGCAGCAGACAAGGTTCCGAATGAATTGTTTACATTACAAATCAATTTACGAGTTGAGGTGAGATGCAGTGGCCTCAACCTTTATTATACTGCCCAAAAAAGTTAAGAGAGTATCTCAGTCCGAAATAAGAGTGATGTCCGATGACAGTAAACTGTGCCGAAACTTCGGGCGGTGGGGGGGGGGGGGTGGGGGTGGGGGCAGCTTCTGAAAATGTTGAGTGTGATTTTTATGAAATCTGCCGAACATGGTGATAGTGTTTTGAGTCTTGAAACGGTTTAAACTTTTAAAAAAGCATAGCGTTTTAAATAAATATGTAATGAATGATCAAACTTTGAAGTGACGTAGTTTTTAAAAGAGAAAACGACATCTAGTTGCTAATTTTCCAAGCTTTACAACATATTGAAATATCCATTTAAATGTTTAATCCTATGGCCCGCTATGACGTCTCCTCAGGGTTCGGCTTTTACGGTAGAACATTTCACTGGACGACACCACATTTTCTAGATATGTTTTGGGGCTTTTTGCGGAGATTGACATGGCAATGCTTCAGAACGGTCACTGCGCCTCGAGGTGCGAAGTCTAGTCTCCATAACTGCTATGGTTGTATATAGGCGTAACAGAAATTGAAAACGTTATTTTTTTTTCTTTTTGACGTTATTTGTATATGGTAACTTAAAAAGAGTTTTCCATCAATCATACAAAAGTGGAAATGCTTCAGAACGATCATAGGTGCTATGGTAATGGTTGTATGCATACCACGCGTTGTTTGGGCCCACGCAAACTTAATTTGGCGTCAAAACATCGAAAATGACGTTAAATAAAAAAAATCCGAAAAAGTCGATCTTTTTATTTTTCAAGCTATACAACATACTAAAATTTCATAGAAACAGGACGGATTTTAATTTTTGAGACGTTGACGTCGGATCCTCACCCCGACGGCAGCCTCAGACGAATGTTTGGTTGGCTAAAAATTGATTGCATTTAAAACATTTTAGATATGTTTTTTTTTAAGACAATGTTTCCAAATTTCGAGAAGGAGAGCTCAGGTTCCGCTCCACAGTTTCGCACTATTGCACAGGGGTGAAATTCTAAACATAGGGTATATGTTGAAACTAAGGCCATGTAAAACAGAGATATATTTTTAGTATCAGATATATGATTACATTAGGTTTTTTGTTGGACAAGAGAATTTGAAGTTTTGGTCCCAAAGTTGGAGTCTGATACATAGGGGAAAATTACCAGATGAATTATGGGAAACAGTGGCTTCGAAAAATTGGCTATTTTTTAAAATGTAATTTTTACACGGGTTTGTTACCAGACAGGTAACTGAAAAAGGAGACGGAAACATATAATTTTTTTTTTGCATTTTAGAAACAGGGGATGCTTTGTTCCAGGGGTGGGTAGGTGAGGTTGGTGGGAAAATTCTGCTTTTGAGGCTGCTAGGTGGCTGAAAATGACTGGTTTCGGCATTTTTTCATGCAATTTTTCAGGTTGAAGTCTGGCCTTTGACAATAAATTATTCCACCCACATTCAGATTGTTTATTTCTACTTAGTCAGATAGTGTTATATGTTTTTTGTGGATTTGGGAAATGTGATACATATTGTGAGTTAGATAACTAACCTACAGAATATTTGCATTTGAAGAGAGTGTATGGCATGTCATATTTGGAAATGCCTGGAAAACTGTGGAGCGGAACCTCAATAACGTGGTCGATATGAAAATACGCCAATCCAACGTTATTTTTGGATGCGGTTGGCAATGGAAATTGCCACAGCTACATTTAATAGAGACATCGTCAACATTATTGTGTGTGTAATTCCGTAGCTTTGTGTAGTATATATAGAAAGATATGCGTGTTACAAAATGAGCGATTTTAATGAAAAATGTCCATAAAAACAGTGAGGTGACTTTAAAGCCTTAAAAATGGCAATAAATCGAGAAAAAAAAACACAAAAAACACCACATATCTCTTACTTTTATGAGCTCTGCTACAAAGTTAACTTTCAGGAAAATCGCCCGATATTTAACTTTTGGTAATGTTGACATCAATAAGGTCACCCGAAAAATCAATCATAACCATTGAAAATATTTCGATCGGTACCACATTTTTAAATATGTGTTTTGTTGTAGAAGGAAAGTTTAATATTTGAGGGGAATGAAAAGTAAATGATAAACGCCTAAATTGGAGAGAAGCCTCTTTTCCGGCCCATTAACATAATACTTCAAAACTTAATTAAGTAGGATCACTGTTAAATTGGTGTGTAAGGTAGACCAACCAATATTTTCAACGAGCAGCCCCTAGGCTGCACGTTGAAAATATTAATTCGTCTTCCCCGAATTATGAATATGGACTCGTCGAATTACTTCCATTGAACTGGCATGGATGATACCACCTGTCTTCAAAAGGTTAATCGTGGCGGGGGGAAAAAAGAAAGGCTGACGATCGCAAAAAGTCATTCCAAGTTCATTGCATGACTTAATAAGAATTACTATTGTCATTTCTCAGGGCGTTCTCTAGGCTATTAATTTATTTTTTTTCAGGGCCTTCCGAATAGGGTATCGTTACTAAAACGTCGGGCCGCCGGGCGATAATGACAAGCTTCGTTCATTATCGGCCCGCCGGCCCGGAAACTAAGCGGATGCGAGATCTACTACTCTGATTATGTCCCTTGAACTTCCGACTGAGCGTATTTGTTTAGAATAAATGGTTTAAATATTGACTCTACTGTATCGACACAAGAGTCGTGTCATAGGTAGAAATTACGCTATATATTTGGTTTATTATTTCTAGAGTAGGTATGCATTAATAATTGTATCTATCGATCTCTTATAACAACTTGTCAATCGTCTTCAATGCTGCGTTTTATTCTCCCCCATTTTCGAGGTTCATGTCAGCTGACAAGTCTCATGACCTATTTTAACAAACAGACTACTCTGATTATGTCCCTTGAACTTCCGATTGAGCGTATTTGTTTAGAATAAATGGTTTAAATATTGCTTCATAACTGTCAAAATGCCCCAATCTAGCGATTCATACAACCATCTTTTTACTAACCTACTTCATTCTTTCACTGACCCCCGATTGGGTCAAATGGCCAAATATGTGGTAATAATAGTAAAAACACGATTTTATCAGGCTTCACAGTTTATTAACGGCCCTCTGGAATGATTGACAACCCGCGAACCAATTAGAGATCCCCTCTGATAGACTCTTGGGCTGTTAATCATACCAGCCCTGAAAAACCATTGTCATAATACTCTTCCGCTGGTTTGTCCCGGACCACCTAATTCCCAAGCATTCATATAGAAACATAATTCTCCCACTGGGTCTTTCTCAATCCCTCCAACTGTAATATTGAACCTTTTTCTCTTGTCATCCCCCATCTAATTCTCATGTTTCCCATTCATGCATCTTTTTATCAATGGGGCTTATTCTTCTAGACAAATATTTGAGACATTACAAAAATATGTTCCTGTTATTCAAAAGGTGCACATTTGGCACCCTGTTTCCTCATTTTTCCCGACTTTACCCTTAATCCAGCTCCTGGTACAGTGGCCTCACATCGAAAAACAATTACCTCCAAAAGAATCATCTTGGTTACTCCTCAAAAGAGGTGTTTGTCGCAATCCCCGAGGACCCTTCCTCAGGTAAAACCACACTCCTGCTTCTACCCACCTTCTCATCTTCAGTCTCAACAGAATTGCATATAAACATTCGTTGCAATGGATGCGAAAAGCCATTGAACAAAGTTTTCAAGCAAAATAATGACACATTTCGGATGCTGAATTGGTGGATGATATCTATGCGCAGAAAAAAATATCAACTACATGTGTTCAGTTACGGATACGGTGTTATATGAGGCGAAGTGATAACACTATTGGGAGAGACTTCAGCCGAGCCTAATATTGTTCTCCCTGTGCCTCATGTGACAACCTATCAGCAAAATACAGTCATGTAACGTATTTATTACGCCAGCCTAAGAAGTGGTTGCAACGCGTTTCATATTTTCGTTATTTTTTTCCATCGGCATTCATTTGTTTACAAAAGCAGACGAGTAGTTATGTAAAGCAAATTGAGTAATCCAACATCTAATTATTCGCCATTATTGATTTTTTGGCGCATTTACAATCCAGCATGCTTTACGACGCTTTGGACTGGAAAGAAACTTTCTAACGTGACATTTATCCGAACTTAGACTGCGATTTTTACGAAAAGAATGGCGGATGTGCTGATTAATATATATTTATTTGGTAAATCTCCCCGACAGCCGATGGTGTAAAGTAATGTTCCTTATTTGGTAAATCTCCCCGACAGCCGATGGTGTAAAGTAATGTTCCTGAGAATTTTCAACTCAAATATCAAAACGCGGTGGATGGTCCAAGTGAGGGAGCTAGTAGAGAACTACTCATTGGAGATCTCGGACCTGGACGTTGGGGCAAACCAGGGTAAAAAAATCGTCAGAGAAAGGGTCATGGAGGATTGTAACCGTAATTGGCGAGAGGGGGTCAAATCAAAGAGGTCTTTGGGTGGCCTGCGTGATAAAGAGAAGCCAGGTTTTGAAGAGTACCTTGATGGCACCTTTGGGGGGTCACTGTTGTTCAAGCTGAGGTCGCGATCCCTGGAGCTGGGGGGAAAAATTGGGAAAGACGGTGAAAGGGCGTGCCAGATGTGTAACTTGGACATGGTGGAGACCCTGGAACACTTTCTTCTAGAATGCCCAAAGTATCAGCCTAAAAGAATGAGATTCACTGGGAGTATAATGAGGACGTGGGATGGGAGAATGAAGGACATGTGGTTAGGGGGGGACTCAAAGGAGAGGGTTAATATGCTAATCGGAGAGATTGGGAAGAATGGGACAAGGGATATCATCAAGCAGTTCGTCTCCGAGTGTTGGGAGGAGAGGAAAAGCGTGGGAATAGGGAGGCAGTTGGGAGTACAGGGGTAACCATGGCCTTCTCGTCCGAGAACCGCGACAAATCAGCGGCTGGCCAAAGTGTTATTAGTATTATATGGCCAGTATCGGTTTATTCAATTAATACAGGGGTCACCGTTGGTTGTCGGTGTGTTCCTGAGTTCTTAGTAACTAGTTATTACATTTGTTAATCCATCCGGCTGGCGCAATAATATTAGTTCCACAGTTTATAGTGAGCTAATATGCAATATAATGGGTAAATAAATTCATATTGGGCGAAAGGCTGTTCGCATAAAGTGAAATTTACTTACACCGTATACCATAGTAGACCACTAACAAACTGTGCAACTAATTCATCTTACCGATTGTTTTCCTATATACCGAATTATTAGTTGTGATGATTAATAATAAATGGTGGAATTTACTCGTTTGGCGTAAAGCGATTATCTTCTTCCAACATTTCCATTAATGAAGAAATGATGAGAGATAACTCTGATTCCAACCGTGTATAGATTCGAACAGACTGTATATTGTGTACACACAACTTGCGTGTGACGTGTTAAATGCAGTGAAATTCAGAGAAATAGAAGGCATACAGAGTTTTTTTTAAATCTTCTAATAAAAGTAATATATTTTAAACACCACTGAATAACGTGCGTTGATACTTACTTTGAGAATCGGAATTTGAATCTCCATCAGCTCTCCTTTTATCAACATTGCCGAACACGTCAGTGCTAATGCCTTTGCAAACTGTAAAATAGTAAAAGTAACATTGTATTAACAATAAATTTTAAAATGCCATTTTCTCATTAAAAGACTAATATGACGTAATAATTCATCCTCATAGGGTAGCCAATGAGCTACATGTCTCTCAATCTTGTTTTCTTTCTTTAACCCATTCCACCTTGTGTTTCGGAACCGTGCTGACTTATAGCATGTGGATAAATGTATTTCGTATTTGTTACAACGATGATTTATAACTGACATTTACACCACATTGGCTGAAGGATTGAATCATTAATGCCTCCCCCCCCCTCCCTCCACTTAAAGTATTGTTCTCTACCCTCTGGTTTGGCTGCCAACTTTTCCATGCTGAGACAACACATTTGCACACTTTAGAACATTTCATGGTAGACAATTAACTAAATGAAATTGTTAACTGGTTGAATGGTAGAAGTGCGGGAAGCCACTATCGGGGCTTCCAAACAATGAGGACACCAGAGGAAAAGCCCAAATTTTCCTTGCTCAGTTTTCATATTCAATCAAAAGCAAATAATATTTTGTGTACATAAATTTGTGTTATCACAAATTATCGAAGAGTGCCTATGGGCGCTCTTCAATAATTTGTAATAAAACGAATTTTGATGAACAAAATCAGAGCACCAAAAGAAACGTAGCCCTCAACCAGTTAAACATCTGCAGACATTGCTGGTTGCGGTTTGATGCTCAGTCCTGCGACGCTTCAAAATTCGATTCGATTCGATTTGAAATCATACTGAGGATTCGCGATTCGAGTCTCGATGATTCAGAAAATTTTCGAATCACCGGGAAGCTATCAAAATCCTACCAAGTACATTCTCTTGAAGCATTCGGTATCAGGTATCATGTTGAGGAGACCTAATGATCTGACATAATGATAGAAAATGAGATTCACTGGGTTTCCTTCTGGAATATTCGAGTTTTTGATTGACTTGCCCAAACAGAAGAGTCGTCGACGAATACAATACTTCAACCCTTTACCCAACGTAACGGCCAAAACCGGCTAGCGCTATTCATAAAAATTACTATTCAATTTTCATTATTTTTTTCATTTTTGGGGTCAAAAACATAGCTTATGACCCCTCATTGGAACGAGCTCAGTGAGATCGTTCCAATGAGGGGGTCATAAGCTAGGTTTTTGACGCAAACAATTTAAAAAATTAGTTTTTCAAGTATTTATTTGCACGTGGCGTCTGCTTTTCGTGTTAAGTAAAGGGTTAATGGAGATGTACAGTATTTGGAGTTGTAAAAAAAGAAAACGGAATATATAAAACTTCAAGAGCGGATTCGATTCGAGACTCGATTCGATTCGAGGTTCGATAGGAGATTCGGTTCAAGATTCGATTAATAATAATAATAATATACACATTTATATAGCGCCAAAATTATAGTTCAGAAGATATAGAACTATATTCTAAGGCGCTGTACATGTTACTGAGCTCGTTGAAATATACAAACGAAATATATACAGTATCTTACAGTCCAGAAGATCAATTATAGGCTTTTTGAAACAGGTATGTTTTGAGATCTTTCTTGAAAGGTTGACATTAGACAGTCTTTTTAGGTGTTCTGGTAAATTATTCCACAAGTGAGGGCCAGCAAATGAGAATGACCTATCTCCAAATGTCTTATACCTATGTTTTGGAACATGTAGCAGCATGTTCCCATAGGACCTTAGGTTGTATTGACACACATTCTTGGTATTAAGGAGTTCTTCTAAGTCGGCTGGTGACATGTTGTTTTGTGTCTTAATAATAAAGTTTTGAAAATGATTCTGTACTTGACTGGCAGCCAGTGCATATCCCTCAGAACAGGAGTGATGAATTGAGATCGTGATACCCTACATACCACTCGGGCTGATACATTTAGTACCATCTGCAGGCGAGAGTACTGATATTGTGGAAGGTTGAACAGTAAGGCATTACAATAATCATAATGTGAAGTTACAAAGGCATGAACTAGGGTTTTTGTCGAGTCTTTGGTGAGGAACTGTCTTATCTGTTTAACTCTGTATAGACCTCTGAAAGCCTTATTGCACATATTTGTAACAGATCTGTCCATAGACACGGTAGAGTCGAAAAATGCACCAAGATTACGTACACTGTTACTTGCACTGATGGCGGAATCTCCTACATTCACTGAATTGATGTCAACTTTAGTGAGTTGTTGTCGTGAACCAATTATTAGGAATTCAGTCTTATCATCATTTATCATTAATTTGTTTGAAACCATTCATGTGCGAATATCCTAAATACATGAATCAATAGTTTCTAGGGCTTTAGATTGATCCTTGATTGATGCTCGAAAAGAGAAACAGACCTGTGTGTCATCAGCATAACCATGGACGTCAGGCAGGTGAAATTCAATGATGGTTGACGTTTTTGAAATATAGAATAGAAACAGAACAGGACCAAGGCAACTGCCCTGTGGGACTGGAGATTCTATTCGAGATCCGATTTGAGATTCGATTCGAACCCCTTGATCTGATTCTATTCGGATTCGATCCGAAATATGAGATTCGCAGGGTTCAAATTTAAAGTAATATCCTTTCGGCTAAAATAATACATTACTACTAATATTTTGGCTGAAATCTCTATCACACTCAACAAAGTTCAAAATATGTTTATTTATCATATGACTCGTCCGTTTTGTTCACTGTAAAACATTTGATATTTTGTTTTCATATTAATCAGTGATAAATAAAGCATTTCATTGGTCAATTTCAAAACTAGACAATTTGATTGGCTGAACAAAATACAACTGGGCCACATTTTCATAATTTGCATAATTAGAGTTCGGAGCTTTCATTCGTCAATTTCAAAATTGGACAATGTGATTGGCTAAACAAAATACAACTGGGTCATATTTGCATAATTTCAGTAGGGAGAATTTACATTATCTGTCCTATTTAGGGTAGGTTATATTGTATTAATCTTTTACTTACAAGAAAAACGCCATTCAATTTTTTTTTATATTTTCACTTTTTGCTTCCAAAAAATAGGTTATGACGAGCTCGTTCCAATGAGGGGTCATAACCTATGTTTTGGAAGCAAAAAATGAAAATATTTAGTTATACGAGGATGTTTTTTCCAAGTGCTGTCTGCAACTCAAGTTAGGTGATGGTTTAAAAAGTCATACTAAGTGGCTAATTTGCGCGTGTGTGTGTCATATGATAAATAGAATATGAAATGAGTGTTTTTCTCATATAATATTTATGAAACTCGTCTGAATTTTCCGTTTGGGCTCGCCAGATGCTCGCCAAAACGGAAAATTCTTAGACTCGTTTCATAAATATTATATGAGAAAAACACTCATTCCATATCCTCAATTTATTATCTCCCGAAGCTTTCAGTAAATTATGCTGAATTGGGTAAGCGTAATTTTCTATGGTTATAATATTTGTTTGGAAACGAAACAGTTGTACCAAGATTATATTTAAACTAATGTACAAAGTAAAACAAATGTAGTTTTCTTCCCACATTCCCCGATTTTTAATAATAAAACATGAAATAAGTTTTGTGCTTTTTCTGGAAAAAAACAGAACGATGGTGGTGAGAAAGCTCCACTGACATCTGTATAACTGTATGGCTGCAACGTCACCGAAAAACGTCGCAAGTCAATGTGCTCCCAACGTCACCTCTCGTTCTCAAGATGGTATCAAGTCAATCAATGCAGTAACTCCTCCCACCTATGACTTTTGGTGACGTGGAAGCTCTTACACTGTGACTGTTGCCACAGCGTTACAGGTTTCACTTCATTAAACGTCATGGTGTTTACGTGGCCTGAAAACCAGTAAGACAGTACGAACCTTCCAAACCCGGCACTTTCTTTTGTCAATAATAACAAAAATATGGCCAAACAAAATTATATAATTGATTTTCAGGTATTTTTAAAAAGAATGACGGAGGTCGGTTTTCATTTTTGTTTTCTATTCCTGATGGAATGGTCGCCGATGAGAGCCTAAAATTGAATACTAGAGCTTCCATGTTGATTTCTCTGATAATTGTTATGTAACAGTGACCATACAATACAAAATCAATATAGAACAACTAAAATGGAGATCAAAAATAATAAGGCGTTTTTAACTGGTTCAATACTTGAAGCCACAATCATCCCTTTCAGAAAGTGACGGTACCAGTGTTAAAGTCAACATTTCCCTTGCCAAGGTTTCGTCTTCTTCCAAACGTAAATAACAGTTTATTTATACAAATTTGTTCGATTACAAAGTATTGCAGAGTGAGTGTTGGCATTCTCCGATAATTTGTAATAAAACAATTTTTGATGAACAAATTCAGACCACCAAAAATAATCTAGTCCTCAACCAGTTAAATGGCTATTTATTTTGTACATACATATGAGAATCGTGTTGCATTTTGCGAAGAGAATTACAATTGTGTATCATTGTATCACGCCCTATGATAGTTTTGTACATTTTTTGCCTCCGAAGTAAATATGACGAACGCGAGCCGAAAAAACCGAATGCGCTGCTGTCTGGGAATCAAAAGATTAATTTTGTCCAGCCTGTAGTGTAAATTCTTAACCAGCAATGCCGCAAAAAAGAGTGCGTATCATCAGCATATTCATTTTTCGCTGGCAAGATGATATTTTCTCAAGAAAACGATCGGAAATTCGAGACTTCGGCAAGGGGGGGGGGGGGGGGGGGTGGACACTAAAAATTTGCAAGACGTGACGTCCTATTTTTTATTCGGCTGCTTTTTACACCCACCCACCCACAAATGTGCAAATTTTCTACTCCCGTTCTCAGACACCCATCCCCCACTCTCCTATTAAAATCCAAAATAAGCTTATAAACTTAGTAGGCACAGCTGTCTTTAGGGTGTTTTCATAATGTTCTTAACCCTTTACCCAACGTAACGGCCAAAGCCGGCCAGCGCTATTCTCAAAAATCGCCAATTAATTTTTATTATTTGTTCATTTTTTGTCTCAAAAACATAGGTTATGACCCCTCATTGGAACGAGCTCGACGAGCTCGTTCCAATGAGGGGTCAGACAAAAAATGAAAAAAAATAGTTTTCAATCATTTTTGATGAGTGTCGTCTGCTTTTCATGTTGGGTAAAGGGTTAAACTGGTACCACCAATTTAAACCTCTGTGGGCTGCTGTGGGCCCCAATCTACAAATGACAAGCTGTTCATTATCAGGCTTGGCCAGAGCAGGTGTACATATACGGGAACAAATTTTCATTTGAATTGTTCCCAAAATATTGTCTGCACATTTTCTACATTTCGAACAAGACACCCACCCCCTACTAACGTGTGACATTTTCCCAGTTTGAGCCCAATATTCTCACATATAAAGCCTCCTGATGTTGTATTTATGTTAAGAGTGTGATGTGCAACATCATCATTAAGGTTTCAAACACAAATGATGGTATATATTAGCTGATATATTAATATATTTTTAAAAAATTCAAAAAATTGCACAAGTTGGAAATGCACATTTTTGGCGCACTCAAGAGACCCACCCACCCCCACGTCACGTCTTGCAAATTTTTGGTGGCCTCCCCCTGGCTTCGGAAATATTTTTGAGCATCGTTTATTTATAAGTCCATGGTTAGTTAATTTTCGGTTTAGCATTATTCGCCTCATTTTGTTTTGGCCCAAAATAATAACGCATTTGCTTTATTATTGGCTCTACAAATGGGTCACCTCCTTAATGGAGTCAGAAAAATACACCATTTCATGTTTTTCCTTATCAATTGAAATACCGGATTATTGCCTCATTCTTGATAGACTGCTATAGCAATAATGAGTCAATAGTCTGGTGTTATTTAGGGTAAAAACTAATGGTACATTTGATTATAGGCCTTTCTGTATATAAACCTGACCATTGAATGTTCCACTATTTGAGACAACCTTCACATGCAAGGAAGCAATTTATTTATTTATTTATTGGTCACATATTTCTGCACAATGGCTAATCATGACCACTACAGTTTTGCGGGTGGAGGAAGCCGGAGTACCCGGAGAGAACCACCGAGCAACGGCGAGCGACTGTCAGCTCCCCAACATACTGACTTCACACACAAGCAGGGCTATCATTGGTTGAAGACAGGTGCACCATCGACGTGGAATACGTCTTAGTACACAACACTGCCGTTCCCCCAGGTGGGCAATGGGGGTGAAGTGTCTTGCCCAAGGACACAACGCGATTGCCGCAGGTGGGATTCGAATTGAGGACCTCTCAGCTTGTAGCCTGCATCTCTACCTACTGAGCCACCGCGACCCCACGCAAGGAAGCGACGTGTAAGTGCAAAATAATGAAACGTGCATCTGGTGGAAACGAATATATTACGCGATTTCCCCCACGAGGGTATCATTAATAATAACCTCATTCCGCAATTGGTTCTGATAAGGTTGAATTAGCGCTAAACTAAAAAAACAACTAACCATGACATATCAATTACGGCAACAGGCGAGCAACGTTTCTACATGCGACCAATGGAAGTTCCAGTAATTAAGTTGGTTGAGATCGGTGGAAAATTCAAGTGTAACAGGGGAGGAGTGAACGACTCCGCGGGAGCTAGAATTTCCCTGTTGGTTTCAGATTCATGAGGATCTGGGTCAACTTGCAAAACATGAACGCATGGATAAAGTATAATATAACTGAACTCTGGAGGTAGAATAAACATTCAGTCTTATGTTATGGTCTGGATGAATGTAGAAGAAAATAGAAACAACCTTTTATACATGGGTTATTAAGAAGCCAAAAAATAGTACGCCATGAAATGAACATGAATATGAACGATGATCACGAACCACGGGCCAACTACACTGTTCACGTTTATTAACTGTTAATGGTTCTTACAGAACTCGGACTGGAGAGAATCACTGTCAGAAACGTTGATTCTCATAAGGGTTGAGATGAACGGGTCCAAAAATTGCAACTTGAATCGTTAGCGATAGCTAAAAATCGTCCCCTGAGTTCCAATGTGTTCTATGCGCCAGTAGGCACATAGAATACATTGGAACTCAGGGGACGAAATAATAACACGGGTTCCCTTCGCATATTTGGTTGGTGATAAAATGTATTCTTTTTGTTGATAGTTGTCAAAGGAATTGCGGAGAGTCCTTCTAATAATTGTTTTTTTAGATGAGAGGGCGTGTAATAAACACAGAATGACACATGCGTGTGAATGGGTTAACCGATATGGCACTAGTGCCGTCACAGAAGGATAAAACGAGAGGCCTGTGTTTATTAGAATATATGACATATTTCAACTCTTTCTAACAATAAAACGAACAACAGTTAACAAAGAAAACACAAAGTAAATCAATCGTAAAACCAAGCGCTGAAAAGCACATAAGTTCGATTGTGAATGGCGGGGTCATGATGATTGATGTTTCATTTTCCAAATTAGGAAAGTGTAAATAAAACAAATGCGCGTGTCGTCTGCTTTGTTTATAAAACTCTAGTTGAATCGACGACGAAAGAAAATAACAATAAACAACGGAAATAAGAAAAATAAACATTGTTCAATTAATAAAGTATTTTTTGCAAGTTTAGCTCAAGTTTGTGTGGGAATTATTTTTAGACAGAAATGTATCACTGCGCCTTGTTTATTTTGGGAGTTTTGCTTGCCGATCGAATTGGACCAATATGCTCCTCACTTCTCGTAGTGTTTTGTAGCGAGTAACAGCACGATTTCCCACGCCTGCCCTGTAAATGATTTATGGGATAAACAAAATAAACGTGTAGTGTTTTCAAGTAAAAAAAGTATTCTACTCGTAGGATTAAGAATGGAACCTCAAAATTTAATGAGGCTATGAGGGATAATAAATGAGGCCTCATTGAGAGCTTTTACATAGCCCTCATGGCCTCATACGACAAAAAGGGATTCCATAGCCACGGGTGTTTCCCAAAATGGGATTACATAGGATATACCTGTTAAATACCGAAACGGGGCTAGAGTCGTAGTAAATTATACTTCATTGAGGGATTTTTCATGGCCCTCATGACCTCAAAATTCAATGAGGCTATGAGGGATAATAAATGAGGCCTCACTGAGGGCTTTTACATAGCCCTCGTGGCCTCATACGACAAAAAAGGGATTCCATAGCCACGGGTGTTTCCCCAAAATGGGATTCCATGTGATATGGCCATTGGATATAGAGGTGAAGAGAATCGGATACGATTTCGTCGTAATAAGGGGAGATAACTCTACATACAGATTATGGGAAATCAAGCAATCTGATTGGTTAGTTATAATCTATATAAATGATCTAGATAAAAGGAACAACAAGTGTACTTGGAATAGGGTCAGAACTAACAAGAACAGACAAGAATAGCTAAATATAGTTTTTATATGCAAAGCTGTTCCAACTGACAGGCTCTTCTACGCTACTGGAGTATACTCCAGAACAAAGGAACATGGTCAGGTTGATGAAAACTATTCCATATATAGATAGAAGCAGAGAATTCTGAAAGAATTCGAAATAATACGACTTGTTGGGGGTTGTTTGTGGTAATTCTTCGAGAATTATAGGCGAATAGTAAGTCAGAAAAATACTCCTATTCAATCGAACACACCCCCTGGTACCCCCTTGGTAGTATAGCACTATGTGCTAAGCCGATAAATTGGGGAATCTATAGTAAATAAAGTCAATTTCGGTGATTTGGAGGGATTGTCGGGTTGTTTGTGGTAATTCTACAAATCGGGAAATTACTCTTCTACAAAGGAGCATACCCTCCGAACATACTCCTGTCTTGTTGTAAGCCTTTGGGACACATAGCAACCACGTGCTACCATAGAAACCAAGATGGCGGCCTCCAGTATACAAAATGGACGACGGAAACACTTATCACCCTAACAACACGCGCTGCGCATGCGCACTCACACCACGTATCACTATAGAGATGACGTCACAAGATGGCTGCTCACGCGGGTTACCACGACAACCAAACATGGCGCCACCAGGTCACGTGACTATGACGTCACATGAGATCCTGCATGAGATCCTGCCAATCGGCCCCGTTTCAACGCTCTCCTACTACTAACACAGCTGGAGTGTCGGCTCGTTGGAATTGATATTTCTGCTGCTATAGAAGATCAAAAAGTCATCAACATAAGAAAAGAATCGACCATATTCTCAATTACGTTCATTAAGTTCTACTCAGAAGCGTAACAGATAAAAAAAAACTACCCTCATGAAAACCCAATTCTTGCTCGTGAAGATCAGATAATGTACACTCGACACGAACTTGAAATTAACGGTCTTTTAAAAAATACCTATAATGGAAGGCATACGCATACGCATCCCCACCCCCACCCGCCCATCAACACCATGTTAAAAAGGTCTTTTAAAATCCCATAATTACACGTTGTATCATATTCTTTTCCGGTCAATGAAAGATGGGGCTCCTGGTAAAGGCACTCCCAATTTCCTGATAAACATTTCATGTCTACTGTCATGTCTAATGCCAGTGCCATTGTACTTCTCTGTTTCTGGTTTCCTGAGAGAAACCAAACTGAAAAGTCGATCACTGATCATGACTGCGGCAGATATTTTAATATTTAATAGTGTATTTCGTCAGATTCAGTGGTAGTATCTTTGCTTTATGCAAAGAGTCATTTAGCTCTTAAATGCAGAATGATTCATTGTAATCTTCTAAATTAGCAGAGGAAAATTTTGTCTTTTTCTTTTCCCGTTGCCTTGTGACTTTAACGAACTGTGGACTAAAATTCTCAGACAACGAATGTTTTAAAAATGTTCCATTTTGTTTGCTATATTCCTGTTAAGACGTACGGTACACCGTCGAGGCCTGGTCACTTTCCACGGGTGGGCAATATGTCCACGGTCGCAGTAATATTAGATTCCAAACACTAATTATAGGAACAATCACCAAAATTTAATTAATGACCACTCCACGGCGACTACACTGTAATTAATGTGTTATTGTCCCCGATGTGTTGCACGTTATATTTTGCTCTTCCGTTATTTATTATTTTAACTATTTTCCTGTTTTTGTGTAATGGGAGTGTTCGGGTTAAGTTTTCAGACATAATTTTTACAAAAACATATCTTGTTTTGTTTTATAAGTCGGCTTGGTTTGTCCGATTCATACTTAGTTTGTCCAAGTTATTTGTTGTCGGCGACTTATAAACCCTTTGAACTCTAGTTATATCTTCCATGCCATTTCCATGGCAACAATTAGAAGAGCCCATTTAATTATTTTGGGTAGACCAATCAATATTTTCAACGTGCAGCCTCGGGGCTGCACGTTAAAAATATTGTTTGGTCTACCCCACACATTTACTCAACAGCCATCCTATTTAATGACGTTATGACGTATCATGTTCTTGGCCGGTAAAGCGGTCGCTCCTTTTCAAAGGGTTAAATTCCTATCATTTCTCTGCGATCATTTACAGCCGGTTTGCAATATTATTAAACCACAGTTTGGAAAAAAAACGTTTTGGATTTGTCGAGGTTTTTGAAATGACTGTATTCGCAATGTCAAGGAAACCCTAAATAAATGTTTAGAACAGAAAACGATAGCCACGAACGAGGAATGTTTTCTGCACCCAAAGACAACAAAGAGCAACACACATCGAATATTGTCTTTCGAAACCAAATGCGTCACAGGTGCAACTTTTGCCCAATTGTAAAAGGAACACGGGATGTTTGTCGGTTTAAAAAATGTTCTTCTCCAAATATTATGAAATATGTGGCAAGTTAAGAAACTCTGACTTGATTAACGACTAAATTCCATGTGGGAAGACTGACTTTGGAAACTGCATATTAAGTGTACCATTAAATTTAGAAGGGTGGTATTGGAATTTTGAGTTCGTTGTTTGTTTCGGTATTTTTCATGGAAAAGTACCGAGGTATCAGTTCCATATATGGTTTGATTGATATTTTCCGATAGAATCAAAGATGAATTTATATCGGGAAAATACAGGTTAACAAGTTGCTCTTATATCATTCTACTACAGCGCCACAAATGCCACGCCCAATGAACTCAATAATGGCATCTTTTTTGCCAACATAAATCATACGTACAGTAATTTTGTGACTTCTTCCCAAAACACCTTAACCTTTAACCCTTTAGCAAACACGAAAGGCAAACGACACGTGCAAACTAAAATCTTTAATAACTAATTGATTTTATTTTTTGCATCACAAATATAGATTATGAAGCCTCATTGGAACGAGCTCAACGAGCTCATTCCAAAGAGGGTCATAAGTTACGTTTTGGGGACAAAAATTGAAAAAAATAATGAAAATAGAAGGGTGATTTTTGTGAATAGCGCTGGTTGGATTTGGCAGTTACGCTGGGTAAAGGGTTAAAGACCTAGTTCATGCTTTTATGATCTCAGAGCATGGGCGCTTAACAAATCATCTCTAGGAAGTCCTGCTGACAACCGACAAATCAGCAGGGCAGAAATTTCTTGACACGTCTTGGCTGCCTGTTAAAACTAGTAACACTGTATCAACTTTCCAGTATCGGCACGTGTTTTTAATCAAAAATAACGAAAATAGTTTATAAATAGATAGAACGCGATGTGTGTTTGAATTGGCGGGTGTTTTATATAACGAGTTGGAATAGCGTAGTCATATTTCGCGAGAGCCGTAGGCTCTAGCGAAATATGATTACGCCATTCCAAGGAGTTATGTAAAACACCCACCGATTCAAACACACATCGCGTTCTGTGTTTATTGCACATCCCATGCATTAAAATTTATTTAAATAAACACATTTTAATTCCGATGTTTAAACACAAAGCTGAAGAGTCCGTTTGTTTGAAGCTGTACTGATCAAATGGATCGATAAAAATCAAAACAACCATTTCGGAACCAGTGTTTGTTGAAATGCGTATCGCTGTTTCTCTTCGACTGGTGCCCATTCACGCCTAACCATTTGGTGGCTATTACTGTTAGTAAAAATATAAGTACAAATATGTGCAGATTTGCAAAACAGCTGGGAGAAACGTTTTTTAAAAGAAGTTCGAAGCTTGTTAAGATGTATGAAGATTTACCGAAATAAAGTTGACCAATTTCGATATAACGGGATCCACAAAACGAGACGGCCACTGGACTGGGTTAATGTTCTGGTTGCAAATGACTGAGGTTTTTAAAAATATTATCTCATTTTTGTTTAACTAATTTTTTTGTGAACCGACTTTATTTTGATTTGGACGTTTTCATTTTCACGATATGCGACAGACGGTTGATAATTGTATAACGAAATTTGGAAACTTTTACAAGAGTAACTAATGACTCGATGGGAAAGGAACTGGTATGAATGGTGCTGCGAAAAATGTTCCGGTGTGTACATCACCCGTTGAATACAAAATCATTTATTTCATAGCGGCCATTCCGATAATTACAAGGGTTTACAGTTGAATAGATGTGTAATAAATATTCAGTTTGTATTGCTGCTGAAAATGTGCAGATCATCAACATATTAATTTTTCCCAAACATCAAAGTTTATTCTGTAACAAAATAACGGCCACTGAGAGGCGTCTATAAACTAAAAACCTTCGCGAAAGGTTTTGTTATTGATCATTATCTGTTTATAGCCCCCTTCCCCCCTCCCCCCCCCCCCCCCCCACATGGTAAGATGAAGATGGCGGCGGTTCATAGACTTTCCCATATGTGACCAATGGATTTTCTAGCAATCCTGTTGTTTAGAGTTCAGCATTAATTATCCATGACGACTGCTGGGTCTCTAATAGGTTTACATTTGCAGGTGCTGAACACGAGCATCTTAACATTGGGGTTTTATATATACCCAGATTTCTATAGTAACGGAAACGGGAATGAAATAATACCCAGAACCGGAAACCGGGAAATGTCCCGAATACTATTAAGTACGTTTACAAGAGTAATAAGACGCATTTATTTTCGTGAAAATAGACACATTTTATTCGAAATCTGTCTTCCCCATACGAGGACGTTCTTTTCTTAAGAGAAGTGTAAAAACTCAAACCGGCTTCCAACTCTTCTTCATTTTCAGAATCGCCAGTTTTATCACCGCTACCTCCTGGCCTCAGCTCCATCTTCAATTCCGTCACCAGTCTGAAGCAGAGGAGACCGGTGACGGCAGTGAAGAAGGAGTTGATTGTGAAGGAGGTAGTGAATAGTGAGTAATACTAGTGATTCTGAAAATGAAGACGAGTTTGAACTTTGAAGCGAGTGAAGATCTTGCTGTTGAAAAAAGAGGAGTCCTCCAGAACTGATTGAGAGCTACAGTG
Source organism: Pictodentalium vernedei (assembly GCA_031216915.1). NCBI lineage: Eukaryota > Metazoa > Mollusca > Scaphopoda > Dentaliida > Dentaliidae > Pictodentalium > Pictodentalium vernedei. The sequence continues at coordinate 603,770,932 of CM062296.1, read as the reverse complement.
ATAAAGTGACGCCAATTATGACTGAACATTCCTATTTGGGTGAAGGCCGAAGGAGTGTGTTTGATTGGCAGGTAACACAAAAGTTGTTTAGTTTTAGAAAAGAACGATCATGTCAATACATTTCAGGTGTCAAAACGGTTGATTACTTAATGTTATTTACATTCAGCTCTGAACTAGTTCATGAGGATCGTAATTCAAGAAGTAATCAGAAATACTTTCAACCATTCGACTAGAGAAATGATCATATGCGTGCACAAGCTCTCAGGCCACCAGCCTAATTCTGTAAGGAATCCGACGCTGCTGAGCGAGCTCTTATGCCATTAGTCTAATTCTATAAGGGATTCGGCGCTGCTATGGCATAGAACGAGTCTAGCCTTTGAAAAGTTCATTGTCTATGTTTTGAGTCGCTCGTCTAGAATATTTCAGTTTGTCGGAAAAGAGAAACTACCTTTCGCCTTTCGACCAACTGAAAAATTTCAGACAATTGAATGTCGAAAATGCCGTAAAGATTTTTATTACACGCCTGTTCTATGAAATCCCCATGTACAGCAACACTAACCCATGTGGAAAATGAAAATCCGTTCCGCACACATGTGCGGAACGGAAATTGCTGTCTATTTTTTAAATAGACGCGAAATTTCTCTTGAATTTTCCACAAATCGTGTTCCGCAATTACAATTTGAATTGCTAGCAATAGCTAAGTATAGTAACACGGGCTCCCCTCGCAAGTTTGGTTGGCGTGTAAAATGTGTTCTTTTTGGTGATAGTTCGTCCCCTGAGTTTCAATATGTTCTATGTGCCTATGGGCACATAGAACACATTAGAACTCAGGGGACGGGGTGTCAAATGAATTGCGGAGTGTCCGTCCAATACTTGCTTTCATAGACGTGAATGCGTGTAATAAACACAGAACGATACACGGATGCGCACGGGCTTAATCGATATGGTACGAATGCCTTCGCAGAAGGATAAAACTCGAGGCCAGCGGCCTCTCATTTTAATATCCTTCCGTACTGGCACTCTGTCATATCGATTAACCCATTTACACGCATGTGTCGTTCTGTATATGTTTGAATCAGCGCTAAAAATGTTGTTGAATGGAGACTTGATTTGACCGATTTTTGATAACATTACCTTTAGAATAGGGACTCTCTACGGCCATGGTTTGATGATTACGCTGCGTAGTTCCACTAATCTTGCAGTATCTTTACAGTTGAAAGGTGAATTAAATACGTATTTATTGGAATATCCATAATTGGAGCACGAAACAATAACTGCATACCTCTATGAGCGAAGAAACAGCAAATGACAAGAAAATATGTGTGTAGTAATATGTTTTCCTTAGCGTTATGATTTCTGTCTGTAATACTTCACAATTCCATTGCTACAATTACCCCTTTACCAAAAGCACAGGGTATAAAATGTATTATTTGAATTACTTTTTCCAGATTTTTCAACAAATTTTAAGAAAACCATATCATGGTTTTGCAAACATAATATGGTTTTGTAAACAGATTCCATTTTTTCAATTGCTGAATTTGTAAATTACGCACACGATGGCTCCGAATTCGTTAGGTAAAGCTTTAGAAACCGAATAGCACTGAAGACTTGTTAGTCAAAGCATTTCTCATCTATGCATCGATAAACAATAATTTTGTGTTTCCTCTTTCAAAATAGTCTCTATCTGATTCACTTTACAACAAAGCTCAGATCAGAGAGACAACACTGTCGTGAAACTGCAAACTGAGAAGATGAATTGTCAATTGTCACTGGTTTCCACCGCGCGCATTGCCCGCTAGTGATTCAGGCCGTACCGAACTGCCGTTCGTGGTCTGGTTCACGAAAATAACGATCCAATACGGGTCCGTACCAGGTGTGTGGTCTGATTACCCTCTGGACCAGTCCAGAGCGGTTCACTACAATGTTTTCGTTTTTAACAAATATAGGGCATTCTGATGCCTTCCGTGTATGTATTCGATTGTGGAGGGTGGCTGTAGGCTTTTAATGGATATCAGACATGTTTGATAAACCAGCAGCAAAATGAAGAATTCTACAAGGCTTTGTAGCAAGCGAATTTTATATCTATTCATGCTGAAATTGGTTTAGCGTTGAAGATGGCGCCTTATTGCGCTCAGGGCACAACCTGTTGTATCACAAATACTCCAGCATTAACATTGCAGATGACGCTTTGTTGCATTGGAGGGAAGGTCTATTGTATCACATTATTAGCAATGGGAAGGCGCCACCTATCTGGAACGACTTTGATCCTAGATAGTGAGGGGAGCGTGTTTCGAGAACTAATTTCCTATTTAATTCAGAAGTTAAGCTGGAAGGTAAAGACCAAACATGAGCGCTGTGTCACGATCTTATGACAGTTTGACACATTGCAATGTCCCTGGGAACCACATTGGTCTCCCCGGGCCGGCCAAGCGCGTTTGCTTGCCGGCACAGCAAGGGTGATTCTTTCAAGGCCGCAGTCCAGCCATGAATTGGAGCAGGACCGATATTTTGCGGTCCGATCCGCAGCAATGTTGCCGGCATCGCTTTTAGAGTTTTGCAAACAATTTTTACGCGTCCAAAGTATTGCTGTTTTAAATGTCAAGAAACAAATGGCTTGGGACTCTCTAAATTTAAATATATATTAGATACCCAAATTAAATTTTCGAAAATTAATATTAGTAGATATTGTTTCCCCAAACTGAGATAAAAGTAAAGAAACAAAGGGCACAGTTTCAGTCTTGTTTTCGTTCAATAATAATTTATGACGTTATGTCGTACTTAACGAACTGCGTCCAGGCATTTAATGTCAAAACATGACTAACAGCACGGTCTTACCTTTCACTGCAATCGCTATGTGATATATAATTATATGTACACAGAAAGCTATAATTAAGGATTTAAGTTGAAGACATTTGAACTTCACTTAATCAGCAATTTTGAGAGCAAAACCACAATTGTCGTTTAAAATAAATGACGACATTGCAAGTTTAAAACCATTTACTTAACGTAACGGCCAAAACCGGCCAGCGCTATTCTCAAAAATCGCCAGTAAATTTTCATTATTTTTTCATTTTTTGTCTCAAAAACATAGGTTATGACCCCGCGTTGGAACGAGCTCGTCGAGCTCGTTCCAACGAGGGGTCAAAACCTATGTTTTTGAGACAAAAAATGAAAAAAATTAATTATTCAAGAATTTTTTTTTCAAGTGTCGTCTGCTTTTCAGATTAGGTAAAGGGTTAAATTGTGCATGATAGAATGTTTAGAGAATGGAGTACATTCGAGATCGATTCGATTCGAATCTTTTCACTAATTCGATTTGATTCCAAACCATCTCGTTTATTAAAATACAATTCGAATCCCAGAGAGGTTTGAATTTCAAATATTTCTCTGTTGCCGACTACTTGAAGATGACACCTCCTGCTCAGGTTTTTCTGTGGAACTTGATTGACGTTCCCAATTGCGGAATCGCGCTACGTCTAGTTTGCATAATCTATCATCCATCCCTTGGGTGGAGCAAGGCGCCACTGGCAATGAGGTGGCATTGCAGATTTAGCCTTTGCTCTGCACAATGGACAATATATTGCCTTTCCTTCGCCCACCTGGGTGATACCTGATCAATTTACGTTTGAAACTTGTCTCATTCAGGCATGTCAACCGGTACCTCTAGCGGTACCGGTACTGCCGGTTCCCTCATGCTCCAATCGGTACCGGTATTGAAGCTTTTGTCCCGACGGTACCGGTACAAAATTATTCTATCGGGAAATTCCTAACTGAACGAGGGTAAACGGGCTAATAATCGTGTATGGCACACTTACATGACATACGTTTAACTAAGTTGTGAATTAACATATCAAAACAGTCTATACGTGCAAGTTCTGTCTGTACCACGACTACGATAAGGGCGGAAAGTTTGACTTTTCAAACGTCGCAGTAAAGACAACGAAAGTGCTGTCATCGGCTACTTCAAAGAAATTAATTTTGTTGTGACATCATAGTAATCATAAAGCACAATTATCGTGCTTTATGATTACTTTGATGTTGCTGAAGAATAATTGGCACGGTGCCATGTTTGTCGTTCGATCTTCGGGACTGGGGCGGTTTAAATGCGAATTTCTACCATCTGCCCGGTATTTTGCGCCTCGATCTGCAACACTAATGACATCCAATTGTTGATTTGTCCCGGTATCGGTGTGACAGGAATGATAGTCCGTAGTCCTAGGTCTAACATTTCTAGGAATAGTAGTCCGCCGGACTACTATTCCTAGAAATGTTAGACCCAGGACTATAATTCCGTGGAATAATAGTCCAGAGGGACTAATTTTCCTACGGACTATCATTCCTGTCACACCGGTACCAGCACAGGTTTCTCTCGTCTCCTCTCGGTACCAGTTATGTTAGTACCTGCGGTACTTTGACAAGCCTGGTCTCATTACTAAAATAACTGCGGTTATGAGTTATCACTTTCAGAAAATTGAGTATAAAAAATGTCAAAACTCATTATGGTGGTGATCCATTCAAATCGACAGTTTTTAGTTTGAATGCCACTGTATTAGAACCCTGTCCTATCTGGTTGTAATATTAATGAAAGTACATTGAACATCAGGCCCATGTACTGGCTCAGGCAGACATTTCTACATGAAATACCATTGGCTGGCATAGAAATAAATTGCTCCTTTCAGAAACAAGTAACATGGTCCATGTACTCATATTTATGGTTCGATTGTGCGAAATAGCCCAGTACGCATATTGACACTAGGTTGATATTGGCAGTCGAAAGCACCACTATGCTGGCCGTGGTATAGTTACATTTGGGAAGTGGATTCGATTCGAGCTTCGATTCGGTTTCGAAACCTTTTGCCTGAATCGATTCGAGATTCGATTTGAGGGCAAAATTGTTATCGTCGGAAGCTAAGAATGTTATCCTTAATATGTTAATGACCCAGTAAGAATCATATACCATCTCAGACTTCGGTTGCATTGCAGCACAGAAGAAAGAATCTCTGCTAAATATTTATCCCTTACCATCATCTTTGTTTCGATAGGAATCGTCCAATAGGCGCAAACAATCGCTGACTTGTCTTGATTGATGTACTACAACACAGCGACCAAATTTTCTGCAGAATGAAAAAGACGGTTTCTGTGTTTCCGATGGAGTGGTAATTCCTCGTCCCATATACTGAAAATACCTACAAGTCGTCTAGGGCTGTCACGATTTTTGAATTTAGGAATCGATTAGTCGTCGTAAATAATCGTTAATAATCGATTAATCGTACCTAGATGTGATCCCCTCCCTCTCTTTGAAGTCGTTAAAAATTAAGTTCAAGTCAGTTGACCTACCACAAGTAAACAACGAAGACGACCCTCTTTTAGGTACATTTAATGCTTTGATATTCTGAACTTTTGAACCGTCAGTGTAATAATCAAGACCGGTCGTCAGTTGCGAACTTTTTCGCTTTACCAGTATGTTCTAATGAGTAGTCTGTAAGATTCGGTGTTCAAAGTATGTCCCACTGCAGACGGCTGCATTAATAAACTGTATCGTCTTCGTTGAGAGCCAATATAATTTTCTCGGACACGTGCATCGCAATCTTCCATGAAGTGTCACATCAAATAAAGTTTAAGGAGTTTAATTCGACCTTTCAGATTTCAGTGACATAAAACTCGAAATCAGACTCCAACAAAGACACGGTTTGAATGACACGGAGCTGGAAGAATGTTTTGGGAATTTTAAGCTGTCAAATTAACAAGGAGTACACTGAAGTAAGCGTTCCTCTGTACAATACAGTCGCCGCGGACTGGTCGTAATCCACGCAAGCGTTTACCAGGTAACAGAAATCATCGTCGGCAAAAGTTTGTGCCGGTGTGACAGGAATGATAGTCCGTAGGAACGTTAGTCCCTCTGGACTATTATTCCGCGGAATTATAGTCCTAGGTCTAACATTTCTAGGAATAGTAGTCCGCCGGACTACTATTCCTAGAAATGTTAGACCTAGGACTATAATTCCGCGGAATAATAGTCCAGAGGGACTAATTTTCCTACGGACTATCATTCCTGTCACACCGGTGCTTCATTAATTAAATTTTTGAGGATTATTCCTATAATAAGTGTTTGGAATCTAATATTACTGCATCCGTGGAAATAGTGCCCACCCATGGGAAGTGACTAGTTCACAACAGTCAGCTCTCTGAGACATTTGTGGTCGTACCAGAGTCAAACAATCAATGGCGGTGATAATCTGTATTACCATACAATGGAACCCAATGACAATGGACAAATTTTGGGCGACACTGTCTTTTACATCGCTTGTAGAATTAACGTACTGCATGATATCAAATATATACAGAGAAACTTTGACCAGTGGCGATTCACGTGAGATCAAAATCTGTATTCATGTTTAATTTTTTATGTCAAAAAGGGGTGTACGGACATTTTTTGGAAGTGTTGTTAAAGATTATGCAGTACAGACGATAATCTTTCATTGCTCGCAATACAATGCCTCGTTTTTGCAGTAAAGCCATTTGATTTTCTTTACTTATCGGGCTATCGCCTAACTTTAACAGCCATACACCCCTTTGACGCCAACTGCGTATAGAAAAATGTTAGTCAGTGACGATACACAAGAACCAATGTTGACAGAGAGCTGTCTGTTGTCTTCGTTCATTAAAAACAACAAAAGGAAACTTGGTTTTATTTTATACTGATGTCATGGGTGTTTTGTCAACTGTTAATTTCTCCCTAACTGGACCGTCCTCACTCGTCTAATAATTTCAAGAGACATAATTTTATGGAAAGTCAATGTTTATGACGATACAAGTCAGGGATGTAAGTGGTAAATCACATTCCTTACTGAGTTAGTGTTGCGATGTTAGCCCCTAAGGGTTAAGTCAAGCACGACAGAAGAGCTACAACTATTTAGGACAATCAAAGAATTCATAGACAATTTCTATTTGGTAAATGGGACTCGATTTTAATACCAGTTTTATTAAAGTTGAAATTACATGGAATTGTACTAGCTGGCGATCAGAGTTCAGAACCGTTCACACAGGAGTGGACGCCAGATGTTCTGTTGACCATACCAGGCATAACATTATAGACCAGTATCGTCAACAAGCAATAATAGTAGAATTTGTTGATGGAAAGTATAATAACATTCTGCAGTAGTTTCTGGGATGTTATTGTTCGATCTGTCACCAAATCAAAATATGCTCCTGGTGGAACATCAGGTGATGCTGAGTGGCGACATTGTGAATTCCCCCAGGTCATTCCACCGGTTCACAGGCACCCGGCGGAATACTATTTCGATGTAGAAGTTCCATGGACTGTGTGCAGACTGACCGGCAGTCTGCATAGCAGTAAAAGAGTCCAAAAAATGGCGACTGCCACGTCAGGGGACTTTCCAAAATGTTTCGTTGACTGTCGCGTTATTAGGTATTGCATCAGAAAATTGGTGAAAATAAGAACCGTTTTCTGGGTGAACAAGCCATGCTGTCTCCTGGCACATCACACGCTGTGTACCTGCGCACAAGACGTTAGATGGATGCCGCCATTTGTTTTATACTGAAGTATTTATTATTTATATTTATTTATTGGTGTTTAAGGTCACATATTTATGCACAATGGCTAATCGTGATCGTGACAGTTTTACGGATGGAGGAAGCCGGAGTACCCGGAGAGAACCGCCGAGCAACGACGAGCAGCTGCCAGCTCCCCAACATCGTAACTCCGCACTGCAGCACAGGCAGGGTTAGATTGGTTGAAGACATGCGTACCATCGATGTGCAGTACGCCTTAGTACACGGCGTCATCGTGCCCCCACGCGGGCAATGGAGATGTATACTGAGGTATGAACTTTATTACTTACGTATTGTAAATAGCCAGAGGGAGCGGCATAATATTCGTATGATTGTTAAATTAAATGGTAGATACTTGATTTAAGAGTTCGTTACATTATTGCAATTGGTGCACGACAAGATTCGTGAAGTTACTGGAAGCTGAAACAAGCTGGGACTTGTGTCCAAGTTCGTCTGTGAGGGTTCCCCCGCCTCCCCCCCCCCCCCCCAAAAAAAAAAAACACGGGCTGGTGGGACTTCATGGTTTTATCTGTTAACACAACGACTAGTCCTAGCTTTTGATCGTAGATCGATAGACATTAACCCTAATTCCGCTACATTAGGTCCATTGACCTGGGCGATGGATAATTCGTGATTCGATTCGATTTGAATTAAAGCATAATGCTCACTAGCACCGGGGGGGGGGGGGGTGAGGAAGGGATGAACTGCCCCAGGCCTGGGATTTTGAGGGTTTTAGAAAAGTGTAGGTTGTCCTTTCGATACGTCTGAGCAGAAAGTCGTGGAAAGGCTTTTAGTACGGGCCTCCGAAGCTGGGGGAGCTGGCAAGAGTATACCGTTGCATTATTGACCAGGTTTTCCACTGGTCTTTTCTTCGTCGCGGTGGTCACAATTATCTTTGGAGAAAAAAATGCCCCAGCTATACAGAAATACAGGTAATAAATTACCGAAATTGCAAGAAAATAATTGAATAGATATTGTGAAGAAAATACAGGAGAATGCTTCTCCTCGCTCCACACACACCCGCCCCCACTTACCGCTTAGCGCCTTCGGTACTCGCAGGGCCCGTAGCAGCTGTTCTGCACATTGCCTCGAGGGCCTCCCTGCCTCTCGGCGGCCCTGGTGATACCAGACCTTAATACGTGGATAAACTGATCACAGATTTTACCAGTTGAATATTCAATCACACATACAATTGTGCATATAATATCCAGCTATTAATCGGTAACTACGACAAGTGAGGCGTTTTCAAGACTTGCAAAGAATGAAAAGAGAGAAAACGAACGGTTGAGTTCAAACATTGCGTGGGCGGCTTCCCTTTTAGATTATCTTTGAGGATACCAACACATTTGCAGTATAGTTCGATCGACTACGAACAGTTGAGTTCAGTATATTTTCCACGCCTAAGATCAACTCAGGGACAAAACGATAATGTTATTTGAATTTATCTGTACCTGATTTTATCGAATGTCGTTTTTATAGTTCACACAGGTAAACTTTTTATAGTTGATTCAATCAGGTCGTAGTCATATTGCTGTCTCGAACGTTGAATATCTTCATTCATAAGAAGTCCGTTTTAGCCCAACAGTGTTTTCTTAATTGTTCAGTTTTTTTTTAATTTAACCCTTTACCCAAAGCACAAGATATCAAAATTTATTATTTTAATTATTGTTTTTGCTTCTTTTTCAATTTTTCTAGTCACAAAACCATATCATGTGATCCCCTCATTGGAACGAGCTCGATGAGATCGTTCCAATGAGAGGTCACATGATATGGCTTGTTGAAATGCGTAGGCACATATGTTTTTCAACTGATCATTTTGAAAATTACGCAGGAGTATGCCCCCGATTCTTTGGATAAAGGGTTGAAACTACTTTGAACAACCAAACCCAACACTTTCTCTGATCTACGGATAAAGGATGACAGAGTTGGTGAAGAGACATTGAGCTGCGTAAATAACTACCAGGTTCGACAACTTACCCAGCGAGATCATTTTCAAAACATCTCGATGTTATTAACCAGCCAGCCCCTTCACCAACGACGAATAACTGAACACACTTATGAAACCAAAATCAAGAATAAATAAAAAAGTTTCTTATTTTGCCTGAAAAACAGAGCTCCGAGCATGAAACTTTGAGATCGTTCCAGTGAGGGGTTATTAGTTATGGTTTGAGGCGAAAAAAATGAACGATATAAAAATGTCTGAAATGTTTTATTTTGTCAATAGCGCAGAGTTGGCCGATTAAGGTCGTTACAATTGTGGGAAGGGGTATACTTTAGGCCACAAATACGGCTTATAGAAAATCCGGTCACTATGCGACTTTTCGCTGCTGCATGGTCAGATTCATTCGAGATGGCCAACTCGGCCATACCACTGCAATAGTCGGTTATGAACGGTGGGAAAATGTCCTATTTATATCATGATTACCTGTTCTACTATATATAAACAAGCCTATGACATAAATTTTAGCTCTACGTACGAACAATGGTGAACACGTGTGACTGTGGTGAACACACCTGCAATGTGATTTCAGTAGTTAAAATTTCCACCGACAGTGGAATTATATCCATGTTGACCTTTGGTGACCTCGACTTGAATGCAAACTTGTCTAAATTTATCTCTCGTCGCCTCGCGAAAAGTCAAATGAAAGGGGCAATTATTTTGGGGTTATTTAAATGAGTTTATCCCATAAGATACCAAAAATTAACAAACATGCATTGTCGTATGTTAATAAAGCGTCCACAACTCGTAAGAGTATGTTATTATGTTATTAAAATGAAAAAGGTCCGTGATTTGCAGGGTTTCTTTTTCCGGTCATTTCGTTTCGGCGATAAAATTGACAGCCGGTGCTCATGTAAACAAAAACAATACGTGCGTGTTCGGATATTGTTTAGAATTTATTACTGAATGTTGTTTTATTTGTCATTTAAACGCTTAATAATCTGATGATCATGGTAAATAAACTATACCCAAAGTACCATGGTGCACCAGATGTTCACCACTCGAGTACACCAAGCTACTATGGGTATATTCTATATATATTAGACCCACCGTGGATACTTGATAGAGGATGTTGGGGGCGGGTGTGGGCTGGGAGCGTTTTAACCCTTTCCGACTACGGTTATCGTGGCGTTTTAACATCACGTAGAATCAGGTTTTGGCGACGTCAAACGCAATCGTTAGCCCTTTGAATTCTGGTGGTATCTTCCGTATCAATTCAATGACATCAACAGGAAGAGTCCATATTCATTATTTGGGGGTAGACCAATTAATATTTGCAACGTGCAGCCTTGTGGCTGCACGTTGAAAATATTGATTGGTCTACCACACACATGCATTTAGCATCCATCACATTTAATGAAATTATGAAGTATCATGTTTCTGAACGAAAAAGCGGCCGCTCGGGTTCAAAGTTGGAGTACGTATTATTACGTACCGTAGTCGCAACGCACGGCAATTTCTGTACGTAATATTACGTACCGTAGTCGCAAAGGGTTAAACGTTTTTTTTCTCAATATTTGCCCTTAAAACTTAGCTTATGACCCACCCTCATTAGAACTTTCTTCAGACTTGTTCTGATAAGTGAGCATATGCTATGGATTTGAAATCCAAAACATAGATATTAGTGTTTTAGGAAATAATAAAATGTCTTTTGCTATTTGCATTAAGTGAAAGTTTGAAATAATAAAATAAATTACAATCCCAATCCACGATGGAGAACCTGTCGCCCTCCCGCCTCTCCAACTCCCCAAACAAAAAATCTTGTGCCTTGACTGAAATCAATTGCATAAAAAAAGATGCAGAGAGTTATTTCGTGGACCCAAAGGAGGAATGGGGAATTGCCCCTTACCCTCACCTCCTGGATCCGTCATTGGTAGTGTTGTGGTCTTCTAATAACAGTATAGTTTTGAGATTTAGGTATTTGAATTGCAAGATCTTAGTTTTCGTAAACAGAAATTACAACTTCCATCTTCCATCCGTTGAACCTGGAGTTACCTAGTTTTTAATTTATTATGAGGAGGGAAAACTTGTGGGTACATCAAGTATCAATAGTGACTGCCAAAAAAAAAAAAACAAACAAAAAAATAAATTTAATAACACAGTATCTGTCCCTGTCATGCTGGTTTTTTTTTAACAAAATGTAAGGGTGTACAAAGTGTTGACAAAATAATAGTACAAATTGTCGCTTAGGCTGATATGAAGTTACCTCGAGCTAATGTTTCGTCCAATATGAAACCAATCAAGAAATAACCTCTTTGTAAGTTAACCCTTTACCTAACATGAAAAGCAGACGACACTTGCAAAAAAATTTCTTGAATAACTAATTTTTTTCTTTTTTTGTCTCAAAAACATAGGTTATGACCCCTCGTTGGATCGAGCTCGTTCCAACGAGGGGTCATAACCTATGTTTTTGAGACAAAAAATGAAAAAATAATGAAAATTAATTGGCGATTTTTGAGAATAGCGCTGGCCGGTTTTGGCCGTTACGTTGGGTAAAGGGTTTTAAAAAAAAAATCATTACAGAATGTTCTCACATCTGTTACAGTTTTATGGCAATGTTATTGTTTCTGATTCTTTTCACCAAGTCCGATGTTTCCTCTTCTCCCAGATCAGCTATCCGAACGTCACGGCTTCCCCAGCTACGTTCGGACCTACCTCTTCCCCCCACGAATCTCCGCTTACGGCACCGAATCTTAGTTTGGCAATCTTCCAGATTGCGTTCGACAAATAACTGTGAACATTAACTTGCAAACAAATTTGTAGCGCCCTGTTATGCATCAAGGGGGACAACTTTAGATTGGTTCATATCGGTCGAGATCAGCCGAGTTTCAGGCCATATCATCCGCGTTTGTTAACGCGCAATTTTGGGAAAGAAAATCATAGCAAATAAATAAAATTGTTTCGTTACTCCTATATTATTTCTTAACCTATTCACAATTGCTATTCACAATTTCATTTCATTTTCATTTTCGACAGCCAGGGTCACCTCGTGTCGGACTGTGTTACGGGTGGAGGTAGCTGGAGAACTCGGAGAGAACCACCGAGCAGCGGCGAACATCTGTCAAACTCCCCGACGTACTAACTCCACACATGCAGTGTTTAGCATCGCTTGAAGACAAGTGCTCCAGCGCCATCGTGACCATGTGTGGGCAATCGAGATTAAGGTGCATTGCCCATGGACACAACGCACTTACTCCTGGCGGGCTCGAACCGTGGACCTTTCGGTTTGAAGTCCAATGCTGTAACCACTGAACCACCGATCCCTCAAATGCAAATGTAAATTTAATTATTTTATCAACAATTCATCTCATTTGATCAAATGAGCTGTACCTACTCGAATTCGTCAACTGATGAAAAGAGTGTTAAATATTTGAAATTCATGTGTATCACATCGTTTAGAAGCAAATTGGTATTCATTTCTGATTAAATACAAAATTTATATTCTGAAAAAAATGCTTTCAACTCTGTGACAGGTTGCATATATTGAAAAATCGTGAGACTTGTATCGGTAGAAACGGTAGACCGAATAGAAATTCGAATTGCAGTTTATTCTCGTAGTCTGGTACACACGGGAATTCCAGTTTCTTCTGAGATTCGACCAAATCCCAGTTCCATCATGCCATAGTTTATCCCTTTATCCAACATAATGGCCCCCACTCTGGCCAGCGCTATTCACAAAAATCACCATTCAATTTTCATTATTTGTTTCATTTTTGTCACAAAAACATAGCTTATGACCCCTCATTGGAACGAGCTCGTTGAGCTCGTTCCAATGAGGGGGCGTAAGCTATGTTTTGACGCAAAGAAGGAAACGAATAGTTATACATGTATTTTTTGCAAGTGTCGCTTGCATTTCGTGTAAAGTTAAGAGCTGAAGGGTAGAAGGACATATAACAGGAATATAGTTGCAGACGATTTTATTTTGTGCTATGTCTTGTGATTGGATAGAGTATCTTAAAACCCCGTGAAGATAAAAGTTCTGGTCAAAATCGAATCAGGACGAAAATTTCGAGTGGATCAAATCTGAAATCGAATCTGACATATTTTCAAGTTGAAGATACTTCACCTTCTCACAAATGTAAATTTTGTCAGTCTCCACTAAACAATGTATACAACGACGACTCGTCTGTTCATGCAAATCAATCAAAAAGCGGAATATTCAAGTACGGAATCAATGCAGTTTCGGAATCGGAACCACCTCGAACTCTTCTTCTATCATGGTTTTCTGTGAGGAGACCATACGATAAAAGAGTAGTTCAAGGGGAGACAATTTGTAGGATTCTGAGAACATCTGGATGTTTCGAAAATTCCGAATCTGTGCAACAAAATTGGAATCGAATCGGATCATCGGATGGGTTTGAAATTGAATCGAACTTCGAAGCTTCACAGAGACAGAGACTATTTCTTTGGGAATTAAATGTTGTTTCTTTAACTTTTTTCTAACCAATCAAAAATGTATTTTGTGTTCCGCCAGAAGTTCATGCTGTATGTACTCAGTAACTTAAAGACCCACGGGAGACGACTAATATAAGCATTAAGCTTTCTGTTGAATCCCTTCATCATTTTTCTTCATTTATTCATATAACTGTATACTGCATCCATTATCTTAAAATTGTATCTGTATGTTTTGGGGTTTTTTTCTGTTATTGTTGTAAACTATATTGTATGCAATTGCAGTGTTTCTGTCAATAAATATTGTTTAAACTAAAAAGGATTAACAGACCTATGTCTTATTTGTAGCCATCCACTCCATTTCGAGCAACTCATAAGACCTTGAGCTATTAATCATTTCCGTTGGGCCTTTAATGACCCGTACCACCCTTGAAAATCATGTTTTTGTTATATTCATCTAAAAGGCCCATTTTCTATCCTCTTAGGGTTGATAGGGAAAATACAGGAGGTCAAAAGAAAATAAAACATTATTTGTGCAATTTTTCAACTGGATTTGTGGAGCTAACAGACTGCGATCAGAATATCATATTTTCAAATGTGAATCTTAAATTTCGGGTGCAATCGAAGCCCGACTCGAATCAGGCAGAAGATTTCGAATCTTATCGAATCCCGACTTGAATATCATCGCTTTTCAAGTTGTCAAACAGATCGATATTATTAGTTACCCCGTGTCTGATCACGTGGTACGGGTTTTTACCTACTCGAAGCCAGCCGTATCTCGAAAGGTAAAAACCCGTACCACGTGATCAGACACGGGGTAACGAATTTATCTATTGACTTTCCGTTTTAGAAGTACAATCTATTTCATGTGTGAACACACACAGCATGAGATCTTTTATCTTCCATTGTTGAGCCATACAGGTTTCTGTGGAATTTTTGTGCAAAAGAGTTTTTGTGAAAATATGCCGATATTAGTATAAAAAAATTATTGAATTTCTTTTTTTCTTTTTTGTCTCAAAAAATAGCTTATGAACCCCACATTGGAGGGTACTCGACAAGCTCATTGCAATAAGGGGTCATGAGCTATATTTTGGAGATAAAATATTAAAATATAATACATGTAAAACTGGAATGACGCGTCTTCTACGGGGTATGGACATTTGTACATTTCGGAACGAGGCTTCCACTGGGTATGGGACATTTGTCAGTGGCTGGGCGGACGTATCGTGGGTTTCAATGAATATGGTCTCATACCACGTATCTATCAACCAATCAAATCAAAAAATTCACTTTAGTCAATAGATAATGCACATTTCGCCAACCGTGGGAAACGGCAAATTGTTCATCTCCGCTCAGGAGTAGTATTTTCAGTTATTGACCTCAGCTCATTCAGCAGTGACTTGGTTTGTGTTTGGGGGAGTTGGACAAACATTCGGAATCGTCCAGAAATGGAAACAAAATAGTTTCGAAATAGGACCACTCGAGCTCTTTTTCTTTCACCGGGTCTCCTGATCAGGAGACCTGGTGAAAGAAAAAAAGTTCAAGTGGTGATACTGGATGGAATCTGGAGAACAGTTCGACGATTCGACAATTTCCGAATCACCGCGACTCGATTATTTCGAAACAAATCGAATCGAAACGAATGTCGAAGCTTCCCATGGCCCAATCATATCACGCTGTGGACAATATGTGATGTTTGTCAGGAGAGGCGAACTTTGGACGGCAGCATTTCTCTAGAATTTAAAATTCTGTTCATGTAGATAATTCCCATACTTGAATTCTCTGTTCGTTTTGAAAACAAAACCATATTCTGTAAAATATGTTCTCGAATGTGATCTTGACTGACGAACTGTTTTGGCCGTGAAAATGGCAGAAACAGTGCGCTAATAATTACAAACAAATAACATAGAAATGCTTGTTGTGTCCCAGTCCACATCCTTCAGCCTTCCATTTACGCGGATGTGACATACTTATTCCAATCCGCACGAGTTGAATGAAGAAATAAAAAAAATCGCGATTTTCGTGCTGACGATTAACTTGATGCATCCACTTTTTGTAAGGTGTTCACATTGCACTTTAGACGACCGAAAGACGGCAATTAAATTTCCTAATAGGTGAACGGTCTGGGTTGGATAAAAACATTATTTTTAAGAATTAAAACAAAATACAAGGCTACGCGAACTCATTGGGGACGAGAACATCAAAAGCAGCATCGTAACATGGAGATGACATCACAACGGTTAAAATATTGCACCTTTGGAGAAAAGGTATTCATACATGAATTTATCTCACAATCAACATGTATTTTGTCTGTATTAACTCCGCATCTGTCGTGTATCCGACCCCATTATACAAATGTTTGTATCAGGGGGTCGGATACAAGCACGTTCCTTTCGCGTGAGTTCCATTTTTTTTCTTTTTGTTCATCCGTACGAATAAATAGTTCATTATATATTCGTCTATATTCTTGACTGATCCCCAATATATTGTAAGATAAAATGATTATTACCATTATGTGGATGTACAAAATATGTATCCGAGTCTCGCTCCGGGTTCTAAGGGTAGATCACGACTCGTCTTCGACTCGTCGTGATCTGCCCTTAGAACCCGGATACATATTTTGTACATCCACATAATGGTAATAATCTCTGTATACCAACAGATTTAAGGTGCTATATAAGTAATGGAAAATTTTGCTTGAAAATACATGACATGTTATTTTCGATGTCGCCAAAAATAAAAAAAAAAATGTTATAATTTTTCACTTCTTGGTGTTCGAAATTGCGAAGAACTGTTCATAAATACGGATGGACAACAAACAAATCACAAATTATTACTTTGTTTAGATTTTTGGCGACATCCACAATAACCTGCCACTTAATTTCAAGCTAACTTTCTATTACTTATATAGTACCTTAACCCTCCACGTCACGAATCGGCAGCATCCACTCGCGTAATATACAAGTTCGGCAGCTGATTTTTTTTTCTCAAAAATTCAACAAAACCATATCATGTGACGCCTCATTGGTACGAGCCCATCAAGCACGTACCAATGAGGGCCACATTGAACATTGTTTTTAAGAATTTGAAAAAATGATATTTAAAATAATAAATTTTGATAACATCTGCGTTGGGTATAGGGTTAATAATTGGAATTCAGATAATCAGTTTGTGGGGGTGGGGTATGGAGGGGTATGTAAAGTTTAGGCTTCGATCGAGACATCCGGATAGCTGAACTTGGAGAAGAGAAAACTTTGGACTTTCTGAAAAAAAGAAGAAACAATAAGTCTGTCAAGAAAACTGTAAAATATCTAAACATTTCGTAATTATTTGTTTCGGTAGAAAAATAATTATTTGGTTAGATTTATATCGGCCGAGTACATCATCCCGGGCTAGCTTCACATCAGACTTCGGCCTCCGGTCTCGGGCTTATATGAAGTAACATCGAGCTGATATCTCGGACGATATGGAACTAACGAAGTAATAACCTCGAATTATTAGAGTGACGAAGTACGTTTGTCTGGAAGATCCAAAGCGTTTGATTCTACCATGGGTGAATTTACGTTTGGCTATTTATAGGAAACGGTAATGAAGCCAGAAGCTAATTGGTTTGGCTTAGGGACGAATGTTCTTCAATCGAGTGATGGGAGGGTTATTCCACACAGGGTCGTGTTGTGAAATAATCCCTCAGAGAACACCAATCTTTCCATGATCAGTCCAGTCAGTTATGGATTGTCTAAACTCATTTACTTTCTAATACTCTGCGGTATATTATAAAATAATTTGATCGATCTGATTGGAGATACGCAGCGTACAACTAGATATGTGGGAAATAGTATCCATTTTCTGTATACGTGTTCGGTGTGTATGGCACTTGAATAGCATAAAAAAACCTCCCAAGTAATCTGATAACGAGGCTCGTTACAACAAGATTGTTTGGCGAAATTTCGATACTAAATCATATTTCTCATTGTTTTTATGAAGATTCGGGATCATAGAAGAGAATACATTTTCTTAACGTTATGAAACAAAATAACCTTTTTTGCTGCTGAAGTCCCCTTTCTCCTCTCCCCCAGCCGAAGGAACTCGACAAACAAGTCAATGTTTACAAAAAAATCGTTTTGGTAACTTAGAGATCCAGTATTTATAATCGTCCTTATCTGCGACCCCCATCCGCCACCCCCCCTCCCCCTCCCCCACACACACTCGACGTTTTGATGCTGAATAGTTTTTCAGTTTATTTCATTATTGGGGGTTTAATGACCCTGAAGCCAGGGTCACCTGGTGTCGGATAGTTTTACGAGAGGAGGAGGCCGGAATACCCGGCGAGAACCACCAAGCAGAAATGACTCCCCATCGTACTTACTCATCAAAAGTAGGGTTAACATTGTTTTAAGACAAGTGATCCATTGACGTGCAGTACGCCTTAGTACACTTCGCCACGGTGCCCCCACATAGGCAATCGGGATTAAATGCCTAGCCCAGGCACACAACGCAATTACGCCTGATGTGGGTGGAACTACTGAATAGTTCTCTGGATGTGTTAAACACTTTACCCAACGTAAAAGATATCCAGATTAGTTTTTTTTTAATTTCCCCCTCTCTCATTGAAACGAGCTTATCCCAATGATGGGTCACATGATATGTCTTTTATTGAATTTACTTGCTATAAATCAAGCGGCCAATTCGTTAGGTACAGGAATTGCTTTGGGCTAAAAAAAATGTTTTGATTCTCAGGCAATCCCTCATTGAATTCGAACCCCCTCATTGGACATTTTATTGCCTTTCGGTGTCTCGTGTCTCCCAGTATTAGTACAAACTCAAGAAGCCCCGAAACATTTTACACTTTTTGATTGATGCATATTTATTTAGTTGCATCTCCAATATGTTTGCCTTGTTACAATTTATGAGAGAGTGTCTATAGGTACTCTCCCATAAATTGTAACAAAGCAAATCCTCATAGCTTAAATATTTTTACTTGAAGCCTTTGAATTGCAGTACCCACAGTTTATTTTTAAAAAGACAGCCGAAATCCTCTCCATGTTTGCTCACTTTTTGCAAAAGAAAAATAAAAATTAAAAATAAAACCCTCCCTCCCTCCCTCACTGATTTGAAAAAAAAATGCCTGAGAATTAATTTATTCATTTTTGTGGCCTTTTTTGCGAAAATTTACTTACCGAGTGGTGCTGCATCAATGCAGACTAAGAGAAAAAATAATCCGTAAAATCCTTTCTGTATTGGACAAGTATTCCGAAAGTTCATTTTATGTTTTCAGTTACAGTTTCCAACTTCACAATACCTTTGGTTACTGTGTATGTAAAAACCACTGGATGTGGATACTCATTGGACACATGTTACCCTTTAATAGAAGAAAATATTCCTGTTTCTTCTTTTGAAGACCCGTGTTAGTGTGTTTGCCAAGCCAATGTGTACAAATTTATTAAATGTTGTTATTTGGCAGAAGCACAAAGAATCGTCACGCAATATTTCAAATTGAAAAAGACGCGCAATGAGATTTGTAATTTTCAATTGAAAAATTCCAGTGACACTCAATAGTGAATTAGTTTGTGTTATAAGTATCTGGTATAATTAAGACGAAACGACATCAAATTTTTGTTGTTCGAATTCAATGTAAAGTTTTGCAATTTATTTTCTGATTATATTACAATATTGTAAAAAAGTCATAGAAATAAAAAGTCGACACATGTGTGGAGTTGTATGTTGTTGGGCCATCGATTCGAAAGGCAAAGTAGGTTGTTAACGCACCCTTCTACGCGCCCGTGCCTATTGCCGCCCGCAAAGAGGGACAGTATTCGAAACTTTGAAAAAGTGAGAATAAATCACTTTGTAACATAAATCACACATGCGAATCAAAATCGCATGCCACTTTCGATGTCTCGAAGATGTCAGATTGGGGTGGTGGGGGGGGGGGGGGGGGGGGAATGATAAACCGACTTTCATGACCCATGTCCATGCAGAAAAAATATTCTAACTTCATCAAGGCATACCTTGATGAAGTAGTTGGAATATTTGTCAATGGAGATGATACTTTAAAAAAACCCAGGAATTTCGTTTGTAGACAACTGCATGTAGTAGTCGTGGTGTTTGGGCTTCACAACTTTTTGTTTAACTCTTAACCCGTTGGGTATTTCAAAGATATTTTTCATCAAATCTGGTCATGGCTGCTATGAAGCAGCCATGACTAGATTTGATGAAAGATTATTCTAAATGTAACTTGAGTCGTCCTTGGTGAAATATTCCATTTAATTTACAGGCTGAAAATTTGATTAAATGTGCCCAAATTATACTTATTTCAATGACAAGAGAAACCCTGTGCTGGGCAGGAATATCCACCAGCAGCATGCAAAGAGTTAAAATGCTATATAAGTAAGAGAATTTTGATTATTTTGAAATTACCACCTCTGATATTCCTTTAATTCAAATTATATATACACAAATTATACATCGAATTGAAGGTTGCGATAAATAGAACACGAAACACGTATGTAATCAACTCATAGTGTTGACAGCAGGCACCACTGGTTCCTGGAAGTCTGCTACCTTATTCGAACCAGAACTGACAATAAAATAATATTTCACAAGACCAACTTGTGGCCAAGTGTGCTTCACATAATCAAAAACAAAGCTAGGGCATCATAATTCTTCAAAACAAAGCGACAAACCTGCAAGAGGGTAAATTCCAAAACTGTCGACTTTGTTTACACTGTAAATTACTTTCGATTTCCAGTCAACGTCATCGGACGGAAAAAGCATCGATACACAACGCCGAATAAAATCAAATAATGAGAAAGATCGCCTCAATACTGTATACTGTTATTATATAGAGACTGCACGGTTGCCAAAAGATATCATGACACCTGTTGAAATTTCTTAGAATTACGATTTTGTTTTTCGACCGAAATTTATGGTATCGAGCGATTTGCGCTTGTCCGTCGAACAAGGAATACATCTTCAATAAAAAAAAATACAGACAGTATATTTGATTTGAATTTAAGGGATATCAAAGGTGAGAATTTCAAAATAAACAAAAATCTCTTACTTATATAGCACATCAAGGTGCTATATAAATAAGGGGAATTTGTTTACTTTGAAATCCCACCTCTGATATTCCATAGATTCAAATTAAATATACACAAGTTATTCATCATTATTACCACTTTGCAGGGCGTTCCCTAGTGTATTAACGCTGTTATGCCGAGCGTTCAAAGTAAATAATGCATGGCAATCTCCTAAGTTCCGGGCCGCGGGCCGATAATGAAAATAATCGCCCTCTGGCATCATTGTTACATCACGTGATCACCGCTTGTTCTCGATCGGCAAGGAGCTGAATCGAAACGACGATACCAGGGAAATGATTCATAAACGACCGAACTTTTCTTACCAATGGCTAGATTGTTGTTATTAGGTAAGTAATCCAGATTATTTTTATTATGAAGCAATTGTAAGAAGCCGTCATTGCCGAAAAATTACATCTCTTTCCTAATTTCGACGTTCATGCACTCAATTTGTGACACGGGAATTCCCCCAAATTGTCGCCCCTGATCTCTCCGATGCGCATTTGTAAACAAACAGACGACACCTCCGTTTCAAAATGTCTCAATCAAGTGATTTAAGCGATTCTCAGTTGAACTTTCTAGAAAAAAGCGCTAGGCCTGATAGCACTTCAAGGTCGACATTGTATGGGTTGAAGAAATTTATGAACTGGGTAGAAAAAAGACAAAAAGTGTGTGATTTCGAGGTCATTTCTCCTCAGGATTTGAATGAACTTCTGAGAAAGTTTTATGCGGAGGTGAAACCCAAGAAACCAGGCTCAAATTTAAGTCCAAGTACCTTCACCTGTATTCGGGCAGCTATCCATCGCACTATTACATCTGCTCCGATAAGCAGACCTATTAATATTATACATGACAAGGAGTTCACGTCAGCCAATAAAATGTTTGATGCCAGATGTAAATTATTCTTCAAATGTGGCAACCCAAAACCGAAACACAAGCCTAGCATTGGGGAAGCAGATATGCAAAAACTTGGAACCTACTTTTCCAAATATAATTGTTCGCCTAAAGTGCTACTAGAAGCTGTCTGGTTCTACCTTTGCTACAGTTTTGGCAGGAGAGGCCGAGAAGGCTGGACAGCTATGACCAAAAATACATTTGCTGTAGGCAAGGACTCTGATGGTGTAGAATTTGTTGAACAAGTTCAGACAGAGGTGACAAAAAATCATCAGGGAGGCAGCAAACAAAGTGATATAAATTACAATAGTCAAAAAATGTATGGAGATGGCGTGAAGATTTACAAGTTCTATATTTCAAAATTAAATGAAAACTGCAATCGTTTATTTCAAAGAGCAAAGTCATCTTTTGGCCCACATGATACTTGGTTCAGAAATGAACCTGTCGGCAAAAACACTCTCTCAGACATGATGCCGCATATATCTATACAGGCAGGGCTGTCACAAAAGTACACTTGTCACAGCGTCAGAGCATCAACAATAACAACCTTATTTCAAGCTGGTGTAAACCCCGAGAATATTATATCTGTGACAAATCACAAAAATACAAGTAGCCTAAAGCATTACATCAATGACACTTCCACAGCACAAAAGAGACAGTGTTCTAGCATTTTAGATGCATCTATCAGTGTTTGTACTGACAATGATGAGTGGTCTGATGAAGATGACTTTAACACGGGTTGTTTTGATTTAGATTTCAGTAGACTAGGGTCTAATACTTGTAGTGAAAGAAACGAGTCTGTAGCATCTGCTGCTGAAATACAGGAAGACAAATGTGAAAACACTAGTGCCCCTGTACAAAACCTCTTTGCCAATGATGGAATAATTACCATTCCACAGGATGCGCCAGTTGGTTCTGTTTTCAATATTGATGTGCCAACGTCGAACACACTCCAGTCTTATAATCCACAAATGCAAATGACACACAGTTTCCTAGCCGGTGCAACATTAAATAACTGTACAATCAACTATAACTGTATTCCAAACTGAACATTGAGTACATCAGCTGTTTATTTTATGCCACAGATTGACATTAAAATATTGTTTCAAGTTTATTCAGTTTATGCTTTATGCTTTGAAAATATATTATGGTACAAATTCAATTAACCCTTTACCCAACAAATCACCCAAAACCGCCCAGAAAATCGCCCAATGAAAGGTTCTCACAGCATGAAATACCATGACTGTTTTATCATAAAACCATGCAATATGGGTATCATTGGAATAGGCTGAATAAGCCGATTCCAATGATAGCCATATTTGCAGAATTCCCTTCAGTTATACCCATGAAAATTTTGAGAAAATATGAGATTTTGATTACTTTTTCAAAAAGCTTTGTTGGGTAAAGGGTTAACATCTTACCCTATTGTGGCCTTAACACAACATAAGCCCAAATCAGTTATTTTTTGTAACACTGGTAATAATAGTAATAACATTATTTTTGCGAGCATTATGGTATATTAGCGGCCCTGCAGAAATTATTAACAGCCCTCGGGCCAATTAGCGGCCCTCGACTTCGTCTCGGGCCGCTAATAAGCCCTTGGGCTGTTAATAATTTCTGCAGGGCCGCTAATATACCATAATGCCCTCAAAAATCATGTTATTGTTATAATATGAAGGGTGTGATGAAAAAAAATGCAAAATTTAAGCATTCAACCCCAAAATGGACAGCAGGCCCCATATGTTTCCTGGAAGTCTGCTACCGTTTTCGAACCAGAATTGATAATGAAATAATATATCCGGAGAACAAATCGTAGACAAATGTGCTTCAGATATCCAAGAAAAAAGCTAGGCATTGAAAACACTTTTTGGTGCAGCGGCAACACTACATTTGGTGAAAGGTCAATATTGTCTGCATTTTTTTTATTGAAGATGGTTACCGTTGCCGACGAACATGCGCATATCACGCCAGTATTACGAATTTTGATCGAAAAACAATCGCGAGATTCTAAGAAATTTAAACAGTGTAATGATACCCTGCAAGTAATATGGCAAAACAATAGTGAGTAGTATTAAGGCGATCTTTCTCAATATTTGATTTCAGACGGCATGGAATATCGATGCCTTTTCGGTCCGATGACATTGACCGAATATCCAAACAAACAGACAACGAAAACAAAGCCGAGAGTTTTGGAATTTACAACCACGCAGTTCTGTCGCTGCGTTTTGAAGAATTATGATGTCCAAGCTTTGTTTTTGGACATCTGAAGCACATTTGACCACGAGTTGTTCGGCTGAAACATTATTTTGTTATCAGTGCTGGTACGAATACGGTAGCAGACTTCCAGTTTACCATTGGTGCCTGCCGTCAACTCTGTGAGTTGATTGCATATATTTGCGTGTTCTATACACCACAACCTCAATTTTGATGTATAATTTGTGTATATTTAATTTGAATTTATGGCATATCAGAGATAGAAATTTCAAAATAAATAAATTTCCCTTACTTATATATCATCTTGATTAGCACGTATCTGACTCAAAATTGGTCAAGCTGGGAATGTGCAATTTTGTTTGCTAAAGGTCTTCAATATAACTTTGCGCGCTCAGAAGGTATTACAGATATATGATCAGTATTTTCATCATTATGTTTATGAACAAAAAGTTGTACCAGAGTCTCGTTCTTTTTCTAAGGATATATCTCGACTCGTCCATGACGAGTCGAGATATAGCCTTAGAAACAAGAGGGGGTCTCTGATACAACATTTTGTACATAAACAAAATGACGATGGTAGATTTATCTTACAACTCACAACTGTAATGCCAATAACTTGATTACCTGAACATGTAGTTCCAGATTTCATTCTCACATTCATAAAATACAGGTTGCTTCGAGGGAGACTGTACACACAGCTTATTTATTTATTTATTTATTTATTTATTTATTAGAGTTTAACGACACTTCAACATCCAAGGTCATATGTCGGTGACAGTTTTATGGGTGGAGGACGCCGGAGTACCCGGAGAGAACCACCGAGGAACGACGAGCAGCTGTCAGCTCCCCAACATCGTACCTCCGCATTGCAGGCAGGGTTAGATTGGTTGAAGACATGCGCACCATCGACGTGCAGTACACCTTAGTACACTGCATCATCGTGCCCCCATGTGGATAATTGGGGTTAAGTGCCTTGCGCAAGGACACAACGCGTACGGCTTCCTTGAATTTTCCCGATCATCGAATAAACTTATTGAACGCGTTAAACTTCGTTAACCTTCCGAAAAAGTTTGTGTGCTCTTTAGGGGCCGTCCAACAAAACCTTTGACATTTTTTTGAAAATTGCAATAATGCCCCAAATAAGAATTAAAGTGGTGAATAGCGACATATTATATATCTAAATAATGACAAAGGCACACAAAACTTGAATTTGTCCACCTTGAAAAAAAAATTGCTTTTGATGACAAAGAAATTGCCAACCGCATAAGTAACCGACAAGAATAACAAGGAATAGATAGGTAATTCTAATATCTGAGTTGTAAATAAATGACTCCACACTGCATACTCGGAGAAAGCATAGTCATCATTTCATCGCCGACTCGTCGAAAGCTCACAAAAGAAAATGAACGACCACGAAATATAGATTGTGTTGGGAAGACATGTTTGTTTTGGTCACGTGATTCTTGGGCCAACTTGGGAAACGATTTAGTTTCCAAAGATCTGCAATCTGCAAACATTCCATTGCTGTTTTCGAATCTGCAATATAACACACGATACATTCATAGGAAAATATTCAACTTACAATGCAACATTTGCGAGATACAGTCCTTTAGCAGCAATGTTAAATCTGTAAACTGTAGAAATTTACGCAAGTTTCAGAAAGGGATTATTACGCAACCCATTCGAACTACTATTATTTGGTTGTTGTCGACGAGCTGAACATAAAAATGGAAAGTATGTTTGAACACACAAATATATTCACAACACCATACATCGCCGTCTCACAATTGTATATTTACAGTACGTGGAGAGTGTATTGTTACTAAATCACCCGCAGAGTGGAGATTCCACCCAAGCAATAATTGCAAATTTATTGCAAAGCATGACTAGCACAGGCAAAGTTTCAACCAATGGACCTCCGGGTTAAGCCCGGAGGTCCATTGGCTGAAACATTGCTTGTGTTTTGTGTCCATATGTATAAAATTTGAAAGTTATAGTTTGGGTGATAACTCCACTTCGCGGGTGATTTACTAACAATCCACTCTCCACGTACTGTACGAAAATAATTTGATTCTAGCCGCACTATATTTGTGACATAAAAAAGGTTTGTTAAAGACTACTAATCGAATAAGAAGACCAAAGTTTCAGAAAGATCTTTTTCTGTTCATCAAATATTCTGAAATTTCGTACCATCGTAAATTTAAATTTCTTCCTCATACAACCGTATTGTGTGTAAGACAGATCCACCCCGATCGCTATTGGCATCAAAAGGCTGCGAAAATGTAGGTGTATGGTACAGTCTATTGACAGAAATAGCATGACGCCACCTGGAAGATAAAATCGCACAAATTACCGAAATGTTACCACAGCGTCTTATAAGTTTTTTAGATAAATGAATTTAATAACCAACATAATTTCGATATTTTTCAGGCCTCTAATACACTGCCTATAAAATTAGTATTGGTAAGCAAATCAGTTATAAATGTTCTTAAATCTTACGTGTAAGCAACAGTCAAGCCTCCCCAAACATCAACTACAGAAGGGGGACAGTTTCAAAACAAATTAAGCACACCAAACCATGTACCGAAATCAATTACAATCCATGCATTCTAACTTAACGAAGCCGATTGGTGTAAGCATTCTGCATGCAGGACAGGCCATTTTTGTTGTTTTGGCCAAACCTAAGCATCCATTTGACACTCTAGGCAGTTGTCATTGCTCATGCAACACCATTATGGTCACCGATAATACCAAATGAGCTAGTTTGGTAATTTCCATTTTTTGGTGTATCAATCTCATTTGTTTACCAATTTGACACAAATCTCATGCAAAATGGCACAGAATTGAGGAGGGTATGATCTCTGCGGCTGACAAAAGCCACATTATACATTCTTCATTTTACATTGATGCACTCTCTCATGATTCCATACTTGTTCTTGTGAACTGTGTGGATTTGAGCCTTTGTGAACTTCAGAAAAGGTAAACAAACACAAGAAAAATGACAGCTCTTGTGAAATTTAGACACCTTAACTCTTTCAACAAGAGAGGCCGATTTTCCGGTCCAGGAACACGATACGTCATAATTTCATTAAGTAGGATGGCTACTAAGTGAACGTGTGTGGTAGAACAATTAATATCTTCAATGTGCAGCCTGAAGGCTGCACGTTGAAGATATTAATTGCTCTACCCCCAAATAATGGTTATGGACTCTTCCAATTTCTGTCATTTAACTGGCATGGAAGATACCACCAGTGTTGAAAGGGTTAAATTACAATTAGTCTTATTGTACTTCATATGCAAGAATGAGAAAAAGATTTCTCCGAATCTTCACCAAAGGGATTGCAGAATATAACTCTTCAGTAACTTGATTAATTTAAGGTTTTTTATTTTTCAAAATCTGTTTTCTTACTTATGTCATAGCAGACTTTGAGGCAGTGCTTTCTATATCAGGGCAACAGTTCCATGGTAAATATTAGTATCCTTATGATCTATGTTTAATTTCCCAAATATTGATATATAATTTATTGGAATTATTCCTTTCTAGACTTTTTGTTCTATGGAGAAAATTACTTGAAATGTGACCGAAATTGGGTTGGACATCCCTTTAAGGGGAATGTGAATAGAAACAATTTGGCGAAAATTGTCGTGTGGAATTTCCTTTCTATTCCTGGTTTAGGATGCACTCTTAATGCACTTGCATTCTATTTCATAAATAAGAGATGCTTAGACCTTCAAACAATTATTTTATAATTTAAATATTTGATAATCTCACTTTTAAAGAGCATTTTTTCGAGGCCATTATTCTCATTCATGTGCAATCCAGTCTTGACAAAACTACATTGACAGTTCAGTTGTTTTAGTGTGTGTCAGCTGATCAAATCGATCTGATCAAAAGATCAAATAGAAAGCCATTGAGTCTAAACCTGCAAATGTAGATCTGGTATAAAGTCAGACACGTGACCTTATAGGGGCTGTGTTGTCTTTCGAATAGTATTGATTCTGATTAACACTGAAACAGCACAAGGAAAAATAACTCTGCAATAGTTCTTTCCCAGCTTAAGGATGTCAAATCGTGAAAACAATGCTGAAAACAATTTGCAATAATTTCTGGTTCTTGATCAGCTTAAAGAGGTCTATCCTAAAAACAATGCAATAGCGCTAGCCCAGTTTATGGAGGTCCAAATTTATATTTGGACATGCTTCACAAACACTTGTATACCAGAAGATGGTAACTATGGATGATCTCATTGACGGGATTCATACAGAAATGATGCCAGAACCAGCCCAATGGCAGGGGTTCGCCCCCCCCCCCTGTTAATCCACATACTCCACCGTGGGTTTAAATACTTGCGGACACCAAAATGAGTTTGAAGTAGGTGGGGCAACTGTGTTCTTTTCCACGCGGAGGAAGACATTTTCGACATAAACGCCAGGGCAGTCAGTATGGCTCCAGAAGCCCGGGTGTCAGACGGGAGAGCAACACAGCTCATGAGATGACACTCAGAATATACTTCCCAAAAATCAAACTTTTGCGAGAGTGTGGAGATGGGGACTGGGTAGCTGTATGTATAGTTTGCCCCAGCTGGCAGAAAGTATGGAAGGTAATGCAGGGTGTTGTTGAAATTACCCAAAACAAATATCGGACGCTCTAACTTGGATCGACAGCCTGTGATATAAAAAATGATCACAACATTAGAGCTGTGCTTAGTGGTTTCTATTCCCTCAGAGACCCACACCCAGACTCGGAACGCCTGGCCCCACTCAGAGATACAGATCTGCATTTCGGTGCCCGGAGAGCTGTCGAGCACTTTTAGGGTGCCCTCAGAGAACAGAGTCTATGCTCCATCAGGCATCAAAAAAGAAGTGAGGGTTCCATAGAACAGCCGCCACTGTTGAGGTCGTGGCTGAACTTAAGGAAATCCTCAAGCGGGCCATCACCATGAAATATATAGCTTGTGAGGATATCGGAAAAAAATGAGCACTCGTCTTCCCCGAGCATATTATAAATAGCGACCATTATAATAGATGAGTACGATTTGCTTATCGTGCCTCAAACCAATTTAAACGCAACTGAATACCTGCGTTAGTAAATTGGTAAATGTATTTGCTACCACATCAGAAATACTCACGCTGTTAAATCATAGAAACAGGACTATATCATACAAATGCCCATATTTGGCTCCATATTTAACAAATTTTCTCGGCCCCTGTGGAAATTTGTTGAATATTAAGCCAAAATAAGCTCTTTTTGACTTTAAAGGCCAGAAGCAATGTGATATGTTGGCCATATCTATTCGAAAGTTGTTACTAAGTATTGCTTCAGCCTGTATACCACCTGTTTGGGAAGTAATATCTTGCCACGTTTGTGTTATGTGTGGCCATTGTATTCTAGGCTGATTCATGTTTTGCGATTGCGAGTAGAGTTCCGTTTATGTATTCCCTATTGTTTTGTGATAGCAGAGTTAAAAATGCAGTTTTTTCCTGTCGTAATTATTTGTTTTGCAAGGAGGGTTACACTCATTGTGCAAGCCATGAGTCTACAATTATTATGGTTAACACCCCAACATCATAGTGTTTATGGAGTGATTTGGGGAGGAAAAGATTCCTCACAGTATTATCTGACAAACACTATCGTGCAAGGGTAATAACTGGGTTCCTTCTAACACTGTGTATTATTCGGAGTCGTGTGCTATTGTATAGAGGTAGGATATCATGGTGGAAATGACTCATCAGTGGCTCGATGGGTGTAGTTTTGCATTTTAACCCGTTACCAAGTACTGTTTTTTTTATAAACTGTCAAATCGCAATTGGACATATTAGTTATGTGCTGCCCATAGCTTCAGCCCACCATGCGGATAAATCATTATTGACAATAAAATGTGTTGGTGGAAGGCAGGTAAGTAATTCAGACTGAGGTTGTTGATGCGACCTCGCTTGAAGGCTCATCTGTGGATGAATGCTACATTGTTGAATGAATGGGCTTTACTGACTGATTTGAATGATACGACGTCGGGACTGTAATGTTTCGAGTAACTGTATGCAGCCCTCTTATTGGGTTGTTGCAATGTTAGTGTGTAAAATCGTGACAGCTTCCGGTAATCAATATTGGATATGAACGTACTAAAAGGCTTAGCGGTATGCGTGTGCTGCATTAATACAGTTGGAGGTGTGCCCCTCTAACCATCAGGTTCAGCCTATTGTCCCAGTAAATAACTGTCGACAATCAAAGGATATTATCCTTGGACAGAAAGCAACTGAGTAGTGCATTTTTTGTCCCTTGTCAGCTCCTGACGCGGCAAGCTCGTGATAAAAAAAGCTAATTCTACTGTTGCGCATGGTTTCTTATTGCTTTTGTTGATTGTTTATTTGAAACAGTTTGGTGTCTGATTGAGAAAGGACCAAATTCCCTTGGCGATTGCGTTCATTTCGAGTGATGAAGACGCAGAACTTGCGCTATGAAACTTTTATTTGTTTCGGTATATAATTTGTTTGACTTGAAGTCCATTGGTACTTGCCCGAAATTTATTCTGCAATACATGTACCAAGGAGGAACAAATAACTACATTTTCTCACTGACTGCTGCCATAAATATTTCGTTTGGTGTTTGTTTCCCATCTCATCTCACTCAGATACAAAAACAAATACAGACACATTCTGAATAACGAATGACTTGGTAGTACACTATGTTTGATGATGCTGATGCTGGTGATGGACCTGGCAACCGTTACTTATTCCCAGCTCTTAATTCGACATTCGTTATCAACCGATAGTAAGGAATTGGGAAAAAGTAACGGTTGACACGTCTCCATGCTGATGATGTTAGATAAATATACGATAATACCATAGTGTGTTTTGATATGTTTGATATCTCAACTCGTTGAAAGTGAGTTTTTTTCGCTCGGCTATCTTAACGAGTTGAAAGTGAGTTTTTTTCGCGAGGCTTGCCGAGCAAAAAAAACTCACTTTCAACGAGTTGAGATATCAAACATATCAAAACACACTATGGTATTGTTGTATTTATCTTATACCGACCATTTTTGTTCTTTTCTGCATTTTTAAAAGGGTTTTGGGGATGATTTCGTGTCAAAATGTCGACTCATCTGGAGTGGAGTCGACTGCTTTCTCTTGTGCGTAACAAGGCTACAAAGTCAAGTGAATGATACAGTATAGTTCCCCTTAGAAAGTGGCCCTGTAACTGGGAAAACAGTTACAGAACATATACTTACGCCTCAATTCTTATGATTTATGACAAAAATATGTTTGATAATCAGTTTCACCAGATTTGACACGATTTATAAACAATTTTGCGAATGTCATCATTATATTATAATATAGAAAAAGACTACAGTCCGTTCTCCAATCTATATGACATAGGGGTATGCGTTATAGATAATCTATAACACATGGGCTATATCTTCAACAGGTATAAGATAAATTACAGTAAAAATGTGTGAAGTGATTGAAAATGATCGATAATAATATCTGGACTCGGAATATAGCATGATAGCTTTGGTGCCGTTTCTCGTGTCTCGGCATACTCATGTGCGTGTCTTATGTGAGTGGATATGAATTTCTTTCTCTCTTCAAAATTTGGACGACTCTATCTACATAAATGTCTGGAATATTTTCACTGGAAAACTCTTCCAAAACGTACAAAGAACCCAGCAGAGGGGCAAACTGACCTTCAATTTCCCAACATTTTAATAGCAGACCCCGCCGACGAGGGTGGGTTAACCCATCTCGTGCTCGCTCCTAACTTGCCGCTACACGTATGGGATTGTGCCGTGCCTCTTATCCCGTGATTGAAATGTGGCGCTCACCTGAAATCTAGAATCTTGGATCTGTCACTGATTGCGGAGAAGAGAGCGGGACGAGGGGAGCTTCTTCATCTACATATGTCACTGCAAACATTCCATCGTCATTCTGCCACCATTTTGAATAGAAGGTTACTCTATAAAACATTGAAAGTCTTTTTGTATTCATTTTTGCGTCGTCCAATTTATCTGCAAAGAAATGACATTACCGATTACTTTCTAATTTACCGCTAATTCAATATCGCCAAACGCAAGTTTAAGATTTTTTCTTTGAGGTTTGGGAATATTGTATTCCTTAAACAGAAGAAATTGTATAAACCTGAATCTGATTATTTAGTGGGGAAGGGCCCTGAATGACATTTTTGGGGCACGGCTTTAAAAACATAAAGCTACTTCATATTCTTTATCGTGTTTGATCTTCAATACAGAGTTGGTCATTGACAAAAATAAACTTTCATACCAATGAAACAGCAACGTAATAGGGGAAAGTAGACGACATGTTAACCCTTAGGTCCTTAGATTAATTTTAAGCTAATAACTACTGTACATACATGAATACTATCTATTTGTTTATTTATTGGGGTTTAACAACACTTTCGACAGCCAGGGTCATCTCGTGTGGGGAATTGTTACGAGTGAAGGAAGCCAGACTACTCGGAAAGAACCACAGAGCAGCGTCTAACAACTGTCTGACTCCTCAACGTACTAACTCCAAACTAGCAGGGTTAGCATTGGTTGAAGGCAAGTGCACCGTCGACGTGCAGTATGCCTTACTACGCACCGCCATCGTGTCCTCATGTGGGCAATTGGGATTAAGTGCCTTGTCCAAGGCAGAACGCCGTTACCCCTGGCGGGGATACAACCAAGGACCTTTCGGTTTGAAGTCCAATGTCGTAACCCCTGAGCTACTACGCTTCCTATATACACGTATACGAGGCAATGTTCAAATATTGTCCATATTTCTGTCCTCGCGCCCAGGCTCTTCATACATATAATAAAATGGGGCTCATCGCGGTTCTGGAAGCCCATGAATTCTACCAATTGAAGCCAGGGAGGAGGCAATCCATTATCCTTCTCACGTTTTTTTAATGGTGTGAATAGCGGAAACCACGCAAAAATGCGTGTCCCAAACGTCTTTTTTCCATGTTTGTCATCTCAGTGCGGCAATACATGGGCGACTTATAGCGTGTGTCCAGTATGGATGATAACGATTCGTCACTCTGAATTACAGTGGAAATAAAATACTATCTACCTTTGATCCCAACGAAAAAAAGTTACCTCCTGATTTTTGTACCTCAACTCGAAGTAACTTCTGTTACAATTTCAAACTATACTAGCGGAAAAAGAAACGCGAGTTTTTTTCTGCGGTAAATACTCAAATGTGTTATGGATGATTATTTCATTGTTTGAATTTTGATGTTATTTCTTCATTACTGATTAAACTTTAACGAGTTTTGTTATCTTAACACAGACGGCGTATGCATAGATAACGTTCAAACGTGGTTACCCTACGCTATTTTCTGATCAAAACCAATAACGGGTGTGCTCATCCAGGACTTCAGTCACTGCTCTAACTCGCCTTACCATTGACCCCAACAAGTTGTTTATGGTTCTTTGAGGGATGTTATTCCACTTGTGGAGAAGGGCCTGTGTGAGCTGAGAGACGTTGCTTGGGACGCCGACGCGCTTCCTGACCCTCCTATCTAGCTCGTCCCACAAATACTCATTTGGGGACAAAAACTGGACTGTAGGGTGACCAATCGAGAACTGGAGCATTGTTTTTGGTGAGGAAGTCACAACAAACCCTAGCAACGTGCGGCCTCGCATTATCCTGCTGCAACGTAAGGTTACGCGCATAGATAAGTGGAAGGAGGTTAGGCATGATGACCTGATCCCGATATGTTATGGCTGTACGATTGTCCTAGATGACCACGAGAGGTGTTTTCCCGCCATGCGAAATCTCCCCAAACCATAACAGATCCTCCCCGAATCTGTCGTTTTCCTTAACGAACGCGTCAGAATATCGCGCGCCTCGACGTAGATAGTAACGTTGTCGTCCATCTGACCCGTAAAGCGCGAACCGAGACTCGTCAGTGAATAACACACGTCTCCGGTGGGCCAGGGGAAACCGATTAGGAGCATGTGACCACAGCGATTGCAATCGACGTTGATGTCGCCTGGGTGTAAGTTGCGGACCAACGCAAGGGCATCGTGGCCTTAAATTGAACTCCAGCAACCGCTTCCTAACTATTCTTGGACACACTCGGGGACCATGAGTGCCTACAACCTGATTCGCTGTCTCCGTCGCCGTCTGAAATCGGTAACAGGGGTGTAACGTATGCATCAATCTTGACTTGGCGACATAACGCGTGGACGTCCGCTCTTGGGACGGTCAGCTAAACTTCCTGGGGCTCTGAGACGTCCAACTAAACGAGCTATCGTTGACTCATGGACCACAGATTGCTGGGCGACGAGACGTTGAGATTGGCCCTGCATAATGAGAGCAATAGCCCTACCCCTATCAACTTCGGACATTGGCGGCATTTTGTTTTTCAATCGAGATGAAATGAAATGTTGTGCAATCGATGTGTAATGCTCAAAACTTTGATTTGGTATTCTTTTCAAGCCCACAGCACGTCAGGGTGTCCCGGATGCACGCTTTGTCGAAAAATCGGTTGAAAGCATTCAGCGTCGCACGTGGTCATGGTTGGCAGAATTTTAACCAAAGACTCTTTCGACAGTGCGCTGAGGTAGCTATGTGTCAAATTTTACTACATTTGGTCTAGGGGTAAAAAAAATATATTACCAAAACTGAACTTGCCTTTCTTTTTCCCGTCAGTATATTAAATAATACTGAACTTTTCCCAGTGATAAGACAATTGATCACATTGTTTTTACAAAGCTACTAATAGCACGAAGTGTACTGAAGGTGTCAGAGAAAAAATGTCCTTACCGCAGTCGATATTTTGACATTCAAGTGAGTACACATTCTAGCGTATATGTGGGAACGTATATAATGTAACGCCATTTACATCAACTTAAAGAAAAAACATAATGTAGCTATATTGTTTTTTTTAAGCTTCTGTTGTGTACTCCCTATATTCACTTACGGTTTTCGCGGGAGGGGGAACTCATTTAAAATAATGTACATTGAATACCAGTACATACCTCATGTAACGGTTCCCTCCTGTAACGATTGAAAATGTTACAGAAACTACCTTTTCCGTTACAGAATAGTTAAAATTCAACTCAAGGCGACTCTAGTTACCCGAGATGTTTATTTTGGTTTGCCAGTTGAATAAATTCATTGCTGTACTGGAATGAGTTTTATTACACGACTGTCCGATGTAATCCTCATCCACAGCAACACTAAACCATGCGGAAAATAAAAATCTGTTCCGCACATATGTGCGGAACGTAAATCGTTGACAGACTATTTTTAAATAGAAGCGGAATTCCACTAGAATGTTCTACAAATCATGCAAAGCAATTACAATTTTAATCACTAGCGATGGCTGAAAATAGTCCCATGAATTCCAATGTATTCTATGTGCCAACAGGCACATAGAACACATTGGAACTCAAGGGACGAGAAAGTAACACGGGTTCCCTTCGCAAATTTGGTTGGAGATAAAATTTGTTGTTTTTGTTGTCAAATGAATTGCTGAGTGTCCTTCTAATAATTGTTTTTATAGACGTGAAGGCGTGTAATGAACACAGAACGACACACGTGTGAGTGGGTTAATCGATATGGCACTTGTGCCATCGCTGAAGGATAAAAATCAAGGCTTGCGGCCTCTCGTTTTATCCTTCCGCGCTGGCAGACGTGCCATATCGATTAACCCATTCACACGCGTGTGTCGTTCTGTGTATATCTGTGGGATTGGGTGTCATAATTTAATAAAAGATACAAGGAAGTGTCATCACATCACAAAAGTATGTTACAGGAAATACCAGTTCCTGTTACATTATAAACGTTCTTGACAAACATTGTTTGTTTTTCCATAAATATTTTCCAATCTTGATGTCTGGTTTTAAAGTGGCATTTTCTGGCACAGAAATTAAAAAAGGTGCAGTGTTGACAGGGTAGGGGGCATGTGTGTGAGGGAAATGTTATTTTTGTTAACATGATATACGACATCTGTTACAGAACAAACAGGATTATGATACATACTTACTCTGGCGTAGGAGATGGGACCTGTGATGGTAGATATTATATTATATTATATTACTACGATGTTATCCTTGCTGTCATTCCTGAGCCCAAGCTTATCCTGGGTACAGGGTCCCAGTTCGAAATGTATCCATCATTTTGGCATTCATTGTTTAACAAGATCAAGCATTAAGAAACTACAGTAATTCTCAGATTAGGTGGTCTATGTGAAGTTTTTCTTAGTGCATTGAACACTGTTTTTTTGCACATTTCAAAGAATTTTTTTTAAATTGTTAAAGCGAGAGATTCTCGAAATTTTTGTTTAAGGTGTTTACCTTGTTATCTTAAAGATGGAAATATGAAAGAAACTGAGCCCACAGTACAGACACCGTTGACTGTATGCAACAAATACAAGGTTGAGCAATATTTCCACAGATACATTAAAATTTGAATCCTAACTTAAGACATCGGAATCAACAGCAGACGGTGAATTTATGAAGCCTGGGTGTAACCCGGTGCCTCATACATTCAAAGTTTGCTCTGCTTACTCTGGACAGCAAAAGTTGTCTTTAAATTTCATGTGTGAACAATATTGCCCATCCATGGATTTGCACCTTTCCATGAGGACTGTACTGTAGAATCACTTAACTTTCGAGCTATAGTTTGATCAGCCGAGATGCATCAAAACAGTCGTCCGTCAATCTAGATAATATTTTCAAATAAATGTATGCTTGATAAAAAACAACATAGATTATAGTAATTTGGAAGAGCGGCCTCTTGTGTGTTTCTTTTCACGAGAAGGCTGTTGATTATGATATGTTTTCGGTGAAGTTTGTTTACATCGTTTCCGAATGTCTCTCCAGTAACAAAACAGTTTATTCACGAATGTACTAATGTTGGAGGATACAACCTCTTTAATTAGCTGTAAAGGTATTGCTTCATTCTGAGAATTAGTTTCATTCACATTTGTTCAATTGCCATGTCGCGAAAAAATGACGCAACTATGAGTTCAACTAACCTCACCGTCTCCGGTGTGACAGGAATGATAGTCCATAGGAAAATTAGTCCCTCTGGACTATTATTCCGCGGAATTATAGTCCTAGGTCTAACATTCCTAGGAATAGTAGTCCGGCGGACTACTATTCCTAGGAATGTTAGACCTAGGACTATAATTCCGCGGAATAATAGTCCAGAGGGACTAACGTTCCTACGGACTATCATTCCTGTCACACCGGTTTTACCCGATTTACAATGTTTTTTGTTAGCTACCATACAGTAGTTTGGTCCCAATCATTCAATGACAAAATCTTTTATAAATATCTGGTTCCTCTCTTCTCTTCCTACCTAATATAATTATTATTCGTGTCTATATGTAAAACGTACCTAAATATGTCCACAATGTAACACAGATCTCCCTGCTGTCGCATGCTACCTTTTGTGACATTTGTAATTCTGATAATTTCCTTATAATATGTGAGCATACAGTCTCTTTGATTTGGAAAAAACACCGGAACTTCATTGCATAATTTATCAAGGGTTAGTCGAGCACCACCATGGCAGCAACTACATCTGGCCTTAAAGATCTCTTGTCTAACGATCTTTTCTATCGTGTAACTGCTATGTATCCATTGTAACAGGTGGGAAATTTACATTTTTGGATATGAATCCATGTATTGCTAATTGAATGTTTGTGCATGTTAAATGTTTGGTCTGAACCAAAGGAACTGTCGGTTTGAAATCCTTATCCTGGTACGTATAATTTTCTAAGCTGGAATATATACAGAGTTATTGAGACAAAAATAATTTGTTGAAGATCAGTACTCGTAGGGAAAGATGGAATTGCCAGATGATCGACACTTATCATGTTGTCCTTTGTACACTGCTACTAGGGCATGTCAAAAGTTGCTGATACATCCATTTTATGAACGTAGGGTGATGATTCGTATACTGTTACAGTAAATACATTTCAACTGCAATGCCGACATTGTGAACCAGGTAAAAAATCTTGTGTGAATGACTGAGCCTGAAAATTTAATTTTTATTACAAACAAGGTAGGTTCTCATAAAATAACAGACAAATATCATGTTACGAAAAGACTTTTTTTCGGTTTCGCCTCTCTGAAATATGAAAAAAAAAAATTATATCGCCTCATACAGCTGCAGATGACTTAACAGTATTTCAGCATTATTGCTGATTGCCTGTAGCGGCCACCAACATTACTGTAAAAAACACAGTCAGGATAAATGTTTGCGTGTTAACCCTGTACCTAACATGAAAAGTAGACGACACTTGCAAAAAAAATTCTTGATAACTAATTTTTTTTCATTTTTTTGTCTCAAAAACATAGGTTATGACCCCTCGTTGGAACGATCTCGACGAGCTCGTTCCAATGAGGGGTCATAACCTATGTTTTTGAGACTAAAAATGAAAAAATAATGAAAATTAATTGGCGATTTTTTGAGAATAGCGCTGGCCGGTTTCGGCCGTTACGTTGGGTAAAGGGTTAAATGGGTTCGGTGGGCGAGTGGCTTGATGTGTTTAGCGGGTCTTCTTCAATTGTTGGTGGTACTTTCCCCACTGACCAAAATCAAAGATTAACACAGTAATAAAACAACAATGGTTTCAATCCACATGTAAATCAGTTGCCGTAAAGATCGGCAAGGTGCGAATTTCTATTGACCTGCAAAATGTATGACTATATAATATAATCATTATAACACTTTGGCCGGCGGCTAATTTGTCGCGGTTCCCGGGCGAGAAGGCCTTGGTTACCCCTGTACTCCCAACTGACTCCCTATTTTCACGTTTCTTCTCTCCCCCCAACACTCGGAGACGAACTGCGTGGTGACATCCCTTGTCCCATTCTTCCCAATTTCTTCTATCAGCATATTAACCCTCTCCTTTGAGTCACTCGCTAACCACACGTCCTTCATTCTCCCGTCCAACTTCCCCATTAGACTCCCAGTGAATATTATTCTTTTAGACTTGTATTTTTGGGCAATATAGAAGAAAGTGTTCCAAGGTCTCTACCACACCTAAATTAGACATCTGGCTCTCCTTTTCAATGTTTTTCCCAATTTGTCCCCTCAGCTACAGGGACCGCGACTTGAGCTTGAACAACAGTGACCCCCAAATGTGCCATCGGAGTACTCTTCAAAGCCAGGCTTCTCCTTCTCACGCAGGCCACCCAAAGACCTCATTGATTTGACCCCCTCTCGCCAATTAAGGTTACCATCCTCCATGACCTTTTCTCTAACGATTTTGTTACCCTGAATTGTCCCTACGTCTAGGTCCGAGATCTCCAATGAATAGTTCTCTATTAGCTCCCTCACTTGGATCATCCACCTTGTCTTGATATTTGGGCTGAAAATATTCTGGAACATTACTTTACACCATAGGGTGTCGGGGAGATTTACCAAATAATTAAGATAACCGAGTCTCAATAAGTCTATCCTGTCCTTCATCCACATCCAACCAAGCTAACCCCTGATTGCTTCTAGTGCCGCGGCAGTACTCGACAAAGTTATCCATCGGCCTGCATCGTTCTGCAGGGGTTCCAAGCTTTTTACAGCCGTTTGGTTTAGGGGTACCACTTCTGTACCACATGCTATACTTGGCAAACAACCATTTCCCAAATTGTTTTCCCCACGAAAACCTTATTGCAACTGTTTCTCCCTATAAGTGCCATTTGGTAAAGGATTCGCCTTCCCTTTAGAATCAATTTATTTGTGTTGTTTCGGTAGATGCCTCTTCCTATGATGTTAATATTTACCCCCCAAATACTCGTAGTCACCTGTCTCTCCTACACTAAGAAGTTTGAAATGCAAAAACAATTGGCGAAAGGATACACCCCTGTTTTAGGACTATTTACATAGGCACACGTTTTGTTATTATTTTACCCAGGCTAAGTTCGTTTGTACATCTTTACAGAATGCTTTCAGAATTCCAACAAATTCGCCACCCAAGCCCAGAGCCTTACAACGTTTCGACATCGACGTTGATTTCTGATGTTGCGTGTTTATTGGATAGATAGTTCCGTAATGAGCTTTTTGATAAGTACTATTATCTGATAAATGCGGCTTCCGCGGCTTTTAGTTAAGTCATTTTAACAAGAGAAGAACAGCCATCCCTTTTCTGCGTTCAATCACAGACAGTAAAGTATACAAGGCTGCACATACTCTGAAACGCGCAGAATAAGGAAAGTTGAATCTTCTGGAATAATTGTCACAAAAACCA
Organism: Pictodentalium vernedei; assembly: GCA_031216915.1. Lineage (NCBI taxonomy): Eukaryota > Metazoa > Mollusca > Scaphopoda > Dentaliida > Dentaliidae > Pictodentalium > Pictodentalium vernedei. The sequence goes on along the minus strand of CM062296.1, from coordinate 603,730,581 downwards.
AAACAACATGGTATTTGTCCGAACCATACATGAGCTTTCCTCGCAGAAACAGCAATCAATAAGTGCATACATGTATGTAAATAATTGTTTATTACGTTCCAACGTGTGATTTACAGGAATTTCCGTGTTTGAATATAAACGATAACTTCACAAGTGAATTATGCAATCAACAATTGTGTCATTTATCCGTGCGCGCAAACGAAGACGCTTTGGCGTGGGTGTATTGGGGATTTCATTGTTTTGTTTTTTTAACCCTTTACCTAACATGAAAAATGAAAAGCAGACGACACTTGCAAAAACAATTCTTGAATAACTATTATTTTCATTTTTTTGTCTCAAAAACATAGGTTATGACCCCTCATTGGAACGAGCTCGACAAAGCTCGTTCCAATGAGGGGGTCATAACCTATGTTTTAGAGACAAAAAATGAAAAAAATAATTTTGAGAATAGCGCTGGCCGGTTTTGGCCGTTACGTTAGGTAAAGGGTTAAATAATATAATTATTGTTAATAATGAAAGGTAATAAACAGAGTAATCGCTTGACTGGACTGGTCACGTGAAATAATTCATTCTAGGCGAGGGACTATATGGAAAACACTCGTGGGCATTCGCGCACTCGTGTTTGTACAACGTCCCTCACCTCTCATGAATTATTTCACGTAACCAGTCCAGTCAAGCGATTACTCTCTATATATTTGTTTGCTCTGTTGGTGACCGGGGAAGGTGTTATTGACAGGTTTGTCAAAACATCAGGTAACTATCTCCAAGGTCAACAGAGATCCAAATTAGGCGTCTGAGACCTTAACGGTGCTGAAAATGTTAATTAAGACAACATGGTGTGGTCTTGCTGTTTGTCAATTGAATAAAACACAAATAAAACATTAATAATTATTAGGTTCATAAAAGAGGGACAGCTAAACTATTTTTGGTACTTTAGAAAGATGGAAAGATTGGGTATCCAGTATCCGCTTGGAGAAAAACCTGAATGTCAGGCTAGGGGGCTGTTGTAGGCGATGAGTGTCGGAATGGGGTGTTGGGCTGAGTGACCGAAAGGCACTTTTGTGTGGCGAAAGGATTTTTACTGCATTAGAGGAAGTTGTTGGGCTATGTGAACCCAAAAGTAGTTTTAATGTCTGTAACGGTGTGGAAATATTAATGATATTGATATTGAAGAAGTATGAGAATCAGCAACAATAACTATGAATTTAATTATTCTGAAATTTAATTAAAAAATATTAATATACAAAAATGATACAAAGATCTTCTACACTAACTTGTTTACAGAAAATAAAAACAGTGGTACTGATCATTTATTGAATTAGTCCAAAATACAGTTCAACAAAATCCAGTAATCCAGTGGTGAAGAATCTTGTGAAGAAATTTTGGAGCTGGTAGTATTAAATCCAAGAATGTGTCTTCAGAACTAGTATCCCGTAGATTGGTAATAAAATGTTCGCTCAGAAATGTCAGTAGTCTCCAATAAAAATATAATAAAATGCTAAGCAAAATTCCAATGGAGTAAAAATCCAATAAGTATTGGCGCCACAGGTAATTTCCAATTAATCCAGTAAAATCCTAGCTTTTCACAATAATTTTTTCTTTTTCACAGAAAGTATAAATTCTTTTTTTACAAGATGAATAAATTCTCTTTTGGAATCACTTTTCCAAATTCACAAAGAAGCACTGCTTCTATAGTAAATGCACTGTCCTGCAAAGATAATAATTTCCAATGTCTATCTGATTCTGTTGACATGGGTTTAAACAGTTCTCAGATAGAATGTCCTAGAAGATGAAATTTCTCCAAACTTCAGTTTTCTATCAATTTAATTGATGTAAACAAGGATGACCTACTTATACAATTAAACCATCAACAGCTATATGTACAGTGATCTAAAAATAGTTTCATGGCAACCTTAGATGTAAACATGTTTACATGTAAATACACACAACGGTCGCTTAGTGCAAATGAGTCACACCAGCTAGAATCTGCTTTATTGTGTGGAACTATCAACTAAGGACATATCAGTCTCGATATAATATGGGGGCTATAACAGTTGGCAAGCGGCCGTTTAGAACATAGGAATAATAAGTCATTAGGCTAAGTGAAGCGAACGGTGAGGGGGTTTTGGGAGCCATAGATGCAGTTTGATGGGTCCGTATAACGTAGAAGTAAAGCAAATGGGAGGAAGCTGTCGAGAGCTCATTGACTCGACTCCAGTTAGGAGTTGGGAATGGGTGTGGAAGACGGGCAAGTCTCATGCATGACCACTGTATGTTTAAATGGTTGACAGAGATTTATTAACTCCGGGTGCCCGAAAGTGCATGGCAAGGTGAAGTTACAGTGCTATAACAAGTAAAGTGCGCATCAGAGGAGTTTACGGACAGTGGCACTTAGTAAAACAGAGCAATTAACATCAGAAGTGGAAACTGATACGCAGAGTGCCTTGGCACTTTGACGGAGCGAATGAACAGTACGTTGTAGAGCAGAGCGATGGCAGGAGAGTGGCGAGACATAAACAAGAGAATGCCAGGAGCCGAAGCGAATTTGGACAACCGGCCGTGCGATAAATTCCTTGTGATTTGTTTTGTGTATAGATATATTCAACTTCAGATGAAGAATCTACCCCCGTATGCATCGCTAATGTGACGAGTGAGCTAAACGGTGCTCAAAACGTCACTTGTGAGCAACACATTGAGTCTGACCTTTCGCTAGCCAATCGCTCTCGATTATGTTGATCTCATGAGCATACAGCTTGGTTTGACGACCATGAGCCATTTAACTCGAGTGAAATAAAGTTGCGTTCTCTCTCTTCTGTCATAACAGATGGAGACATTAACAGTATCAACTGTGAGGCCATAAAAAAATAGTGGCAAAGATACATAAGCGGCTGGATGGAGTATGGCTGGAGACTTCCCTCAAACACAATGACCAAATGAAAGCAATTGGATTTAGATCATCTGTACAGCGGTGTAAATGTTGACAACCGGCGAGTGCACATTTATTTAACGATTCTGTTCTTTCGCCTGGTCGCAATTGCACAACTTGAAGAAAGCACGGCAAGTCATATCAAATATTAGATGACCGCCATACCCACCTCCTTATTCAAAAACGGTGCAATGAGAAAGCCAATAAAAGCACAGATGACAAAGCTCTCACCCGTTCCGCGCATTGTCATGAAAATACGAAACAGCACGTTCATGCTATTGACGGAGGGGCTTTTCTACACAGATGAAATAGTAGAAAAAGTCCAACCCAAGAATACTGAAATAGGTGGAAAATATATCAACTATGCCAAAGTGCAAGAATGAGCATGCATCATAATCAATGGTTGTGAGCACAGGCATCCATCTGAATGAGACGTGAAAAGCCACAATAACGAAGAACCTTTCCTATCAAACGAGAAACATCAAACCCAGGTCATTGGACTGACACGCCACTTGCTGAGCGCGGGTGGACAGACTTTCATAATTTCACGGAAGATGCTGATATCCTGATAGTATCTCCAGCCGCTGTCTTTGCGACAAAAGGAAGTGATGTCGTCTTGGTTGCAGACGACATAATGTCCTCATCCTCCTCATTTATCGGAGGGGCCCACATATGGATGATGTTTACTTTAAATTAGACGCCAGAAAGTCCACGAGTGGACATGCTCTCTGGGAAACTGTAAAGTAACTTAAGGAGGTTTAATGGCTGCTCAATGTATTTCATCCATCCCTGTGATAGAACTTATGCCACATACAAAAAGGGGAAAGCTGACCTCCTGAAAAAGATAGAATTCACCTTTTTTCTATCCGATATGTCATTGTGTGTGTGGTTTTTTTTTGGCTAATAGTTATCTTCTTTTCTGCTCAGATTGTTTACTCATAACTTTTGTGTGTCGATATCCGAAATATCGAAATGTGAGCGGCTATCTTGAACGCCATCTTGGATTCTGAATTTTCTTTAGGGGATTTTACATATGATATTCAGTGAACATTTGTGCAAAAATGGCACCAACGCCACTTTCTGTGGATTGATAAATACGTTATCCCCTACAGATTGTTACATCATCCCGTGTCACACCACATTTCAGCATTATTTTCTTGCAAACGTATGAATATCTACTAATATTTCCTCGCGGTGTGCGTAACACGATCTGTCCATGTTTTGGTCTGGTTTATCTACTTCAACTGTCATCCAGCCCAATGTAGACACAAAGACCGACCGGGACTGGAATTCAATGGCAGAATGCAACTACATTTGTTTACAATTCCATAAAATTGTATTATATGAATGTAATACATGTATATTGACACATTGCACACTCGCAAACCTTAACACTAGCCGTGTGATCATGATGCATACACTTGAGAAAACTGAAAATACATGACCGTTCCCCTCTCCCATTGGCCAACAAGTAGGAACACATATAGAGAATCTCTAATGAGTAACTATTTGATGTGAAATTTCTGAACTGAGTTCACTAAAATCGATGTGAACGAGATTTCCCGAGCCGAGGTGTATCGAGGGCCACATCGATTTTTAGTGAACGGGATTCCGAACTTTCATAATAAATCGTCACGAACTTGGGATTTTTTTTACATACTGCGTATGTTGACACTTTAGCTCACGTAGCAGCTAAATCTGGTCAGCTCTGTTACAAAAAAATCGTCAACCAATTTTTATCTTCAAATGTTGGCTCGAAAACATAAATCGTCGAACTTACTCGAAGGACTGGTCTAGGCAAAAAACAAAAAAAAGTTTTAATTATTGATAAAAATTTGTTTTTTCACAAATGTGGTCTGCTATTCCTATTACACCCATATTCAATCAACCCAGTTGATTAGGGTTGATTTCTATCTTATTGTGGATGAACTGTTACTTAAATATAAGAAAAGATTAATTCAAGTCTATTTCCAAAAACAAAGTCACTCACAATGAACGACATCGACGTTGATTTCTGATGTGACGCGTTTATTAGGCCATGTTGTGACAGATAGTTTCGTAATGAGCTTTTTGATAAATAAAGGATATGGAATGAGTGTTTTTCTCATATAATATTTATGAAACGAGTCTAAGAATTTTCCGTTTTGGCGAGCCCGAAAAGTCGGACGAGTTTCATAAATATTATATGAGAAAAACATTCATTCCATATTCTATTTATCATATGACACACACACGCACAAATTAGCCACTTAGTATGACTTTTCAACCCATCACCTAACTTGAGTTGCAGACGGCTCTTGGAAAAAGCATCCTCGTATAACTAAAAAGTTTCATTTTTTGCTTCCAAAACAAAGGTTATGACACCTCATTGGAACGAGCTCGTCGAGCTCGTTCAAATGAGGGGTCATAACCCATGTTTTGGAAGCAAAAAGTGAAAATATAAAAAAAATGAATGGCGTTTTTCTTGTAGGTAAAGATTAATACAACATAACCCACCCTAAATAGGACAGATGACGTAAATTCTCCCTACTGAAATTATGCAGATGTGACCCAGTTGTATTTTGTTTAGCCAATCAAATTGTCCAGTTTTGAAATAATTGACCAATGAAAGCTCCCAACTCTAATTATGCAAATTATGAAAATGTGGTCCAGTTGTATTTTGTTCAGCCAATCAAATTGTCTAGTTTTGAAACTGACCAATGAAATTGACGGAAGGCTTTATATTTCACTGATTAATATGAAAACAAAATATCAAATGTTTTAAAGTGAACAAAACGGACGAGTTATATGATAAATACTATTATCTGATAACTGCGGTTTTCGCAGCTTTTAAATAATTTGGTTTAACAAGAGAAGAACAGCCATTCCTTTTTCTGCGTTCAGTCTCAGACAGTAAAGTACACAAGTCGGCATATACTTTAAAAACGGCAAAATAAGGGAAAGTTGAATCTTTTGGAATAATTGCCCTCGAAACCCAAAATAGCATGTTGTTTGTCCGGATCCATACAACGTGAACTTTCCACACAGAAACACAAGTGGATATGTGCATATGTCAATAAATGATTATTTGTTTGCTCTGTTGGGTGTGTGACTGTACATCAGTTAACTATCCCCAAGGTCTACAGAGATGCAAACTAGGCGTAGGGAATCTGTGATCTTAACGGTAATAAAAATGTAAATTAAGACAGCATGGTGTTGTCTCGCTGTTTATCATTTGAATAAAACACAAAAAGACCATTAATACCTATTACGTTCATCAAAGAGGGACATCTAAGCTGCCTTTTGGTACTTTGGAAAGCTGGAAATATTGAGTAGCCTGTATCCGCTTGGCGAAAAGTCTGAAAGTCGGGCTAGGGGTGGGGAGCTGTTGTAGTCGATGGGTGTCGGAATGAGGCGCTGGGCTGAGTGACCGAAATGTACTTTCGTGAGACGAGCAGATTTTTACTGCATTGGAGGAAGTTATTGAGCAATGTGAACCCAAAAGTATTAATTGGCAAGAGGTCGGGACTGAAGTTGTCCAAATTTACACTCTTGTGTACTTCGTAAATGGTAGATGTTCAGCTGAAGAAGAATAAGGTATTATTCCGGGAAGCTAGCCATTGCCAAGGTCAGTTCCCAATGTTAGTATCGGTTTTAAAATTGCCTACCTGTAGTGTTGATCTTTCATAATTATATATATTTCAGTGTTTATGTTGACTTTCTTCCAATTGGAGCCAAGCTCTCATGTTGAGTATAGCCTTGTACAATTGTCCTGAATGCATGCTATGGGTCTTATTGTCTCACATAAATTCGATCTTCACATTTTGGTCACGGCTTTCGGTGAAAAACACATTTTATGCGCGAATAGCCCATAATATATGCCGCATTTCGAACATTTTTGACGTAAACACAGACTGCTGTGAAGAAACTGTATTCTCTGTATCGCTGTTTCAATAGTGAAACTTTAGTAAATGGGATTCACATCAGAATGCGCTGTGGCATCAAAACATGGTCTTCTTTGACCTTAAAATGTGATTTTTAATCCCATGCACACATTCTTATCAACAGTTGACGCATTCGTATGCTCCACAAAACACGATTTTCGGGATGAATTTGTAGTAACGCCCCTTGATAGAGAGACAGAGAGAGAGAGAGAGAGAGAGAGAGAGAAGCGGGGTGGGGGAGCGTAAAGACGATAAAGTAATTTTAGCAATTTTGTCGAAAGCTCTCCCAGGAAAGATACCGGTACTTCATTAATTAAGTACCCGGTGCTTCATTATTCAAAATTTTGATGATTATTCTTATAATTAGTGTTTGAATTCTAATATTATTGCATCCGCTGGAATATTGCCCACCCGCGGAAAGTGACCAGTCCACGGCGGCCATATTGCAGAAGCGTTTTAGTATGTTCCTAAGATTCCCCAGAATAAACAATCCAATTAATTGACCTGGGAGCGCGGTGGCCCAGTGGTAGACTATTGGACTTCTTTGCTAGAGGTCGCGAGTTCGATCCCCGTCCGGGACGACCCGCGTTGTGTCCTTGGGCAAGGGACTTTATCCCGGTTGCCTACAAGGGGGCACGATGACGCCGTGTACTAAGGCGTACTGCACGTCGATGGTGCACATGTCTTCAACCGCTGTAACCCTGCTTGAGTGGAGCTTGAACAGAGTTGGAATGTTGAGGAGCTGACAGTTGCTCGTCGATGCTTGGTGGTTCATCCCGGGTACTCCGGCTTCCTCCACCCGTAAAACTGCCACGGTCACGATTAGCCATTGTGCATAACTATGTGACCTTAAACACCAATCAATAAAGAAATAAATATTAATTGATCTGACCCTATCTTGAAGGGGACAGACTGAATCGTGATGTTTTCTCTAACGTTCCAGCAATCCAGTTATAGGGAGAACTATTGGTTAATTGTTATTTCGTCAGGTGTTCATTGTCACTCAACCCTTTGCCTAACGTAACGGTTGTATCTAGCCAGCCCCTTTCACAAAAATTTCATATTTACATCTTATCACTTGTTTTCCAAAACATAGTTTATGAGCACTCATTGGAAAGAGCTTGTCAAAATTAGACAATAAATGAATATTTTTACTCTTTATCATGTTTTGTTGACACGTGTCGCTCTTTAGTCGTGATCGCTAAAGAGATTTGTATGTCTGAATGCTAACTGCGCAGACACATTCCATATAATTATCGCAACATGAAAGTGTTCAATTTGCTTTGTTGGCTGTTAACTGTTAACTGTTAGATTCTTCTCTCCCCGCTGTCATCATTATGTCATAACATTGAATGTCATTTCGCAATCCCCACTGACAGCCGGGACTGATCACTTGAACTGTGCAATACATGTTTTCAAAGGTATTTATCGGTATAATGATTGGGTGTCTAGTGGAAAGTAGAGTTTTTTGTGTCGACCTTGAAAGAAATTGTATTTCATACATTCTCTTTTCATAGCGCACCTGTGAAAGATTATATACTGTTCAAAAAAGAAACGTAAAATGGGTTTTCTGTGATGAGGGACGTCCCCGCGTTATTGGATAATGAGATAGCGAATGAAATCAATTCGTAACCAAAGTTTTAATGGATGAATGAAGCACAAATTGAGACGTTAACGTCACGAGACGACGTCATCTAAACTCAATATCTAGTATGACCGTCATCTGAGTCCAAAACTGCCTGGCTCCGTCTGTTCATTGAAGCAATCAGATTCCGGGTGTAAGCTTGAGGTATGGTGGCTTACTCTTCCTGCAACACTTGCGCCGACTGCGGTAACGTCTGAGGTGTCTGAGGTTGTGGTTGACGTTGTCGCACACGTCGATTCAGTTGATCCCATAAATGTTCGATCGCTTCAAATCTTGCGATCTGGAGGGTCAGGGCAGGACGATGTTTTTATCCGGTAGATAAGCTGACGTGGGCCTTGCTGTGTGCGGTCGGGCGTTGTCATGCTGGTAATTTGACATTCTGCATAATGGGGAGCACAGGTGGCTACAAAATTCCATCTCTGTACCTCTGCGCCATCATGTTACCCTCAACATGGACGAGTTCCGTTATACCAGTGTGTGAGATGGCTGCCCACATCATAACGCTACCACCACCAAACTTGTCCACCTCCTTCACGCAAACGCTCTCCACGACATCTGTACATACGGCATCCTCCATCAACTCGGCGAAGAAGGAAACGTGACTCGTCACTGAACCATGCCGTTCTCCATCTCTGATGGGACCATGCCCTGTTCATCTGACACCATTGAAGTCGCTGTCGACGATGCTGAGCCGTCAAAATGACGTCACGAACTGGCCGTCTAGGACGCAGAGCTGCCTCGCGCAGACGGTTGCGAACGGTCTGATCTGAAATCCTCCTCCGAACTGGTAGCGTTGACGCTGTTGAGGTCAATTTGGTTGTTCTCTCCCGCAAATGGCGTAACCGGATGTATCGATCCTGAGCTGGGGTGGTCACTCGGGGTCTCCCGGATCTTGGAAGGTCCTGCGTTGTCCTCTGGGTTTGGTAGCGGTTCCACAGGCGTGTGATGGTGCTCGGTGAGACATTGAACACTCGCTACATTCAAAGCTGATTCATCTGTTTCCATGCGGCCAATGGCATTATTTCTCTGAGCTTCGGTCAAACACGGCCTTTTGCATGAGCAAGATCCATTTAACGCTGTGCGAATTCCGACCGATTTCCATGTCCATTTATACGCCGCCCCCCCCCCCCCCCCCACACACACACACACCCACTCAGCTCACATGCTCGGAGCGTGCAACTTCATGATCAGGTATTCACTCAGTAGAAACTTTGTTTTGTTAATTTCCATTATTTTTGGGGTCACAGTTGCCGAAATTATGCCCCATTGTCCAAAATGCTACATAATGTTTAGATCACCACGATATGTCGTTAACCATATCTACAGCTACACTTCATCACTATATTCTCCAAAATGTGCCATGTTATCGTGACTCTACCCGCTTTGCGTTTCTTTTTGAACAGTATATAACGTTTACAGAGGAAGGAATTATAGACAAGAACACGTCTCAGGGGATTTAGGATGAAAAAATAATAAAGCGCTAGTCCGTTTCAGGGACGTAGCTGGGTGTTTTTCAATGGGGTTGGGGGGGGGGGGGGGGGTGATCAGCTAGATTTGTAACTGAGTTTGGATTCCTAGCCCAGCATGTCATAAAAAAGTCCAGAGGGCACACAGACCGGTGTTCGGGGAGATTTCGAGTGGGGGCATCTCTCTCTCTCGATAGTGAGGGTCCGGGGGGGGGGGCGGAAAAAATTAAACCTCTGGGATGGATTCTGAAGCCTCCTTCTGGTGTAAATCTAGTCATTTTATCCTCAAAAAAATGCATTTTCCCACCAGGTAGGTCCACGAGATTTCTCTTGCACGGAGCAGACCACACAAAGCTTATAAACTGAAAGCTACTCAGCCAATACCTACTCCATTCAACTGACTGCCAGTCAGTTGGATGGAGTAGGTATTGGCTGAATGGCTCTTAGTCGATAGTCCTTGTGTAACCTGGTCATTGTAAGGGAAACGGAACGATGAATTCGAAAAACCAGACCGGCCACAGATCGAGTCGGAATTTCTAAAACATTTGTCAGCTAATTGCATGGAAAGGTCGGAGAGTTTGACCGGAAATTGGTAAATCGCTTTGGCTCTGTCTGTAACCGCAACCGATCGCCAATCGTAGTCGGAAAAACTGTGATCACGGGTTGAAAAATCAAATCGTCTGGTCGGAATAGACGGAAAATTTGAAAACATGACGAGAATTGATTTCTTTGAATTTCTAACTATTGGAATTTATATCTTCGAATTACCAACTACTGAAAACCATGATGGTTATTTGCTGGGAGGAATCTCAGCACCTTGCCCAGCCCACTCCTATTGCTACGTGCCTAGTCAGTTTGACGCTGCTCCGAACATCCAGTATAAGAAAAACACTCGGATTGATTCCCGTATGGTGGAGATGAGCATATCAGTAAAAACAAAACTTGACTGGCATAGCGACTCCCCACCCCCCTCAGTGATCTCTATAGGCCTGCACTTAGATTGCTGGAAAGTTCATTGGTCACATATAGAAAATTTTTTCGCCTACCGCTAACTTGAGAGAGGCAGGGATGTTTTGCCAGAAATAAACAAGGCTCAACAAAAATAAAAAAAAAGTGATAGGGTTTTTAATTTTCTGACGCCGATAGAGAGTAATCGCTTGACTGGACTGGTTAAGTGAAATAATTCATGAGAGGTGAGGGACGTTGTACAAACACGAGTGCGCGAATGCGCACGAGTGTTTTACAACATAGTCCCTCGCCTCGAATTAGCGATTACTCTGTTTATGACCTTTCATTATTAACGATAAAAATATTATTTAACCCTTTACCTAAAGTAACGGCCAAAATCGGCCAGCACTATTCTCAAAAATCGTCAGTTAATTTTCATTAATTTTTAATTTTTTTTTTTGTCTCTGAAACATAGGTTATGACCCCTCATTGGAACGAGCTCATCGAAACTGTCTGTGAAACTTGAATACGTTATTATGTGCACATTGAATATTCACACCACATATACGTTACTATTGACAAAATCCCCCGTAACAAGTGGAAAATCGATAACGTGTCACGAGTATGCGTGCTAAGCTTTTGTTTGATGTCGGATAATGTTAACGCTGTTAGCTGTGACAACAAACACAGCGTAGCAGTCACGTCATCAAACGTCACCGTTGGTAGGGGTTACCTCGTTGATTTACTTAACGCCATCTTGGGGTGCGGGAATGAGTTGCGATGTTTTGTGCTGGCGTTCCAGCAATCCAATTGTTCAGAGATAAGTGCATAGTCCTTGTACGATCTATGTTTTTTATACGCATCTTGAGATTACGCAAAAAGTGGCAAGCTTTCATAAAATATGCACACCTGAGACACCACACAAACTCGTGACAATTCATATTCCTGTAACAGACCGAGAGGGGAATGTGGGAGCCGAGGCACAAACCGTAGACCTGTAGCACACAAGGAGTCCGATTTACATAGAGACGAAGCTAGTTGGTAAATGCCCCTTATACCCCGACTGCTTCCAACTCTTCCTTTCTTTTGAGTTTCAGAACCCACGAATTTCCCTCTTGATTTCATCTTAGAGCGATCGAAATACCTGCGGTGCTTCACCACAGCGTCCACAGTGCTACTAACTACGGGGGCTGGTCAGTGGAACCAAGGAAACAAACAGACAGAGAGATGTTCCAAAACACATTTTTAATACCGGTATCACAAGACGTGGAGTCAAGAAGTATAGTGACTGCTTTAGTGGCCAGATTCCGTGTTAATCCTTTGGCCAAGGCATGGCCTATAGAACACGGCGACTGGCCGAAGACGTAGAACAAATTTATAACCAGCAGCATAGCCACTGTGTGATTAAGGGGAGATCCCCCCCATACTTTTCCTAGAAAATGTAACACTAAATACATATATACCTCTGCTCCCCACAACTGGCTCACGACGTCCTTTCAACTGATAATAATAAAACTAAATACCAGGAAGTGAGAACACGAATTTATCGACACAACCCAAACCTAAGGTTGCTTCACCTGGCATTTAAAGTTAATTTCTGTTTTCATAGAAGACCTCGGATCCCCACTCACAGGGGATGCACGCTTTTGGTCGTGTGCAGAGATGAAATAATGTGGATGGAAAAGTAGCTTTTGCTGTCACTGGAATGAGGTTGGGGGACTAAATATTTGTCTCCTGCCAATGGCTTGTCGGGGCCACTGCTTTGGCTTAATGAGCCGGAACCTATGGAAAACAAGAATCAAACTGGAGTAGCTCTAGACTCAGGCTTATTATATTTTCCGGTCAACGGTCACTGCAGTAACGCTAAAAGCTTTCCCAGATGGTCAGTGGGTATCACGAACGTACACGCAACCCAAAAATATCCCGGAAGCAGTCAATACGATTAAGATCGGAGCTTTCTGTTGCCAACGGGAGTGAGTGTGTCAATGGTTCTGCAATGTATTCCAACTAATTATCGTGTCAGCCCATACCAGGCTACCAAGTAAGTGACTTTCGCACTCTCCTTGCAATCTTGATCGTCGGCCTGCTGATTTCACTTGATTGCTATCGTGTATAATGGAGATGGCTCCACCTGGCAACTACCCTGCCTTCCAAACGGCTCGGTTCGCAGAGTTGAATATCTCAGATGACGCATTAGGGAAGCGCCTTAACCATTGGCGTTTTCTTGTAGGAACACCGTTTCCATACTATTGTCTAAGCGGGAAATTTCAAGCCCTGGAATGGCTTGATCTTCACGAATATCCAACAAGACGAACAATCGCCCGTCTTGCTAGCCCCCCCCCCCCCCCAAACCGATTTTAGCTGTGTGTAACTTTCACAGTCTCGCTTAGAGACAATGTCCATTTCTCCCAAGAGTTGTGCATGCTTACTGAATTTCAACATTTCTACGGAGATGGACGCAGGACCCTTCAGTAATTTAGGCGGACACTCAAGCTCAGATTCTTGTTCAACGACATGTCCCGTGTCGGACATCACTGCTGTTGAGCACCCGATCTACGCACAACTATTCCCAATGCATGTCGTTTCCTCGCGCCTTAATTTCGGAAAGCATCACCGGTCCATGACCGCGGCATTAATCGCTCTGTGTTTGACTAATCGAGGAATGACAGTGTGATTACAACCCAACTCTCGGTCAATTTCTTATCTTTCAAGACAGCTGAGAGCTTCAGATAATATGCGACCAGGCATTAACTCATGGAAACTTATACAGTGGGGACCGCTTAACTGGATATCTCTGTATAACCTTGTTAACTGAATATTAATATAAATATTTATTTATTTATTTATTTATTTATTTATTTGAGTTTAACGACGCTTTCAACGGCCAGGGTCACATTGTGTTGGATAGTTTCACGGATGGAGAAGACAGAGTACCCGGAGAGAACCAACGAGGCAACTGTCAGGCTCCTTAACGTACTAACTCCACAGAAGCAATTTAGGGTGTTGGTTTTAGACAAGTGCACCATCGATGTGCAGTACGCCTTAGTACACGGCACCACCGTGCCTTACCCGGTCAATTAAGTACCTTGCCTCAGAATACACCGCAGTTACGAGGACATTATTGCGATGAAGACCTTTATCGAGAGGCTATAAGAATCCGAGGTAGGTGTATTTGTGATGTGGGGGTTGAGGGGCGGGGGTCACACTTGAATGCATGTCTGTTTGAAAATAATTTTTAGATGATAGTTTTGTAACTCACCCTCCATATGTCGACGATGCATAAAGAGTTCTGCTCCTCCGGTTTGCAGGGTAACAGAATAAACAAAATTGCAAACTCTTACGGAAGCCGATTGGGGCCAGCATTTGGAGTGGGGGCATTGCGAATATTCACATTCATGTTGCGAATATTCGTATTCACATTGCGAATATTCACATTCAACATTGCAAATATTCGCATTCAACCCATTGGGGCCAACATGTGTGGCGGCAGCATTGCGAATATGCTCATTCAACATTGCGAATTTTCGCATTCAATTGCGAATATTCGCAATGCATTGCGAATGTTCGCAGTTGAATGCGAATATTCGCAATGTTCAATGCGTATATTCGCAAAGTTGAATGCGAATATTCGCAATATTAAATGCGAATATTCGCAATGTTGAATGAGAATATTCGAAATGCTGGATCCCCCACACCCCTAACACATTTTGGCCCCAATGGGCTTCAGTAAAATCTAAATCTATGTGGTGAGCTGGAAGCATTTGGGTACGTTTAGTGTAAACGCACTCGTAGCTGTTCTCAAAACATCATTCATTCAACAAAAATCTCCACCAAGGTAAAAAAATGAAATATAGAAAAGACTAACAGTAAGAAGAAATGTTGACTTGTGTTTATTGGAATCTATCTCATGTGCTCAGTTTTTCATGTATTGAATTGTTAGAGTGCAAATTACATTTACAAAGAAAACCTGTCATTACAAATGTTTATTTATCAGATAAGTGCTACATAATTATGGTTATTATCAGGCTCATTCTTAAATTTATTGGATTGAGATACCGGGCCTTTCAAACGACATATCGCGAGAAAGAGATAAAACACCTGGATTGCACTGAAATATTGATTCAATCAACATGAAGTAAAACTTTAGAGAAATTGGGGGCAAAAAGGTTAGTGCCGATTGGCAGTTGTCCAATGTAATAATGACCAATTTTAACTCTTTACCTAGCACGAATACCAGATGGTACTTGTAAGAAAGAAAATCGATTAACCCTTAACCTAACAAATCGACCACATCCCACCGCGTAATGTACTAAGTATGCAGTTAAAAAAACATTTTTTTCTTTAAGCATTTTCAGCCAAACTATATCATGTGACCCATAAGGGATCACAGGATATGTTTTTGTTAAACGTTTTGAAACATTTTAAAGGAAATAGGGAAATAAAAAATGTTGATGTTTTGTGTGCTTTTGGCAAAGGGTTAAATATTTTCATGTTTTACCCTAATGATATAGCTCATTTTACCTCGAAATTGGAACAAACTAGTTCCGATGAGTAGTCAGATGATACATTTTGGATGCTAAATATAATGAAATTTGAATGCGAGTTTTGTGATTAGCGGCATATGATTACGGTGCAAAAATATACGTTGGGCAAAGGATTGGTCCTTGAAATATTTTTCCAGGAAAACTGATATAGCAGTGCTTATTCAGGTACTTGGATTTCTGGGAAATTATTAAAGTTTGCAACTTATTTTTCAAGGCAGTGAAACAATTAAACAACGCTTGATGTTTTGTTCGTTTTTTACATCATACTACCTACAATAATAATACTTCTTCGGGGAGCTGCTGATTTAACACCCTTCTCACATGAGAAATCTTTCATCAACCCTGCTGTTCCATTTGTTTCCTCCCAACACCCGGAAACGGATGATTTGATGCTATCCCATACTTCCTGATTTACCAATTTCTATGATAAGCATACTACCTCTTTTCCCTGTATTACCCAATCACCACATCCTCGTCTGAGTACTAGAATGTTCTATGTCCCATATGGGATATAGGACATTCTAGCACTCAGCCGACGACATATCTTCCATTCTACCACCCACTTCCTCGTTGTGCACGCACTGACACGCACATATATTTTGATCGTCTTTAGAAATAGTGTTCCAGAGTCTCCATCACTAACAAATTATAGATTTGGCACTTCATGGCATTTTAGGAAACAGCATAGAACATCTCTAGTTCTAGAAATCATTTCTATATTATAATCAAATGATAAAGCGCTGATTTATTTATTATGGTTTAACGACACACATTAACAGCCAGGGTCATGTCATGTCGGTGACAGTTTTACGTGTGGATGAAACCGGAGTACCAAGACAGAACCACCGGGCAACGACGAGCAGCTGTCAGCTCTCCAACATCGTAACTCTGAACTCTGCACCGCAGCACAGGCAGGGCTAGATTGGTTGAAGACATACGCACCATCGACGTGCAGAACGCCTTAGTACATAGCGTCATTGTGCACCATGTAGGCAATCGGGGTGAAGTAAGGGCTCATTTAAACATCTGAGTTCAAGCGGTAGGACTTTTCGATTTTTGCCAGCAAGCATACCGAATATTCGGTGCTTCGATGCTTGTCTTTGCAGTAAAACATGTTTCTAACTCTCTTGTCAGTATCTAATCAGAAGTCCAGTAAGCGACTGAATTTTAATAGGCTAAATAAAATTAAATAATTGATTCTCTTGCATTTTTTAAACGAATGAATTTTTTTTTTTGTTACTGTGGTCATACAACACAAAATCAATATAAAACCGCTAAAATGGAGATAAAAATAGTAAGGAGTTTCTTTAACGGGTTGAGTGCTGGAAGCCACAACCAGGCCTTTCAAAAACTGAGGGTACTAGTGTTAAATTCAACATTTCCCTTGCCCATATTTCGTATTCATTCAAATGTAAATAACACTTTATTTATACAAATTCTGTTCTATTACAAATTATTGGAGAGTGTCTGTTGGCACTTTTCGCGATAATTTGTAATAAAACAATTTTTGATGAACAAATTCCGATCACCAAAAATAATCTAGCCCTCAACCATTTAAATAAATATTTATTTTGTACATACATATGAGAATCGTGTCGCATTTTGCGAAGAGAATAACAATACTGTATTAATGTATACGACATATTGCATCGCAAATCGCGATGCGATACCGCTAAAATCACACCCTATGATAGTTTTATACATTTTACATTTTGCCTTCCAAATAAATATGATGAGCACGAGCCGAAAAAACGAAGGTGCGCTGCCCGAGAATCAAAAGATTAATTTTATTTAGACTTATTGGTAATTTTTGTGTCGCAGATTGGCCTCCAACTTTAAAACGTTTTATCATTGAAACTCCACGAAAGGTGTAACGAATTTTGATAATTGCTTTTTATTAAAAGGCCGCTGACTTTTTGGCACAAACGAAACCTTTATTTATTTATTTATTTATTTATTTATTTATTTATTTATTTATTAGTGTTTAATGACACTTCCGACAGCCAATGTCACCTCCTATCGGACAGTTTTACTGATGGAGGAACCCGGAGTCTCCTGACGAACAACGGTGAGCAACTGTCAGACTCCCTAACGACTAATTCCACACAAACAGGGTTAGCATTGGTTGAAGACAAGTGCACCATCGACGTGCAGTACGCTCAATACACAGAACCGCCGCTCCCCCATGTGAACAATATGGATTAAGTGCCTTGTTTTTTTTAGATAACATTGAACAAGAATCAAACAAACATTGGAATGGTAACACCTAGTAAATTCGTAAAAGGCTTTTCTTTCATTTCAGTTGAGGTGAGATTCTACGATAGGTCATGTCATTTTCGCCTCGTGGGTTTCTTCAAGGCAAATGAAACATGGCCCTGGACATAATAGCGAAACGAAATCATTTACTGTGTATTATCGGAGAATCAAAATGCCGAGAATACAATTTTAGCCGTCAGTCTTTTCCGGGAATCGTTTGGACAAAAAAAAAATCTTAACCCTTTACCCATCGAATCGCGCGCATCCGCCCGCATAATGTGCAAATTCAGCAAAATTCATTGACAAAAAATTATTTTTCTAA
Source organism: Pictodentalium vernedei (assembly GCA_031216915.1). Lineage (NCBI taxonomy): Eukaryota > Metazoa > Mollusca > Scaphopoda > Dentaliida > Dentaliidae > Pictodentalium > Pictodentalium vernedei. Next base: position 603,712,551 of record CM062296.1, on the reverse strand, counting down.
AAAATTCAACAAAACCATATCATGTAACCTCTCGCTGGAACGAGCTCGACGAGCTCGTTCCAACGAAGGGTCATTTGATATGGTTTTGTTGAAAATTTTTGAAAAATTTAAAAAAATGATAATTAAAATAATAAATTTTGATATCGTCTGCGTTGGGTAAAGGGTTAATGTTTCTTGATACATTTATAATGAACTCGTCAAGATGTAAGGAGTAGGCTATATCACGCATCGATAAAACGCAAATGTTGCCCACTTCAACTTTACACACCCCGACTGCAAAGAAGATAATTTTGAAATGTCTACATACAATGCACGCATTAGCTGGTATCAGTATATGGGTTTATGTGAAAACAAATTATTTGGCGAGAGGCAGTATTTGTATAAACAGCATTTGGGCACGGTGGCGTTGTTTGCTAAGGCGTAGCCTATACGGCACGTCGAGGTGCACTTGCATTCAACCGTTACTAACCCTGCTTGTGTCGGGTCAGTAAGTTGGATGGTCTGACAGTTACTCGCCGCTGCTCGTTGTTTCTCCCACCCGTAAATCTGTCCCAACACAATAGGACCTTGGTTGTTGAAAGTGAAATTGATCCTCAATAAACAAACAGACAAACCATTTTATAAACCACGCAAACGATCGTGTACTATGAAATACTAAAGTTCCAGTATTAAATCGTGAATTCCCATCATCTTCCCACCACTTACCAATAATATATACCTATAGTCCCATGCGTACATATATCACTATACATACCATAGCATACTATATATGCAGTAGGTCCACCATTTGCCTGTCAAATGACCCAACCCAGTATAACTGACCAAGGAAAATAGGTTAGTTTTAGCCCAGATTGGGTAGAGTGAAATCGAAACCAATTTGGGTTGAAATTTCTGTTTGACTAACGATTGGGGTAGATATTTTAATCCGACAGGTGAGTCAAATGGAGATTTCAAACCATATTGGTTCAGAAAGTCAACTTTTTCAACCCAAATACCAAAATAATTTAACTGCATTTTTGGGTTGTTTATTTAGCTTAAAATTTTGGTTGAACAAATTGACTAACTTTGGGTTACTTTGCCTCCACATTCGGGTTAAAACAACCACTTTTGGGTATTTTTTTTTTAACCAAATTGCAAACCCTAAAACCAGTCAGTGTTGGAAGAATTATGTGGTTGTTTATTTTAACCCAGCTTTGGAGTTGAAAATTTACCGCAAAATTAGGTTACTTCAACTTATCTTTTGAGTTGAGAACAACAAGTTTGTTTAGGTCTTTCAAACCCAATTTTCAACCCAAAATGACAACTACATTATGGGCTGTTTTTTCAACTAAAAATATGGGTTAAAATTGGCAACCTTGTGAGTTGAGTTATTTCCACCTAGTGTTGGGTGGAGTGAAATCGAAACCAATGGTTGGGTTACAAAACAACCCATTTGGGTTACTTTTCAACCCAGTCCAATTTAGAGTGTAGAACTACCCCATTTAAAGGAGGGGGATGCAATGATCCAAACAAAATCCATGGGGGTCAAAGTGTCGGCGAGAAATACACCCACTGCTCTGTCTAGCGTACGAGTATAATACAATCACGAAAGAAGAACCAACCATCACTGGGCTTGGTCGAACCCCAACCAGAACCGTATTACCCATAAGGCTGGCTAGGCTGAAGTCTAGGGGCCCGCAGAGAAAGGAGGACCGACATTTTTTTTTTTGATGAGACACTGTTACCAGCGCCTTAGGGCTCCAGTGGTTAACGGCACTTTGCATCGTAGCGATACATGTACATATGTATTTATCCATATGTATACTCTCATAAGTATATATATATACTATATATATATTTATATACAGTACATGCTTATTTAAATAATATGTCAAGCAAATAAAACTATATATGATACAGGTCTATGATACTACGCGGAAAACAAGTATCTTTCGCACTCCACCCCCCACCCACCCCCGTCATGGTATGTGTATACTTCCGTGTTTGTTTATTTCATCAGCTGACTGCTAACACTTAGGCTGTCAGCTGTAGTGGAGTGAACGACTGAAGTGCCGGAGGGGGCCCCGAAGTACCTAAAAGTCTAGGGGCCAGGCCATGGGTTAATACGGCATTTACCACAACTACTAAACAACGTCATACGGTTAGAAGAGGCCCTAGCGAAGAGGCTGTCTTTGGTCTGCAGAGAAGCATGAGAGAGATGTTTGAATCAAGATTCATGAATGAACTCACGAAGGTTCTGCAGAATGATCTCACGAAGGTTCTTCAATAAAGCCAGGCTCCACATAGATACACAGAACACCATGACAAAGCCTCATAACCAGTCGCGATCACGATATATTAGCAATGAAAATAGACGAGAAGAAGACTGAACAGAACACAAGATCTATGGGGTCGACAATCGAGGACTGAACGCATTGGAGGTTGTAGATGTGGAACATCGATGTAAATAAAGACCCAAGAGAATGACGTGCAGCTATAACACCGAACTATAATAAACACGGAACTATGGCGTACGAACAGGTTCGAAAATAATTATTGAGGTACATACTATATTATTTGAGGTTCATCCTATATTATTTCAGGTTAATCCTATATTATTTGAGGTTCATCCTATATTATTTCAGGTTCATCCTATATTATTTCAGGTTCATCCTAAAATAATATTTATGACCCTCTCGTACGCGATCAATAATTTGTCCGACCCTGGATGGACTATAATTATTGTTTCATGTTGAACCAGGTTCGACATAAATATTTCAGGTTCATCCTATATTAATTGAGGATGGACCTAAAATAATTTGTCCGACCCTGGATCGACCATAATTATTGTTTCATGTTGAACCAGGTTCGACATCAATATTTGAGGTTCATCCTATATAAATTGAGGATGAACCTGAAATAATTTGTCCGATCCTGGATGGACCATAATTATTGTTTCATGTTGAACCAGGTTCGTCATAAATATTTCAGGTTCATCCTATATTAATTGAGGATGAACCTGAAATAGTTTGTCCGACCCTGGATCGACCATAATTATTGTTTCATGTTGAACCAGGTTCGACATCAATATTTCAGGTTCATCCTATATTAATTGAGGATGAACCTGAAATAATTTGTCCGACCCTGGATCGACCATAATTATTGTTTCATGTTGAACCAGGTTCGACATAAATATTTGAGGTCCATCCTATATTAATTGAGGATGAATCTGAAATAATTTGTCTGACGCTGGATCGACCATAATTATTGCTTTATGTTGAACCAGGTTCGACATAAATATTTGGGGTTCATCCTATATTAATTGAGGATGAACCTAAAATAATTTGTCCGACCCTGGACCGACCATAATTATTCAGGATGATACTAAAATCCCACGATGCAATACGCTCCACGAGCCAATCAGTTGATTCGTTACAAACGCAAACAATGGGACATAACTGGGGGAAAAAGCAAGATAAACTTGATGCAGGCACACAGCTTCAGACAAAGAATCCCGCTGAGAGATTGTTTTGTGTGTGCTTCACACGATTTTTTTGTAATCACGCAAAATAAATAAGATTTTTTCCCATGAAAATGTCAAATGGGCAGTGTTGATTGTTTACTATACTGTTACAAACAAGTTGTGTTTTAATATTGAAATATGACTCGCTAACCAATAGTGTTGCGGGCCGGACCGCAAACAAACGGTCCGGTTCCGGTCCAAGCGTGGTCTGCGGTACGGTCCGATGAGGACCGGGCCGCCCCTGCTGTACCGGTACACAGGCACGCTGGACCGGTCCGGGGCGGTCCAAGGGACCGGTCCAGGGAGACGCAAAGGGAGGTTTTGCACTCTCCCAATTGATACACAAACTGATAATTTCATTTTGATAGACGGTGAATACATTGAAGTCGAGTAAGTTTGAAGTAACTGTCAACTATATTGAGCCAATCTGTCACCAATCAACCACCTGCATCCTGTGATTCTTGTCACGGGTGTCGGGTGAAGGTATCAGCGATGAGCGGTTCTACAAAAAAGTTCCCAAAATAGCGAACGCTCAAATTCGGTGACAAGAAGCTGTCATTCAATTGCTTTGTCGGCAAAGAATTTCAACGTGTATTGTGTATCTATTTCTATAAACCCCGATCTGGATTATGTGTACTTGGAAACTATTTAGTTGGTAGTAACTTGGTCCCTGTATTTCATCTGGTAGGTTTGGTCTGGTGACCCTATTAAATTGTGCCATGGGCGCAGATCATGGGGGGGGGGGGGGGGGGGGGGGCGAGGGGGCGTGTACCCCACAAATTTTTTTCGGGGAGGGGGGCATTACATGTTATGTCCCCCGCGCCCATCCCACATATATAGGTCCGATACCAGCTGATATTGTTCGAGCAATGCTGCAATAGGCGAAAATCGCGTATAGTCAGCTTGCTTTTTCAAAATTTCCTCCCGCAGGGCCAAACCATGCTTGGCCCTGCGCGTTGTGTGTCCAAGCAATGCTACAATAGGCGGAAATCGTGTATTTGCAGCTTACATTTTCAAATTTTCCGCCCGCAGGACCAAAACATGGTTGGCCCTGCGCATTGTGTAGCCCCCCCCCCCCCCCTCCACACACACACACACTCTAAAGAGAGAGACCTGTGCCCATGAATTGGACCGCCTTAGACCGGTACATCTAGAAAAAAATGGACCGCCTGCCCGAATATCGGACCGCTATTTCTTGGACCGGACCGGACCGGACCGGAACACCATTGACGGTCCGGTACGATCAGCATCACTGCTAAGCAACATATCGGGAAAACGTCTCGTGAAGTTTAAAAATTTAATGGAGCAGTTCAAAAAAGTGCCTCTGTGGGGTAGGGTGGGGAAGGGCAAAAAGATGGATTTCGTATGTATGTTTGTTTGTCTGTGTGTCTGCTATAGAAATAAATATGGGGCCATCCATAGTGCCCAAAATTGGCCTACTTTATGGCGGAGGTCATTGTCAGGTTTAAAAAAGTGCAGGGGTGGGATTGGAGAGGGGCACCAAAAGCTATGTCTAATTTGTTTTTTACTGATATAGGTCCTCAAAGGGATCTACTAGTGGTGACTTCTTATCAGGAATCTTAAAGGTTTCAAAAAATTGCCGGTGGTGGTGTTGGGGAGGGGCAAAACTTGTGGATTTTGTGTGTATGTCTGTATGACCACTATAAAAAGGCATACGGAGCCACCCACAGTGCACAAGCTGGTTCTGTTAGGTTTTTTTTCTCCACCGGGAGTCATGGATTGAAAAAGTGCCGGGGTTGGGAGAGTCACCCAATGTCATGACAATTTTCCTTTTCACCTCTATAGATCTTCAAAGGGGTCTACCTGCGGTAACTTTTTACCGGGAATATTATGGTGCGGTTAAGGCCGCAGGCTACCCAAGTTACTCTTTTGAAGTCAGGGCTGTGGTTTTATGAACTGTGTTTTCTTAGAAATTTACCGTACAGCATCGGGTAACCCTGCTAGTATTTGTTAAAACCTGTTTTGACTCATCATTTTCACACAGGTTACAATGTTGGGAAGCAGTTTAGTATGCCAGAATGCTCGAAATGCATCCCCCCCTCCCCCCCCCCCCCCCCACAGAATTTCAAATTGCACTGCGGCTCCTGGGTCAGCATGTTTTCGGTGTCATTGTGGGGCATGTCACGGTGTTATGTTCATGGAAGCAGGTGACTGTTTTGAACAAATCACGCGATAATGCCTCAGCTGTAGGGCCGTCGCTAGAGCCTTTTAATGGGGGTGGGGGTGGGGGTGAGAGCCCTCGAAATTCCAACTGGGTAGTGGGCGCGTTCTTGACAAACTATTAGAACTGTAGATCTTCCTAATTCGGCGAGCACGGTCGCGCCGGGCCGACCATGGTTCGGCCCGACATGAGAAAATTGTTAAATTTGACATTAAAAGGAGCAATTTCCTTTCTTCTGGAGGATCAATTCCCACTTCAACATACCCTGAAAAGTTTGTTTTTTTTCTGATCAAATAACAAAATTCATCTTTTGAAAATTTCGATTTCTGTCCAATAACCTTTGAAAAACTATGCAGAATTATTATATGTTCTGCAAGTTTTAGCCAATCGTTTATATCAAAGCTGCATAATTTAGAGAATTCCATCCATTCCTAGGCATTGATTACTGGGTCCCATTTTACCATTACCAAATGTAAGCTGAAAATACACGATTTCCGCCTATTGTGGCATTGCTTGGACACACAATGCGCAGGGCGAAGCATGGTTTGGCCCTACGGGAGGAAATTTTGAAAAAGCAAGCTGAAAATACGCGATTTTCGCCTATTGCAGCATTGCTTGAACAATATCAGCTGGTATCGGACCTATATATGTGGGAGGAGCGCGGGAGACATAACATGTAATCCCCCCCCCCCCGAAAAACTCCCCCCCCCCCCCCCCCACACACACACACATGATTTGCGCCCATGGTCCAATTTAATAGGGTCACCACACCAAACCTACCAGATAAAATACAGGGACCAAGTTACTACCAACTAAATAGTTTCCATGTACACATAATCCAGATCGGGGTTTATAGAAATAGATACACAATACACGTTGAAATTCTTTGCCGACAAAGGAATTGAATGACAGCTTCTTGTCACCGAATTTGAGCGTTCGCTATTTTGGGAACTTTTTTGTAGAACTGCTCATCGCTGATACCTTCACCCGACACCCGTGACAGGAATCACAGGATGCAGGTGGTTGATTGGTGACAGATTGGCTCAATATAGTTGACAGTTACTTCAAACTTACTCGACTTCAATGTATTCACCGTCTATCAAGATGAAATTATCAGTTTGTGTATCAATTGGGAGAGTGCAAAACTTCTCTTTGCGTCTCCCTGGACCGGTCCCTTGGACCGCCCGGACCGGTCCAGCGTGCCTGTATACCGGTACAGCAGGGGCGGCCCGGTCCTCATCGGACCACGCCTGGACCGGTACCGGACCGTTTGTTTGCGGTCCGGTCCGCAACACTATTGGTTAGCGAGTCATATTTCAATATTAAAACACAACTTGTTTGTAACAGTACAGTAAACAATCAACACTGCCCATTTGACATTTTCATGGGAAAAAATCTTATTTATTTTGCGTGATTACAAAAAAATCGTGTAAAGCACACACAAAACAATCTCTCAGCGGGATTCTTTGTCTGAAGCTGTGTGCCTGCATCAAGTTTATCTTGCTTTTTCCCCCAGTTATGTCCCATTGTTCGCGTTTGTAACCACTCAACTGATTGGCTCGTGGAGCGTATTGCATCGTGGGATTTTAGTATCATCCTGAATAATTATGGTCGATCCAGGGTCGGACGAATTATTTTAGGTTCATCCTCAATTAATATAGGATGAACCTCAAATATTTATGTCGAACCTGGTTCAACAGGAAGCAATAATTATGGTCCATCCAGGGTCGGACAAATTATTTCAGGTTCATCCTCAATTAATATAGGATGAACCTCAAATATTGATGTCGAACCTGGTTCAACATGAAACAATAATTATGGTCCATCCAGGGTCGGACAAATTATTTCAGGTTCATCCTCAATTAATATAGGATGAACCTCAAATATTTATGTCGAACCTGGTTCAACATGAAACAATAATTATGGTCGATCCAGGGTCGGACAAATTATTTTAGGTTCATCCTCAATTAATATAGGATGAACCTGAAATATTGATGTCGAACCTGGTTCAACATGAAACAATAATTATGGTCCATCCAGGGTCGGACAAATTATTTCAGGTTCATCCTCAATTAATATGGGATGAACCTGAAATATTTATGTCGAACCTGGTTCAACATGAAGCAATAATTATGGTCCATCCAGGGTCGGACAAATTATTTCAGGTTCATCCTCAATTAATATAGGATGAACCTGAAATATTGATGTCGAACCTGGTTCAACATGAAACAATAATTATGGTCCATCCAGGATCGGACAAATTATTTCAGGTTCATCCTCAATTAATATAGGATGAACCTCAAATATTGATGTCGAACCTGGTTCAACATGAAACAATAATGATGGTCGATCCAGGGTCGGACAAATTATTTTAGGTTCATCCTCAATTAATATAGGATGAACCTGAAATATTTATATCGAACCTGGTTCAACATGAAACAATAATTACAGTCCATCCAGGGTGGGACAAATTATTGATCGCGTACGAGAGGGTCATAAATATTATTTTAGGATGAACCTGAAATAATATAGGATGAACCTGAAATAATATAGGATGAACCTCAAATAATATAGGATGAACCTCAAATAATATAGGATGAACCTCAAATAATATAGTATGTACCTCAATAATTATTTTCGAACCTGTTCGTACGCCATACGGAACAGTGAATTTGTTCAATTTCTATCACTTTGACAAAATTGTTCTTGCTTCCCCGTATTATACTCTAAAATCAGTTGGGTTAAAAATTAACCCAAATCAACTGGGTTGAGTAAATATCAACCGATTGGGGTCAAATTCACTCAACCCAGTTTCTTTGGGTTGATTTTTAACCTAACCAATTTTAGAGTGTAGTGCAGAAGGGAATAATATCGGGATCTTTCACGAATGTAATCGGCTGGGAATCCAGTTTAGGAAACTCCTTTTTAGGGTCAGTCAGTGGATATAAACTCACATTTTTGTCACGTGGGAATTCGAGGAAACACCTCATGAAGACTAATCTAAAGAGTATCATATCTTCATACGTTGAAAGGGATGGGCATATCAGTCCTACAGTCGCGGGAATTTATGGAATCCCTTACTACGAGGACTTGGCTATGCCTGTTGAGTCCCCTTTCCCATATGAATCGAAGAGGCATCCAAGTAATGTTCCAGTTCTTCACAGTACCCATCTGTGAGACAAGTTAATTACAGGAGTGATGGTGAAACAAATCAACACTGTATGATATTTGTTGGTAGCGATCAGTTGAGTAGTGGCACAAAATAACCCTATAGTTAACCCTTTACCCAACGCAGAGGACGATATCAAAATTTATTATTTTAAATATTTTTTTTTTTAAATTTCAACAAACCGTATCATGTAACCCCTCATTGGAACGAGTTTTGTTGAAATTTTTGGAAAAATAATATTTTTTCAGCTGCTGAATTTGAGTATTACGCGGGTGGATGTGGCCGATTCGTTGTGTAAAGTGTTAAGGAATGTAGTGGTGGTCATAGTGAGTTAGAATCCATTGGTAATGTAAGGTGTAGTGATTTTACCTAATCATGGCAATGGCAGGTTCCAACAGTTACAGTAGTAGATGACTGTAGGTATGGAAGTGGAAATTGATCACTGATAGTGGTGAAAGTTTGGTCGTAGATGCCATCGCCTATTTAGGAGCTCAGATAATGCTGCTTGCAGAATCCCCTCCAAATAGTCCCACGTTCACAGCAGTCCCACTTTTGGAAACTATACTCTCCCAAAAAAGAAAGTGTGCATGCTAAAAAATAACACTAAAAAAGATATATATCATTTTCATTCATGGAAATTTTATTCAATCACAGATGAATCAATTTGTGATCGACACGAGAAATTTCATTACGCTACGACGAATACTCTTGGTACCATGGAGAGTCAAAGACACCAAGGGTCAAACACAAATGGCACACACTCAATATCTGGTATTACCTCCGTCTGCATCGACTACTGCTGTGCATCTACGCCTCATGGAAGGGAACAAGTTAGCATGGAAGTGTTGTGGGATGTTGTTCCGTATTCTGATAAGCTGTCTTTGGAGTTCCACAAGAGTTGACGGTGCATGGGGAAGCCGGCGTAGCTGACGTTTCATTTCGTCCCATACGTGCTCAATGGGTGAGATATCGCGCGAATTTGCGGGCCAGGGAAGAACATCCACTTGTTGTTGCTGCAGATACTGTTGAACAACACGAGCTGCGTGGGGTCGGGCGTTGTCCTGCTGTAGAATGACGCCGGGCCGTGACGTTGCAGAAATGGGACTACAACAGGTGTAAGCACTTCATCACGATATCTAGCTGCATTGAGATTGCCATCAATAATGACCAGCTCAGTTCTGTTACGGGCAGTGATGCCACCCCACACCATGAGAGACCCTCCCCCATAACGGTTTCGCTCCACGACACATGGATCTGCGTAGCGTTCGTTTCGACGTCTGTACACTCTCTGGCGGCCATCTGATGATGAAAGATGGAAACGACATTCATATGTGAATAAAACACGTCGCCACCAGTGTAAGGGATGCCTGAGATGTTGTCTACACCACTGCAGTCGAGCACGACGATGACGTAACGTCAAAATCGGACGAATTGCAGGTCTTCGAGGACGTAAGCCGTATTCTCTCAGCCGGTTGATTGCTGTTTGATGATGTATCCGTCTCAGGTTAGGGATGTTCCTGGCTGTCGTCGTTGCCGTTTGTTGCCGGTTCCAGAGATGGACGACACGGATATACCGATCTTGTGCAGGGGTGGTAACTCGGGGTCTCCCGGAGCGGGATGGTCTCGAACGTCATCATGTTGTGCATGTCGATGGACTAGCCTGTCTACAGTGTTACGGTGGCAGTTCAAATGCTGGGCAACCTCTCTGTGTGTTCTGTCACCTCTAATCATACCCAGAGCAAGGAGACGTTGATTCATTGTCAATCTTGGCATGCTAATGTGGAGTCGTTTTAATAGCAGCGCAAGTTTGAATGTGAACGATAGGAAGGCCTTACTTTAGTGTTTAAATACCCAAGGATTCACACTGCTGCATGAATTTGCAGACTCTCCACGTGCAAAACATGCCTTTTCACAAACGTGCAGCACGTCATTTAACGTTAATGCAATTTTAACGGGGAAAGCTGTTTTTGTGTTCAATACAACTTATTCATGAACAGGTTAACGCTCTTTACACCTACGAAATTATTTTTTTGGAGTTTGATCAATTTCTGCAATGCACACTTTCTTTTTTGGGCGAGTATATTACTCGGACCTTACTATGGCCGCAGAATCCCATGACGACAATGGTAAATGAATGTGGTGGTGGCCATAGCGGGATTAGAATCGAGTAGTACTACAAACAATGGTGGTATGGTGATAGCAGGGCACATCAGTCAGAGTAGTAGTAGTAATTAATACTGTTACAAAGACAACTATATTTTATTCCAGTAAGACTAAAATCCCCGCCCTTTGATTGGACGAGAGCTCGCTTAGTTTTTTCTATGTTTATGGCTCCCCTGGCAGATGTTACCTCCAGGGCCTCCGAGAGCGAGGACGGTCCCCGGGGCAATGTGTAGTACGGGCGTTATGAACCCTGAAAGCGCCGAAGGCGCGAAGCGAAAACGGGGGATACGGGGTCTTCTCCAGCCCATTTTCTTGACAATATCGAATCAATTATTTCCTTACGATTTGGGTATTTTATTACCTGTATTTCTGTGCGTATGAGGTATTTTTCCTCAAAGATAATCCTGACCACCACCACGCAGGAAAGACCGATGGAAAACCAACAAGCTGGAACAGATTTTTTAAATGTATGAAACCTGGTCAGTAATGCAACCGCGTACTCTTGTCGCCTCCACCAGCGTTAGAGGCTTCTCCTAGTCGCCTTCTCACGACATTCAGCTCAGACGTATCGATAGGTCAGTGTACACTTTTTTAAAACACCAAAACATCTCAGGTCCTGTTACCCCTTACCACCCCGCCCTCGGCACTAGTAGTTATCGTTTGACGTCACTAAGTGAAATATTTTAAAATTCAAAGTGTTTCCTGCCAAAACAATCATATTTACCGAGGCCAAAAGGGGGCGCGGTGGCATTGCAGTAACCGGTTCTCATCAGATCACCGAAGTTAAGCAATGTTGAGCCCGGTTAGTCCTCGGATGGGTGACCGTCTGAGCGATCGATTCGGACTCCCGCATTGTGTCCTTGGGCAAGGTACTTAACCCCGATTGTCCACATGAGGGCACGATGACGGCGTGTACCAAAGCGTACTGTACGTCGATGGTGCGCATGTCTTCAACCAATCTAACCCTGCCTGTGCTGCAGGACGAAGTTGCGATGTTGGGGAGCTGGCAGCTGCTCGTCGTTGCTCGGTGGTTCTCTCCGGGTAATCCGACTTCCTCCACCCGTAAAACTGTCACGGTCATGATTAGCCATTGTGCATAAGTATGTGACCTTAAACACCAATAAATAAATATAAATAAATAAATAAAATAAATAAATAAATAAATCGAGGCCAGTGATTAGTCTATGAAAGTATTCTCAATCCGCTGATAAAAATGTCGAGGTTGCTGCATTTCACTTCAAAACGTGAACTTGTTCATAATTTCACAGGAGTCTAGAACTTGTACTACAGGCCATATAATTAAACAATAACATGATTTTGGAGGGCATTATGGTTCGTGAGCGGCCCTGCATCGATGTTGAACAGCCCGAGGGTTTATTAAAGGCCCGAGACGAAGTCGAGGGCCGTTAATAAGCCCAAGGGCTCTTCAACATCGATGCAGGGCCGCTCACGAACCATTATGCCCGACAACAATCATGTTATTACTATTATTACCATTACGTAACTGATTACATCGAGGCGATGAGAGAGTTTAAAAAAATTCCGTCTTCCACTTCCAGCGAGGGAGGTAATGCACGCAACAAAGATGACGAATCAGTTGCCATGGAAAATGGCTACAACTGACAACATGGCCACGTGTCATTTGTTTCTGTTGCTGTCGATCAACAAGACCGCAACATGGCGAAAGCATCAACTTTTCCCTGCGAGTTCTCACCTCATTTCTAAATTTTCAATTCTAAAAGACGTCACGTGACAAGAGGGCCGATAATGAATTTTGTTTTCCATTAGCGGCCCTCCTATCACGTGACTACTGAGCAATAGAGGATATGATTGCCCGTTAAATCGACATTAATGCAGTAGGAAACGCCCTGCAAAGTGGTAATAATACCATTTATCTGATAAACCATAGAGTATAACACCCGTTGTATATACTTGAAGTAAAAACAACGGGTGTTGTATATAATTATAATTTATGCGAACAACCTTTGACCTCGTTCGATTCTATTTTCATTCATTCATAAATTTCATAATGCAGGTTTGATTTCTTTGTTGAAGGAGCGAGTGATACTTTATCGAAATAATATGATATATTTTTTGTTCGTATAAACATGTAAATATTCTGTTTATTTTGCTGAAATAAAGTAATAATTACAATCTACTTCGTTCAAAATCAGAATGTCAATAATGTAAAGTGTGCTATTTATAGTTACGTCTACATCCACGATCAAAGCACTGCCCTAATTACAAGTTCGTCTGCTATCAGAAAATAAAAGTTTACAATAGAGGTGTACGGTTAAACCGAAAAACGGTTCGGGTCGGGATTTTTTAGTGACAACCGACAACCGAACCGTGGCATATTGAAAATACTAACGTTTTTTTCTGTACATTTACTGAAAACGTATACGTTTCGTTTTTCACACATATCTCCGTTAATATACCTGTTCCACTGCCGATAATAGCTGCAATTTATAAAGTAAAAGTGTAAAAAAACACAATGGCAAGACGACGGGGGTATTACATTTTTAGTATGACATTCAGCACCGCCGGAGTCCCACTGACATTTTGTGGAATGAAAGAATGAAATACACGTGTGTTGATACGGGACGATTCGGACCTTGGGCGAGTCGGATCTTGGATCGGGTAAAACAAATCAGAAAATGTCGGCCGCGACAGCCACAAAAGATACTTCGGTTATTTGGAAATATTTTTCAAAACAAGACAACACTAAATCCATATGCAATGTACGCAAAAAAGGAATACACAGCGGAGCATGGGAACACCTCAAATTTAAGGCGCCATTTGAAATCCACACACTAAAAACTAAAGTGTTAAAACTGACACTTTCAAGGTGTTAAATCCATTCTAACTCTTAGGGTTTGATTTTAACACTCAAAGTGCAATGCTTTAAGCACTTAGACATTACAATCGTCAGACATCTGAAACTTGAACGGATGGCACTTCTCATGTGTCTAACATTGGTGGTTCTTCCAGAATCGTCCATAATTTGATTTGCGCTTGGTGGGTACATAATTAAAAGGACACAACGCAGATGACGCGGATCAGGCTCGAGAGGTCGAGCCTGATCCGCGTCATCTGCGTTGTTTCATTTTAAGTGTCGCGACATTACACTTGTCAAGTGGTATTATTGTAACACCTGTCAAGTTCTGGGATATCTACACTTGAACAAAGTGCTAGTTCAGCACATTGTTAGTGTTAAATACAGCTCTTCAAGTGTAGTTTTTAACACTTTAGTTTTTAGCGTGCAAACATAAACTCGAGTTCTTTGAACTTGAGGATATGGAATCAAAACGACCCACGAAGGTAAGTACTGAGAGAATAACGTTTACACTGCGTTGAATGGGTCAAATCGGCCCTGCGTCAACCGTCAACGGACAACGGATCAAACCAGCCCTTAGTCGCATCGGAGCGCAGTCTACTCGGCCTAAAGGTCTTTCTCACAACTTGACAATTTAATAATCTACACGCTAAAAACTAAAGTGTTAAAAACTACACTGGAAGTGCTGTATTTAACACTTATTAAGTGCTGAACTAGCACTTTGTTCAGGTGTAGATATCCCAGAACTTGACAGGTGTTACAATAATACCACTTGACAAGTGTAATGTCGCGACACTTAAAAGGAAACAACGCAGATGACGCGGATCAGGCTCGAACTCTCGAGCCTGATCTGCGTCATCTGCATTGTGTCCTTTTAATTATGTACCCACCAAGCGCAAATCAATTTATGGACGATTCTGGAAGAACCACCAATGTTAGACGCATGGGAAGTGCCATCCATTCAAGTGTCAGATGTCTGACGATTACAATGTCTAAGTGCTTAAAGCATTGCACTTTGAGTGTTAAAATCAAACCCCAAGAGTTAGAATGGGTTTAACACCTTGAAAGTGTCAGTTTTAACACTTTAGTTTTTAGTGTGTAATAAAAACTATTATTAGAAATATATTGTGTCAACTTGACAAAACTTCACAGAATTTATTTCTATTAGATTATTAAATTATCACGAATATCTCATACAAAGTTACAAACTTTACCTGATAGACTGATAGTGATAGAATATGAAGACCAAAGTGTGTAACTAGTCATTATACTTTTCAGTCAGTTCACCGAGTTCAGTATCATGTTTTCAACATTCAACTCGTCCTCCTGTTGTCCCTTAGAACCGTTACAGAGAATGATCCTAATATGATTAAAATCTGTTGTCCAGGGCATAAAAAAACATTAATTAATTAATTTGGCCATAATAAGCCAATTTCGAAACTGCCATCTTGGCTTTTAATCTATGCAAGGTCACAGGTCGCGAGGTATAAACATTCCAAGAAAACGCGCTGTTAGCAATGAAATCGCACTGTTTACACCTCGCGACCTGTGACCTTGCATAGATTAAAGTCCAAAGATGGCAGTTTCGAAATTGGCTTATTATGACACAGGAATAAAAAAACCGAAACCGATATCGAAACCCGACTCATTTCCCTTAAAAAAAACGAAACCGAAATTAAATTTTCATAACCGTACACCTCTAGTTTACAAATTCTAAACAAAAACAAAAGTGGACCATACTTAACGGAAATTGTTAACTTTCGATTGAATACACATTATTCCAACCTACTTTCTGAACACGGTACGGTAGAAATTCAACTTGCCAGTAAGCTTCAAGTTCGATTGCTTCGGTAATAACATCACCAATTCAGCAGACAAAATGTCACAATTACCACCATCCCAGTAGCAGCAGTACCCTTAAACGTTCAAAAATACGATCAAATGACAAGGTCAACAAATAATGTTCAGCAATTATTCCACGGAGCAACATTAAATGTACAAAAATGTCAAAATATGAACATATACACTTACCCTTTCACAGAAAATCCCACAACGACATCACCAAGAAAACGTAAATGCCATGAATATGTATATAAGAGAGAAAAGGTACATAACTCCCTGGCTTGGAATATTTCGACTTGCCTCATTCAAACTCACAGAAAAACCACACGCGTGAATTTGTAATCGAGGTATTGATGTCATCCGACAGCTTAGACATTAAGCGTTACGTTGATTTTCCACCTACCCAATTAAATATTTTTTAACGCTAAAACGGATAAAATATATCTCGGGAACGAGTCACTTTTTTCTAGGTCGGACATAGTTCAGCGATCCGAAAGTAGTGGCTACCCCTCCCACCTTCAGATTCTTCCCATTCAATCATATAGAAAACGTTCCCATCAAGTTTTTATGGTAACTCAAAACTCAAAATTAGGAATATATATCAAGCTTTCGCTCTTATTACCGGCTGCAATCGATAGTACACGTATTTCCGTACATTTGGGCAGAGTTTATTGATCCAAACTAGGTTTTATCCTTTAATTATCGTCATTTGAGTACTCGTGGGGCGTCAACAGAGATTTCGAAATCGGCCATGTTTTTGTATAAATATAAAACAATAAAAATAATAACCCGGTAATGGCATCTCGATCTCATTCGCGCAGAGGAGGTCATCAAACTAGATTATCAACCCCCTTCTAGACAATTGCGATCGAATTTCCGATTCTGCATCGATGCAAAGGGTCTATTCGTTTCGGCGTTTCGTTACCGTTGACGCCTCACGAGTACTCAAATGACGATAATTAAAGGATAAAACCTAGTTTTGGATCAATAAACTCTGCCCAAATATAAGGAAGTACGTGTACTATCGATTGCTGTCGGTAATAAGGGCGAAAGCTTTGTACCAACCACTTTTGCAATACAACCACGTTTGCAATAAAATTTATTACAAAAGTGGTTATCGCGTACCAACCACTTTTGTAATAAAACCACTTTTGCAATAAACTAACCATAATTGTAATAAACTCATTTCGGTGATAAATCACATACGTCCATTTTATAGTCGGACATTGGGGTTGGGTGAGGGAGTAGTTTACCTAAAAATGTTTGTGTGTCGTTCAGTGGAATAACGTGTCCATTCACCTATTGAAACTTGGTAGTGACTGAAGAAAGTACGCAAGCACTTTTACAATATACTTTATTACAAAAGTGATTATCGCGTACCAACCACTTTTGTAATAAAACCACTTCTGTAAGAATTCAACCCGACCTATAAAAGGGCCAACAAGATCGATAGGAACTACGGGGTTTAAGAAAAACTGCGCCCGTAGGAGGAATTCGGGCAGACATATCTAAAACGATACACGTCAAACCCAGCTTTCCCCATCCATCCGTGCGCAGTAAGATTTTAGCGCCCACCAAATTTGGGAATAGCTTTGACGCTACTTTGCTCTCTCCAAACAAACACACCGTCCGGCTATAAAATGGATGTCCGTGATTCATCACAAAAGTAGGTGTATTACAATAATGGTTAGTTTATTACAAAAGTGGTTTTATTAGAAAAGTGGTTGGTACGCGATAACCACTTTTGTAATAAAGTTTATTGTAAAAGTGCTTGCGTACTTTCCATTGGACGACACACAAACATGTTTAGGTAAACTAGCTCTCTACCCTCCCCAATGTCCAACTATAGTCCAACTATAAAATGAACGTCCGTGATTCATCACAAAAATAGGTGTGTTACAATAATGGTTAGTTTAGTACAAAAGTGGTTGGTACGCGTTAACCACTGTTGTAATAAAGTTTATTGCAAAAGTGGTTACTTACTCTCTTCAGTCACTTCCAAGTTTCAACAGGTGAATGGAATGGACACGTTATTCCATCGAACGACACACAAACATGTTCAGGTAAACTAGTCCCTCACCTCACCCCAATGTTCGACTATGAAATGGACGTCCGTGATTTATCACCGAAATGAGTTTATTACAATAATGGTTAGTTTATTACAAAAGTGGTTGGTACGCGTTAACCACTTTTGTAATAAAGTTTATTGCAAAAGTGGTTGCGTACTTTGCGCGTGCACAAACATTGGCTCCCACCCAATAGTTGAAGGTGGCAAATCACTACCCGATGGACCACGCATACAATTCTCAGATTTGGTCTCGATCGGCCCAGTGGTTTCCAAAATGGTCACTCTGCATGCGCAAAGACGGCCTCATCCCATACTCGACAATATCAAATCACAACCTGGTGAACCCTACATACAAATCCCAAGTTGTGTCCCGATCGGACCAGTAGTTTCCGATATCGTTACTGCGCATGCGCGAAAACTGACGCCATCACAATCTCCGTATAGCCTATGCCTTTCCCGGACTTACCCTACACACCCGAGCAAAGTTTCGTCTCTATTAAGTGGAGTGCCCGACTTCGTCTGGGTTATTGGTACTAAGATTGGATCCCACCCATAGTTGGAAAATGACTACTTGATGGACCCTACATACAAATTCCAAGTATCGTTCCATTCGGCCCAGTAATTAACACGACCGTTACTGCGAATGAGCGAAGACGGGCCCCACCCATACCCGATAGTGGCAAATCACTACCCGATGGGCCCTACATACATATCCCAAGTTTCGTTCCCAGTAGTTTCCGAGATCGATACTGCTCATGCGCGAAGACGGCCCCCCTACTCCATGTTCAAATAGCCTATGTCCTTTTCGGGCCCAAGCTACACAGCCATGACAAAATTTTGTTCCGATCGTCCCAGCTTCGAGTCTACAGAGAACAAACAGACAGACAAAGGAACAAGATTGCTCAAATATATATGTATTGACTAGATGGGGGTGCTCAACTTTGCCCGAGTGTTTTATTTTGGTGCGTGCGCAAAGATTGGCTCCCAGGCCATAGCCGACGGTGGCATATTACTACCCGATGCACCATACCTACAAAATCCCAGGTTTCTTCCCGATCGGCCTAGAAGTTTCCCATGTCGTTTCTCCGCATGTGTCAAGACGGCCCCAGCCCAAACCCGACGGTGACAAATAATTACCCGGCGGAACCCACATACAAATTCCAAGTTTCGTCTCGATCGAAACAGTAGTTTCCGAACGCGCCACTACGCATGCTTGGACTCGGGCCCCATCCCATACCTGGAAATCCCCACACTATGGATCATATAATTATATCCCAGGTTTCGTCCCAATCGGCAGAGTAGTTTCCGATATCGTCACTGCGAAGTCGGGCCCCCAAGCCATGTCCGGAAGCCCCAATCCTTTCCGGGCGCAATCTACACACCCAGGCCGAATTTCGACCCGATCAGCCTAGTCGTTTTCGAGTCTGTGGAGGACAAACCAACAAACAAAGAAACAAACAAGATTACTCAAATATATGAAGAGAGGATAGATTTTATCAAAAGTGGGCATTTTACCAAAAGTGGTGATCTTGTTCGTTTTATCAAAAGTGGCCGTTTCTTTTACATCAAAACTGGTCGATTTTATATCAAAAGTGCCTAGCTACATCAAAAGTGGGCGATTTTTACACAAAAGTGGCAAGCTACATCAAAAGTGGTAAATATATCAAAAGTGGGCGCAACACATGTTTAGGTAAACTAGTCACTCACCCCATCCCCAATGTCCGACTACAAAATGGACAACCGTGATTTGTCACCGGAATGAGTTTATATGGACGTCCGTGATTTATCACCAAAATGAGTTTATTACACTAATGGTTAGTTTATTACAAAAGTGGTTTTATTACAAAAGAGGTTGGTACGCGATAACCACCTTTGTAATAAATTTTATTGCAAAAGTGGTTGTATTACAAAAGTGGTTGGTACAAAGCTTGATATATATTCGTAATTTTGAGTTTTGAGTTCCCATAAAAACTTGATGGGAACTTTTTCTATAGGATTGAATGGGAAGAATCTGAACGTAGAGGGGTAGCCACTACGTTCGGATCGCTGAACTGGGTCGGACACAGCTGTTGACAGAAAGTTGACTGAGGCCGATGAAAAACAATTATCAAATATATCGAACGAAACGACCCATTTTCTAAGTACGATTGTCTCTCTACCTAAACTTCGCCACACTAATCACACAATACGGTATTGGGGCTTCAGGACCTCTTGAATATTATAAAATTGAAAATTTGTATTGCAAATTGCCTTCAACACAAATCATAAATTCCTTCCGTCGCCATACTTGTACTATACCACATCGAATTTGACCTCGCCATTCCATTGGTAGATACACCTGCTCTCGTCATCCGAATGGTAGATAATTAAAAATAAAATGAAGGATTCCCCGTATTTTTCCGTCACAAATATAGCAACAGCCGTGTCCGACCTAGAAAAAAGGGAGTCGTTTGAGAGATATATTTCATCCGTTTTAGCATTAAAAGAGAATTTTGTTGCTGAAGTGGTATACCAACGTAAAGCTTAACGTCTTGGTTTTCGGATCTTGACCACAAATCCCCGCATTTGGTTTTTCTACGAGTTTGAAGAGGGCAGGTCAAAATCTTCCAAGCGAGGGAGTTGTGTACCTTTTTCTCTCTAAAAACATAATCATGGGAAAATACATAATTTCTAAAAAAAAAACAAAAAAACATCTAATACCCTACTTTTCATGATTTTTGCACATGTCGAACATCTGTGTTTCAGCGTCGTGAGAAGTCACAGAAAGTGTGAATCATTCACTGTCGTCGATTTTGTGGTGTAAGGGGCGCAACTTTGTTTCAGTCGTCACATTTGCTTTGTATCGAATTCTTCGGAGGCCCGTGGAATCAGAATAAAAGTGAATAAAAGCCTCAGCGAGTTAAAGTACTGTTTGTTATCTGATAAAACAATATACATATTGTGTTTTTTTATATCTGGTTTATACAACTCGCTGAAATATAGTTAATATTTTCTCGGTAGAGCCTCGAAAATATTAACTATATTTCAACTCGTTGTATAAACCAGATAAAAAAAAACACTATATGTATATCGTCTACATATATATGCTAACGAGCGAAGCGAGGAAGGAATGCAGCGGGCCCTGGACAGGTCATATCACATTCACGCCTCGCATTCCGATTCAAATCAACTTACCTCTTGTTTTTCACTTCATACTTAGTCACAAATGATTTATCTAACGGCTGAAAGGTTGGATTCTCGTTCACATACTTTATTACGCGATTTTCCTAAAAAATGACGGAATTTAAAACTGCCGCGACTCTGTGTCACCCAACAAGGAAGTAAAAGTTAACTTGTCGAATAAGTCGGAATTGGAAAAGGACCGAAGAGAACTTTAAAAAACTGATTGATGCATTTGTTGAAATTGCTGCGTTTGATTTGACATCAATTTACAGTGTTAAAATAAAAAAAAGGTTTATCATTATCTGCACTATAATTAATGTAAGCATATAAATATGAGACATGTTCTCTGTGCCGGGTCAAATGTGGGGGAAGATGCCCAAACGCGCAATATTTCCGCCCGAATTGTAACCATACATCTTTTCCAAATAGAAGTTTACTTCGAGAAACGCATACTGACTGATCAATTGGCTGCTGGTGATTTCTGCTTAAAATTTAAGAATGTATTTATTATTTAGCGATAATCTGACAATTGCCAAATTCTCGCAGCATGTAAATGATTTTTATATGAAATTTGCTTCCCCAAAAAGGTGGTTAGAGATTACTATTACGATATTCGGTGTACAAACAGCTACAACACTGATTTGGGGTCGGGAACGAAAATTGGGTCGCGATAAAAATTTCATTTGTGTAACAACAGCAGAATTAAACGATCTACCTGTAATTTGAAAAAGCAGGAACACGGCGAGCATATACAGTTCGAGAAGCTATTATGCTGTCATTTTTATGAACTCTTACTGCGACCGTTTACATGTAAATCTTGACGGCGGATTTTAATCAGACGGACTATCTTATCTTGCACACACTTGATAGACGCAAAAGACTTTCAGTGATCCTGGTGATGATATGGTATGCGTATTAACCATGATTTGAACGAAGACTTTGCTGCCCGTCTTTGTATTCAAGTTTTTACGAGATATCATTGTTCATACGAGGCCTTGGATTTTGAATCGAGGATCAGCCATTTTTTCAGAAGCTATGACAAAAGTCAAATCAACGTTTTTCGAGAGTCAAGGCTACAATGTTTTTTTTTCTCTCTCTCTCTCTCTGGAAGGGGTGGGTTGGGGGAGGCATCGCTATCCCCATTTTCGCATGGATTCTAAGCTCCACATTTTTGTGAATAACGCTGGCGCTGAATTGAGTTGTTGTGTGAGAACATTTAGCGTCTGAATGGCCACCCCATGATCCATTTCGGTGTACTAATTGCCAGAAATAATTTTCCAACGCTTACATTTTAACCCCAGTCTCACCCCCACCCCAGCCAGTTTGGGAAAAATCGTATTTTCCAGTTAGTTTCATATGTTTTCGGGAAAGTTTGGGTTGCAAAAAATAAGGAAAACTGTCTGATGAATTTGATTTTCACAATGAAACTTTAGACCTTTACCACACAAAAGTTTTCGACCAAATTCAGTCTTTCGATTTTGAAAATCGTAGGCGCGTTATACGTCGCTCGCTACTATTTGAAGTGAGGCGCGCTATCTATCCTGTATCCAGCCCCGTCGAGTGATGGTTGTGTTGTTGACAAGAATAGTTAACATGCAAATTGCAATGAAGAATGCATCCACTAATTGACAGCACTGTGCATTCAGTGCGGCATTTGGGCACATCGATATTGAACGGCAACATGAAAGCTGGACGATTTGGTGCTTTCATGGTTTTCATTAACCCTTTAATTAACGCTAGTAGCAGACGACACTCGTAAAAAAAGTCTCGTATAACTAAAAGTTTTCATTTTTTGCTTCCAAAACATAGGTTGTGACCCCTCATTGGAACGAGCGCGACGCGCTCGTCCCAATGAGGGGTCACAACCTATGTTTTGGAAGCAAAAAATTAAAATATTAAAAAAATTGAATGGCGATTTTCATTTATAGCGCTGGCCGATTTTTTGGTCATTACGCTACGTAAAGGGTTAAAGGAATCCCAACTTTTGGGTCATGACGATGTATTATGCACCAAGTAACAAAAAAAAGAGCACACTGCGGCTATAATTTATGTAGAGCTAGTAAATTTGCTCCATCGGTGAATACTGAATGGTGATTGGTCCAGGGAGCACGAACCTCTCAAGAACACCAGGTTTTTCCAAACAGTAGAAGTAAATAGGATTTGTGCTGAATACATTCACACTGTTACTAAAGCCCACGGCCAAATATTCGTCCCTTGTTACCTAATAAAAGATAATTGGCTGTTCACACAGAAATTATATCTCAACTGGAATGAATTACCAGATTTTGATCGCTCTCTTAGCAGAGCCGAGGCGCGCTGTTGTTGGCTCGCAAGAAGTTAACATTGTGGGCGCCATGGCGCGCAAGAGCGACAGTGCGCCTCAAAATCGAAAGACTGCCAAATTCCGTCAGGTACTCCCACCAAAAGTGATAGATTTTCTCCAATTAAATTGTCTGATAGGCAGCTGGCGGGTGGCGCCAGAAATTTGCGACAGGTCTCAATTTCTCTGAGCGGGGTAAAATGGCGCTTTTCATAGTCTTATAAGGAACACTTCGACCTGGTGTGAGAAATTAAAAAATTAGCCTTTGAAAAGCGTTATTTCCTCACCCAAAGAAATAGAAGTATGGTTGTGGCTCGCCATAATCTCTCGAAATAAATGGATTGAAATATTTTCTATCCAGCAATTTTCTAAAATACAGTAACTTGAAGCGAGAAGAGTTTATCGCTACCCTGGTGAAACATTAACCAAGCTTGCAGTGAGAAGTCCTCCCCGACGAACTTATCAAATGTCCCCGAGGGGCAACATAAGCACAAACGATTGGCAAAACTTGCTGTTTCATGATATAGCCCAGATTCTGACGATGACGTTAAACATCACTAAATACAGAATGTATAGGTGTGTTGCAGTGGCGTAGCCACGGTGGGGGGGGGGGGGGGGGGGGGTGCGGCGCTGCCCCAGCCCCCTTCCCCCCAAAAGTTTCGCATACCCCCAAACATTCATCCAATACAAGTTTCAAACAACTTAAGAGCCCAAAGATCCTCTACAATTTTGGGCTACACATGCAACATTTGCCTCTGATTCGATCTTGGAGCACTAAATTTCGATCTTGGCGCAATAAATTTTGCAAAATTATCTCGGAGGAGGCCTCGCCCAAACTAGAACCCTCTGGTCGTCAACCCCTCCTCCCATTTCCTTGTCCTAACTAGAACACCCCGGTCGTTACCTCCTCCTTCTACTTCCATGAAGGGAAGTGTGTGGGGGAGGAGGGGGGTAACGGCTGGAGTATTAAAGCTAGGACTAGGCAATGTCCCCGAAACCTCACAACAACTTTACAAATAGCATGGTATGCCCCCCAAATGAAACTGGCTACCCCCCCCCCCCCCCCCACACACACACACACAATTATAGACTCCTGGCTACGTCCCTGCTGGTGTGTTGTGTTGTATTACAGTTGTATGCGCTTATTTAAGTTATTTTCTTTAAATAAATCACATTAAAATCAAATGGTCTTGATTTTGTGAGTTTTTGTGGAGGAGGGGTAGGGGCATAACTTGAAAAAAAAGGTTATGCCACAGTTGATTTGCACATGATAACCCGAAAATGGTTATGGAATAACAGACGACTCAGTGCTACAAGATTTGAACATTTTCAGTAATTTGGCCTCAAAGTATGTATAGCCTATGTGTCTTTATAACAAGAGGTTCGACACACCTGCTGTCATATCGTGGCATCAGACCCAATTTACAAAAATATCAACACGCCAAAATATAGCTTATGAGACACGACTGGAAAAATGTGGTCGATTTTTTACCAATAAGGACCACAGGAATCAGGAACTTGTCCTATGGGCCATATAATATCATCTAGAGGATCTTATATGGCCCACAGTACAAGCTCCAGATTCCTGTGTTAGGACTCAAAATGAGAGGTGTATTTGTTGATAAATGCGAATATTCCTTGTAAAACGTAAAAGGTAAACAGATTTTCAATTGCACGCTAAAAACTAAAGTGTTAAAAACTACACTTGAAGTGCTGTATTTAACACTTACTAAGTGCTGAACTTGCACTTTGTTCAAGTGTAGATATCCCAGAACTTGACAGGTGTTACAATAATACCACTTGAGAAGTGTAATGTCGCGACACTTAAAAGGAAACAACGCAGATGACGCGGATCAGGCTCGAACTCTCGAGCCTGATCCGCGTCATCTTCGATGTGTCCTTTTCATTATGTACCCACCAAGCGCAAATCAAATTATGGACGATTCTGGAAGAACCACCAATGCTAGATACATTGGAAGTGACATCCATTCAAGTTTCAGATGTCTGACGATTGTAATGTCTAAGTGCTTAAAGCATTGCACTTTGAGTGTTAAAATCAAACCCCGAGAGTTCGAATGGGTTTAACACCTTGAAAGTGTCAGTTTTAACACTTTAGTTTTTAGTGTGTGCGTTCCGAAAAGTATCAATATTCTTTTATTACTTACCATTCCGTCAGCAGAAGGATAACGTCTTGCAAACTTGACATCCTGCAGTTTTCCGCGATTCATAAGAACTAATGAACATTTTATGGGCTCCCACAGTCAAATATAATTTGAAAGTTGCACGCGTATTAGACACGTCAACACGCGTATTAGACACGTCAAAGCGATTCAAATTTCGCAGGATTTCGTCATACGGTAAACTCGCTTCGTTTTGATTTGTAGATCCCGTGAAGTAAAATTGTCGACAAGTTAACTTTTCCTTCCTTGTTGGGTGACATGGAGTCGCGGCAGGTTTATCCGTCATTATTTTTAGGAAAATCCTGTAATAAAGTATGTAATCGAGAATTCTGAATCCAACCTTTCAGTCGTTAGATAGATAAATCATTTGTGAGTAAGTGTGAAGAAAAAAACAAGAGGTAAGTTGATTTGAATCGGAAAGCGAAGCGGGCGTCGTGAGGTACACACGAGACTTTTATTTACTAAATTTGTGTATCGTTAAAGTTGCCTTGTTTATAGAAGCTGCCTTGTTCATTTCACGATTTGGGATTTGGATTTCAGGTAGGATCTTATTGGAACATGTGCGTTATTGTGATAAACTGGCGGAAATATGGTCTGACGCCAGTGGCGGCGCCAGCAATTTTTTTTTTTTTTGGGGGGGGGGGGCAACTAGGGGGGCAGACTCCCATGAAGGGGGGCAAATACGTAAAGGATCATATCATTACTTTGTTATGAGGTAGTCCAAACTTGGACCCAAAGTCCGTAATATACTTTTTTGGTTTGGTACGTCCTGTCCTGTGGACGTACCAAACCAAAAAATTATATTACGGACTTTGGGTCCAAGTTTCGACTAAATGTAATGGTAATTAGCGGTCCTCCTTTCAAAAAATCCTGAATCCGCGTCTGGTGGGTCTGTGCGTGAGAGAGAGAGAGAGAGAGAGAGACTTCAAATAATTGAACAGTGCAAGGGAGATAATGCCCGTCTGTCATAATGCGAAATCCATGAATATTTTTAGACAAGGGATATGGATAGACATGCCTTTGTTGGCTCATAAGTTAATTATAACTTATAAGTATCTGCATCCGAGTCTTTAAATCTCTACTGCCTGGATGTGTTCATCAGCTAGCCTGAGGCTTTGGGCTAAGTGTGTATGGGAAATTATTGGGAATAAAAAAAGAGAGGGGTGTGTGTGTGTGTGAGAGAGAATGACTGAATGTGTTTGTGTGTGAGGGTGGATGGAAATGCATGCGAGATGGTTGGGGGGGGGGGGGGCAAAGCCTTCGTTTGGGGGTGCCCCCCATGCCCTCCCCCCCCCCCCCCCCCCGTAGCGCCGCCACTGTCTGACGTTTGCCGCGCGTATAGCATATGTTCTCTTCGCGTCGAGGTTGAACACAGCCTCGGAGCCGCAAACCTCAGGCCATGTTATCTTCAGTTCACCACAATAACTTATAAAGGTTATGAGACAAGCCAACAAAATAACTTCTACGAAATAAAGACAAACATCTCTTTAGGTTTGTCAAACTTGCTTTGTAAACCTCCATCTTATTTTCTGTCTTGTGCTTTGGGTGTATTGGAATGATTACTTATCCCTTTATCCAACGCAGACGATTTCAAAATTTATTATTATAAATATCATTTTTAAATTTGTTTAAAAAAATTTCAACAAAACCTTATCATGTGGCCCCTCGTTGGAACGAGCTCGATGAGCTCGTTCCAACGAGGGGTGACGTGATATGTTTCTGTTGAAAGTTTTTTAAAAATGCTATTTTTTCAACTGTTGAATTTGCATATAACGCGGGCGGATGCGGCCGATTCGTTGGGTAAAGGATTAAAGAGGCGATGAAATCACGTTTTATACACCAAATCTGTGTGGTCATGCTAATTATATCCCTACTTCAGTTGAAAATGAATGCAAAATGTCAACAACCAGAATAAACATGAATTTTCGAGTGTGACACGGGAACCGCGTTTTCAAATTGAGTTAGCTCCCTTATATCATTTTAAATTCAAGTTCGAATCCAAATCTCCGCACCATCCTGAATTACTCACCCGCTAATCTAATCAGCATCTCTAATGAGAACCATTCGCGCTTCTTTTTCTTTAGTTGGCATTGAACACGGTTGTGCATACAAAATGAGACAGATAAGTTACACCAGATCGCGACCAAGTCACGATAGGTCGAAATTATAAGTCCACTTTTGAAATTAATGTTCTGCTTACCACGTACTTAATGATCTAGAAACTCCGAGACATCAGTAGTATATAGCAATGAATCCACAAGATTAATTTACAGAAAATAAACCAGACGAATGCTAGAAACAATCCAACACCACAAAAAATCAAGGATTGGATGTGCTGGCTGACTGCCTTTCCGTTAAGTAGAAGGCTGAGGATTAACTTTAGCATATTACTGTACTCCCACCCCCACCCCCACCCCACCCCACCCCACCCCCAGCATCCGCACCCCAACCCCGCTCGTTCCAAAGAGGGGTCATAACCTATGTTTTTGAGACAAAAAATGAAAAAATAATGAAAATTAATTGGCGATTTTTTAGAATAACGCTGGCCGGTTTTGGCCGTTACGTTGTGTAAAGGGTTAAAAAAAATATCGTTTGCTGCACGTCTAATACGGGAATGACATCAGAAGTCAACCTCGACGTAGTAATATTGTGAGTTGGTTTCGGAAGTAGAATTGAATTATTTTTTTTATTTTTTCATTTATCATATACCTAAATACAAATAGCAGACGGCATCTGCAAAACCCATTTCCTGAATAACTAAATATTTTCATTTCTTTATCTCGAAAATATAGCTTATCAACCCTCATTGGAATGATCTCGAGTAGGTATGTTCTTTTAGGCAATAAATTGAAAAAATAAAAAAAATTTGGATTACGAGGTTTGTTTTGAACAGCGCTGCCCAGCTTCAGTCGTTATGTTATCCAAAAGGTTAAATTATACATTATGTGATAAAAAAGAATCTCAAATTTGTCACGATTTGACAAAATTTCTTAACTTCATTCACTAAAATCGATCTGAGCCGAGGTAAACCTCGGGTCAGGTTGATTTTAATGAACTCAAAACAGATATTTCTAATGAAGTCGCGACTCATTGGAGATTTCTTATTTATACGATAGTGGAATCATCCAGGTGATTGTTCGCTCTCAGGTCAGCACGTTTCCCAATTGACAATTCCGAGGTGAGGTATGTTTCTCAAAGACACATTCCAATAGGCGTGGACAAGGGCCAAACCCACAACCTTCCGTCACAAGCCTGCAGCGTCTCAATTGGGCCACTGTGGTATGGTTCCGAGATGGTTACGGTCAGTCATAGCCACGTGTTTTACTGGGCTCAAGTGGAGCCATGGTCCTAGCCACATTGGTTGAATGGTGCTTGTTGGGATAATATATTGGCAATCAATGTTGTTGCTGTGTAAACCCCCCCCCCTCCCCCCCCTCCCCCCCAAAAAAAAACAGAATGCAATTTGGAAAAGATACATAATTTAAAAATTTTAGATCAAAGGGATCAGTGTTGTTGGGAAACATTTCTGTGAGTAGTTAAGTTTTCATTATTTTACCAGCGGGAGTAGTATAGCTCGCACGTTTGAGGTAAAGGTTGGATGATCTCATTTGGATGATCTCATGTGACGTCATAGTCACGTGACCCAGTGGCGCCATGTTGTGTTGTCATGGTAAACCGCGTGAGCGGCCATGTTGTGACGCCATCTCCATGGTGAACCGTGGTGTGAGTGCGCATGCGCAGCGCGTGTTGTTAGGGTGATACGTGTTTCCGTCGTCCATTTTGTGTACTGGGGGCCGCCATCTTGGTTTCTATGGTAGCACGTGATTGCTATGTTACCTAAGGCCTACAATAGGACAGGGGTATGTTCGGAGGGTATGCTCGATTGAATCGGAGTATTTTCCGGAACGACTTCCCTGGATAATTACCAGAAACATCCCGACAACTTGTATTATTTCGAATTCTTCCAGAATTCTCTGCTTCTAGCTATATATGCAATAGTTTTCGTATATCTGACCTTGTTCCTTTGTCCTGGAGTATACTCCAGTAGCGTAGAAATGCCTATCAACTGGAACAGTTTACCTTATTACTGCTATATTTAGCAATTTCTAGTCTATTCTTGTTAGTTCTGACCCTATTCTAAGTACTCTTGCTGTTTCATTTATCTAGATTATAACTAACCAATCAGATTGCTTGATTTCCCATAATCTGTATGCAGAGTTATCTCCCTTCTGTATAATAAAAGCCTATATCCAATGGCCATATCCAATGGAATCCCATTTTTTTTTTGCAAAACACCCGTGGAATCCCTTTTCTGTCATATGTGCTTATGTGAAAAAACACAATGTGACACAATGTGCCCTAGCACAAAGGCACATGCTTTATGTGCTTATATGTGCTTATGTGAAAAGGCACACTGTTACACAATGTGCCCTAGCACATACGGGTATTTGAGGATACCTATGTCCTGGTATTGTTTTATTCGAGGATACCTACTGGAGAATCCCCTTTTTGTCTTATGTGCTTATGTGAAAAAGCACAATGTGACACACAATATGCCCTAGCACAAAGGCACATGCTTTATGTGCCGATATGTGCTTATGTGAAAAGGCACAATGTGACCTAGCACATAGGCACATACGGGTATTTGAGGATACCTATGGCCTGGTATTGTATTATTTGAGGATACCTATCTAGGATACCTTCTAGCTTTGCTTATTGTTACTATATTTAGCTACTCTGGTCTATTCTTGTTGGTTCTGACCCTATTCCAAGTACTCTTGTTGTTTCATTTATCTAGATCATTTATATAAATTATAACCA
Source organism: Pictodentalium vernedei (assembly GCA_031216915.1). Classification (NCBI taxonomy): domain Eukaryota; kingdom Metazoa; phylum Mollusca; class Scaphopoda; order Dentaliida; family Dentaliidae; genus Pictodentalium; species Pictodentalium vernedei. Next base: position 603,682,306 of record CM062296.1, on the reverse strand, counting down.
ACCAATCAGATTGCTTGATTCCCCATGACCTGTATGCAGAGTTATCTCCCTCATGTATAATAAAAAGCCTATATCCAATGGCAATATCCCCGGGCACCCCAATTTCGGCACCCCTTTTTGGAAAAACATATGACTTTCGGCACCTCTTTTTTGTCTTATGTGCTTATGTGAAAAAGCAAAATGTGACACAATATGCCCTAGCACAAAGGCACATGCTTTATGTGCCGATATGTGCTTATGTGAAAAGGCACAATGTGACACAATGTGACCTAGCACATAGGCACATACGGGTATTTGAGGATACCTATGGCCTGGTATTGTATTATTTGAGGATACCTATCTTGGATACCTTCTAGCTTTGCTTAATGTTACTATATTTAGCTATTCTGGTCTATTCTTGTTAGTTCTGACCCTATTCCAAGTACTCTTGTTGTTTCATTTATCTAGATCATTTATATAAATTATAACCAACCAATCAGATTGCTTGATTTCCCATAATCTGTATGCAGAGTTATCTCCCCTTATTACAACGAAGTTGTATCCGATTCTCGTCACCTCTATATCCAATGGCAATATCCCCGGGCACCCCAATTTCGGCACCCCTTTTTGAAAAACATATGACCTTCGGCACCCCTTTTTGTCATATGTGCCTATGTGCTAGGGCACATTGTGTCACATTGTGGTTTTTCACATAGGCACATATGACAAAAAGGGGAATCGCCGTACAGTAAAATATCAACGGAGTTCTAATTAACATTAATTTCCAATAGTTTACCAATGAGATCGTTGCGAGATTCTGAATAAAAGGGGCAAAAGAGTAAATAGTGCTCTGCGTCCTCAACAAGAGCTGGACAATGGGGACAGTATGGAGATTCGGAGATGCAATTGAGAAATGTATCACTGTTCAAATCGCTGCAACACGTTCGAATTCTACTATGAATAATGTTGTATTTTCTGACACCACAGGAGAAGTATCCTGGAGGTCTCCCTTCAGGCGGTGATATGAGTTTTTTGAATTCATTAAGTGAACTGCTGCTTCGCACGGACACTTGTAGACTATACCATGTTCCCGCACACGAGGGGAAAATGATCTTTTGAATAGCCCTGTTCGCATGCAATAAGGCATAAAAACGTGCTACCATAGAAACCAAGATGGCGGCCTCAGTACACAAAATGGACGACGAAAACACGTATCACCCTAACAACACGCGCTGCGCATGCGCACTCACACCACGTATCACCATGGAGATGACGTCACAACATGGCCGCTCACGCGGGTTACCATGTCAACACAACATGGCGCCACTGAGTCACGTGACTATGACGTCACATGAGATCATCCAAATGAGATAATCCAACCTTTACCTCAAACGTGCAAACTATACTACTAGCGGGTTTGGGCTGGTTTTTATTGAATGCGACTTTGGGATCTGACTGAAACAGCCTAAAACACCTAAATAAGAAAATAAATTTGATTTGCATTGAAGGCATACTTTGTACTGGAGCTGGGCGTTTTTTTTTTTCAATTTGCTGGTTCTGTTCCGGTTTTGCTGCAAACCGCAAAACCGAATCACAAAACCCTACAAACCCGGCCGAACGGTTTCACTGTGATTGTGCATAAATTGATTAAACTGTCGTACTAGGAGGAAACTGGACTAGCGATCACTATGGACTGTCGTCTCTGAATCTGTTCGGTAAAGGGGCGAATATATCGTCATCTGGTTGTCACACTTCTTCCTTATTGACTCGTCCACTGGACGAAAATGTGTCAATGGGAACACAACATAGTTCAGATTAGTGTTCAACCGATTTCCAATAATGGTCGCTGACTGATTACCGGTTATTTGAGCTCATAATCGGCGGATTCTGATGCCGATTCCGATTGTAATACCGTGCACTAATAGACAAGTCGAGGCGCGAAAAAAACTACATTAAACTGAACATTTTTCACAGTGTTAAACTTTGTTGATTGGGGCCGCAGTAAAATTACCAGTCGCGCACACACTTGGGCGGTAAACGTAGCTCTCAGAGCCACGTGTACCGCCAAGTGCGTGCTTCTGGTAATTTTACTGCGACCTCAGTCAATGGAGTGCAACCGCCACTTTTCCGGTATGAACTGGCGATTGCCGCAAGTACGCCCAATTGAACGCTTTATATGTCGTTTAACTTGTATATCCCGTAAAGGGGCGCCGAGAAAGATTAAGAATACACATTGTGGTTCTTTCTCAACTTATTGAATGGTATCATTGGCATCATTTTACATTAAGAATTGAACAATTGCAGAAGATAATAAAATGGGGGTTAACGAATCATCACAAAATGCTTGGCAAAAATCGATTGAACCGATGTTCAAGGAGCCGCTGCCGTTGTCATCCGATTGCTCTCAATTGGCCGATTGTGGTGGCCGGTTCCGATCATCAGTTGAACACTAGTTTAGAAGAACGTTATTCATGTCTTACCGTCATTTATTTATTTATTTTCTCTGGCGAAATAGGCTTAGAAACTGATTCTCTGGTACCTCTAAGAATGATCAAAGGAAAGCTGTGTTGACACCAATGGAGATACTAACAGACAGGGCTTTTGTGGTGAGTGGTGTCATACAAACTATTGCGGATGTTTACAGGTTAAAACCCTTTACCCAACACAGACGATATCAAAATTTATTATTTTAAAATTTTTTTTTTTTTAAATTTTTAAAAAAATTCAACAAAACCATATCATGTGACCCCTCGTTGGAACGAGCTCGACGAGCTCGTTCCGATGAGGGGTCACATGATATTGTTTTGTTGAATTTTTTTGAATTTTTTTTTTCAACTGCTGAATTTGCATATTACGCGGGCGGATGCGGGCTATTCGTTAGATAAAGGTTTAAGGAGGCTGAGTTGTCATTAACACATAGAAAAATCGAACAGAAACCGAGGTCTTCTCCCGAAACCGAACGGAAACCGAATTTGAAAAATCCAAACCTCCCAGTTCTACTTCGTACTTCTAAACCACCCACACATCCGGAGTGTCCCATTTACAACATTTACGTCAATAATCAAGTATTGGAAGTTCATCTAATCCTGAATTCTCACTATGGCAACTCGGGGGTGTGGCAGTTGTGTATCTGACTAATGGAGGTAGATCGTCCAGGCAATAGACTTCAAATGTGGAATTAGCCGCACCTCTTATCTCATGTGTCTGTAATTTATTCAACAGTGTTGAGTTTGTCACTCATCTCTGTAAGTCAATTAGGAGATGGAATGTAAAATGAATCGTTGCTTGTCTCAATCAAAATCCAACTTGGAATCGATATATTAGGTGATTTCCTTGTAGGAAACTTGACAAACTTTTATACATAATTTTCTCTAGGATTTTAGACACGGCAGTAAGGTTACTAATTTGTGTAGAGGTTTTAAATTGTTGAAAATTGCCAGATTTCAAAGTTAGTATGATTCTTGCAACTTTCATCATTTCCAATTTATTAGGGGGGGTTAATTATATGGATTAATGATTGGACTATTAAACCTTACGAGTGTTGTCTGCTATTGAGGCAAACCAGCTTTTCAACGTCTTATTAATGATAGGCGTACGCAATTTCTCCCATTCACACTGAAAGTTTAAACGCCTATTTAGGACCAACCAGAGTATGCTTCTTTCCCGGAAGTAGCTTTTTAGAATACCCCAGGTGACAAAACAAACATGGAAGGGGGAAGGCGGCGGAATCATGATTCTTTCTTGGGTAAAAAAAGTCACTTATCGTTTTCTGGCATTCAGTAACATTTGTTTGGGATATAGTTGAAGCCACTGTCTCGACGAAATAGTGCCCTGCGAATAACCGGTATTCAAAACTATATTCGATTCGACGGCAGTATTCGACTCGAATTCCATTCGGCAATTGATGCTGAATATCTATTGAATATCGCCGATTATCATAGCAATCTTTCTTTCTGTCGGAATGCATCAGGAAGCGTGTTTTAAAAATAGGTACACATCAGCTTAAAAACGTATTCCTAAGGCCCCAACATTAATGGAGACCAACACCCGTTGGTGCATAAAATTTCGTGAGAATGGCCAAGAGGAGAATGGATATCTGATTGCATAGACTGCCGGTGATTCGAAATGTCCTCTACGTGGAATGTCCACTCAGAGGACATTTCAATATACCAGAGTCTAGTCTGCAATTGATCGCTTAGATGCAAGGAAACAGCTTTCCTTCAATCTGATAAATCAAAGTTTTCGCTCCTTGAGTCAAATTCTGGTCGTCCTGACCCCCTCCCACCGGTTCAACAATTTCTGCCGAATGAGCGAAGAAGGTGATACAAAACTTCCATCGAAATATCCTCTTTGTGGACTGCCATTGATGGGTCAGATGCAAGGAAACAGAGTTCTTTCGGGTCGCAAAATCAAAAATTTCTCCGGATCCGATGGTCCATTTTCCCGTAACATTTTTCTTGGCCCAGTCAGTTCCTGTCACTTGACCACAATTTCAATAATAAAAGATGGCAAGAGAACAAGAACGGAACATTGCATCTAACATCTCTTTTCCCATTGAAAGGTCACCCACTGGGTCATTGGACATCCTCAGCAATTTTGGGTCATAATTATATTTTTTGATAGTTTTCATTATCTTTTGTAAATAATGCTCGTTAATGGTGATATGACCAAAATAATTTGCTGTCAGTCTCGATTCAAACTGTGTACAATCAGGTGTATTTCAGTTGGAGGTCAAAGTCATACAGGATTGTTTATTGACTAAGCATGACCTATTTGGAGCTAACATCTTGCAGGTGAAAAGTAGGACAATTTTTATCATTTTAAAAAAATTAATAAGAAACCCAGATGTGTTGCTTTGTCAGAGTCTTGATTTTACGTTGCAAAATGCTCAGCAGGGTAATGAAGGAATACTGTAGCATAGTTTTCTCGTAACCGATGCACGAAAATTGGAACTTTAACCACCAAAATGAGAACAGTTTGTCCATTTTGACCAATTTCTCGAGCAATGAACTCTGTCTACACATCAGACCTAAAAATATAAGACTCTGTTTGTCAAGCCCTCCAACATTTTGATTAAATGGTTATGCTAAATAAATTCCCCAGGTTAATAAAATGGACACATAGAGGGTATCTAGTGTTTTTGAGTGGATACTGAAAATTATCTCACGAGTGACCGAGACAAATGTTTATTTTTTGCGAGCGCTTACGCGAGCGATAATTACCATTTCTCTCGGAAACGGGTGAGATAATTTTCAGTATCCACTCAAACACACTAGATCTTCTTTTTATTACTCTCTTTTTATAAGAATCTGATCATTCCTAGCGATAATTCTACTCGTACCCACAATTGATGCATGAAAGTAAACAGCTGATGCGCATTGATACGCGGAAGTGATTTGATTGATACTAGGAACAGGTTGCATCTTGCGATCTGATTCAACTCGCAGGTTTCATGCATCAATTCAAGGTGAATATGTGTTCAGTTATTGCTGGAAATGATCGGTGTCCACCCATAAAACGCTAGATGTTCTTTTCATTACGCGTTTGTAGAACACATTGATCATTTCTAGTGATAATTTGACTCGCATTCACCTGCGTTCACAAAAGCCAGGCTTGGCAATTTCAAGAGAGCGATTTTTTTAGCTCTCCTTACTGCCCTTCTGAAAGAATTAAGGAGAGCGAAAAATTGCCCTCCTAAATATTTTGGTCTGGGATGATTGAGATTACATGTATTATGGTCACATTAAATTTTTGTTGTAAAGCAAAAATGTAATTTAACTTCGAAGTCACATAACATCACGTAATTTCATTTTGAAAGTGGTTTAGTGGTGAAAGGTAATGGCTGCAACCATACCCAAACACAGTTGCAATCATTTGAAGCAAAATGGGTCACAGCAATTTTTTTTTTCTGTCAGTTTCGAGTTCAACAACTGACATCACAGTTTGAGGGGTAATTATTCAAGGAATATTGACACTATAAAATACTACCATTACTACTATCCTGTCACTTGAAGCACTTGCACCAGGATGTGGCTGTCGATTCAAGCAGACCTGTTGTCCAAGAAAGTCATACGCCTACCACTACCACCTTCAACCCCCCAAGGGGGGGGGGGGGGGGGTTGAAGGCGGTAGTGGTAGGCGTATGACTTTCTAGGACAACAGGTCTGGGTACACACACAGGTCTTGTCAAGTGTGTGTTCGGTTGTTGAGTGAGACATCTAGATGTCTAAGAGATTTCGCTTTACCTTTGTAAAGTTAATAAAATCACTGATGTAGTCTGTTGGTTTCAGTTTCAATGAGTTTGTTCAACTGGATACTTAAAATGCTGTGTAAAGCTAATTGCTCTCCTTAGCTGATTGAGGAGAGCGATTTTTTGCCCTCCTGCATTTTTCAGAATGCCAGGCCTGAAAAGCGGTCTCCTTTTTGATCCAGATCGCGACTCCGCTGCAGAACGAGATTTAATAAACAAAACAAAACAAAAATCTCCGAAAAATCGAGAAAGGGCCGGAAGGCAGAAACAAAAAATAGCATCTCAAATGTAATATTTACGCATTATTCGACAATTAAGAGGTTATTACGCCATCTGGCCAATTGCCATATCTTTGAAAATGCTAATGGTTCATTTCAACCCATTTGAAGTCATAACTAGAAAATACCATTCTAGAGAATACATTTGTAAACTTTCTAAAGTATTGGCCCCAAGTTGTTAACTACCATGTTAGGGATTTGGAATGCATTTAACATGAAATGTACGTAGTAAGTTCAACCAGTTTCGTCGTTTTTAACATCGTTTGTTGAAGTGTGCCTTGTTAGAACTGATAACGTTACAACTCCGCATGATGCTACTCCAACGCATAATGTGACAAAATATATTGTGAACAACCGATAATGTTATAAACTCCACATAACGTTATAACATTTTTAACGCATAATATTATAATATATAACGTTATGTTATAACTTTAAATATACTCGTATCGTTGGTAATTTACAGTGTCATGGCGTCAATTCTAAGGGACTATGATGCGACATTTTGTTGATTTATGCGGATGGAATGCTTCTGCTAGCAGACAGCTTTTGGCATTGTCGGACTATCATCTGGAGAGAGAGAGAGAGAGAGAGAGAGAGAGAGAGAGAGAGAGAGGGAAGGTCATAGGAATGGGGCGGATGGAGCAAAATGACATGAATATGAACGTACCTTTACCACACGTAAGATGCCGAATGGTTGTAGGTTACTCAAAATAGGCAAACGTTGAGGTATTTGACCCCCCAAAAGGGATCAGACGGCCATGATGTACTTCTTTCTCGGAAGATGAGACTACTCGTGTCGGTAAACGTACCCTCCAGATAACATAGCGCCACCTTCCCGTCCCATCAGGTTTTATTTGGAAAGAAATCTCGCAAGATTCTGATCCGGTTAAAAAAAATTCCCCAAACTGGTCATTTCCTTAAACTGACACCCTTAAAGCACGTGACCGCGTATCACAATTGCGATGACGTCAAGAGATGGAGGGTTACTAGGGCTACCTGAATGCATGTCACGTGACTAGGTCCCCTCAAAATAAGCCCCCCCCCCCCCCGGCGGGGTCTCCAACTGAGGTCCCCTAACATACAATAAACCCATCTCATATACCAAGTGTTTAAGATCGCAACTGGCTGCTACGCGACAGAGTGAGTATACCGGGCTGATCAAACGTAAAGTTATAACATTATCGGGTTAATTTGTTTAATATTATGCTTTAAAAAATTGTAACAATATGCGTTGATTTTTTTATAACATTATACGTTAAAACAAGTTATAACATTATGCGCAGTTTATAAAATTATCGGTTGTTTACAACATTTTTTGTAACATTATGCGTTGGTGAGTTGTAACGTGCCTGCCCATTAGCACTCTCCGACAAATTGCATCAAAACTTTTGTTGGTACATAACGTGTGTTTACCAATATTATTCAAACACCAGCTGAGATAGCGACCTGAAAATGACTCATGAAGTTGGAACTGTAAGCGGGGTATTGCCGCATATATGATCGCAACTCTCTTATAACACAGAAATACTATATTTACCACTCTTTCTTTTAATCGATTATTTCAGCAAAATTTATTTATTTATTAGGGTTTAACGACACTTTAACATGCAAGGTCATATCGTGTCGGTGACAGTTTTACGGGTAGAGGAAGCGGGAGTACCCGGAGAGAACCACCGAGCAACGACGAGCAGCTGCCAGCTCCCCAACATCGTAATTCCGCACTGCAGCACAGACAGGGTTAGATTGGTTGAAGACATGCGTACCATCGACGTGCAGTACGCCTTAGTACACGGCGTCATCGTGCCCCCATGTGGACAATCGGGGTTAAGTGCCTTTCCCAAGATCACAACGCAGGAGTCCGAAACGATCGCTCAGAGGGTCACCCATTCAAGGATTAACCGGGCTCGATGTTGCTGAACTTCGGTGATCTGACGAGAACCGGTTACCTATATCAGTAAAAGTTTATGTATCAAGAAACCTGCTTCAACTTTCGTAAGTCAACAAATTGACTATTTTTCAGACAATTTAAATACCTTCTGAGTGAACAGACACTTTACATCTTGATTAATCAAAACACAGGTTATGATCCCTCATTGGAACGAGCTCGTTCCAACGAGGGGTCATAACCTATGTTTTTGAGACAAAAAATGAAAAAAATAATGAAAATTAATTGGCGATTTTTGAGAATAGCGCTTGCCGGTTTTGGCCGTTACGATGAGTGAAGGGTTAAAAAAACATAAGATCTATTCTCGTGGTCTTATAAGGCCGCCCTCCGTACGAGGAGGAAAATATTTGCCGCATAATTTGTAAGAACAGCTTGACTTGCAAACAAAATAGCACAATGGGAATTCGGAAAAAATGGAATATTTAGAAAATGGTTGTGAGTTCAGTCTCATAAACTGAATGAATAATTGTGTGCATTTGTATCTTTTTTTATAGTTGTTTATTATTTATGTTTCATTTTCAGATATATATTCACTTTTACAGAGATGCGGAATAAATAATATGTGCAGTGATGAATAGTAATATATTTACGGAAAATACGAAGCGCAAGTTTTTTTTTCTGTGGTAAATATTTCAAATGTGTTATGAATTATTATTTCATTGTGTGGACTTTGGTGTTATTTCTTCATTACTGATTAAATTTTGACGAGTTTTCATGGATAATATCCAAACGCCATTTCCAGATCAAAACTAATAGCGTTTGTGCCCATCTCGGACTTCAGTCGCTGCTCTTACCCTCCTTACAATTGACCCCATCAAGTTGTTTATGGTCTTTTGTGGGTGGTTATACCACTCCTGAAGAAGAGTTGGGTGACGTTGTTTGGGACGTCGACGCGCTTCCTGACCCTCTCATCCAGCTCGTCTCACAAATGCTCGATCGGGGACATATCTGGATTGTGGGGTGGCCAATCGAGAACTGGGACATTGTATTGGTTGAGGAGTCACAAAAAACCCTAGCAACGTTCTGTCTCTCATTTCTGTCTCTCATTATCCTTCTGCAACGTAATGTTACGCGCATGGATAAGTGGAAGGACGAGGGGCATGAGGACCTGATCCCGATATCTTATGGCTGCCAGATTGCCCTGCATGAACACGAGAGGTGTTTCCACTCCGAGAGAAATCACCCCCTCTCAAACCATAACATACCCTTCCGTGAATCTGTCGTTTCTCTTAACGCACGCGTCAGGATATCACAATATCGCTCACCTCGACGTCGATAGCAACGTTGTCGTCCATTTGGCCGCAGCAATTGAATTCGACGTTGACGTAGTCTAGGTGTAAGGTGTGGATCAACGTAGGGACGTCGTGGCCTTATATTGAACTCTCGCAAACGATTCCTAACTGTTATTGGACACACTCGGCGACCATGAGTGCCTACAACCTGACTGGCCGTCTTCGTCGACGTCTGAAATAGGTTACGGAGGTGTGAGTGACGTATGCCTCTATCTTGACTTTGCGACGTAATGCGCGAACGTCCGCTCCTGGGACGGTCAGTTAATCTTCCGTGGCTCTGAGACGCCCAACTAAACGAGCTATCGTTGACTGCTGGGCAACGAGACGTTGAGATTGGCCATGCATAATTAGAGCAACAGCATTCCCATATCAACTTCGGACATTCGCGGCATTTTCTCAATCGAGTTGAAATGAAATGTTATGTAATCGATGTGCACTGTTCAGAACTTCGATTCGGCGTGGTTTTCAAGCCCTTAGCACGTGGGAATGCCCAAAATGGACGTTTTGTCGAAAAATCTGTTGAAAGCATGCAGCGTCGCAAATGGTCATAGTTGACTGAATGTTAAACACTGAGGTAGCTGTGTGTGAAAAGTTACTATATTTGGTCTACGGATAAAAACATTATATTACCAAAACTGAACAAGCGTTTCTTTTTTCAGTCAGTTTTTATTAATATGAAGATTTAAAGCTATATTTAACAAGAGCATTCCCGAGTTTGGCAAAAATACGCCCGTTAGCCATTTTAAATAGTACCAACTTTGGTTGAGATCAAATAATCCAAACTGGAGTTACCAGTCGGGAACCAAATTGTTAATAGATGGTCGAAATGAAGGTCAAAAAAGGACCGTAACTCATGTACAAATAATTGGACGGAACCCATATTCGAACTGGGCCTGTATTACTGGCTGGGTAATACACTTACTAAACTTACTAACTTTGGTTGACATTACATAATCCAAACTGGAGTTATCTGTCGGAAACCAAAACTGTTAACGGCGGACGGACGGACGGACGGACGGACGGACGGACGGACGGACGGACGGACGGACGGACGGACGGACAGACTGATTACATAATACGCCCGTTTTTCAAACGGGCGTACAAAAATTACTTGGTGTGAAGGTTTCGTAAAAGTTCTTGCCCTCATCAGCAAAATTCTTTCTTTTATTGTCGATATTTTTTAAATTCTTAGTTAAAGGGAAAACTTATGGGTTTGTTATGGGATCTCTGCACATCGGTGTCAAAACTGCGAAACCCTAAACAACAATCTTCTTCTACGCTGCAGATAGGAATTTGACTAATTCAGTCCTGTCCATAGAAATCTGAAAAAAGAAGACGTCTATTATTAGATATCTATGGTCCTGTCCGACAAAGCTCAAAGAGATCTGTCAAATGAGACCGAACCGATAGAATCCCCAGCTGCATTTCGCGGGAAACCCGCAAACCATTTCTTTACAACTGTGACTTCAGTGTGTCGCATGCTGATATACGACAAACCATATCAATGATAAAAAAACTGTGAAAAAACAAACCCCACCCACAAGTTCATTTCGCAGATCAATAAACCGAACTCTGAAATGAAGAGTTAATTAACTGGTTGAGTGCTGAAAGGCTTTATCCTGAAGTGTGGGTACCACAGCTTAACCCTTTACCCAACGTAACGGCCAAAACCGGCCAGCGCTATTCTCAAAAATCGCCAATTAATTTTCAAAATATTTTCATTTTTTGTCTCAAAAACATAGGTTATGACCCCTCGTTGGAACGAGCTTGTCGAGCTCGTTCCAACGAGGGGTCATAACCTATGTTTTTGAGACAAAAAATGAAAAAAATTAGTTATTCAAGAATTTTTTTTGCAAGTGTCGTCTGCTTTTCATGTTAGGTAAAGGGTTAAAGGCTTCATATTCTGAGGGTGCGCTTCAATTAATATTTGACGTTATCTTAGTTTCAGTTTATGGGAGTGTGCCAATAGGCACTCTCCCATAAATTGTAACAAGGCAATAACATGTGAATACAATTTTGACAACCATGAATGGGAGTGTGGGGTGTAGAGTATGAACATTAAAACACTTTTCCAATAATTTCTCAACGCATATTGATTTCAATAAGCGTGCTGGGAATACATTTCAAAACGTCGGTATTTTTTTTTTTAAAATTTAAACCATATTTTTATTTCAGTCATTTGAAACCGGGTTTTGCGAACAGACTAAGCCTCTCTTAACGATTGTAGGATAAAATACCCTCGGACAAAATACCCTTAGGACATAATACCCTCAAAAAATACCCTTAGGACATAATACCCTCAATGGGTAGGACAAAATACCCTCGGACAAAATACCCTCATATTTGTTTCATGTTCTGTGCTATCTGTCATTTATATTGTGCTTCATATTCAATTGCCATCTGCCATTGGTATTGTGCTTCATATCTATTTTGTTAAACCCTTTACCTAACCTGAAAAGCAGACGACACTTGCAAAAATAATTCTTGAATAACTAATTTTTTGTCTCAAAAACATAGGGTATGACCCCTCGTTGGAACGAGCTCGACGAGCTCGTTCCAACGAGGGGTCATAACCTATGTTTTTGAGACAAGAAATTAAAAAGCAGTGAAAATTAATTGGCGATTTTTGAGAATAGCGCTGGCCGGTTTTGGCCGTTACGTTAGGTAAAGGGTTAATAAAAAAAATTAAAAATATTGGTACTTGTTATTTCAAACAAAACACCGGCTAGTGCCTTTGATGCAGTTACCCCGCCCCCACCCCCACCCCCAACACCAAAATCCAAATTTATATACATTTGGACTGAGGGTATTTTGTCCTACCCATTGAGGGTATTATGTCCTAAGGGTATTTTTTTAGGGTATTATGTCCTAAGGGTGTTTTGTCCGAGGGTATTTTGTCCGGATACCTCTCTTAACGCCGTACCCTTACATAGCAAAGTTACATTGTGTGGTACTTGTGCAGTTGTGCAAAAGTGACAAATATCAGATACCAAAACAATATTTCTAAATTGATGGAAAACTTATTTTCTAGTACGTAGGAGTCAAGAGTGAATTAAAAAACATTTAATCCAGACACCCATAACTCCGCCATGACGTGTACATTGCCAACACTAAGATAGACAGTGTACACGCCATGATGGCGAAAACTCGGCTACTACATGAGGAATTCGAAAGATGGATCACTTCTAGCCAACATCAGGGGTCAGGGTAACTCACATATTTGTCGATCATTACAACTTGCCAAAAGTAAGTTTTCAAACCTTCTGGTTTTGATAATGTACTCTTGTACACTGCTGAATACAAAAATGTTGTGCGAGTCAGATTTATGCGGGTTTCCGTAGAGTAAGACTAACAACCAGTAGTGTAATAATCAACTAGTAGTGTAATATTAACCAGTAATGTAATAAAACTTAACCAGTAGTGTAATAATCAACCAGTAGTGTAATAAAAATCAACCAGTAGTGTAATAACCAGTAGTGTAATAAACTTAACCAGTAGTGTAATAAACATCCATGAAAACCAACAATTTTTCAACAAAATTTGAAAAAAAATTTGAGGTGGATCAAATCATAGTTTGGGTACATCTTATAGATTTTTAATCATTTTATCGTACATTTAAAGGCGTTTTGCTGGTCAAACACCATTTCGTAGGTTCAATACGGCGAGGAAAGGTATTTTTATGATTTTCATGTGATGTGCGTATTTTCTGGTGTTTAATGTCACTTTCTGTATTTGTTGCTGTATGTAAATTCAAAGTTGGTCTATTATTTATAGTAATGCTGTGCTTTTGAGAGACTGCTTACATTAGGCATAAGGTGTCAGGTTCTATCATACCAGGAAACTTATGGTTGATAAAGTGTGGTATTCAAGGGCTAGAATTGTGTGATCTCCTGCGTTGTCTATAATTATAAAATTTAATACGGCCCCGGCGAATCTCTGAAGGTCTCTCTCACATCCACCCATTTCGGTCGCTGTATCATTATGCGTTGCTTTTTCCGTCTAGTTGTCCATTTTGAATTCTAAAATTCGTTTTTCTTCCGGGAGTGGTGCTCATCATATTCCTTGAGCATAGACACCCTATCATATTTTACGAATGTCCGGTGGGGCTGGGGGGGGGGGGGGGGGGTGGTTTACCTAAAATCTGCGGTCAGTTATATTTTTTTCCATCTTGAAGGGGAAGGTCGATAAGAGAGTAGGGTGGGCTATTTGGAGGTCCACTGCCATTTCCGTCTGTCATGTCAAGTGATTGTTCTCGATTACCAATGGTAGACAGTTATTTAGATCCTGTGATGATTTAAATTTAATGTAAAAAGCTTGAACTCATTCAATATGCAGACAATATTGTTTCAGCAGAATTCCTTGATGGCTTAAGAATACTCTTATACTACATTAGAAGTATGTCATGTGAATAAATAACCCTCATTTTGGGGAGAGGTTGGGGGGGGGGGGCTCAAGGGGCGTCATAGTCACGGGACCCAGGTACGCCGTGTTGTGTCGCTATGGTAGCCCGCGTGAGCGGTCGTGTTGTGATATCATTCCCATAGGGATATATGATGCAAGTGCGCCTGCGCAGCGCGTGTAATTAGGTGATACGTGTTTACGCCGTCTATTCTGTCTACTGCTGACCGCCATCTTGGTTTTTATGGTAGCACGTGCTTCCTATATGTACCCAATGGCTTCTAATGGAACGAGGATATGTTTTGAGGGTAAGTGCGATTGGACGAAAGTATAATGAATACCCGAATGAGACCGACAAGTATTTTTATCTGGATCGGATTCTCGAAGAAAGCTCGTTTTTCTGGCTATGTACTTACCATTAGCTCTAGTCCTAGCGAGGTATGGTACTCTCCCGACTGACATTCGGCACCCTTTTTCATCGGAAGAGGCCATGAGGACCATGATGAAATTCCTTATTAAGGCACAATCTGCCATTCATCATATCCTCATCTAGGTATTTGGGGATCACCAGAGCCAGTCTATGGGGACCGGTAAGGACCACTGGAGACAAGTCTTCGGGAACTAGTGGAGATCAGTCTTCGGGGACTACCACTACTACTACCACCACCTACTACTACTACTACTTCTACTACTACTTCTGGTTAGTAGTAGTAGTGGTAGTAGCAGTAGTAGAAGGAGATGTAGTAGTAGTAGTAATAGTAGTAGTAATAATAATAACTCTTTGGCCAGCCGCTGATTTGTCGCGGTCCTCATAAGAGAAGGCCATCATTCCCCCTGCACCCCACCCCCTCTTCCCCTCCTCTCCTCCCAGCATTCAGATATAAACTGCTTAATAGTGTCCCTCACTTCCTCTTTTTCAATTTCTTCAATAAGCATTCCTACCCTCTCCCTCGTGTCCCCCTTCAGCCATCTATCCTTTGTTTCTTCACCCCACTTCTGCATTATTCTTCCAGTAAATTTTATTCTATGAGGTATATACTGTGGGCATTCCAAGAGAAAATGTTCCAGGGTCTCCACTACTCCAGAGTGGCACATTTGGCATCCCTTTTCCCCATCTCTCCCAATTTTTCCCCGAAGCTCCAGTGATCTTGATCTCAGTTTGAACAGCAGTGACCCTCCTAAGGTGCCATCTAGGTACTTCTCAAAAGCTGGCTTTTCTTTATATTGTAACCCCTGCAGTGATCTTTTCACGCTAACCCCTGCTCGCCAGTTTCGATTGCAATCTTCCATGACTCTCTCTTTGACAAACCTTTTGCCTTCTTTCATTCCTACTTCTATGTTTGTGACCTCTATAGAGTAATTGTCCATTAGTTCCCTCACATGTTTTGACCGCCCCGTTTCTATATTAGAATTCCAAATGGTATCGAGCATCAATTTGCACCACCGGTTGTCAGGCAGGTTTCTCAAGTAGTTAAAGTAACACAGTTTTCCCAAATCTACCCTGTCCTTGATTTTCATCCACCCAAGCTCCCCCCTTACTGCTTCCAAAGCTGCAGCATTACTCGACCCTGTTATCCATCTGCCGGCATCATTCTGAGTACTTTCCAACTTCTTAATAACGGTTTGGTTTAATGGAATCACGTCCGTGCCATACGTTATACTTGGTAAACCCACCCTCTCCCACAGTGTTTTCCCCACAAAGACCTTGTTGAAACTATTTTTCCCTAAAAGTTTTAGTTGGTTCAGAATTCTTTTCCCCTTCAGAATCAGTTTGGCTGAGTAATTTCTGTACACCCCTCTTCCCGTTATATTTATGCTTACCCCTAGATACTCATACTCTCCCGTTTCTCCTACAGTGATTTGTTTGCTTTCCCCTTCGGGGATTGAGAACTCCCCCACTCTCCATCTCTTCGTCATATCTACCTTGCGTCCAACGGGTATTACCTTGCTTTTATTTTCATTTAGTTCGAGCCGCCAAGTGTTCCCATATCTACCAACAATTTCCAGCAGTTTCTCTAGCCCCTGTTCAGTTCTAGACATTAACACCATGTCGTCCGCAAAGAATAAGCCTGGTATCTTTATGTCTCCAACATTTACCCCCTCCGCACTCTGAATTAGTTCGTCCCCTAAATCTTTAACATACAATGCAAACAAAATCGGTGAAAAGATACACCCCTGCTTGAGGCCTATATCCATAGGGACTCGTTTTGTAGTGATACTTCCTAGACTGAGTTGGCTTTGCACATCTGTATACAGTGCTTTCATGATTCCCACAAAGTCACCCCCCAGTCCGATGCCCTCGAGCTTTCGCCACATACCTTCCCTCCACACTCGGTCGTACGCTTTTTTCACATCTAGAAATGCCAGAAACATCTTTTTCTTTTCAGCCTTTGTTGATTCTATCAGTTGGGTGAGTGTAAATAGGTGATCAGTGACTCTTCGTCCTTTCCTGAAACCATTTTGAATTTCTCCTAAAAAACCTTTCTCTTCAATAACTTCCTCTAGTCTACCGTATATGACCTTCCAGAATACTTTTCCGATGTTACTACTAACTGATATCCCCCTATAGTTATCTAGAACTTCCTTATCCCCCTTTTTGTGTATGAACGACACCTTACTTTCCCTCCACTCTCTGGGGACCTCTTGCTTTCGCAGAGCCAGGTTGAAAAGGTTTGTCAGAACTTCAATAAGTGCCTCCCCTCCATTTTTGAGGAATTCGTTCGGAATTTCATCAGTCCCTCCCGCTTTACCATTTTTTAATTTCGAGACCACGTTCCGCACTTCTTCTGCCGTTATTTCGCTACAAACACGATTGGATAGGTTCTCCTCCACCAGTGTATTTCTTTTTGGTGGGGACCCACTGCCCCATCGCCTATTGTTTATCTTTTCCCAGTGCTTAACTAACTCTGAAGCGATACGGCCTTTATCTTCTGTACTTTCCCCATCCACTTTGATACTCTGTACACTACTTTTCCCCCGTTTATTTACCCAGTTCCAAAATACGTTTGAGCTCGAACCCCCCGTTTTCTTTATTGTTCTGGCAAGACTGCAATTGCGCTCCTTCCTATTATTATTCTTTATCTCATTCACCTTTTTCCGTGCCAGTTCATATTCTCCTTTCACTAGTCTCGTGTCATTGTTATCCACCCCTTTAAGCTTCCTACTTCTTCTGTAAGCAGCGCATTTTACCATCCTTTCTTTTATAGCCTTTTTCAGTCCCTCGTTAACCCTGTATCCAAGCTCTCTCGTTGGGACCCTCACCCTTCCTATACACTCCTTCCCTGCCTCTGTTAGGCTATTTACTATGCCATCTGAAATACTCTGGACATTTGCATCCCTAGGTATACAATCAAGATTTGGTTTTAGTTTTTCCCGAAACTGCTTCCAGTCGGCTCCTTGTTTTAGTCCCCAAACTTCCTTGAAGGTATTTCTGTCTCTATTCGTCTTTTTGCCCATAATCTTAACTGTTATCAGGTTGTGATCACTACCCAAGTCATTTTTTCCCTCGTCATCTATTTCTACATCTATAACCTCCCTCCATACGCCAATCTCAGTGAGTATATAATCAATTATTGTTTTCTTATCGTTCCTCTCCCAGGTCCATTTACCCTTACATTTCGCATCCCTGTTCAGGATCTTTAAACCAAGCTCTTTTGATAGGTCCAACTTCTTCCTCCCATTCGTGTTAATTTTCCTATCACCTCCCTGTATGCCCTCCTCCTTATCCCCGATGTGCCCATTGAAGTCCCCCATTAGGACAATACTGAACCCTCTGCTACCAAGCTCTATGATATTCGATCTAAGAGTTGTATATATTGAATCATTCCACTCGGGCTTACTTCCCTCCACTGCTAAGTATACAACACCAACGGCAACACTCCTGCTTCCCAACTTGATTTTTGCCCATACTATTTCGTTGGATACTGGAATCTGAGTCCTTGCTTCTGTGAGATCTGTAATCAATGAGGGCTGTAATTCCTCTTTAGCGTAGATGCCAACACCCCCACCCCGTTTCTGACCCTCAGTTCGCCCAGCTCCTATCCACACGCAACCCTTTATCTGATCAACCCGCTCATCCCGTCGTATCCACGTCTCACTTAGACCCATTATATCGAAGTCTCCTTCGTCCATCATTGTTGATATTTCGCTTACTTTCTTGTGCAGACCCTGGATGTTGCAGTACCCAAACTTAACGAATCTTTGTTTTTTTGTCATCACTGGCACATTATTATAACCCTGGTATGTCCCTGTATTGTGCATGTTTGTTGTTCTTCCTATGTTCCCAGCATTTGTGCCCCTCTGGGTTATCGGCTGTGGTCCCCTACCCCCCTTTTCTCCAAAAAAGGCCCAGCCACCTGTAGAATTTTTTGGCCCAGCAGGTCTGTACCCATCCTACTTAAATGCAATCCGTCTCGCCCATACAACTCTCCTTGTCCCCAGAATGAATCCCAGTGGTCAATGAAATGTACTCCCAAGTCTTTGCAGTGCTCTTCCAGCTCCTCGTTTAGTGCCATAATCCGTGAGTTCCTCTCATTCCCACCACCCATAACGGGGAGCACCCCTGAAACGATGATCCGAGCATTCCTGCTAAGTAGCTTACTAATTAGGTCCTTGTATGTGTCCACCAAACGAACTGATTTCCTCTCCCTGATGTTATTGGACCCCACATGTAATACCACTACCGGATCAGGCCCCGACCCAGCTACAATACCGTCCACTCTATCCCTCAGGTCCTCCACTTTAGCTCCCGGAAAGCACAGAACTGTTCTATTTTTACTGTCCGGACCACAGACAACCTTGTCGATCCCCCGAACTATGCTACTTCCCGCAACCACCAACTTACTTTTGGCCCTCGCCCTATTTATCTCCTCTAGTCTCCTATTGTTTACAGCGTCCTCTTCCTCTCCAACAGCCCCACTCGGAATCAATATCGGTATCGGTATCTTTGACCTAGGATTACTCCTATCCTTGTCCCTCCGTCTCTTTCCAGGCCCTGAACTACCTGGACTACTCCCCTGGTCTTCCCCCGGATCCCTCCTCCTTTTTCCTGGCCTAGTAGTAGTAGTAGTAGTAGTAGTAGTAGTAGTAGTAGTAGTAGTAGTAGTAGTAGTAGTAGTATAGTAGTAGTAGTAGTAGTAGTTGTAGTAGTAGAAGTAGTAGTAGTAATAGTAGTAGCAAGAGATGTAGTAGTAGTAGTAGTAGTAGTAGTAGTAGTAGTAGTAGTAGTAGTAGTAATAGTAGTAGCAAGAGATGTAGTAATAGTAGTAGTAGTAGTAGTAGTAGTAGTAGTAGTAGTGGTAGTAGTAGTAGTAGTGGTAATAGTAGTAGCAAGCGATGTAGTAGTAGTAGTAATAGTAGCAAGAGATGTAGTAATAGTAGTAGTAGAAGTAGTAGTAGTAATAGTAGTAGCAAGAGATGTAGTAGTAGTTGTATTAATAGTAGCATGAGATGTAGTAATAGTAGTAGTAGAAGTTGTAGTGGTAATAGTAGTAGCAAGAGATGTAGTAGTAGTGTTGCAGTTCGGATGGCGAGGGTTAAAATAAGACGACTATACAAAAATAAGATTTTATTGAAGCTCAACTCACAAATGTAATGTTAGAAGCGTCAACATCCAATACAAAATATCACTTATCCATTACATAATCTCATTAAAATAAAAATTATCGTCTCCTTAGGTTTGATGGTACATGCCATACTACCTAACTGACAACAACAACAACAACTGCTAATTATATCATTAAACATGTACTCAACACTGTTAACTCATACCCATATATGAAGCCTGGGTTTTCTATAGTGTTGGAGTTGTGATAAGATTAAGACTATTTTCTCTTTCTCAGAATAATTCTCACCTTTAGGTCCAATCCTTATTTATTGATACCAATAGCAATACTGTACTTCCAATCCAAGTTCAACTGGGC
This sequence comes from Pictodentalium vernedei, assembly GCA_031216915.1. Classification (NCBI taxonomy): domain Eukaryota; kingdom Metazoa; phylum Mollusca; class Scaphopoda; order Dentaliida; family Dentaliidae; genus Pictodentalium; species Pictodentalium vernedei. The sequence continues at coordinate 603,662,240 of CM062296.1, read as the reverse complement.
CTACAGTTATTCTTTTATTATTCTCTCCATTTGTAAGTTCATATTCCTTAATAAACTATTTAATTCAACTTCGTTCCAATGCATTCCGTTCCATTCCCTTTCCTTTCAATCCCGCTGTCAAATTACCGTTGGCGAGCTTTTATACCTGCGACGTAATTCACGCCTCAAAGTTCTCTGGGGTCCGCACGTACGTAGCGGGGTTACAGTGGATTTCTATTACCAAGCACATCATTGTGCGGGGTTAATGAAATGATGGCTTGTGGAATCAATATAAAAATAACATTCAATTTAATTTGACTTCAACTATATTTTAGTTATCTTAAGTAACAAATGCTCTTAAAAGCATTCCAAATTATAAATTCGTCGTAACATACAAATCGCTCAAAACTGCATAGATACGAATCCGGAAGTATAAGTATAAACAATCATATAGTAACGACCTTCACACAAACCACATTAATTCGGCCTTCGACGAGCTGAACATTGAAAGCACAATGTATTATTTCTGCCTGTAGGATCTCATCGCGCAAATATTACCAAATAAATGGACTCCTAAGAAAACACACGTATGTAACCGAAGCCGCCATGTTTCTGTGAGGTAAGAGAAAATGCCCACAATGAATTCCAGCAAGCAGAATACGCACAGAACTGCGTCCATCTAAATACCGAAATAGAATGCCGAGAATGACTTTTTCTAACTCAGAGTGTCGCAGTAGTAGTAGTAGTAGTAGTAGCAGCAAGAGATGTAGTAGTAGTAGTAGTTGGGTATTCATTATACTCCTGTCCAATCGACCTAACCCTCAAAACATATCCTCGTTCTATTAGAAGCCACTGGGTCCATATTGCAACCACGTGCTACCATATAAACAAAGATGGTGGCCTCCAGTATACAGAACCGACGGCAAAAACACGTATCACCTAATTACACGCGCTGCGCACGCCCACTTACATCACATATACCTATGGGAATGACGTCACAACATGGCCGCTCACGCGGGCACCATAACAACACAACATGGCGCCCCTGGGTCCCGTGACTATGACGCCCCTTGCGCCTCCCCCATTCTCTCCCCAAATGAGGGTCATTTATCAACACGACACACTTCTCTACTACTAATGTATTATAAGAGTAGTGTTAACCCATCAAGGAATTCTGCTGAAACAATATTTTCTACATGTTGAATGAGTTCAAGCTTTTTACATTAAATGCAAATCATCACAGGATCTAAATAGCTGTCTACTGTTGGTACTCGAGAACAATCACTTGACATGGCAGACGAAAATGGCAGTGGACCTCCAATGCACCCACCCTTTTCACCTCGCCTTAGATACCCTCTACTCTCTTACCGATCTCCTCCTTCAAGATGGAAAAAAATAACCGACCGCAGATTTTAGGTAGCCCAACCCCCCCCCCCTACCCCCCCGCGCATCTTCGTAAAATATGATAGAATGTCTATACTTAAGGAACATGGTGAGCACCACTCCCAGAAGAAAAATTAATTTCAGAATTCAAAACGGTCAACTAGACGGGAAAAGCCACGCATAATGATACAGCGACTGAAATGGGTGAATGTGAGAGAGATCTTCAGAGTTCGCCAGGGCCGAATTAAATATTATAATTGTAGACAACGCAGGAGATCACACAATTTTAGCCCTAGAGTACCACATTGTATCACCCATAACTTTCCTGGTATGATAGAACCTGACAACTTATGCCTGGGGTAAGCAGTCTCTCAAAAGCACAGCATTACTATAAATAATTGGCCAACTTTGAATTTACATAAAGCCACAAATGCAGAAAGTGACATTAAACACCAGAAAATACGCACATCACATAAAAATCTTAAAAATATCTTTCCTCGCCGTATTAAACCCACGAAATGATGTTTGACCTGCAAAATGCCTTTAAATGTACGATAAAATGATTAAAAATCGATAAGATGTACCCAAACTTTGATTTGAAGGACATCAACAATTTTTCAAATTTTGTTGAAAAATTGTTGGTTTTCATGAATGTTTATTACACTACTGGTTAAGTTTATTACACTACTGGTTATTACACTATTGGTTGATTTGTATTACACTACTGGTTGATTATTACACTACTGGTTAATTTTGATTACACTACTGGTTAATATTACACTACTGTTTGATTATTACACTACTGGTTGTTACACTCCCTTACTGCATTCTTTTGAAGATCTCGCTATGAGACAAAGACTTTTCAAAACTTGATGTGACTTGAACTGAAATTGACTGTTCGTGTTTATAGTAATATAGAGGGACTCCATAAAATGGTTTTGTTTCATTAGATTGTATTAGTATAACAGTTCCATTTTCTCGATACAGATTATAAGTTATCTCCACCAACATGTATGGTATATGGAGATTTAGTACCTGGATGTCGGTTTTTAAAAACCGAGCCGCAGGCAAGGTATTTAAATGAGACATGCAGGTATTAAATCTCCATATACCTTACATCTTGGCGGAGATAACGTTTTTGTCCCGTTTGAAACACAATACAAACATAGTGGAAATAAATTGGTGAACGCATTTCTCAGTTCCACAATCACTTGAACCAAATTCGTGATAAGTATTTTGTTTTTATAATCGCAGAAGGCAACAGATAGAGTTACATCCCTTGGGTCGTTAAGGAAACGAATAAACAGTATTTTATTGACATATCGTCTCCTGAGTTCCAATGTGTTCCATATGCCCACTGGCACATAGAACACATTGGTACTCAGGGGACGAATTATTTCCTCTTATTTTATTCTTATGATTGAATTGTCGGAAACCTGATGGTATTTGTGACTATTTTCTGGGTTTTGGGTTCGATTTTTATTTCGAGGCGAGCAAACGCGGAAAGCTTTCGTTTAAACCATATTCCCCCGATGTTTCGCGTGCGCTTATACTCTGGGTGTCGCACGCTGTCGTCTTCCTTGGAGGTTGGGTGTATCCTTTGCCATGACTATTTGCCCAAGGCACACTGCTCAATCAAACGGCCGAATTTGTCCGGACATAGGGACAAATAGTTTTGTTCCAATTTCTTGGCGAGTGTACAGTACAGTCACCGTGGACTAGTAGTCATCTATGCTTGGGCAGTGATATCCTCACATGCCTTTACCAGGTAATAAAAACCATCAGCGGTAAAATTTTAATTAATGAAGCATCGGGTTTTACCCGGTTATTCATTAATACATTTTTGATGATTATTCCTATAATTAGTGTTTGGAGTCTAATATTGCTGCGTCCATGGAAATAGTGTCCACCCATGGAAAGAAAGTTACCAGTCCACGGCGGCCGTACTGTCTCTGTGTATCTCCAACAAAATGCAACAAAACGGTTTCCATGGGATATATATTACACTCTGCCATTTACTATAGTAGTCACTGCATACATGAGACGAAAAAGCAAAACAATGAGAAAACTGGAAATATAGTTAAGGACGATCAGTACAAATTCAGCCCAATAGCTCCAAAGGTCTGCTGGGCGAACATTTACCGATTCGCCTTTCAACTACCACGCAGATTCTCCCTCGCGCAGACTCTATGCTTTGCTGCAAATATTGAATATGTCATTAGGGTTTTGGCAATAACACCAAAGTTACTTCCACCTTTATCTTAGACTGAATTCACAAGTGAAGCGATAACTGGTTATAAAAATAACGGCTATTGCCCTTTTGTCAAACCTTCCAAATGACAGTTATTCATAAAAACAGAAAAAAGGTTAGTGTGGTTTTATTTTCTACATCTCAAATATAAATGCCCGAAAATATTGCAACTGCAGGTTCGAGCTGAATCAGTGCATTAATGTGTTTCGATCGCCTCAAATGTTATACGCTCTTTTGAAATCGCAGCGCATTTGTCAAATCACGTTCGTCAAAGCTGAGTTCAATACGCAACACTTTTAAGCGACGCTCTCATATAACAAGCGGCAAATTTAATATATATTTTTTCATTTTCATTTTCGTTTTAAAATGGCAGCTGCTGTGATCATTGCACGAAGAACATGTCGTCCCCTGAGTACCAAGGGGCGCCATCTGCAATGCTAAAACACTCAATGGACGAAGTGTCACTTCGTTCTTCTGTGTTCACGTTTGCCCACAACGGAACACATTTCTCAATACTGGTGTTTATTACTGTTGGAGTAAGATTGTGTAGGGGTTTAGTCGAATAAGCAGAGTAATGTGGTCGTTTAGTAGTCACGGTATGCACCGACTTCAAACTATCTGGACAGCCTTTCATGGAACTATAATGAAAAGATATTGGCAATGTTTCCCGAATACCCTGATTCGCTAGTGTGATGATGAGTGAGATTGTGTGGAGACGTGTAAGAGCGCGTGAGTGTGCCTTGTGTTAGCTCAAGGACGTGGATGTCTGTGTACTTAACAGTAGATTAGGGCGTGCACATGTACATAGGGTATAGGGGTGTATGAATACATGCTATGTATGTGTGTTAGGGTAGTAGTTGTAGTTATGCGAGTGTGTGTTTATGGGCCTTTCTTAAAAAAATATGGAAAAATGGGGACTCAAAAATCTCAAACACAATTTTCAAATGAGATGACATTTTGTGAGGTTATTTGTATCAAGGGTACGCGACAGTACAGCACAAAACATATGGCACCTTAAATTTTCATAGATCTCACCCAATCATTATCTAGGCTAGTGTACAGTGGTGGGTGTCCCTTCTTTCATCGCAACCTTGTTTTGTTTGCATGTCTTACTTTTCGCGATTTGTATATCTAAACTGTTGGGTGTTTTGTGAAGAAATCCGCCCAACCATTATTTTAACCAAAATAGAATGGTAGGTCATTCCTACTACCAGAAATGAAATAATAGTTCGGCTAGGGGACGTGGCGGCTCAGTAGGTAGAGGTGCGGGCTGCAAGCCGAGAGGTCCTCGGTTCGAATCCCACCTGTGGCAACCGCGTTGTCCTTGGGAAAGACACTTCACCCCCATTGCCCACGTGGAGGCACGGTGGCGCTGTGTACTAAGGCGTACTGCACGTCGATGGTGCACTTGTCTTCACCCGATGCTAGCCCTGCTTGTGTGGAGTTAGTATGTTGGGGAGCTGACAGTTGCTCGCCGTTGCTCGGTGGTTCTCTCCGGGTACTCCGGCTTCCTTCACCTCATAAAGCTGTCATGGTCTGATTAGCCATCGTGCAGAAGTATGTGACCTTAAACATCAATAAATAAATAATAATAAATAGTTAGGCTATCGTTAAACCTTCTAAATGATTTGAAGTCATGCATATCGTCATGCACTGTACCGCCGCCGTGGCCTGGTCATTTCCCACACGTGGGCAAAATTTCCACGGATTATAGGAATGATTATCAAAAATTTAATTAATTAAAATTTTGTTACTGATGATTTTTATTACCTGGTAAGCGCGTGCTTGGACATTACTGCGCAGGCGTGAATTATGGCCAGTCCTCGGCGGTTGTACTATATAACATGAAATAGGGGTAATAATATAATAATAACACTTTGGCCGGCCGCTGATTTGTCGCGGTTCTCGTATGAGAAGGCCTGGTTACCCCTGTTCTACCAACTGCCTCCCTATTCCCACGCTTCTTCTCTCCTCCGAACACTCGGAGGCGAACTGCTTGATGACATCCCTTGCCCCATTCTTCCCAATCTCTCCGATTAGCATATTAACCCTCTCCTTTGAGTCGCCCCTAACCACATGTCCTTCATTCTCCCATCCCACTTCCCCATTATACTCCCCGTGAATCTTGCTCTTTTAGACTGGTATTTTGGGCATTCTAGAAGAAAGTGCTCCAGGGTCTCCACCATGACCAAATTACACATCTGGCACTCCTTTTCACTGTTTTTCCCAATTTTTCCCCTCAGCTCCAGGGACCGCGACCTCAGTTTGAATAACAGTGACCCCCAAAGGTGCCATCAAGGTACTCTTCAAAACCAGACTTCTCTTTATCACGCAGACCACCAATGATCTCTTTGATTTGACCCCCTCTCGCCAATTACGGATACAATCCTCCATGACCCTTTCTCTGACGATCTTTTTACCCTGGTTTGCCCCAACGTCAAGGTCCGAGATCTCCAATGAGTAGTTTTCTATTAGCTCCCTCACTTGGACCATCCACCTCGTCTTGATATTTGACTTGAAAGTTCTCAGGAACATTACTTTACACCATCGGCTATCGAGGAGATTTACCAAATAATTAAGATAACTGAGTTCTTCTTACTGTTTGGAATCTGAATTGCAGATGGCACTGCAGATGACACCTTGTTCCATTGAAGGGACGATATGTGTTCGTGTTTTGGTGTATGTGTGGTTGATTAGGGTGACATAAAGCGAACAATGTAGCGTTAAGTCACCTACTTTTCGTTAATTGCTATTCTTAAAAACCTTTAGGGCATATGTAAATTAATTGGTGCAAAACTACTTAACTAGTAAATGTTGAATATATTGCGTCAATCAACGATACTATTTATAACACTGTTTTTTCAATAACTTAAAACTTGACAGGTAACCCATTGTGTTGTATGTGGTACGTATCAGATTTATATATGTCAGTAAAGTATAACCCTTTATCTTGTAATAAACCATACTGGTCAAATTCTATACACAAACTACCATATGAGGGATTACATTTATTCTTATTACAGAGCAGAGATTGCAACTTTTTTATCCTCTTTTTATACAAAATCCGATAGTACAAACCTGTCCGAATTGGCGAACGAATGTTCCATTCTCACGTCGCTCGCCTAAACAAAAAGGGCAGCTGATTTAACCCTTTCAACTCGTAAGGCCATTTTTCGGTCCAAGGCATAATTTCGTCCGATTTTTGTCTTATTGTAAGAGGTCTATACATGGGGCACTGATGATAAAATAATAACTGCAGTCTGCAGCCAAAGGGCTGCAGACTGCAGTTATTATTTTATCCTCCCTGTATATTGATTCTGGACTGACCCATCTCACTATTTATTATGCCAACTAATGAAATTCGCCAATCACAGCTCCCGAATAGTGGGGCGGTACTGAGCCGTATTGGGTCACCTGCAGCCCGAGGTGACCTAATACGAAACTCGTACTAATGGACAATTACTCTATAGAGGTCACAAACATAGAAGTAGGAATGAAAGAAGGCAAAAGGTTTGTCAAAGAGAGAGTCATGGAAGATTGCAATCGAAACTGGCGAGCAGGGGTTAGCGTGAAAAGATCACTGCAGGGGTTACAATATAAAGAAAAGCCAGCTTTTGAGAAGTACCTAGATGGCACCTTTGGAGGGTCACTGCTGTTCAAACTGAGATCAAGATCACTGGAGCTTCGGGGAAAAATTGGGAGAGATGGGGAAAAGGGATGCCAAATGTGCCACTCTGGAGTAGTGGAGACCCTGGAACATTTTCTCTTGGAATGCCCACAGTATATACCTCATAGAATAAAATTTACTGGAAGAATAATGCAGAAGTGGGGTGAAGAAACAAAGGATAGATGGCTGAAGGGGGACACGAGGGAGAGGGTAGGAATGCTTATTGAAGAAATTGAAAAAGAGGAAGTGAGGGACACTATTAAGCAGTTTATATCTGAATGCTGGGAGGAGAGGAGGGGAAGAGGGGGTGGCGTGCAGGGGGAATGATGGCCTTCTCTTATGAGGACCGCGACAAATCAGCGGCTGGCCAAAGAGTTATTATTATTATTAGGTCAGTACCGCCATTTTGTTTCGACGTTGAAATTCCTCACATCGCGGTGCTTTTATATCAATATTGAAGAAATTGCAGTACAATCAAACGTCCCTCCGTGTCTATATGTCTCATTTTCTCTCGTTTTATAATAAATTTATTGTGAAATTCATTTCCTAAATGTAAATTTAATTATTTGAAGTGAGAAATACTACTGTATTCGATCTACCGATAACGGATCAATCAAACGTCCCTCCGTGTCTACATGTCTCATTAAAAATAGCGACTGCACTATAATGAAATTGTAAATGAATCACAGCTATGAAGGAAAAGATGCGAGATACATTTATTTTGTTCGAATTCTAAAAAATTGGACGTTTCGGACATTTTCTGCACAGTCAAGACAAAGTGACAGTACGAAGAAAAGCATCTATCGCTGTTGTCTGTGTTGTCAAGGAAATTATACACAAACAGGGAGACAACTGTGCACGTTTGTTACAACTTACATTGCGTTTTGCACCAGTTTTGAAAATGTGCCGGCGTTCAAATTTGATTGTCATTTTGTTTCGCTGGCATGATAAATACGTTACAGGACGTTCAGGTGGCGGATACGGTGTCATATGAGGCTCGGCAAAAACAATATTGGACTCGTACCGCCTCGTCCAATATTGTTTTTGCCGAGCCTCATATGACATCGTATCCGCCACTTGAACGTCCTGTAACTTATAATATGTACACAAAGACGATACTATCCCAGGAAATGAGCGTTCAAAGGGTTAACTTTGTATCATGGGTCTTGATATTGTGTCTAATTGCATGTGCGGAGTTGGAGATGTACGGCAGCACTCGTCTACTAATGTAGGCTGACACTGTTATACTTATCTGACTATTATCTACTATAACAGTAAAATCTCTGCACAGGCAGGGTTGGTATTGGTTGAAGACAAATTTATGTAGCATCGACATGCAGTACGCCTTAAGTCGCAGCGCCACCGTGGCCCACCGTGCGCAATCTGGGTTAGGTGCATTGCCCAAGGGCACAACGCAGTTACCCATGGCGGGGATGGATCCGTGGACCTTTCGGTTTTAAATCCAATGGCATAATCACTGATCCAAAGCGCTCCTTATCGGTTCAATTTCGGAAACTCGTTAAATAACATTCACAATTCTTGGATGCGTTGATTAGCATATGACTGTTACTTTCTAACATGTTCACCTGTTGAACTATGTAAAGGGTCACTAGTGAAAGAGTTGTATGACAGAGGTAAAGCCGGGTTTAATCCCGGGAACCCGAAAGCCGGTCACGATACCCGGGAAATCTTTGGCACTGGGCCGCAAATCGCGCATGTCACTGTTTGTGTATTTAACTGAAGTTTTCTAAATTAAAAAACTGCCCCGACGTAACTTTGTAAGATTTCGTCAGCTCTTCCTCTCCTGAACTTTTTACAATTCTGCTTCCTGAAGATCCTATTTCATCTAATCACTGTAGCTCTCAATAAGTTCTGGAGGACTCCTCTCTTCAACAGCAATATCTTCACTCGATTCAAAGTTCAAACCGTCTTCATTTTCAAAATCACTTGTATCACTCACTATTCACTACCTCCTTCAACATCAACCTCTTCTTCACTGACGTCTCCTCATAAGAGACCGTTAGCGGCAGTGAAGAGGGAGTTTATTCCTGAAGGTTGTGTTGATACAACTTGTGATTCTTAGAATGAAAAAGCGTTGGAAGCGGGATTGAATTTTAATACTTGTTTTTCCATTATGGAGATGGCAGATTGCCAATAAAATGTGTACATTTTCACGAAAATAAATGCGGCTTGTTATTCTTATAAATTTACATGATATTGTCCGGGAATGTCCCGGTTTCTGCTTCTGAGTGTTATGTTATTTCCATGAAGTTACTTTTTTAAACGGGGAATATATTAAGCTCTAAAGTTAAGATAGCAGTGGCACGTTGCCTTAATAACTAGTTTATGTTCATCTGTGATAAAAGACAGATTCCGACAATTTTGTAAGCAAATTGTGCTAGCATTCTACACTGTAAACCAATTATCGTTAAAACTTTTCATGCCATAGAGCTGCACTGTGTACGGTCGCAGATTTTGATGCCCTAAGCTGTAAGTCCCCACTGAGTGCAGAGATACCACATATGGGAATTGATACCACAGAACATAATTATTCGCAGTTTAACGCTCATGGCTTAACAACGGCAGGCCACAGACGATATGACGTTATCCGTTTGTTCCACTGTTTTTCGCTTTTTACGGACAAACCGAAATACCCAAGGCGACATCGTGCATATTAGTTCAAACTTGGCCCCACAGACTGTAATATATATATTTTTTTCGTTTTGTCGGCCTGTAGCACAAAACAAAACAAAAATTATATAACGACCTGTGGGGCCAAGTTTGGAGTACGTGCTCAGCTACTAGTCAGAGTTAACTTTTTGATTTTCTGGAAACGCAAATATGACTCGAAAAGGCTTGGAGTTAATGTTCTTGATGTTATAAGAACGTCAGTGTGAGTCGAGGAAGGTCCGTTAACTGGGAACTATATTCCAGTGGTAAGACGCTTCAGCCCAACGTCTTTTCTAGTGAGCGTTTTGGAGTTTGGTTTGGGGATATGATGGGGTTAATTATACAGACAAGTTACGACATTGTTTAACTCATCAACACTGAGTTCCTGTATGAGATTGTCGCATAATGTTCAAATATGTATTAACAGTTATAAAATTATGAATACCGTTCCTGGGGTTACTTTCTTCCACTTTAATCCAGTACAGCCCAATATATGGTTCTATACATGGTATTACCAAATTGCGCAGTTGCGAAGAGGGCTGAAATAAAGTACATATTCTGGCAATCAGCTGCCAGCATTACTATGGTCAAATACTACGTTGAAGATACCGTTTCAAACTACTTTTGGCAATGCCGTCATTTTTTCGATCTTGCAGTAAAACCAAGGAAGTGATATGATTCTTGTCAACACGAAAAGGCTGTTGACTTGCCATACCAAGTTGACTAATAGATATCTTTAGCCTGCAGCTGCGTGGCTGTGGTTAAAGATAATTATTTGTCTTCTTCAAGAATTGGACCATCTGAAAGACGGTAACTTTCGAATTGGGCGATGTCGTTTTGCAAAGCCTGGAATTAACGAATTGCATGCGTTCGTCCTGAAGGAAGCCTGTGCTCTTTTGTAGATGAGTACCCGTCTATAAGTTTTCATATGATGAAACTCTAAGCAGAATAGCAGAGGAGGACAAGACCAAGAAAAGTTACCAGAAAGTGCACCGTTGGTGAGGGGTTTGGCAGAACCGGAGAAATTTTTGTTTTTTCGAATTGAACGAACACGGCTTCTTTGCATCTGAGCGATTAATGGCAGTCCACATGGAGGATATTTCGATGCATTTTTGCATCATCTTCATCGATTATTCGGCAAAAATCGTTCTACCTGTGGGGGGGGGGGGGGGGGGGACCATCGGGAAGACCATAGTTTGGGTAAATCGATGAAAAGTGTTAATTTTCAAATTGAAGGAACGCAGTTTTCTTTTATCTGAGCGATCAATGACGGACTAGACTGTTGGTATATCGAGATATGTTCTATGTGGATTGCTATAGAGAACATTACGACATATCACAGTCTTTGCAATCAGATCCATTTAGCCCTTTGGTCATTTTCCACGAAATTTCAAGCACCAACATGTGTTGGGCTGCATCAATTTATTATGCCCCAAAGTTATAAAAATCTACATTTAAATGGGGGTACCTGTCCGAAAAAGCCTATAAAATCATGAAAAGAGTAAATGGTTAACAAATTTAGAACATCCCCCACCCCCGCTCCCTTTTTCGTCTGCATTTTGTTAACAAACATGGAGTCCCACTTTGTTTCGATTGACACTGCTATCCACCCAACTCACACACCACTCAATAATCAGTTTTATCCCCACACACGCCACATGAGGTCATCGAAATCAATAATGTCAAAGGTAACGTCACCAGCTATTTTAACTTGCTCCAATGGGATGCAGTAGCTCGTTGGTTACGTCATTGCACTTCAAACTGGATCGATTCCCATCAGGAGTAACTGCGTAGTGTCCTTGGGCAATGCACTTCATCCCGATTGCCCACGCGTGGACGCGGTGGCGCTGTGTACTAAGACGTAGTGCACGTCGATGATGCACTTGTCTTTAACCGATGCTAACCCTGCCTGCGCGGATTTAGTAGCCTACGCTGGGAAATCTGACAGTTGCTCGCCGTTACTCGTGTTTCTCTCTGGGTATTCCGGGTTCACCCATCGTAAAACTGTCTGACACAGGGTGACCCTGGCTGTCGAAAGTGTCGTTAAATCATGATAAATAAATAAATAAATAAATAAATAAATAAATAAATAAATAAATCGCTTCAAAAAGTAAACCCATCCCAGGCGTGAGCTCACGCTTTGATATATAGGGATAATCTTGATGCTCTTATTGAATATGCAATTTATTTTTGTCAATAATCAACCGGTAGAACAGTAAATTTTAATTGCACGAACTTTTTTTTATAATTTCGGTCACGTCAGAAGAAGTGTGGTGAGAGAAAAATAATCCTCGGGTGGTGTGAGGGAGGGATGCGAAAACTCGCCCTTGGTGAAAGATGTTTAACCCAGACACGAGGCAAGCCTCGTAGCTGGGTCAAACATATTTCCCACATGGTAAGATTTCCCCAACGCACCCTCACACCATTGCAGGATAACAATAATTTCGCCACTCCTAACCTCTCTTTGGTCATGGGTCAACTATTTTACGATTTTTGCACCGCCGTTTTCAGTCAAGGGTTAACGATTTCACCACCAGGCGTAAGAACAAAAAAAGAGCAGTCAATGGATAACCTACAATTATTTTGTTAGAGAAAATGCTATTACAGCCCAGTTGATTCAATGTAATAAATTATTACCCACTCTCAATACAAACCTTAAATAAATACTCTCATTCACGGAACAATACGTTTCAGAAACACAGTTCTGAAATAGTATTCAATGACGGAACATTATCTGAAATTTTTAGTTTAAGTCGGATCGACTATTAAATGGACAACCTTATAATTAGGCTAAATCGTGGAAATTATATGAATAGCAGTGAAACATTTTTCTTCAATTGAAGTTGACAGACTGGATTGTTTGTTTTGAAATACCTAAACTGCCAACGTATTCAACTGATAAATATAATGTCGGTGTCGCTCGCCCAATTTAAAGTGCTAAAAGTTCACCACCTCTGTGAAATTCAGTAGATGTCAGGGACACCTGAGGCCCCGTAAGGCCTGGGCTGACGTGGGGTTATTTAGTCCCGCTGATGAAGTTGCGGGAAAATAAGACCAACGTGGAGGGCCGGAATCCAAGTGTCGCGAACTCGGCGCAGGCAGCTGAGTTAGGCCGACGCCGTGATTCCTTCTCTGCCAAATTGTCCTGAAATAGGTTCGATTTCCGTTAGGTGTGATTCCTAATCACTTCAGGCTGTGTAATGGAAAGAATGACTTAAAGTAACAACGATTCTTTTATTTACACATAAAAATAAAGCCGTTTCAATATTTCAACTATCAACAATTCGATTCTTTTCACAGAAATTTGGTTGCTAGAGTTAAATAATTCTCAACAATCATATAGTCATTCTATAGCCCTGTACTGGCACTATAGTCTACACACTGGAAATGTTACTACCGTGAGCTCGCCATAAGAGCTTCACAAATCTGAAATGTTATTACTGTGAGCTCGCCATAAGAGCTTCACCCGCTTAGGCTCAAAAGTCAACGTCTGCGCGTAACTGTACCTCTGGCTGTCGGAGGGTTCCGACCAGCAATGTTCGTCATCTATGAAGCCACCGTACTTCTGATTTGGGTCAGATATTGTCTACTCATACCTTATGTGCCTTTTGAAAGTCCTCCGTGAAAGTCCAATTGAAATGTTCACCGTTCCTGGTTGAATTCACGATTCACAAATGCCCCTTTTTGTGCTAGGGCGAAATCGTCACTCGCACCGATCTCCAGTCGGTATTACGATGCTTCGACAGGAAAACAAACTACTCCCCACGCTATCAGTCTGACGCTTCAAAGGGTTAATACGCACAATACAATTAACCTACACTTCTGACTATTGCAGGCTGATGCCTGCTACTCGACAATCTAAACTTTAACGTGTCACCTTGGGGTTTCCTTCCCAACGAATTTGGCTCTGTAGCCGCCTATCAACTTTAAGCTAAATCAGTCGTGGAATGCCCTGTCTGGCGATTCCAGCCGTTTCAGGGTCCTGTGATCGAAGGTACCCCTATGTCAGGAAACAGAGTCCGCCTGTCCTGGACTTCACCAACGTGTGTGTGACCCCAAGTGTGTGTCTAATGCTCTGCTCTTCAAGGTATATATACTTTTTACCCTAAACTGTCAGGTGGACGGACGCTCATCTGTCCATCTGTCAAAACGGTGGAAGATGACGTATATCGGTGCATTTTTGATCCTCTCATGTCAAATAAAAAGAATCTGAATTGAGGTTTAAGGTTACATTTCAACATCTATTTACTGAGCGAGAAAAAACACGGATTTTTAAAAAATTACAGAGATAACAGATGAAGATGCGGAGAGAGAAGCAGAAAGATATTGGAAAGAAAGACGACAGAGGACAAATGATATTTTTTGTTAGCTCTGTACCAGTGGTGCAGCTCAACCCTGCCAAAGCAGGAATTTAGAAAGACGCTGGAGAAGTTTCCGGAGATTGGGGCTGTGAGACGGCCGCTTGGAGAGATCCAATTCCACAACAGACCAAAACACCCCCACGAATACCCAACGGCCGTGTACGAGGCGATCATGTTTGGGAGAGCCCAAGAAGACTGGGAAAAAGAATGTTTTACTGAAGTGGAGATGAGATCGCCACAACACCGCTCCTTGGCAGGGTGATCTTCAACACAAAATGGCTTCACGCCGGTCCTTTTCAGGGCCATCATAATCTTAAAAAGAGTTTCTTTATACAAAACATGTCACCACATTATTCATTCATTCAAATTTAAAAAAAGAGGAAAGCTTCATATCGTAGTCATTTTCCTTGTGTTTAATCTAAAAGTCAAATGGTTGTATAAACCATTGACGTCTCCCCCCCCCCCCCCTCCCTGATTAAACACAAAGAAAGTAAAAAAAAAGTTTTTTTGATTTTTTAGAGGGAAATTCATTCATACTTTGGAGGTAAAGACTCTCACTCCGGCGTAAAAAAATCTGGGGGAATGTTAAAGTCAGTGTTTTAGAGTGGAGTGTCAGTTATGGGTAAGATTTTGGCAGTGGAACAGTGTTCGTTTATAGTGGTAATTTACTTTAATGGTGAAATGAACGACTGCCCAAACTTGAGTTTGTCTGAATATATAGCCCTACATGGCGAATGTGACCTTAAACACAAATAAGATGGTGATTTTGTCCGCTGATCTTCAAAACATTTCGACGAAATTAGCGAGACAAGTAACACCGTGAAAAAATAGATTTGCAGTCAGATTTATAATTTTACAAGTAATTTTTACAAAGCGGAAAATGGTTTTACAATCAGTTAAATTGGATTTTCAATCAGTTTTTATAAGTGATTTTACAATTGTACCATAAGTAATTTTTACAACAATAAGTAGTTTTACAATAATTTTACTGGTAATCATACACAAAAAAAAACATAATCAAATGTTTAGAAACTGTCTTTTGGTCCTGAAAAGGGGCAGTTTTTTGTTGTTTTTCCGGACTTTCGCCAGTTATCATCTAAAGCTGTCTGCACATTCCATTCCACTTCCACAGTCTTTTGTAAAAGAGAAAATTTTTCGAATCTGCCAAAAAGTTGAGGGAGCGAACTGGTACGGTTTTAGTATCGAGTATGAGACCCATTACTGTTAATTGCAGCTTGACAACGCCTTCTCATGTTCCAAATCAGGTTCCTGGTGGTCCTTTGTGGGATGTTGTTCCATTCTTGGACCACCATGGCACCAAGCTCCTAGACACTTCTTGGCTGGACTGGACGTGCTGAAATTGCAAGCTAAAACTCATTCCAGATATGTTCGATTTGAATGAGGTCAGGAGTCTTGCTGGCCACTCCATACGCTCAATAACCCCCCCCCCCCCCCCTTGTCGGTATTCCCCGGCAGCACAGGCAACATGAGGACGGGCATTATCGTCCATCAGAATGAATCTATCACCCACTGCACTTGCATACAATCTGACGTGGACATTCAGGATCTCATCAATATACAGTTGTGCAGTCAATGTACCACGTTCAAGGACACAGAGCTCTGTACGTCCATCCCTGCTGATGCCACCCCAGACCATGATTGACCCTCCTCCATAGCGGTCATGCTCAGCAATGTTGGCTGCATGGAATCGCTCTCCTGGTCTTCTCCATACCCCAGAACGCCTATCTGTGTGGTCTAGGCAGTACCTTGACTCATCTGTAAAAACGACAGGTCGCCAATCTTCTCTGGTCCATCCAACGTGGTCCATGGCCCATTCATATCGTGCCTGGCGATGGTTCTGGGACAGCGGAATGTGAATACACTGTCTTCTCGATCGGAGGTCTCCTTCGTGCAACCTTGCCCGGATAGTCTGCGTCGAAACATTTACCCCGGATGCATTCTGACGGTCACTTCGAAAGTGGGTTGCTGTCGCAAAACGGTTCCTACGGGCATGAATGATCAAAGACCGGTCTTCAGCTGCAGATGTTGCCTTGGCTCTGCCACCACCATGCCGTCCTATTGGTGTGCCATACTGCTGAAATCTTGCCCATGCTCTGGTGATCACCGTATTGTGCACACCAAGGGCTTCACCAACCTGACGATGGGTAGCCCCTTGCTCCTCCATCTCTACAGCCCGTCACATTTCTGCTTCAGACAAATGTCTTCTTACATTTGCATTTGCCATATTCAGTCATAAAATCACAAGGGTTTCTGCTGAAATGAAGATTGAATACCCTACACATGTCACGTACATGTAGACAGTACACGAACACATCATGAAAATCAAGGGGGTACATGCTTTCCGTGACCGTCACGAAAAATCTGCTTGTCAAGAGAGCTAATGTAAATACTGGGGACCGTCTCAATACACACCTCAATTATATCCACCAAAAATATCGCGAATATGTCACAAGCAAATTTCACAATGACGTGTCAAATAGTTGGTGCTCAGCAAACTTTGAGTAGTGTACAAAGCCGCAGTTTTCATCATTCCCGTGAATTTTGATTACTTCAGAGGTTAATCACCTCATACCGTTGATATTGGCTACACCACAGTTCCAATTTAAGTGAAGGTGTCTGTTATTCAAACGGAATGCGCTTGAAAGGCTGACCTTGTGCAATTGATTGAAAGATCTGGAAACAACAACAAGTTTCGAGTGACAAAACTTACGGTTGTTTGTATGCTTTTTTATATATTTATTTTAATTTTTCTAATTTTATAAAACCTTATTATGATTCCAGGTTGAAAAATAAGTTGAACGAATCTTTGAAAATATTTCCATATGTTTTTGCAAAATCGATCCAGCGACAACCCAAAACAGGGAATTGTGAAGACACCCCGAAACTTTGCATATGTATTTTTAAATTATTACGCATGAGAAAAAAATGCGGCAATTGGAACATATCAGAAATTACAATAAACTGATCTCGCAAATAATAATACTTATGTAACATATTGGTTGCAAATGTATAGTGATAAAATACACAAACACGGTGAGGCGAGCCGCTACTCTCAAGAAATGATAATAGCGTCCTGTAGTGTCCCCACTAAAAGTAATGTACCCTTCTGTGATCTCGCATTTCATTTGGACGTTCTGAAATGATAATACGATATTCAGTGGCTTAAAAGTAGTACAGAGTAGCACTGAGGATCAATCATCCATCATGCATAAAGAGTTAACCTCCACCGATGACTCACATGCACAGGTGTTACTGGTGCGTCACATACGACTCACATGCATCCTTCAGCCCCAAACGACACCAATGACGCATCGGTCTCAGCAACAATAAAAAAAACCCATAAACAACAAAACAAAACATGGGGAATGAATCACTGACCTGGCCAGCATGAATTGGCTAGCATGAGATCACTGGGGTTTTTTCATGACGTGTCCCGCTTATCAAACGTGAAAGGAAGTCAACATCCCCTGGGGAAATCGAAAAACTGTTGAATGATTCAGAAATACATGAATTAACTAACTGTCTGAACAAAAATAAAACCACAACTGTTTTTATCTTGAGGGCGTGCACCATGCATCTTGGACCCTATAGGGTACATTCATTTTATTCTTTATGTTTTGAAAATTTCAGAGCATAAAAAATATTTTTTCGGTTTGCAAATTATTTTTGCTGAAAAAAGTTTTCTGTAAAACTTTTTCAGAAAAAAATAATTTGCAAAAAGAAAAAAAAGTAATTTGCAAAAAAAAAAATATAATTTGCAAAAAATGAAATAAAAATAAAATATTTTTTTTGTATTTTCATATTTCTGTGAAATTATTTTTTCTGAAAAAAGTTTTCTTGGTCACTATTGGTCAGTAATTGTCCTTAAATGGTCACTAATTTGTCACTATTGGTCACTAATTGTCACTAATTGGTCACTATTGTCACTGTTTGTCAATAATTGGTCACTATTGGTCACTACTTGGTCACTAATTTTCAATTTCCCCAGGGGATGATGACTTCCTTTCATGTTTGATTAGCAGGACACGTCATGAACAAACCCCAGTGATCTCATGCTAGCCAACTCATGCTGGCCAGGTCAGTGATTCATTCCCCATGTTTTGTTTTGTTGTTTATGGTTTTTTCATTGTTGCTGAGACCAATGTGTCATTGGTGTCGTTTGGGGCTGAAGGATGCATGTGAGTCATCTGTAACGCACCAGTAGCACCTGTGCATGTGAGTCATCGTGGAGGTTAACGCGATATGCATAATGGGTGATTGATCCTCAGTGCTACTCTGTACTACTTTTAAGCCACTGAATATCGTATTATCATTTCAGAACGTCCAAATGAAATGCGAGATCACAGAAGCGTGCATTACTTTTAGTGGAGGCACTACAGGACGCTATTATCATTTCTTGAGAGTAGCGGCTCGCCTCACCGTGTTTGTGTATTTTATCACTATACATTTGCAACCAATATGTTACATAAGTATTATTATTTGCGAGATCAATTTATTGTAAATTCTGATATATTCCAATTGCCACATTTTTTTTCTCATGCGTAATAATTTAAAAATACATACGCAAATTTCTGGGGTGTCTACACAAATCCCTGTTTTGGGTTGTCGCTGGATCGATTTTGCAAAAACATATGGAAATATTTTCAAAGATTCGTTTAACTTATGTTTCAACCTGGAATCACGATAAGGTTTTATAAAACTAGAAAAATAAAAAAAAAAATAAATAAATAATTAAGCATACAAACAACCGTAAGTTTTGTCACTCGAAACTTGTTGTTGATTCCAGATCTTTCAATCAATTGCACAAGGTCAGCCTTTCAAGCGCATTCCGTTTGAATAACAGACACTTTCACTTAAATTGGAACTGTGGTGTAGCCAATATCAACGGTATGAGGTGATTAACCTCTGAAGCAATCACAATTCACTGGACTGATGAAAACCGCGGCTTTGTATACTACCAAATCTTTGACACATCATTGTGAAATTTGCTTGTGACATATTTGCGATATTTTTTGTGGATATGATTGTGGAATGTATTGAGATGGTCCCCAGTGTTTACATTAGCTCACTTGATAAGCAGACTTTTCGTGACGGTCGTGGAAAGCATGTACTCCCTTGATTTCCAAGAAGTTTTCATGTACTGTCTACATGTACATGACATGTGTAGGGTATTCAGTCTTCATTTCAGCACAAACCCTTGTGATTTAATGACTGAATATGGCAAATGCAAATGTAAGAAGGCATTTGTCCGAAGCAGAAATGTAGCAGGCTGTACGGATGGTGGAGCAAGGGGCTACCCATCGTCAGGTTGGTGAAGCCCTTGGTGTGCACAATATGGTGATCACAAGAGCCTGGGCAAGATTTCAGCAGTATGGCACACCAATAAGACGACATGGTGGTGGAAGAGACAGGGCAATATCTGCAGCTGAAGACCGGTTTTTGATCATTCAGGCCCGTAGGAACCGTTTTACGACAGCAACCCAGCTTCGCAGTGACCGTCAGAATGCATCCGGGGTAAATGTTTCGATGCAGACTATCCGGGCAAGGTTGCACGAAGGCGACCTCCGATCGAGAAGATCGTGTATTCACATTCCGCTGTCCCAGAACCACCGCCAGGCACGATATGAATGGGCCATGGACCACGTTGGATGGACCAGAGAAGATTGGCGGCCTTTCGTTTTAACAGACAAGGTACTGCCCAGACTACACAGATTGGCGTTCTGGTGTACGGAGAAGACCAGGAGAGTGATTCCATGCAGCCATCATTGCTGAGCATGGCCGCTATGGTGGAGGTTCAATCATGCCCTGGGGCGGCATCAGCAGGGATGGATGTACAGAGCTCTGTGTCCTTGAACGTGGTACATTGACTGCACAACTGTATATTGATGAGATCCTGAATGTCCACGTAAAGATTGAATGCAGGTGCAGTGGGTGATAGATTCATTCTGATGGACGATAATGCCCGTCCTCATGTTGCCTGTGCTGCCGGGGAGTACCGACAGAGGGAGGGGATTGAGCGTATGGACTGGCCAGCAAGACCCCCGACCTCAATCCAATCGAACATATCTGGAATGAGTTTTAGCTTGCAATTTCAGCCCGTCCAGTCCAGCCAAGAAGTGCTCAGGAGCTTGGTGCCATGGTGGTCCAAGAATGGAACAACATCCCACAAAGGACCACCAGGAACCTGATTGGGAGCATGAGAAGGCGTTGTCAAGCTGTAAGTAACAGTAATGGGTCTCATACTCGATAGTGAAACCATACCAGTTCGCTCCAACTTTTTGGCAGATTTGAAAAATTTCCTCTTTTACAAAAGACTGGGAAAGTGGAATGGAATGTGCTGACAGCTTTAGACGATAACTAGAGAAAGTCCGGAAAAACAACAAAAACCTGTCCTTTTTCAGGACCAAAAAGACAGTTACTCAACTTTTAATTATGTTTTTTTTTTGTATGATTAGCAGTAAAATGATTGTAAAACTACTTATTTTTGTAAAAATTACTTATGGTGCAATTGCAAAATCACTTTTAAAAACTGATTGAAAATCCAATTTAACTGATTGTAAAACCATTTTCCGCTTTGTAAAAATTACTTGTAGAATTATAAATCTGACTGCAAATCTATTTTTTCACGGTGTTACTTGTCTCACTAATTTCGTCGAAATTGTTTGAAGATCAGCGGACAAAATCACCATCTTAGTTGTGTTTAAGGTCCCATTCGCCATGTAGGGCTATATATTCCGACAAACTCAAGTTTGGGCAGTCGTTCATTCACCATTTAAATAAATTACCACTATAAACGAGAACTGTTATACTGCCAAAATCTTACCCATAATTGACACTCCACTCCAAAACACTGACTTTAACAGTCCCCCAGATTTTTACGACGGAGTGACAATCTTTACGTCCAAAATTTCACTAAATTTCCTCCTAAAAATCAAAAACATTTCTTTTTCACTTTCTTTGTGTTTAATCAGGGGGGGGGGGGGGGGACATCAGTAAAAAATACTGCCCTTTTTCAGACCAAAAAGACAGTTACTCAACTTTTAATTATGTTTTTTTTTTGTATGGTTAGCAGTAAAATAATTATAAAACAACTTATTTTTGTAAAAATTACTTATGGTGCAATTGCAAAATCACTTTTAAAAACTGATTGAAAATCCAATTTAACTGATTGTAAAACCATTTTCCGCTTTGTAAAAATTACTTGTAGAATTATAAATCTGACTTCAAATCTATTTTTTCACGGTGTTACTTGTCTCGCTAATTTCGTCGACATTTTTTGAAGATCAGCGGACAAAATCACCATCTTATTGGTATTTAAGGCCACATTCGCCATGTAGGGCTATATATTGAGACAAACTCAAGTCTGGGCAGTCGTTCATTCACCATTTAAATAAATTACCACTATAAACGAACACTGTTCCACTGCAAAATCTTACCCATAACTGACAGGCCACTCCAAAACACTGACTTTAACATTTCCCCAGATTTTTACGCCGGAGTGACAGTCTTTACCTCCAAAGTATCACTGAATTTCCCTCTAAAAAATCAAAAACACTTTTTTTTTACTTTCTTTGTGTTTAATCAGGGAGGGGGGGGGGGGACGTCAATGGTTTATACAACCATTTGACTATTAGATTAAACACAAGGAAAATGACTACGATATGAAGCTTTCCTCTTTTTTTAAATATGAATGAATGAATAATGTGGTGACATGTTTTGTATAAAGAAACTCTTTTTAAGATTATGATGGCCCTGAAAAGGACCGGCGTGAAGCCATTTTGTGTTGAAGTTCACCCTGCCAAGGAGCGGTCTTGTGGCGATGTCATCTCTTCAGTGAAACATTCTTTTTCCCAGTCTTCTTGGTCTCTCCCAAACATGATCGCCTCGTACACGGCTGTTGGGTATTCGTGGGGGTGTTTTGGTCTATTGTGGAATTGGATCTCTCCAAACGGCCGTCTCACCGCCCCAATCCCCGGAAACGTCTCCAGCATCTCTCTAAATTCCTGCTTTGGCAGGGTTGAGCTGCACCACTGGTACAGAGCTAATAAAAAATAAAATATCATTTGTCCTCTGTCGTCTTTCTTTCCAATATCTTTCTGCTTCTCTCTCCGCATCTTCATCTGTAATCTCTGTAATTTTTGAAAAATCCATGTTTTTTCTCGCTCAGTAAATAGATGTTGAAATGTAACATCAAACCTCCATTCACGTTCTTTTTATTTGACATGAGAGAATCAAAAATGCACCGAAGCAGTATTTCACGCGCGTTCTCCCCATTGGTTAGATTTAGGCAGGTGAAATACTCATTGGATGTTTCGATCCTTTGTGTCTTATCTATTGACAAAACTTCACGTGCGTTCTCCCCATTGGTTAGATTTAGGCAGGTGAAATACTCATTGGATGTTTCGATCCTTCGTGTCTAATATATTGACAAAACTTCTTATTACTCCCACACCTTTGAGTGTTTCGAGCGTACGTGTATAATATTTCACACCAGAAAAAATATTGAAACGTAAGTTGAAAAAATTGCCGAATATTCACGGTGTTACTTGTCTCGCTAATTTCGTCGAAACTTTTAGAAGATCAACGGACAAAATCTCCATCTTATTGGTATTTAAGGTCACATTCGCCATGTAGGGCTATATATAAATATATATATATATACAGACAGACTCAAGTTTGGGAAGTCGTTCATTTCACCATTTGAATAAATAAACTACCGCTATAAACGAACACTGTTCCGCTGCTAAAATCTTACCCATAACCGACACTCCATCAAAAAACATTGAATCTAACATTCCCTCAGATTTTTACGCCACAAGTATCGCTTTTTACGCCACAAGTGTCGCTTTTTACAGATATCATGAAGACACCATCTTGCCATCCGCCATCTTGGGTCGCCATCTTGGGCCTCAATGGTCTTTCGGTACAGGGATGGAGGAGGAGCCCTCCCACTTTGTGTATTATGGTAGCCACGTCACAGATATCATGGGGGAAGCCGCCATCTTGGGCCCCGATGGGCTTTGTGTACAGGGGGGGGGGGGGGAGGGGGAGCCCTCCCACTTTGTGTATTATGGTAGCTAGGTCACATATATCACGGGGGAAGCCGCCATCTTGGACCGCCATCTTGGGCCCCAATGGACTTTAGTTACAGGGAGGGAGGGGGAGCCCTCCCACTTTGTGTATTATGGTAGCCATGTCACAGATATCATGGGGGAAGTCGCCATCTTGGCCCGCCATCTTGGACACAAAGAGGGTGCGTATGGTCTAAAGGAGCTCTGGGCACGGGGGGGGGGGGGAGGGGCGCCTAACGGCTTGGGGTACAAGGAGGGGTAAAGGGGGCCCAAAGAGGTATAAGACATAAAGGGGCATGGGAGGTGTGAGGCCTAACAGCTTTGGGCACAGGGAGGGTGCCTAGGGGGCTTTGGGCACAGGAAGGAGATGAGGGGTCTAACGAGTTTGGGCACACGGTGGGGTTAGGGGAGCCTAAATAAGGACCAAGGCGCTTTGGGCGCGGGGTCAGGGCTGGGCCATGGTCAGGGTAAACCTACATGAGATGATTATCTCCTACTACTTTAGTCGATGAGAAACATTTCTCCTGGGGGATTAATGACACTTTTCAGCAGATTGGGTTATAACGCAACGGTTATTAATTTTTTTAAGTTAAGAAATAAGTTATTTTTTGCCACCTACGTAGAGAGAAGACGCCCATGTCCATTCAACAAACAAAAAACAAACAAACATGTTTGAATGAACCGTGGTAAATAAAAACTTGAAAAATTCTAAGACTGGATATATATATAGTGCTTTCTTTTAAAGATAATGATGATGATCTCTCTCTATGCGGGTTACCAGACCCTTCAGATAAGGGTTTAATTAGAGTCTGAATGCCACTAACTGTGTGAAAAACGGAAGGTCAAGTTACGGGTGGGGATTAATTAGCAAGGACTACCCTTCTCACGAGTATGGGCTTATTATTGACTTTTAAAAAGACCCATAGAAACTTTAATTCTCTTTTGGTAAGGTGTGACAGCTGATTCTCAGGCAGATGTCCCAAGCTCACAGAGCGAGCATATTTTCACGCCGACGGTTTTTTTTTCTTTTGTTTTTAAAAATTCAAATTTTGAAAATGAATAAAGAACGACGAATAGACTACATATTGACAGCGGCATTACACACCGATGGATTTTCATTCTCCCTTAATTGTCAACAAAAATGCAGCGATTTAATCTGCTGAAGACTACCTTTTTTGTTGGGTAGATATCGCTCGGTATATTGTCTCACTGAATAAAACCAATACGCGTGCGTTGCACCGAATTTTTCATTCACATTAACAACGGGTCGGCGAAAGATTAAATTGGAATTTTCAACTATAAAGGTCGATGACACTTGACGTTAAATAATTCATTCTCATTGAGGAATTTTGAGTGTCACGGGCCGTGAAAAAATGCATGACATATATGCGGGATGTCATTAAACGCACTCCACGAGCTCGTTCCTCTGATACGTATATGTTCGTGATTTTTTATTCGTATACAATTGTACTATTTATAATTATGTTTTTCACGGAGAATAAAAACGGTTTGGTAAAAGGGTCTTTGTATATTTACAAAAATAGGTGTATTAAAAATATCTTATCTTGACTTGTGTTGAAGCTGGAAAGAAATGCTTTTCTTTTTCTGTAAACGTAAGGATCAGTGTTAACTCAGCAAAATTATTTCGTGATATGGAACGAGGATTAGTGTATTATAGTAATTTTACGGGAACGCGTGCTGACAAATCGATGATTCAATCCCCTAGAAAAACATGAATTATTTTGTTCAGTTACCGTTGATGACGCGTTTAGGCCAGAACGTGTCCTCACGTAGTGGAAATTCCCCAGCCTTGCAGCTACCTGACACGCATAGGCAGACGTGCGACTCATAATTCAACACGAGTCAGGCCTGGGTCTATCATGATGACCACTATAGACATTGCCTTGACATAATAGCGCGTTGAGCCAGGCCCTCGAAACATCTCTGGTGGGGGCCGTCCCTAGATGGCATGGGGACGCCACTCGAACACCTGGGCACGCTATGCGTCATCACTTAAAACAATAGGTATTGACTCGAAACAATCGGACACTCGCGGGTGCACGTGCACACCTGGCCTTAGTCATCACACCAGAACAATAGGCTTTGTCCACTCACAATGGACCTATGAGTCATCACTCGAACACCTGGGCCTTACTGATCAACCTAGAACAATAGGCTTTGTCTTGGAACAATACCCATGTCTATCGATCGATATCTCAAGTGTACCTATACCGCCCCCCCCCCCCTCCCTTACTACTACTAGTGGCACTCAAACTTCTCAATCTAAGGCCCAGAGGTATCTCATCAAAAAATGATGGGTCACGGAACTAGAAGCGATGTACCAACAATAAACAGATTTAGATAATATGCAACACGTTCCGGATCCCTCTGTCTACGTCCACATTTATGTATCGAGCTTGATGAAAGCACCATGCGCCAAGGCTCTAAAACATCAGTTGAAGAAAGCATCGTGGCGTGTGTTTCTACCAAATACACGATCACACGTTTAACGTCTCATCGTTTTGGGGAGAGTAAACAAACCGAGTAAACTATGCTTCACAAGATAGAAACCGGAAAGAAAACAACTTAAATAACAATTAACACTTACGTTGCCGAAAATTGTCACCTATTTTACGATGGGTACGTTCTGGTATGCACAGATCAAACCTACCATATGATTACTTCAGATGAGAGAGTTTCAAGTATGTCATAATTTTTGTTATTTATTTATAGAGGATCTCAAACGAGTGATGTTTGGATATAAGATTTTTTGAAACGAGTTTGATGAATTTGATTCACAACGAGCCTTTAGGCGAGTTGCGAATCGAATTCATCAAACGAGTTTCAAAAAATCTTATATCCAAACATCACGAGTTAAAGATTCTGTATATCATATGAATTTTCGAATGTTTTTTACACTCTTTATTTAATTCATTGTCGCTAAATTCTCCCAAAACAACCGACAATCTGTTCGTTGGCTCAGACCCTTCACACCATGACGCCATGAATGCGCTTTACTTGCACCTGTTGTCGGAATTGACGTCATGTGAACTACGCACAAGAATACAATGCTGCTGCTTTGGGACCACGCGCCGATTAGACACTAGTTGATAATCAGGAAATAAGACATCGGTTGTTACGTCGAAATTAACGACGTTTCATGTGATATATTTATTTACTAAACTTGGAACCTCGCATGTATGCGTACATTAAGGCCCTCTATAAATGGCTAAAGTGTGCGTGGAATTAAAAGGGCTAAATAAATGAAAAATGTATATCCTCAAATTTTTCATAAGCCTGAGCTTCACAGAATAGCTTAAAGTTTACTTTTGTTCAATGGGTATCTGTGAATATCCGATGCTGTCCGAGGTTTTTGCATATTTTCTGTACTCAAAGGAACGTATGAGGGCTGCGAGAGGGGATGGAGTGTTGTTGCGTTACCATAAAAGGCAACTCATGTTATCGCGTATCAGTCCTTAGGCCTGACTGTGTCCGTAAGCCGATTACATCTCATCAACAAAAACGCGAAAGTTCTCGCAAATGAGATTTTTGATAGCCACGTGAAGATCTCGGTCCAATTAGAAGAAGGGTAGGCCAATAGGCCTACACGGTTACATGGTTTGTTTTATGTAGTAACGTAACATCATTTTTCCCAACGATTCTTTGAGTAAGAAAATATGCAAAAACCTCACTAGGATGCCGACAACATCGAGAATTCACAGACCATGCATTAAATAAAAATAAACCAAAACAAACCTACCACTAAGATCAACTGAGCTACTTAGATTTGTATGAAAAATTGTACAATGCCATTTATTCATTTATTTGAATGTTATTTTCGTTGTTTTCATTCCGGTTTCTGTTACATGAAATATACTCAACTCTGTTAGTTTACTCCACAGACAGAGCCATACAAGCATTTGAAAGAGTTTATGTTTATCGCACGAGTTTGGTCGGACGCAGGAATACAACGAGAGGCGCACTATCCAGCGGCGATCGAAAGTTTTATTATTTATGTTTTATTGGAGTTTTGAAAATCGTTTTTCAGCCCCTCCGGCAATCAAATAAAACAGTTTCCCCTCACCGTGGACAACTTTAAATCAATATCGCATCCATAATTATTTTGTAGTTTTTATTTATTTATTGGGGTTTAACAACACGTTTAGCAGCCAGGGTCATATCATGGCGAACAGATTCTCGAGTGAAGGAAGCCGGAGTACCCAGAGAGAAGAAAAAAATGAGTAGTATATGAGTGCAGTGTAGCCGCTGTGGATTGCTCGTAACCTACTCGTGGGCATTGATGTCCGCGCGCTTGTGCGTTTACCAGGTAATAAAAATCATCAGCGGCAACGTTTTAATTAGTGAAGCACTGGGTTGGACCCGGTGCTTCATTAATTAAATTGTTGATGATTATTCCTATAAATAGTGCTTGGAATCTAATATTATTGCGTCCATGAAAATATTGCCCATGGAAAGTGATCAGTCCACAGCGGCCGAACTCTAACTAAACAGAATTTATATCGAATAAACAGTATCAATTGAAAGTTGATCGTATATTCTTATTTAAAACTGAAACGTGGTTTGGAGGGGGCGCTCTCACATTTCACTGGGAATCTTATCTGATACAGGCTTTTCGAACCCAGGTTGACGTTCAGAGACCGGGGTCCTAACTCTCAACCCTTTCAATTCTAGTGGTATCTCCCATGCCAGTTAAATAGCAGCAATTAGAAGAGTCAATATTCATTATTTGGGATAGACCAATCGATATTTTCAACATGCAGCCTCGAACCCCACACATTTACTGAACAGCCATCCTATATAATGACGTTACGACGTATCATGTTCCTGGCCAGAAGGTCGGCCGTTCGGGATCAAAGGGTAACATAATACGACGTAGGGCAACTTTGTAAATGATTTCTTTTTTTTAGTAAAAAATTAATCATTTTTGGCTTGAAAATGTAGCTTATGTCTCCCAATGGAACGAGCTCGTTCAGCAAGGGTCGCAGTAGAAATTGAAAAGCAAAGTTTGTTTTGTGTATAGCGAGCGCTGGTCTCCATTGATCAGTACGTTATACGAGGATAAACATACAACCGTAGTTTCCGAATTGGCCAAATACCTGCTAACTATTCTGAAACTCATCTCGGAAGTTGGAGATAAGATGTTTTGACTGTTAAGCAATACCGACATATATAGGTGCAGAGTAGGGCGACAAAATGTCGCCCAGTGGTGAATATTTGTCTCCCAATAACAGTAGTTTTCAAGGTACTGGGTGACAAGATATTTTTGTACAAAATAAATGCTACCCAAGCTTTCTCTGTTACATAAGTGTTTTTTTTTATGTTGTAGTGTACAAGTAATGAAGTGAATTGTGAATCATGTCCAAGTGCATTACAGACTATTTTGTTGTGCCAGCAAAAAAGAGACTAGTTTCTTCATCAGCCACTAAAGATAATGATTTAAGTTCAACCGATTCACTTACCCCTTCTGACTGTCCACCAGCACCGGGGGTCTAGCACGTCCATTGTAATGGGTGGGTGCCTATTAGAGATCTATGTCGCCTAGTATAAATTGCTTAAATAATACTCTGCATAGTTGTATCTCTAAGATCGCCGATTGGGGGTGTAACCGTGATTTGTATCGAATGTGATGTCTATGTTCCGATGGGTAAAATACACCAGCAAATCACCGTGGCATGCACCCGTTGAAGGCATGTCGTAATGATGTAGTTGGAATATAAGTCAGTCGGGACTATAGTTGAAAAACTCAGAGTGCTTAGAAATTTATTTTTGAATAAATATTATGCAGTAGACTTAACACATGGGTTTACCCAGCTTATTTAATTAGCACGTTTTTTTCAGTTTTGGCAGAGCGGACAACTGAATGTTGCACCCAGTGACGGATGTACCCGGGATGGGGGGGGGGGGGGGGGGTAAAGGGAGTATTGCCCCTAAAACGGCTTTGTCTCCCATTGTCTTTCATTCACCACACACACCCTTCCACCCACCTGCACATACACGCTGTTACACTTTCTTTATTCCATTACACACTCAGCAGATAAACATTTCCAGTAATAATTCCAAGCTCGGATCCAGATAATTATGAGCCATGTATGCTTATGTTTCTTGTCTCCGAAATATGGGTCATGTTTTTTCATATATACACAGAACGACTCGCGTGTGTGAATGGGTGTGGCATGAGTGGCAGCGCGGAGGGATAGAACGAGAGGCCGCAGCAAAGTGCCATATCGATTAACCCATTCACGTACGCGTGTCGTTCTATGTTTATTACTCGCCTTCAAGCCTCCAAAGAAACATTATTTGAAGGACATTCAGCAATTCATTTGACAACTCTCAACAAAAAGAACACATTTTATTGCCAACCAAATTGCGAGGGGAACCCGTGTTACTATTTCGTCCTCTGAGTTCCAATTTGTTCTTTGTGCATACTGGCTCATAGAACATACTGGAACTCAGGGAATGATTTTCAGCTAGCGCTAGGGATTCAAATTGTAATTGCGTTGCACGATTTGTAGGAAATTCGGTGAAATTTCGCTTCTCTTTATAATTAGTTCGTCAACGATTTCCGTTCCGCACATATTTGTGGAACAGATTTTCATTTTCTGCATGGTTTAGTGTTGCTGTAGATAGGGATTTCATAGAACAGGCGTCTAATAAAACGAAGTACAGCAGGTGTGCCCACTGAACCAACTTGCTTTACTGTGTTGCTTCAAACCTTCAGACAGATGTACATGTGAAAGTAGCGCAATGGTACTCCCTTTCTACATGTTCGACGTCTAAAACAAAAATGGCAATCTGTCCCAAAAGCCATCAGGAGGCTGTATTTGAAAGCACAATTCCGTTTTTTTCTGAGAGAATCCCTCCACCCACCACACACCCGAAAGAAACCTCAAACAAGCCTCCAATGGCTGCACATGTCTTAGGAAATTGGCTGATGTTTACGATATCTAAATACAATACTGTGAACTTATGACCCTAAAAGGCCACTAGAGGAATCCCTTCATGGGTAACTCCCAAACTTGCTCCTCGTGAAATATTTTCTGGCGCCGCTACTATCGGTGTCAGTAATATGTTTCGGGCTTTTGAGCCATCATTTGGGGGATCTCATCGGGGGATGTCATAGTCACGTGGCCCAGTGGCGCCATGTTATCTTGTCATGGTAACCCGCATGAGCGGCCATCTTGTGACGTCACGCCCATATTGACAGGTGGTGTTAGTGCGCATGCGCAGCGAGTGTTGTTAGGGTGACACGTGTTTCCGTTGTCCGTTTTGTATACTGGGGGCCGCCGTCTTGGTTTCTATGGTAGCACGTGGTTGCTATGTTACCCAAAGGTCTACAACAAGACAGAGTATACTCCAGTAGAGTAGAAGAGCCTATCAGCAGAAACAGCCTTGCTTATCATTGCTATATTTAGCTATTCGGAGTACTCTTGTTGTTTCATTTATCTGGATCACCCAATCAGTTCACAATACTGGCTCTAACTAACCAAATCAGATCGCTTCAACCCCCGTAATCTCTATGAGAGTTATCTCTCCTTATTACAACGAAGTCCTACCCGATTCTCATCACTTCTATATTCAATGGCCACGTCGCATGGAATCCCCTTTTATGAAACGTCTCTGGTTATGGAATCCATTTTTAGTCATATGAGGCAATGAGGTCTATGAGAAAAGCCCTCAATGAGGCCTAATTTACTATCCCTCTTAGCCTCATTTCGATTGAGTCCATGAGGGCCATGACAACGTCCCTCAATGAGGTATAATGTACTATCCCCCTTAGCCTCATCTCGGTATTTAAAAGCCATATTCCATTAAATCCTATTTTTGGAAAACGCCTGTGGCTATGGAATCCCTTTTTGTCGTATGAGGCCACGAGGGCCATTAGAATGCCTTCAATGAGGCCTCAGTTACAATCCCTCTTAGCCTCATTTTTTCTGAGGGCATGAGGGTCATGAAAAAATCCCTCAATGAGGTATAATTTACTTTCCCTCTTAGCCTCATCTAGATATGGCAAGAAATGAGAGCAGGAATATAACTATAGGGCACTTGGTTTCTAGGAAACACTGGAAACAGTGAGATTTTTGTTATTTTTTTTCAAACAACCCAGCTAGTACAGTTGGTATTGAAAATTATTTCAGTGTTTACATGATAAGTCATAAATGCTCCAAGTACTAAAATTCTGAAGACGTTGGAAACGGTGGAAACATTGGAAACGGTGGAAACATTGGAAACGGTGGAAACATTGGAAACGGTGAAAACATTGGAAACGGTGGAAACTATGGAAACATTGGATACGGTGGCAACATTTGAAACGCTGGAAACATTGAAAACGGTGGAAACTATGGAAACATTGGAAACGGTGGAAACTATGGAAACACTGGAAAGGGTGGAAACATTGGAAACGGTGGAAACACTGGAAACATTGGAGACGGTTGAAACGTTGGGAACACTGGAAACATTGGAAACGGTGGAAACAGTTGGAAACGGTGGGAACATTGGAAACTGCCGAAACATTGGAAACGGTGGAAACACTGGAAACGGTGGAAACAGTTGGAAACGGTGGAAGCAGTTGGAAACTGTGGAAACATTATTGGAAACTATGGAAACATTGGAAACGGTGGAAACAGTGGAAACACTGGAAAGAGTGGAAACATTGAAAACGATGGAAACATTGGAAACGGTGGAAACATTGGAAACGGTGGAAACAGTTGGAAACGGTGGAAACATTGGAAACACTGGACACACTGGAAACGGTGACAACAGTTGGAAACGGTGGAAACATTATTGGAAACTATGGAAACATTGGAAACGGTGAAAACTCTGGAAACATTGAAACACTGTAAACGGTGGAAACATTGGAAACGGTGGAAACATTGGAAACGGTGGCAACAGTTGGAAAAAACTGTCGATACACCTATTATTATCACAAATTTCCCCAAACAATTTATTAATTTAACTTTTCACCATGAAGATTCCGATTGGTTATGCTACAAGTCATGTGACTTCCATCTGATTGCAATCTATTGTTCTGTTCATTCTTTAATCCCTATATAATTATTTCATTGGTTCATGACAAAATTATTGTTCTTTTAACCTGGAATGGTAACATTGATGCATTTGACTGTCTGCATGCACTTTATTCGGTGACATTATTTTTTGAGTGTTGACCCCCCCCCCCCCCCGCCCCCCCCCCCCCCCCCCCCGTTTTAAGCATATCAGCACTGATCAGCACCTGCAATTCTTGCAACAACAAAAAAAAAACAAAAAAAGAAACCCACAGCTGTTGTCATGCAGTATACTAGACGATGCTTTTCAATAAATACTTGCAAAATAATTTCAAGTTGTGCCGTGCTACTAATATTTAGTATTTAAAGTTAAATAGCCAAGTATTTAAAGCCGTATGTTTGAAATATTTTGCAATTATTTATGGAGAAATACCAAGTGACGTTTTCCAATAAATAATTTTCAATTTATGCGACAGTGCTAATATATACCTTCAAAAATAGCGGTCGATTTTAACAGGTGGGACTCACTAAATGTATAACCCGAACCCGATCTGAGAAAATGTGTATCTGAGAAATATAAATTGGATTTAAATCATTATGTATGTATATATTACGCTTATATTTTATTTGCGGTATCTTTGGTGAACATTAAAGGCACTGGAACACTGCTTTTGAAATTACACTTACAATCTGTCTTTTATTAAGATTTTCCCTTCTGAAACTCACTAAAATGTGTATGCCGATCTGACAAGCTGTATCTTTGCGAGGCAATTAAGCAGGTGGGGTATGTGATATTCATTGCTTTTGATGAATGAATTGTTATTTGTTTTATATCAAAATAAAAAAGATCTCTTTAATATATGGCACGATGCGCGAGTATATGGCTTCTTCGTGATATATAGAGCCTTATGGAAAAGCCGGATAGTCATTATCTCCCAAACTCTCATCATGTCTGGGACAGTGTATTTATCAAGTGAAACAATTCTTGACTTTCGTGTCATTATCTCTGTCCTTCAACATCCAGATGTCGACAAGATATCGGAACAGCCTCCGACAAAACCAACAGGAGGTATGCTATTATTTATTTATTTATTGGTGTTTATGGTCACATACTTATAATACTAATACAGTAAATCCCTGTTGACTGAATAGCCAATTTGCGTATGAAAATTATTCAATTAACAGGAATATGCAATTAACCATTTACCTAACATGGATAGCGACGACACGTGCCACAACAATTCTTTAATAACTAAAAAATGACATTTTTGTCTCAAAAACATTGCTTATGACCTATCATTGGAATTAGCTCAACGAAACAAAAAATATAAATATAATAAACTTTGAATGGCTGTTTTTGTGAATAGCGCTGCCAGGTTTTGAACGTTACTTGGTGCAAAGGGTTAACATGCTTTCAGTTTTGATTTTTAAACCAATTTGAATGCCACAAGGGTATAATCTGAAATATTTGGGAAATTGTTCTGTTGTTTCTTCAATCAGTCTGATTACATGTCTAATTGATTACTGTCAGTGATATTATTTGTAAACTGGGAGTGGCCTATTTCACGCAATTATTTCGGGTACACATTTTCTCAGGTACACATTTTGTCAGATCGGGTTCGGGTAACACATTTTAGTGAGTCCCCATCAGGTTTCGATTATTTCCTGAGAATAAGCTTACTATTATTTTTTTGCATCGGTCAGTCCCATTGAGGTGTTTCGCAAATTTGACCCGATCATTGGAACACTTTCTCTTAATTTGTTCAAAATACGAGTCTGACAGAACAAGACTCAATGTGAGTACAATGGCTAATTTTAATCACAACAAAAAATATAAGAACATTTTATTTCTCATTTAAAGGTATATCCCCGTGAATTATACCTACAAGTCAGGGCTTGACAAATTCTTTATTTTCTACTTGCCTAGTCGGGCAAGTGTCTTGAATAATTTACTTGCCCCAAGTGATAAATCACCTGCCCTACAATATCTTAAGTTTCCTTAACACATTATTTGGAGAAAAATATGCAGAAAATGTACCTGCAGCAAATTACTAATATATCTCTCTGCAAAATTTAAAATAAAAAAATTGGATGGGATGACTTGTCCGGATATTTGGTTTGAAATGTCCAAGTTTTAGGGTTATCATGTTGAGGGATGAACAAATTCCTGTTGATTTTCACAGTTTCATCAGTGGAACTTGATGGAATATTCACTGTTTTAGCAGAAGAAGTTAGAATTGCCTGCCCTGGGTTTAACATAATTTTTTTCTTAGGTGAATCTACTGGATCATTATATCTGCGTTTTACGGATTTCTTTTTGGTGTCTGTCGAAATACTCTTTTGATATCAAACGACATTTTTTTTGGTTGAGATATTGCCTTAGAAAATAAAATGCATTTAGTAAGAAAGAAATGAACTGACTGGCAATGATTGTTAAATGTTTAATTGTGGGCAGGGCTTAATTAAGGTGTCATGTCACATGTCTTTGAATTGAGGCTGGGGTGGAGCTAAAGTATAGTTTAAGTTTTCATTCCATACACAGTCATAGGGGGTGGAGCTTAACTATATTGTTTTAGTTTTCATGTGATATCAGAGTGATACCTACAATACGTCAATAAAAAACAAAATAATTTGAAATAATTTATTGAAATGAGTGACATAATGCAATATTTGTCTACATAATAATTATCACTGCTGCATGTAATAAAAAAGTGGGGAAAATGAAGAATTATTTCAGAAAAAAAATCTGAAAAATTAATCCGGAATGAGTAAAACTATATTTATTATTATTACGGCAGCTGCCACCGTCTCCACAATTTCCCACTGTTTTCTACATTTTCCCACATTTCCAATGTTTCTTCCACTATTTACAAAAAAAATGTAGTACTTGCAGGATTTAAACATTTCTAAATATTGTTTCCACTGTTTCCACCGTTTCCACCATTCCGAATGACCATTTCCACTGTTTTCGCCATTCCCACTGACCATTTCCACTGTTCCCACTGTTTCCACCTTTTCCAAAAATGTTAGTACTTGCAGCATTCATTTAGAATATTTTCACCGTTTCCAACTGTTTCCACCGTTTCCAATGTTCCACCGTTTCCAATGTTTCCACCGTTTCCAACTGTTGCCCCCGTTTCCGATGTTGCCACCGTATCCAATGTTTCCAGTGTTTCCACCGTTTCCACCGTTTCCAATGTTCCCCCCGTTTCCAATGTTTCCAACGTTTCCAACTGTTGCCACCGTTTCCGATGCTGCCACCTTATCCAATGTTTTCACAGTTTCCACCGTTTCCAATGTTTCCGATGTTTCCACCGTTTCCAGTGTTTCCACCGTTTCCACCGTTTCCACTGTTTCCAATGTTTCCATAGTTTCCACCGTTGCCACTGTTTCCACCGTTTCCAATGTTTCCACCGTTTCCAATCTTTCCATAGTTTCCACCGTTTCCAAATGTTTCCAATGTTTTCACCGTTTCCAACGTCTTCAGAATTTTAGTACTTGAGGCAATTATGACTTATCATGTAAACACTGAAATAAATTTGAATACCAACTGTACTTGTTCGAAAAAAATAACAAAAATCTCATTGTTTCCAGTGTTTCCTGGAAACAAAGTGCCCTATAGTTATATTCTTGCTCTCATTTCTTGCCACATATGGCCTCATCTCTGTAATTAACAGCCATATCCCACGGAATCCCATTTTTGGAAAACGCCTGCGGCTATGGAATCCCCTTTTTGTCGTATGAGGCCATGAGGGCCATGAGAAAGCCCCAAATGAGGCCTCATTTACTATCTCTCTTAGCCTCATTTCGTTTGAGGGCATGAGGGCCATGAAAAAAAGTCCCTCAATGAGGCCTCATTTACTATCCCTCTTAGCCTCATTTCGGTATTTGAGGATACCTATGGCCTGGTATTGTATTATTTGAGGATACCTATCGAGGATACCTTTTGGAGAATCCTTTTTTTGTCGTATGAGGCCATGAGAAATCCCTCAACGAGGTCTAATGTAGTCTTACCAACGGCTTCCATCTTATCTCCAAAGTCCCAAGGCCACTACTTGCCTGTGGTCTATCTGTCCTACCATTAGCTTCTACAACAGTCTTGTTCCATTGCGGCCTTGTACCAGTACTATTGACTAAATTATCATCCATTAATATTGACTTGTATCACTACTTCCTAGCTATGCCTATCTCTGTGTCGACTGTACCCTCGGTCAGATTGCTTCATTTCCCCTGTTTTCATACAAACGGGCTATATAAGGCATTCCGTAACTGAGATTCCTAGCCGATTCCGTAAGGTTGGATTCCGTGTTTTAACATTTTAACAGTCGAGGGTATTCCCCTTCCTTATTGGAAGAATTTAGTCCAATGGGTTGTATTTCAAAACTTTAATTCAGATCACTTTCGTTATATTTTCATTAAGGTTGTAGTTTAAAAATGTATTCAGTTAAACGTTGTTCAGTTCAAGGGTGTTAATATTTATTTATATCATATATAGTTCATTCAAACAGTTTAAAGGCGTTCACACTGTGTTATATTTGCATTAGGATTATGGTTAAAAAATAGAGTTCATTAAGTTTGAAGGGTTTTACAGTTAATATTAAGTTATACAGAGTTTATTCAAATAGTCAAAGGGTGTTAATTATACATACCTTCATTAGGGTTATAGTTTAAAAAAAAACATTGCTGGTTCAATCACTTAAACTTTTGTTCAATTCAGTTCAAGATTGGTTAACATTGGGTTATATTTAGGGGAAAAAATTCAAAGCTTTGAACTTCAATTTTCGTTCACTTTCTGTTCACTTCGATCTTCTTCGTTCTGTTCAGTTTCGTCCAGTAGGGAAGGGGAATACCCTCGAGTGCTAAACGGTTAAAACACGGAATCCAACGTTTCGGAATCGGTTAGGAATCTCAATTATACATACCTTCATTAGGTTAGGAATCTCAATTATACATACCTTCATCAGGATTATAGTTCGAAAAACATTGCTGGGTTCAATCACTTAAACTTGTGTTCAATTCAGTTCAAGATGGGTTAACATTGGGTTATATTTAGGGGAAAAAGTTCAAAACTTTGAACTTCAATTTTCGTTCACTTTGTTCAGTTCACTTCGATCTTCTTCGTTCTGTTCAGTTTCGACCAATAGGGAAGGGGAATACACTCGAGTGCTAAAATGTTAAAACACGGAATGTAACGTTACGGAATCGGTTAGGAATCTCAATTAAGGAATGCCTTATATGGCCAGTTTATATATATACAGGGGAAATGAAGCAATCTGACTGAGGGTACAGTCGACACAGAGATAGGTATAGTTATGAAGCAGTGATACAAGTCAATATTAATGGGTGATAGTTCAGTCAATAGTACTGGTACAAGCCGCAATGGAACAAGACTGTTGTAGAAGCTAATGGTAGGACAGGTAGGCCATAGACCAATAGTGGCCATGGAGCTTTGGAGATAAGATGGAAGCCGTTGGTAAGACTACATTAGACAAGACATCATTGAGGGATTTCTAATGGCCCTCATGACCTCATACTACAAAAAAGGGATTCTCCAAAAGGTATCCTCGACAGGTATCCTCAAATAATACAATACCATGCCATAGGTGTCCTCAAATACCGAAATGAGGCTAAGAGGGATAGTAAATGAGGCCTCATTGAGGAATTTCTCATGGCCCTCATGGACTCATACGACAAAAAGGGATTCCATAGCCATAAGCGTTTTCCAAAAATGGGATTCCATGGGATATGACTGTTAAAAACCGAGATGAGGCTAAGAGGGATAGTAAATTATACCTCATTGAGGGTTTTTTTTATGGCCCTCATGGCCTCATTCGAAATGAGGCTAAGAGGGATAGTAAATTAAGCCTCATTGAGGTCTTTTCTCAAAGACCTCATGACCTCATACTGCAAAAAAGGGATTCTCCAAAAGGTATCCTCGACAGGTATCCTCAAATAATACAATACCATGCCATAGGTATCCTCAAATACCGAAATGAGGCTAAGAGGGATAGTAAATGAGGCCCCATTGAGGACTTTCTCATGGCCCTCGTGGACTCATACGACAAAAAGGGATTCCATAGCCATAAGCGTTTTCCAAAAATGGGATTCCATGGGATATGACTGTTAAATACCGAGATGAGGCTAAGAGGGATAGTAAATTATACCTCATTGAGGGATTTTTTCAAGGCCCTCATGGCCTCATTCGAAATGAGGCTAAGAGGGATAGTAAATTAAGCCTCATTGAGGGCTTTTCTCACAGACCTCATGGCCTCATACGACTAAAAAGGGATTCCATAACCAGAGACGGGTTACAAAAAGGGATTCCATGGGACGTGGCCATTGGATATAAAGGTGATGAGAATCGGATAGGACTTCGTTGTAATAAGAGGAGATGAATCTGCATAGAGATTACGGGGAATGGAGCAATCTGATTGGTTAGTTAGAGCCAGTAAAGTGAACTGATTGGGTGATCTAGATAAATGAAACAACGAGTGTACTCGGAATAGGGTAAGAACTAACAAGAACAGACCAGAACAGCTAAATAAATTAATAATAAGCAAAGCTGTTTCTGCTGGTAGGCTCTTCTGCTCTACTGGAGTATTCTCCAGGATAAAGGAAAATGGTCAGGTAGACGAAAAGTATTGCATAGTCAGATAGAAGCAGAGATTTCTGAAAGAATTCGAAATAGTACAACTTGTCGGGTTGTTTGTGGTAATTAAATTTACTTCTATTCAATTGAACACATCCTTCGAACATACCCACGTCTTGTTGTAAGTCTTTGGGTAACATTCCACGTGCTTCCATAGAAACCAAGATGGCGGCCCCCAGTATACAAATTGGACGACGGAAACACGTGTCACCCTAACAACACGCGCTGCGCATGCGCACGAACACCACGTATCACTATGGAGATGACGTCACAAGATGGCCGCTCACACGGGTTACCATGACAATACAACATGGCCACGTGACTATGACGTCACATGAGATCCCCCGATGAGATCCTCCAAATGATGGCTCAAAAGCCCGAGACATACTACTGGTGCCTCTGAATATAAGCACATAGTTGCAAGTTTGCACACACAGACCCTGAAGATACGACTGTGCATATAGAAGCTATTCTTGAAGGATGGGATTCGTATTATCTTTTTTTCACATTTATTCAAAATGTTATTAACGTTAACCCAACACGAGCCAACGTCGCTTGCACTTGGTTAACAATTTCACTTTTGTATTCA
The DNA here is from genome assembly GCA_031216915.1 of Pictodentalium vernedei. Taxonomy (NCBI): domain Eukaryota; kingdom Metazoa; phylum Mollusca; class Scaphopoda; order Dentaliida; family Dentaliidae; genus Pictodentalium; species Pictodentalium vernedei. Next base: position 603,622,576 of record CM062296.1, on the reverse strand, counting down.
GAAACGCAGCCAATGATCTTTCGCTTGGGACGAGGTTATCCAGCTCGTTCCAGTGAGGGCAAAAAGCCATGTTTGGGTGGAAAACAAATGAATATTAATAACATTTGAATGGTTATTTTTGTGAATAGCGCTGATCGCAGGGCTGGGAGGAGTTAACATTTTCCTTAACATGTTAACGTGTTAAATAATTCTGCGTTAACGAGTAAAATGACGTTAAATGTTAAAATGAACAAAATGTTAATAACTTCGGCCATTTTTATTACGCACAGTAACTGTAGTTAATGTAGTTCTCGCAGGTTATCGTAAATTCTAACATTCAGCGATGTTTTCATTTAAGAATACAATCGCTGTGGCCGTATCCATAGAAAGGGACACCCGCCGTTGCTCGAATACTAGTGCTTACATGGAAATCGGCGTTTAGATGAAGCTGATATTGCTGCATCGCCAAATATCGGCGGGCTGACTTCGCCAACGTTGGTAGGAGGGCTTCATGGTCTCTCCACCAAATCAATGGGTCGTCTATAATTGACGGACATCTAAATTATTCGTGTTCTTCAATTTCGTCAAATGGCGTAAAATTCGACGTCATCGGCACGCGCGATCTGGCTGGGGTAAACACAATATAATGACGCAATGCTACATATTATACAATTATAATCTTCAAAGTTAAACTTTATTAAGTTGGTTAAATATATTTAACGTTGTTAAAATAATTTAACACGTTAACGTTTGAATGTTAACTGCTCCCAACCCTGGATGACCGTAGGGCCCTATATTACGTTATTCAAGTTAGGTACATGACGTAATCGTAAGAGCCTTATATCAAGCTGACAAAGAAACTGTGAAGTTAACATGAACGTGTAAGTGCAACGGTACTCGAATGTTCAGCGAAAGTGTATTTATTTATTAATTTATTGGGTTTTAACGACACTTTCGACAGTAAGTGTCATCTCGTGTCGGGCAGTTTTACGGGTGGAGAAAGTACCCGGAGAGAACCACAGACCAACAGTGAGCAACTGTCAAACTCCGCAACGTACAAACTCTATACATGCAGGGTTAGCACTGGTTGAAGACAAGTGCACCAACGACGCGCAGTACGCCTCTGTACACAACGCCACCACGCCCCCACGTGGAGAATATCGTCCGAATTGAAAAGCGAACAGACAAAGTGCACTGAATGTGGGCTAAATTCCAGATCTCCTTAATAATGATATGGTGTCTCTTTTTAAATAGATTTCAGTTGCGTACTTGTGGAAGTTGTTGTTTAACCCTTTACCTAATGTAACGGCCAAAACCGGCCAGCGCTATTCTCAAAAATCGCCAATTAATTTTCATTATTTTTTTCATTTTTTGTCTCAAAAACATAGGTTATGACCCCTCATTGGAACGAGCTCGTCGAGCTCGTTCCAATGAGGGGTCATAACCTATGTTTTTGAGACAAAAAATGAAAAAAATTAGTTATTCAAGAATTTGTTTTGCATGTGTCGTCTGCTTTTCATGTTAGGTAAAGGGTTAATGTAAACATAAATATTATTGAACTGCATTCTTTTGTACTCTACTTTCATAAAAAAGGCAAATACGATTAATAACTCGTTAAAAACGAACATCCAGAAACGATTAAGCTTCACACACAAGAATCGGTATTTAGGCCAAAGAAATTCAATAATTGATTCTCAGGCATTTTTTTAAATGAATGAGAGAGGGTGGATTCTATTTTTATTTTTTATTCCTGATGGAATGGTCGTTGACGCCTAAAATCCAGTTGTAAGGGCCTAAAATTAAATACTAGAGCTTCCATGTTGATTTCACTGATAGTTTTCTTTTTGTAACAGTAATCATACAACATTAAATCAATATAGAATGACTAAAATTGAGATGGAAAGTTTTTAACTGGTTGAGTGCTAGAAGCCACGATCAGAACTTTGAAAAATTACAGTACCAGTGTTAAAGTCAACTTTTCACTTTCCTATGTTTCGTATTCATTCAAACAGTTTATTTATACAAATTTGTTCTATTACAAATTATTGGAGAGTTTGTAATAAAACAATTTTTGATGAACAAATTCAAACCGCCAAAAATAATCTAGTCCTAAACCAATTGAATAAATATTTATTTTGAAAATTCATATGAGAATCGTGTCGCATTTTGCGAAGAGAATAACAATACTATATCACTGCATATGACATATTGCATCGCAAATCACGATGGGATACCGCTAAAATCACACCCTATGATAGTGTCATACATTTTGTCTCCGAAATAAATATGACGAACGCGGGCCGAAAAAACAAATGCGCCACTGCATGAGAATCATAAAATAAATTATTTTAGCCTTATTACTGTTTTCAATCATCTTCTCCCTAGCCACATGATATGACATTGCGTTAGAAAAAACTCGCCGAGCTCATTTCATTGAGGAAGCACGGGCTATCCTCATTTTGAAGAAAATGCAGAACATTTCTCTGCCGTCGAAATCAAACTGCGACTGGCCCTGCAGTGCTGGACCGGAGTGTCTTCGTATAATAATGGGTCTGGTTATAGAGTCTTCCTGTTGCAGGGGCTGAGTGGGTCAAGAAAAAGGGAAATGCACCGTGAGGGGTGGGGGGGGGGGGGGCGGTGTTCAGACCCGGAAGAAATTTCGATTTTTCGAAATGAACGAACGCGGCTTTACCAATGGCAGGTCACATAGAAGACATTCCGATGGCATTTTTGTATAAACTTCATCGGCCATTTTGCAAAAATAGTTCTAACAGGGGGACGGGCCGTTCGGGAAGACCATAGTTTAGCCCAATAGGAAAATATTTTAATTTCTCATTAAATGAACGTTGTTTCCTTTTATTTGAGCGGCCAATGGAAGACTAGACCAGGTGGTATATCGAAATGTGTTCTATGGGGACTGCCATTGGCACATACCGCAGTCTATGTAATCAGATCCATTTCGGGTTTTTTTTTCACGAAATTCCACGCACCAACATGTGTTGGGCAGCATCAATTTTGTCCCTCCCCGAAGGGGACCCTATAGGGAGCAGCCGGGAATTTTCCCGGTGGACCATACGCCCAGCCCGCCTCTGTCCCGTAGCACAAGTCTTTCATTGTTGAATTTGGTATTTTCTAAATACTGCTACATGGCATCTGATGAAACAACAACTCTAAACTTATTACCAGAAACTTCGCTTGCGCTTTTTACTGCTCTTTCTTAGAACTTATCTGAGATAGGCCCCCATGGTCAACTTTTCTCGTCATTCACATCGACTTACGAAAAGGTTATCTCCCCTGATTGTTAAGAATTGGATGGCAAAAATTAACACTAATTAAATGGGGAATTTCTCAAAATTATATAAAACCTACGAAAGTTATATTCGCTGTGCGCATCAATCCTTTAAGAACAATATATATGCTCTCAGTTGGTGATATCATCGAACTATTTCATTCTACCTATTCTTTTCCCACGTTGATTTAAAATGCTACTATTATGTCCTGTATAATTCCATGTAAAATGATAGAAAATTGCATTTTAGTAAACTTTTAGCAGTTAAAATTTTTTTTGCTTCATCATATAAGCAATGCTGTGCGCATACGGCATATAATAAATATAGATATTGTCCTATCTAACCATATAAAAATATACAAGCTGACATTTGCCAATTTTTTCCATTTGATGTTAAAACCAAGAAAAAAATTATTTTAGTAAAAACAGTTAAAACCACAGTCCACAATATCAGATAGGTTAATTTCTGGCCAACCAGGAAAAACAAAATTCTCGTATAACTAAAAATTCATTTTTTTGGCTTCCAAAACATAGGTTATGACCCCTCATTGGAACTAGCGCGACGCGCTCGTTCCAATGAGGGGCCCTAACCTTTGTTATGTGTACCCATACTATGTATGGTACACATAATGCCGGCATCCGGGGTGACCATCCGTCGTTCGTCCATCCTTTGTCCGTCCGTCTGTCTGTCCGTCCGTCCGTCCGTCCGTCCGTCCGTCCGTCCGTCCGGCGTCCGTATCCATTTCTTTGGCATTCGATAACTTGAAAAATATTGCTTGGATTGTCAAGTTACTTTATATTTGTGTTCAGGCTACTGATGTGCCGAGCTGTATAGTTTTGGGTGTAAATCGGATAATTTGATCCTGAGATATTAACCCTTTATCCTTCAAATTGAAAATTCCTCCAATCCCTTTGGCATTCGATAACTTGAAAAATATTGCTTGGATTGTCAAGTTACTTTATATTTGTGTTCAGGTTACTGATGTGCCGAGCTGTATAGTTTTTGGTGTAAATATGATAATTTAATCCTGAGATATTAACCCTTTATCCTTCAAATTGAAAATTCCTCCAATCCCTTTGGCATTCGATAACTTGAAAAATATTGCTTGGATTGTCAAGTTACTTTATAATTGTGTTCAGGTTACTGATGTGCTGAGCTGTATAGTTTTTGGTGTTAATCTGATAATTTAATCCGGAGATATTAACCCTTTATCCTTCAAATTGAAAATTCCTCCAATCCCTTTGGCATGAGATAACTCAAAAAAGATCAATCCGATTGTCATGTTACTTTATATATTTATTCAGGTTACTGATGTGCTGTGCTGTATAGTTTTTAATGTGAATCTGATAATTTGATCCGGAGATATAAACCCTTTATCCATCAAATTAGACACTCCTCCAATCCATTTCTATATGTATCCATACCTTGTATGGTGTACATAATGTCAGCATCCGTGGTGGCCCTCAGTCATACAGCTTTCTACTAGTTGCGCGTATGGGTACACATCTGACGATTTCATCGGCCTATTTTTTTGGACGCAAACAATTAAAATATAAAAAAAATTGAATGCCGATTTTCGTGTATAGCGCTGGCCGGTTCATTCTCAGCTGTTTTCTCCTCTTTTGACAACTATTCCCTGGCGATCAAGATTTCATTCACACCTTTCAGAGGTTAAATGTTAATTGCATAACAGCAAGACTCCAGTAATTACAAGTGGAGATTACTTTCCCAAGAGTCAATATCTACGACGATAAAAGTTGAGGTTGTGACTTGCTCAAGCTGACGACTCGCCCTTCCATACAATACACGAATGATGAATGACACTATTTTTGGCTAGGAGGAGCAAGGGCTCAGTGGTGGTAGATCACTTGACTTTAAGTCGGAAAATAGACGACTCGCTCTTGACAAGCTGTAACTGCTGTGTCCTTGAGCGGGGCACTTCACCCCGATTGCCCACGTGTGGACATGGTGGCGTTGTGTACTAAGGCGTACTGTAGACTAATTCCGTTAGGAATTCAATGCTGTAATGGGCTATTTGTTTAATCACTTTAACCCTTTACCTAACGTGAAAAGCAGACGACACTTGCAAAAAAAATTCTTGAATAACTAATTTTTTTCATTTTTTGTCTCAAAAACATAGGTTATGACCCCTCGTTGGAACGAGCTCGACGAGCTCGTTCCAACGAGGGGTCATAACCTATGTTTTGGGGACAAAAAATGAAAAAAATAGTGAAAATTAATTGGCGATTTTTGAGAATAGCGCTGGCCGGTTTTGGCCGTTACGTTGGGTAAAGGGTTAACTCTTTGCATGTTACTGGCTATTCCTTCCCAGCACATGGTTTCTTTTGTCTCTAAAAAGTATAATTTGTGCATATTTAATTATATTGTCTCCCTGTAAATGGAATGGATTTTTTAACCAACGATTTCTTGTGTTACATCTAGATTAATTTTTCATCGAATTTAGTTATGGCTGCTTTAAAGCAGCCATGGCTAGATGTAACGAAAAATATCTAGAAAATACTCAGAGGGCTAAGAGTTAAATCTGTGGAGTTTGCGTACTGACTACCGCTGATTTGATATGACGCCGTTTACTCACAAAGATATACAGATATCCTCCGTTCTTCCATTATAGATATCCCAATCAAAAAGTATACAATTTGCCTTGACACCATCAAGATAATAAAGCAATTGGTAGAACTACATGACGTAATCATAAAACTACAGCTATGACGAGTCTTCATTTAAAATATTTAGTACACAAACATGTCTAAAAGTATTGTTAAACCCTTTTAATCCGGGTAGTATATTCCCTGCCAGTTCAAAGGTACCAATAAGAAGAGTCCAGATTCATTTGTTTGGGGTAGGCCAGTTAATATTTCCAATGTGCAATCATCCTATTTTATGCAATTATGAAGTATCAGGTTCCTGGGACGGAAAAACGGCCTCTCGTGTTCAAAGGATTACAGTAATTGAATATTCGATCAAATAAAGTCTCGATTGAAAAACAATTTTGCGTTACTTCAAAGGAAAAGAATGTTAAAAGTATTTTTAGACCCAATGGGGTGGAATATTTAATCTACGGTTCGCTTTTTTCCACAATCTGAAATATTTCAGACCATTGACCCTAAGTGAAGACGATGGACTATTTAAGGGCTAAACTGGTTAAATCCACACAACAGCGTCGACTTCCTTACATAATTTGACTGGTGGCGTCGGATCTCGGTACAGCTCGTCAAACTTGAAATCAGCCTTGGAACGTCTCCGCAGCAGTCGAGGAATAACAAGGAAACATCCACAGAAAAGCGCACATTTCAAAACTGTTGATGTGACAGTGACCCCCCCCCCCCCCACCACCTTCCTGGTTTTGCGAGACCACTTCGGACACCCCTGTATTTCAATTATTTGGATAAAAAATATCAGTGTAGTCTTTCATATCTTTTATATTTTGATCTATATATGTGAATGAGGTTCTCTCCTTGCTGTATTTCCAGAGAGTACAAATAATGCTTTGTCTTGCGTTGTGTTGTTTTTGGAGCCACACCAACTGTCAGTTTGAAAAGTACTTTAGTTTCTTACCATAAATGAGGTATGGTTATATCATAGAAACGGCAAATCTGGAATATCCTCATGGTTTGCGAGTAGTTCCGTGTCCTTAGAACGTTATCGGCATTTAAATTGTACACTTTCAAACCACACAGACTTGAAAAGGATGACGGTGTGATTGTTCGCTACATCTCAGCTTTGGCAGCAACATACAATGAACTGATATGTATTGTAGAGTTTAATGCGCCACACTTCGGTGCCAAACATTGTTCTGCACAAACGCGGACTGGCCGTATTGTCCACAAGGAAAATTTAATGCGCCACACTTCGGTGCCAAACATTGTTCTGCACAAACGCGGACTGGCCGTATGGTCCACCAGGAAAATTCTTGGTGGGTCCCTATTGGGTGGCCCATTGGACCACCAAAATTTATTCATCCCAACACCTGTTGTTACCTGAAATTTTGTGAAAATGCCCAATAGGCGAAGTAGATCAAATTGCAAAGAATTCCAATATACTGAAATTTTCTCTATGTGGACTGTCAACAGACATGGAAAACATTTCGATATACCACCAGTTCACTCTGACACTGATAGCTCAGATGCAAGGAAATAGTGTTCATTTAATTTGAAAAATCAAACTATTCTCCCACTGGGCCGAACTATGGTCGGTCCGATGGGTCCGCGCACCCCCCTCCCCCCCCCCCCCCCCCCCGCCGATGAACCATTCTTGCCGAAAGAGTAATGAAGACCATACAAAAATACCATCAAAATGTCATTCATGTGAACTGCCTTTGATCACTCAAATGCAAGGAAGAAGCGTTCGTTCAGGTCGAAAAATGAAAATTTTCTCCGGGTTCGGGGTCTGCTTTTGGTTCATTTCTCGGTAACTTTTCTTGACCCAGTCCGCCCCTGGTTCTGTGTCGAAGCAAGTTTAGTTTTGTATATGTTGGCTGGGCTAATTTGAATGAAAAAGTGAATTTCGTACACGCGGATTTTGTATGAATGAATGAATGAATGAATGGATGAATTTATTTTGTAGAAAACAATATTATTTAGAAACGGAATAATTAAAGAGTAATACAAAACTTGAACAGTAATACAAATGACTAAGCAGTAATCTATTCGTATGGTTTTTATACACCCGATAATTATTTATTTTCTGTAAGGGGTGGGGACATAGCCAAATAGCTTTTTTTAGTGTCACCCACCTTCAAGAAAACAAAAAAAAGTAAATGCAGGAAGAGTACAAAGGGCATATTTGAGATACAGAGAGAGCATAATTGGCTGGAAAAATAGCAATACAGAGAAAGAAATATGAAAAATATAAAAAACAACTTCAAACAGTTATTATATACAGTAATATTATTTCTAGGTTCTTGCAGTAAGATTGCGAATGTGTATGATGATGTGAGATGATGTTTTCCCGAGCCAGACTAATATGAACATATATGTATATCCTACGCATAACCCTTTGAACGATGGTGGTATCTTCCATGTCAGTTCAATGGCAGCAATTTGGAAGAGTGCACATTCATTATTTCGGGGTAGACCAATTAATATTTTCAACGTGCAGCCAGAGGGCTGCACGTTGAATATATTAATTGGTCTATCCCACACATTCACTTAACAGCCATCCTACTTAATGAAATTATGACGTATCATGCTACTGGACTGAAAAAGCTGCCGCTCGGGTTCAAAGGATTGAATTTCAGTCCCCATCCTTCCAGTGTAGTGTGCTACGTAGACTTTAATGCAGAGACACCTTATAAGATCATACAGACGTTTTTCGCGGGATATCATTCGTCATGACTTCATGGTGAATCGAGGACTTTTCAAAGAAACTAAAGTCGGAAATGTAACCTTTTAGTCTCTTGGAAACAGTTATTTCTGAAGGTTAATAAAGACACGGGGTTTATTGTGATTCAGGACCAAAATAATACGAGGGTTAAGTTTCAGTTGGAATTATCCTCGTATTGGGAAGTAATGATGGCGCATGCCTTCATAGCAACGTCCAGCCACATGATACGCCATAACGTCATTAAATAGGATGGCTGTTCACTAAATGTGTGGGGTAAACAAGTCAATGTTTTCAACTTTGAAAATATTGATTGGTCTACCCCAAATGATGAATATGGACTCTTCTAATGGCTGCCACTGACGTGGCATGGGAGATACCAATAGAGTCAAATGGTTAACAACGGACTTATTATTGAATCGATCTTGATGCAACTTTATACAAAGGTCCACTCATATGTTAAACTAAACTAAGAAGGTGACAACCAGATCACAGGAACATCATTGCAACCAGGCTGCTTCGTTGGCAACGGGATAGCTACTGGTTCGATTTCGTGTAAATTAAATGTAAATTTAAGATGTAGACCCACGACTTAGCCAGAAACTAAATAAACTACATGGCAACAGAATCATGTGATCTCTATAGCAACCAAGGCGCTACCTTAGGAAACGGCTTAACTACTGATGACCAGAAATAAAATGATCTGTATCGTAATCCGCTTACTTGTTCTCTATCAAAACAAGCCAGCTTCCATAGCACGCAGTAACAAATTATATAATTATTTATTGGAATTTAAGGTCACATATTTATGCACAATGGCTAATCGTGACCGTGACAGTTTTGCTGGTGGAGAAAGCCGGAGTACCCGGAGAGAACCACCGAGCAACTCCACAACACTCTAACTCTGTTCAAGCACCTCTCAAGCTGGGTTACAGCGGTTGAAGACATTTGCACCATCGACGTGCAGTATACTTCTTAGTACATGGCGTCATCGTGCCCCCATGTAGGCAACCGGGATAAAGTGCCTTTCCCAAGTACACAACGCGGGTCGTCCCGTACGGGGATCGAACTCGGGACCTCTAGCATAGACGTCAGTCTACCGCTGAGCCACAACGCAGTAACAAATAGGTTTATTTTGATCTTATAGTACCTTTAGGACAAGAACCCACCAATAAATAAAATTAATAGTTTAACAACAATGTCACGCGAGCTCCATAGCAACTGGGTGTTTTCTTAGCAACAGGTGAATTACTGGTTTACGAAATTACTTTTCGGCGAAATTGAATACATATCCCTACAACTTAGCCGGAAACTAAATAACACACATGACAACCGACTCGCGAGGTCTCCATAACAGCCAGAGTAATTCCCAAGCAATGTTTTGACTATTGGGACGACCGTGCTGTAATTTTTCTATGACCAAGGTTACCTCAGCTGTTCAGAAACTGTACAAGTCCGAAAAAAAATTGTCAGTTAATTTTCATTATTTTTTTCATTTTTTGTCTCAAAAACATAGGTTATGAACCCCCGTTGGAACGAGCTCGTTGAGCTCGTTCCAATGAGGGGTCATAACCTATGTTTTTGAGACAAAAAATGAAAACAATTAGTTATTCAAGAACTTTGTTTGCAAGTGTCGTCTGCTTTTCATGTTAGGTAAAGGGTTCTACAAAAAATCTCATGTTGTCTCTCATAATTTTCCTCTTCGTGTTGGTAAACAGACAGGGCAGACCCAGTTGCGCTGCTAAATTTTATGCTTTGGGATTTGATCCACAATATTGCATGCTGGTGGTTGTAACGTCTATGAAGTCATGGGTTATATGTAATTCTGTTTTAAGAGTGCTGATACTCTTGTGACATTATGGCACTTGATTGGTGAAGCATATTGCCATGTGTACTGTTGCTTGTAATGAGTGTGAATCAGAGGTTGTGTGTTAGTTGGGGTTGTTGTGGATGGAGGCGATATAGGTATGATGTGCATTCTATGTTATATGTTGTGGTCATGAGTCTAAAAGTGTCCTATTAAACAAATATCCGTATGTAAAACAAACAAAAAAATATTCTGTCAATAACGTATGTAATCCACTTTTACGCGCAAGAAACATATTTATATTTGTGTATTGCGTTATTTGAAGCAGGTTGTTATTTTCTTGCTATTATAGAGAGTAATCGCTTGACTGGACTGGTTACGTGAAATAATTCATGACAGGCGAGGGACGTTCTACAAACACGAGTGCACAAATGCGCACGAGTGTTTTACAATACAGTTCCTCGCCTCGAATGAATTATTTCACGTAACCAGTCCATGCAAGTGATTACTCTGTTTATTACTTTTCAGTATTGACGATAATTATATTATTTAACTCTTTACCTAACGTAACGGCCAGCGCTATTCTCAAAAATCGCCAATTAAGTTTCATTATTTTTTCATTTTTTGTATCTAAAACATAGGTTATGACCCCTCATTGGAACGAGATAAAAAATGAAAATAATAGTTATTCAAGAATTTTTTTTGCAAGTGTCGTCTGCTTTTCATGTTAGGTGAAGGGTTAAAAAACGAAAAAAACAAAAAAACAATGAAGTCCCCATTACACCCACGGCAAAGCATCTTCATTTGCGCGCACGGATACATGACCCAATTGTTGATTGTATAATTCACTTGTGAATTATCGTTTTTATCAAACCCTGAAATCCCAGTAAATCACACTTTAGAAAGTAATAAATTTATATATTTACGAAAATTACTTTTAAAAACTCTTACTATGTGTATATTCAGAGGGTTTGAGCATAATCATAGATATACTTTCGATGTCAAACAAAAAGTGTGATCTGTCAAGATAATTTTACTTATTCACACAAACATACCTGGATTTTTAAAATCAAAAATTAAATATACACTTAGTATGTATAATGTATATCAGCTAACGGCAACCACCCCTTAAGAGGTTGCAATTAGCACAGCCAGTATCTCAGTTCAAATTCAGAACCCGACCCCAGACCGATATTCGAGAAATGATAATTACTAATTTTTATTGGAACTGTTGTTAGTGGTGATTCGTAATCGTCTAAAGTGCACCCGTATTTTGTGTGAGATGTACCTGCGGGTCGTTTGGCTTGACAATCGATGCAACTGGGCCAAATTATTGTTATATTGTACAAGCTTTTAAACACAGAAATCTCAATTAAAGGACGATCTGTGAAGTTGAAACTGCTTGAATTTAATTTTATATCGATTATGGCAGGAAGTTCACCAGGTATACCTAATTAATACGCTGTATTCAAAAGCCGAAATAGTGGAGCAATAAAGTTACTCTGCTACTGTTAGAGTCTTAACAATTAATACGGAACTATGAACGTTTAAATTATGAGAGTGGGAAACAGGTGTTTCAGCTTTGGCGCACAGTTCAATATATACATGTTATCGCTACAAAGAAGTTGTCTGGGTTGTAGTGTCCCGTCGAGTTCAGGAGGTCAGATAGCCGGATCAAACGAGCTGCCTGCGACGAGACATGATGCGACGACACAGGTCACTTCACTGTAGCGATAAAACGTTTATTTTATGACTTATAGTTCTACATCGCATGCCATCGCTAGCCTTAAGAATTCCCCCAACCTTTTTAGGTAAATTGGACTGAAGTAAAAAAGAACTATTTTTGTTTACATTTATTTTTCGTTTAAACAATATTTATTCTTAGAATCTATGTTACATGCATACATTTCATTGTTAACAAAAAAAATATACAATACAAAATACTGGTATACAAAGATTAACAACTTACAAGTAACTGTAAAGATTAGGGATTCGAAAGAAGCGTCAAGCAAAAGTGTGTCGTCTCGTCTTATTTTTGTAACAAGTGCAAACTTCCGGGGAATCCCCCGATGCTCATGAATTTGATAAAAAATATCATGAATACGGTATACTAAACCCGGAATGCCGTTCGAGCGCACCCATTTCTGCTCGGAGTAAAGTACTCCCAGCGACCAGAACACCTAATTGTGCGAATTCGAACGCACTCGTAAATAGTTCGTCATACTGTTGTGATACGGATTCGGATTCCACACTGTGGATTTTCCGGGAACCTGGAAAAAATCGTCAAACAGTAGTGAAATTTAACGGTTAAATTACGAAGTCATATAATAGAGATTAATATGAAATCCTATATAGCATAATTAACCCTTTCAATCCGGTGTGCATAAATGTTTGCGTGAAGAAAAAATAGTGGTCGAGTAGACGATATAAACAGCAAAGATCTGAAGTGAGGCCCGGTAATAGTTTATTCCAAAAGTTCGGCAGAGCTGCTGGATTATTTTATTACTGGTGCTCCCAACAAACCAGGAGGTTTTGCCCATTTTCGCCATTGACAATGTTGACTGACATAATACCTTCAAGGGCGGCAGGGTTAATGCGGGGCTATCATAACACGCAATGGTATTTCCTAGTTGACTGACAAAGGCCATGAGTCTATAAAGTTGATAAAATACCTACACAACTTAATAGGATTGTTTATTTACGTGATCAATACGTGACTTCTAGTGAAATTTTCCTAGCCCGCTGTTGGTTATGTGCCATCGTTTATGTAATAATACGAGTCATAAGACCTTCCCTAACACACATGTATGACCCACATTCTCATGTGTTTGACTTAGCTTTGCGCGTGTGTACTCAGGGTTATTAATACCTAGTGACACATACTTGACTTAATTAAGAGCATGCATTCCCCTGGGGCGAGATCACCCAATACGAATATCCCAACAACTTGCCTTCACTGAAGATGTGTATTACGGCGTATCCTAGAGCTTTGTACACTTGGTCGTCTCGTGTCGAGGACAGAAATTCAGAAATTGCAATTACGTGTGCCTGTGCGTGTGTGTGTGTGTGTGTGTGTGTGTGTGTGTGTGTGTGGGTGGGTGGGGGGGGGGGGGGGGTTAGTGATATAAAGAAACAGCGACTCTAAATTCGACTCAGAGGCCTCTTGGTGAGAAATACAAGGCCACCACCCGATGCGCCTCATTTACTCATTAAAGAAATTGACAGAATAGTATTGAGATCGCGAACAATATATTATAACGGTGAATGTCTTTCAACATTAATAGAACGTTATTTACGCACTTAAATACTATTATACTGTTACAATGGCATAATAATTATTGTGTTGAAATACGATTTGTAGACGAATGTATATCCAAACGAGTTATTATATACAGTCGCATCATATGGGGACCATGCGATTAAGATCATTGTAAGTGCAATTGTACTCAGATAGTTGAAAAGGCATTACTCAAACGAGCTTTGTAAGACAGGGTTGTACGAATGTTCAATTAGATTTTTCTTTATTTTCATACCCCGACATCTGCGGGTTCAGAATAACTTAAGACAACAAATTGAACATGCATAACTACACATACAGTTCAAACTAGAAGTTCTGTCATGAAATGCGCACAAATAGCACGTAGATCTGTGGGTTAATCTACGCGTTATGACCACAATAAGGCTATCAAATGCTGTACATATGGCCTGTGCACAAGTAATGTGTCAGCCATTGGACCTCCGGGTAACCAGGAGGTCCAGTGGCAGAAACATTGCCTGTGTTGCTATGAGTAGCCATGAGAACCTGCCATGCTTTGGATGTCAATGGATATGGCAATTGCGAGCAATTCCTACGCGCAATTAAGGTCAGATAGGCGCACAGTTTTAACAGTTCACATTCACTCGGATGAATATATATTTGTAAAACATTTGTTGATTACAAATTATTAGAGAGTGTGCACAGACAGTTTTCAATAATTTGCAATAAAACAAATTGACGTAAACAAAATAGTATTTGTGATTGACCGAATATGAAGCATGATTAAGGAAAATCCTGAATCGACGCAGGGACAGGTTTGTGGATCTCAAATCGAATCACATCGCTCTTGAAGTTGTAGATATTCCACCTTCTTTCAACCGTATATATGTATTTTTGTTTTTTAAATAGTTTTTATTCAGATACAGTTGTGAAAAATTAAATAAACAACAGTTACTGGATAATGTTAGGCATAGGTTCCTGTGTAAACCAGGCCTGGCATTCTTAAAAATGCAGGAGGGCTAAAACTCGCTCCCCTCGCATGCATGGCCTAGGCGAGCGATTAGCTCTCCTCAGTCTTACAAAACCTAAAATTGCAAAATGAAGTTATACTGTTAATGAATTCTGCCAAGTGGGCTTTGTACATTTTATTTGGTGCTGCTAACAAGGTCCGGAGATGCAGGATGGACAGTTTGGAGTCTTACAGAGACCATTAACATACATGTAGCAGAGATCTTAAAAGATGTGGGTTTTAGGCATAGGCGATTATGGTAATCATTATTTTCTGTGGCCATGGGGGCTAGTTTTCGCCCTCCTTAATTGTTTTAGGCGAGCACTAGGCGAGCAAATAAATCTATCTCCTGAAAATGCCAGGCCTGGTAAACTAATACTCGTATGGCAATCGTAGTTCTGTAGCTAATACACTGTGCAAATGATAAGAAAAATTAACAAATTAGGACTTAAATACTACCAAGATATCAGATAAATGAGTGTTGCAGAGGCAGGTGTGAAAGCTCGGGAAGCAATGGTATAGCACAAACTATCGCGGCTCATGGAGTTGGGATATCATTCTTGACGCCCGTGGCTCTCCTCACCACCAACAACAAAAAATTCGGCTCATCTCGCCTTCAGCTCCAATGCCTTTTTAGGTGAGTATACACCAATGGACATTAATTCTATATTTTTGTACTCTTTCAGTTGTCCAATGAAGCTTGTGAAAGCTTTAGGGCACTTTCTCACTTTGCAGGAATAAATGATTTTTTATAGATAAGAATATATGTGCTGTAATCTCCTCTCAAATATTGCAAACAACGTCGACCCGCCTGCCTGGGGAAATAGAAAAACGAAATATTTCAGAAGTGGAACTCCCGGGAAATCCTTTTCTATCACCAGGTCTCCTGCGTAACGTAAATAATCCCCCCACCACGCTATCCGTCTACTTACACATTGGTTTTATCCCGGTGCAAAATACGAATATTTATTATACGCTAAACGATAGATTATCGAAGAAATTGCGAAAAGATAGAAATCGTATCCTCCCAGTGTGAAGATATAGAAATTTTCACTTTCACGGTATCAATCAAAATTGCGGCTTTCAAAGCATCACTTCAATGTGAATACGAGTCAAATTGTCGCTGGAAATGATCAGTTTGTTCAAAAAACTTATAATGAAAAAGTAAATCTAGTGTTTTTGAGTGGATACCGATCATTTCCAGCAATAATTCAACACGAATTCGCCTTGAATTAATGCATGGAACCCGCTAGTTCAAACATGGCCCGGAAGTCCGTGATATAAGTTTTTGGTTTGGTACGTCCTTTCAAAGGACGTACCAAACCAAAAACTTATATTACGGACTTTCAGGCCATGTTCGGACTAGAAACCTGCCAGCTGAATCAGATTTCAGGACGCTATCTGTTCTGAGTATCAATCAAATCACTTCCGTATGGCGTACGAACAGGTTCGAAAATAATTATTGAGGTACATACTATATTATTTGAGGTTCATCCTATATTATTTCAGGTTCATCCTATATTATTTGAGGTTCATCCTATATTATTTCAGTTTCATCCTATATTATTTCAGGTTCATCCTAAAATAATATTTATGACCCTCTCGTACGCGATCAATAATTTGTCCGACCCTGGATGGACTATAATTATTGTTTCATGTTGAACCAGGTTAGACATAAATATTCAGGTTCATCCTATATTAATTGAGGATGAACCTAAAATAATTTGTCCGACCCTGGATCGACCATAATTGTTGTTTCATGTTGAACCAGGTTATTTGAGGTTCATCCTATATTAATTGAGGATGAACCTGAAATAATTTGTCCGACCCTGGATGGACCATAATTATTGCTTCATGTTGAACCAGGTTCGACATAAATATTTCAGGTTCATCCTATATTAATTGAGGATGAACCTAAAATAATTTGTCCGACCCTGGATCGACCATAATTATTCAGGATGATGCTAAAATCCCACGATGTAATACGCTCCACGAGCCAATCAGTTGAGTCGTTACAAACGCCAACAATGGGACATAACTGGGGGAAAAAAGCAAGATAAACTTGATGCAGGCACACAGCTTCAGACAAAGAATCCCGCTGAGACTGTTTTGTATGCGCTTCACACGATTTTTCTTCGACCCTTTGTAATCACGAAAAATAAATAAGATTTTTTTTCCATGAAAATGTCAAATGGGCAGTGTTGATTGTTTACTGTACTGTTACAAACAAGTTGTGTTTTAATATTGAAATATGACTCGCTAACCAATAGTGTTGCGGACCGGACCGCAAACAAACGGTCCAGAACCGGTCCAGGCGTGGTCCGCGGTACGGTCCGATGAGGACCGATCCGCCCCTGCTGTACTGGTACACAGGCATGCTGGACGGGTCCGGGGCGGTCCAAGGGACCGGTCCAGGGAGACGCAAAGGGAAGTTTTGCACTCTCCCAATTGATACACACACTGATAATTTCATCTTGATAGACGGTGAATACATTTGAAGTCGAGTAAGTTTGAAGTAACTGTCAACTATATTCAGCCAATCTGTCACCAATCAACCACCTGCATCCTGTGATTCCTGTCACGGGTGTCGGGTGAAGGTATCGGCGATGAGCGGTTCTACAAAAAAGTTCCCAAAATAGCGAAGGCTCAAATTCGGTGACAAGAAGCTGTCATTCAATTCCTTTGTCGGCAAAGAATTTCAACGTGTATTGTGTATCTATTTCTATAAACCCCGATCTGGATTATGTGCACATGGAAACTATTTAGTTGGTAGTAACTTGGTCCCTGTATTTCATCTGGTAGGTTTGGTGTGGTGACTGGCTTCTGGAGTGTCAATCCCCACTTCAGAATACCTCAAAAAGTGAGTGCCCCACAAAGTTTTTCGGGGGGGGGGGGGGCATTGCATGTTATGTCCCCCGCGCTCCTCCCACATATATAGGCCCGATACCAGCTGATATGGTTCGTGCAATGCTGCAATAGGCGAAAATCGCGTATTTTCAGCTTGCTTTTTCGAAAATTTCCTCCCGCAGGTCCAAAGAATGCTTAGCCCTGCGCGTTGTGTGTCCGACCAATACTGCAATAGGCGGAATTCGTGAATTTTCAGCTTACATTTTCAAATTTTCCGCCCGCAGGACCAAAACATGGTTGGCCCTGCGCATTGTGTAGCCCCCCCCCCCCCCCCCCCTACACACACACACACTCTAAAGTGAGAGACCTGTGCCACTGAATTGGACCGCCTTTGACCGGTCCATCTAGAAAAAAATGGACCGCCTGCCCGAATATCGGACAAATGTTTCTTGGACCGGACCGGACCGGAACACCATTGGCGGTCCGGTACGGTTCGCATCACTGCTAACCAACATATCGGGAAAACGTCTCGTGAAGTTTAAAAATTTAATGGAGCAGTTCAAAAAAGTGCCTCTGTGGGGTAGGGTGGGGAAGGGCAAAAATGAAGGATTTCGTATGTATGTTTGTTTGTCTGTGTGTCTGCTATAGAAATAAATATGGGGCCATCCATAGTGCCCAAAATTGGCCTACTTTATGGCGGAGGTCATTGTCAGGTTTAAAAAAGTGCAGGGGTGGGATTGGAGAGGGGCACCAAAATCTTTGACCAATTTGTTTTTTACTGATATAGGTCCTCAAAGGGGTCTACTAGTGGTGACTTCTTATCAGGAATCTTAAAGGTTTCAAAAAATTGCCGGTGGTGGTGTTGGGGAGGGGTAAAACTTGTGGATTTTGTGTGTATGTCTGTATGACCACTATAAAAAGGAAGGCATACGGAGCCACCCACAGTGCACAAGCTGGTTCTGCTAGGGTTTTTTTTTCTACACCGGGAGTCATGGATTGAAAAAGTCAGGATTGAAAAAGTGTCGCGGTGGGGAGAGTCAACCAATGTCATGACAATTTTTCTTTTCACCTCTATAGATCTTCAAAGGGGTCTACCTGAGGTCACTTTTTACCGGGAATATTATGGTGCGGTTAGGGCCGCAGGCTTGCCCAAGTTACTCTTTTGAAGTCAGGGCTGTGGTTTTATGAACTGTTTTTTCTTAGAAATTTACCGTACAGCATCGGGTAACCCTGCTAGTATTTGTTAAAACCTGTTCTGACTCACCATTTTCACACAGGTAACAATGTTGGGAAGCGGTTTAGTATGCCAGAATGCTCGAAATGCATCCCCACCACCTCTTCCCCCCACAGAATTTCAAATTGCACTGCGGCTCCTGGGTCGGCATGTTTTCGGTGTCATTGTGGGGCATGTCACGGTGTTGTGTGTATGGAAGCAGGTGACTGTTTTGAACAAATCACGCGATAATGCCTCAGCTATAGGGCCGTCGCTACAGCCTTTTAATGGGGGGGTGGGGTGGGGTAGGGGGGAGTGAGAGCCCTCGAAATTCCAACTGGGTAGTGGGCGCGTTCTTGACAAACTATTAGAACTGTAGATCTTCCTAATTCGGCGAGCTCGGTCGCGCCTGGCCGACCATGGTTCGGCCCGACGTGAGAAAATTGTTAAATTTGGCATTCAAAGAGGCAATTTCCTTTCTTCTGGAGGATGAATTCCCACTTCAACATACCCCGAAAAGTTTGTTTTTTCTAATCAAATAACAAAATTCATCTTTTGAAAATTTCGATTTCTGTCCAATAACCTTTGAAAAACTATGCAGAATTATTATATGTTCTGCAAGTTTTAGCCAATCGTTTATACCAAAGCTGCACAATTTAGAGGATTCCATCCATTCCTAGGCATTGATTACTGGGTCCCATTTTACCATTAATATAGAACTTGTTCAGCACAGTAGAGAAACACTGCTTCATTTCCCGGGGGTTGCCACGGGGGTATGGTGGTGGTGGTGGGGGGGGGGGGGTGCTTATAACACCAATTTAATTGATAACACCCTTGTAAAAAATAATAGTCAGCCTTTTCAACTTATAATTTAAAAACAAAAACATTGTAGGAAACATTTTGCCCCATTGACAGTTTTTGGTCCAGAGCGCATCAATTTTCGGTATCCTGAAAATTGGATGAAAACAAAAATTAATAATAATTGACCTGGTAGTTGGGGTATTCCATACATCGACCCATATGCAGTAAAATAGTTTTTTTTCGGACGTCCTGGTTGACAATGGAGTGGGAGGCAGTTGTCCTGGCTGACAATTGGAGTGGGGGCAGTTGTCCTGTCCACCCACTGGACTGGAGGGTAGTCGTCCTAGCTAATACACTTGGGGGAGTCATCCTAGCTGCCAAATGCACTGGGGCAATTGTCTGACTGAGCATTTTTGGACGGGGATGTGGGGGGGGGGGGGTGGTGGTGGTGGGGGCACTTGTCTTACAACCTCAATTTTCTCCTATGTTCAATTACCACTCATCAAATATAACCTGCTATTGAACATAATTTCTTTTGTTAATTAGTTAATGTGCTCCTATTGTCATAGCTGTGTGTAATCTGTGTGTTGAAGAAACATCGCAGTGATAACAATAGAGACTCACATATAGGATTACAACTAGTTTAATGACAGACATGAATTAGTTGCTCATTGGTGGAGAAAAATGGATCAAAATGATGCGAAATTAAAAAAAAAAAACAGTGTCTGAAATTTTTTGGGGGACGGCAAACAATTTGCTAGGGGGTAGGCGCTCACCCCCTCCACGCCCCTCCCACCCCACCCCACCCCTCCCCATCCCCACTCCGGTTACAGGCCTGCGATATCTCTTGCAACGTTTTGCTACTTTGTAGGGTATTCATCACTGACAGCTGAGTAGGGACGTCGCGACAGGAGGGGGCGGTGTGTGTGTGTGGGGGGGGGGGGGGCGGGTGTCTACCCCCCCCCCCCCAATATTTGTCAAAATATCAGTAGTTGGAAAATCGGAGGGCAAAAATATCAACAGTTGGACATTTAAAACTACTGAATGTATAATACAATTAACTGACAAACATATATTTTTCCGACTGGAGGACCACAATGAGGACAAATTCCGACTACCGAGACAATCGGGTGAAAATCGGGTCGGAGGATTCCAACTGAACATATAACTACACATGCAGTCTCCACGTTACACGTTTTTTCAACAGCCGCTGAGATTCTAGGGGAGATAATTTGTGCCTGTGAAATGCTAAAAAAAAACTTTTCCTAAAAACGATTTTCCAAGCCTTTAAATTAAACCAAATTCAAGCCGATAAACGGGGTGCCCAAGTTACAAAAATAAAAGACGAAAAATATTCACTAGCCTGCGAAACTGTCGGGATAATAGTCGAAAATTTCGACATTTTCCCGCCCTAAATCGGCCCAAATGAAACTTTTTGAGGTATTCTGAAGTGGGGATTGACACTCCAGAAGCCAGTCACCACACCAAACCTACCAGATGAAATACAGGGACCAAGTTACTACCAACTAAATAGTTTCCATGTGCACATAATCCAGATCGGGGTTTATAGAAATAGATACACAATACACGTTGAAATTCTTTGCCGACAAAGGAATTGAATGACAGCTTCTTGTCACCGAATTTGAGCGTTCGCTATTTTGGGAACTTTTTTGAAGAACCGCTCATCGCCGATACCTTCACCCGACACCCGTGACAGAAATCACAGGATGCAGGTGGTTGATCGGTGACAGATTGGTTGAATATAGTTGACAGTTACTTCAAACGTACTCGACTTCAATGTTTTCACCGTCTATCAAGATGATATTATCAGTTTGTGTATCAATTGGGAGAGTGCAAAACTTCCCTTTGCGTCTCCCTGGACCGGTCTCTTGGACCGCCCCGGACCTGTCCAGCGTGCCTGTGTACCGGTACAGCAGGGGCAGCCC
Organism: Pictodentalium vernedei; assembly: GCA_031216915.1. Lineage (NCBI taxonomy): Eukaryota > Metazoa > Mollusca > Scaphopoda > Dentaliida > Dentaliidae > Pictodentalium > Pictodentalium vernedei. The sequence goes on along the minus strand of CM062296.1, from coordinate 603,601,088 downwards.
TGTCCTCATCGGACCGTATCGCGGACCACGCCTGGACCGGTACCGGACCGTTTGTTTGCGGTCCGGTCCGCAAAACTATTGGTTAGCGAGTCAAATTTCAATATTAAAACACAACTTGTTTGTAACAGTACAGTAAACAATCAACACTGCCCATTTGACATTTTCATGGGAAAAAATCTTATTCATTTTGCGTGATTACAAAGGGTCGAAAAAAAATCGTGTGAAGCGCATACAAAACAATCTCTCAGCGGGATTCTTTGTCTGAAGCTGTGTGCCTGCATCAAGTTTATCTTGCTTTTTTTCCCCCAGTTATGTCCCATTGTTCGCGTTTGTAACGACTCAACTGATTGGCTCGTGGAGCGTATTGCATCGTGGGATTTTAGCATCATCCTGAATAATTATGGTCGATCCAGGGTTGGACAAATTATTTTAGGTTCATCCTCAGTTAATATAGGATGAACCTGAAATATTTATGTCGAACCTGGTTCACCATGAAGCAATAATTATGGTCCATCCAGGGTCGGACAAATTATTTCAGGTTCATCCTGAATTAATATAGGATGAACCTGAAATATTTATGTCGAACCTGGTTCAACATGAATCAATAATTATGGTCCATCCAGGGTCGGACAAATTATTTTAGGTTCATTCTCAATTAATATAGGATGAACCTGAAATATTTATGTCGAACCTGGTTCAACATGAAACAATAATTATGGTTCATCCAGGGTCGGACAAATTATTTCAGGTTCATCCTCAATTAATATAGGATGAACCTGAAATATTGATGTCGAACCTGGTTCAACATGAAACAATAATTATGGTCCATCCAGGGTCGGACAAATTATTTCAGGTTCATCCTCAATTAATATAGGATGAACCTCAAATATTGATGCCGAACCTGGTTCAACATAAAACAATAATTATGGTCCATCCAGGATCGGACAAATTATTTCAGGTTCATCCTCAATTAATATAGGATGAACCTCAAATATTGATGTCAAACCTGGTTCAACATGAAACAATAATTATGGTCCATCCAGGGTCGGACAAATTATTTTAGGTTCATCCTCAATTAATATAGGATGAACCTGAAATATTTATGTCGAACCTGGTTCAACATGAAACAATAATTATAGTCCATCCAGGGTCGGACAAATTATTGATCGCGTACGAGAGGGTCATAAATATTAGTTTAGGATGAACCTGAAATAATATAGGATGAACCTGAAATAATGTAGGATGAACCTCAAATAATATAGAATGAACCTGAAATAATATAGGATGAACCTCAAATAATATAGTATGTACCTCAATAATTATTTTCGAACCTGTTCGTACGCCATACTTCCGAGTATCAATGATTCAATGCGCTGTTTACTTTCATCCATCAATTCAAGGTTGAAACGAGCGGAATTGTCCGATTCTTATAAAAAAAGCGTATAATAAAAAGAAAATCTCGTGTTTTTGAGTGGATACCGAAAATCATCTCACTCGTGACTGAGATAAATGGTTTATTTTTACTCGCGCAAGCGCTCGCGGAAAATAAACATTTGTCTCGGTCGTGGGATAATTTTCGGTATCCACTCAAAAACACTAGATATCCTTTATTTATCTTACAGTATGTAATCAAAATTATACCTTTACGTTTGCTTTATACATGATAAAAACTAGGTTAACAATATTCCTGTAGGCGTAATTCACCGAAAATATATATTGCGGTCTCTCCGTGGCTCCACCCTTATTACAGTACGTGGAGAGTGGATTATTACTAAATCACCCGCGGAGTGGAGTTGTCACCCAAGCTATAACTTTCAAAATTTGTACATATCGACAAAAAACACAAGCAGTGTTTCAGCCAATGGACCTCCGGGTTTAACATGGAGGTCCATTGGCTGAAACTTTGCTTGTACTGGTTATGCTTTTCAACAAATTTGTAATAAATGCTTGGGTGGAATCTCCACTCTGCGGGTGATTTAGTGATAATACACTCTCCACGTACTGTATACCCTAAGCGGGACTAAGTAAAGATTTAGTTCCACGTCAGAGGGACGTTTAACAAAAAAATTTACTGTTTATTTAATCCAAATTGTCACCTATGATGATATAATAAAATTGTTGAATCTTGGTGAAAGTATTGTTCTGTGACGTTTTTCTTCTAGTTGAATTCTTAATAAATTCTCTCCTTTTACGGTTGTGTTTTGAATGATTCACCGATGGTTCTGTCGAGTAGGCGCATGCTTTGTTTTGTATTCCTTCTGAAGCGCGCATAATTACTGTTGCTCGTTGAAATACGAATGTCTCGTGCCCAGAGACGTCGCAAAGTGGGGTGAGACTGGGGATGAGGAGTTACTTTGGGACACCGCCCAATAATGTTTCAACTTGTAAAAATGTCCTTTCTTTCCAGACTAGATTTAGTTTAGTTTAAATAATATTTATTTCCAATAGCAAGCGAAAACAAATGACTTGATATTGTATAAATAGGTAACAAAGAATGGGGTTCAGGAGAAAGCTAGAAGCTTAAACAAGGTTGAGTCCATTGAGTAATGAATATTGCATTTGGTAATATCAGCAGTACAAGGAGTTTGGTATTTTGCCATTGGTTGGTAAATATATTTTGTCATCTCAGTTAAGAGTAGTAGAGTTAGAATATAATAAGGAAGGTGCAGAAGAAAAATGGGAGTTAGGCAGTGTAGAGATGAAGAAGAGAGACCCAGAATATTCGGTGACCAGTGTAGGGCTGCACGATATTCAAAACTGAATACCGGTATCGGTATTCAAAAAAATACCGCGGTATACCGGCATATCGAAAACTGTTCAGATATATGAACACAAGTACCACAATCGAGACTCGAGGCATCACAGTCGGAACGAATTAGCATGCCTTGATGACGCGGTTTGAAAAACCTTTACCCAACGCAGACGATATCAAAATTTACTATTTTCTATAATTAGTTTGTCAGATTTTCCCCAAAGATTTCAACAAAACGATATCATGTGACCCCTCATTGTAACGAGCTCAACGAGCTCGTTCCAATGAGGGGGCCACATGATATAGTTTTGTTGAAATTTTTGAAAATTATTTTTTCAATTGCTGAATTTGTATTTTACGAGGGCACAAGCAGACGATTCCTTGGATAAAGGGATAATATTGTTCATTCGGGGCTACATTTAAAAAACTCAAGACATCTTGAAAATTAAATTGTGTGTAAATAAATGATGACGATAAACCGATATTTTTGTAAATACACCGGTATTCAATCGATATTGATTTGAATACCGGTATATACCGGTTTATCAATATACCGTGCAGCCCTAGACCAGTGCTTAATTGGTCTGGTGGTGTAACTCGAAGTTTCTGAGAGAAGAGAGTAAATTGGTGGGAAGGGTGAATTGTCAATCAAACCGTTTGGTTGGAAGTATAATTCGTGAACTTTGTTGAAAATGGATTTGTTGAATTCAGAGCTGTAGCGCTCACTACCGTATAGTAAAATATCAGTATTAATGTAGTGATGTATGGTGCCAAGGGTTTGTGGTCGTATCGATGTGTATCTGTTACAATGGAAGAAGTAATGATCCACTGTTTCACGTTCTTCACAGCTGCATAAGAATGAATCTACAAGATAGGTGTTGAATATATCGTTGTTCATGCAACTGCAGCCGATGCACAGGCGACAGTGCAAGATCTGTGCTTGGCGCAAAGTGTTTCCGTAGAAATAAGAGGGGACAGTGCGTCTGTTTCGATAGCGATATGATTTGAAATTGGACAGTGTGTTATTTTCTCTTATTTCAATGGGTAAGTCATTCCATATACGAGTCCTAGAAGGTAGGAATGACGTGTAGCTGCATTCGGTACAGAGGGGTACTAAGATTACGATGCCGGAGGTTGTAACGCTGGGAACCTGTGGTTACATGGGGAATTATGTTGGACGAGTAAGCAGGAACTACCCCATGAACCATTTTGAAGTATTGTATGAGTTTGTGGTTTTTTCTTCTATTCTCTAGTTTATCACACCCTGTTTCAGTGTATAACTGAGTTTTGCTTGAGCTTTTTGTGACCCCGACACAAGGCGTGCTGCTTCGACCTGGATTTTTTCAAGCTCGTTGGCTTCATTCGCCGGCCAGTTATCCCAGACGGTATCTGCATAATCGAGACTGGACGGACGAACGCATAGTAAATTGTTTCGAGGGTCTTCCTGTCAAATCGATACTTAATCCTTTACCCAACGAATCACCCGCATCCGCCCGCGTAATATGCAAATTCAGCAGCTGAAAAGATATTATTTTTCGAAAACTTTCAGCAAAATCATATCATATGACCCCTCTTTAGAACGAGCTCGTCGAGCCCTTTCCAAAGAGGGGTCACATGATATGGTTTTGTTGAAATTTTTTGAACCAAATTAAAAAATGATATTTAAAATAATAAATTTTGAAATCGTCTGCGTTGGGCAAAGGGTTTTATCATATGACTCGTCCGTTTTGTTCACTTTAAAACATTTGATCTTTTGTTTTCATATTAATCAGTGATAAATAAAGCCTTCTGTCTTTCATTGGTCAATTTCAAAACTGGACAATTTGATTGGCAGAACAAAATACAACTGGGCAACATTTTCATAATTTGCATAATTAGAGTTGAGAGCTTTCATTGGTCAATTTTAAAACTGGACAATTTGATTGGCTAAACAAATACAACTGGATCACATTTGCATAATTTCAGTAGGGAGAATTTACGTTATCTGTCCTATTTAGGGTGGGTTATATTGTATTAATCTTTTACCTACCGTAACACGTAACGGCAAAAACCGTCTCGCGCAATACAAGAAAAACACCATTCATTTTTTTTATATTTTCACTTTTTGCTTCCAAAACGTAGGTTATGATCCCTCATCGGAACTAGCGTGTCGCGCTCGTTCCATTGAGGGGTCATAACCTAGGTTTTAGAAGCAAAAAATGAAAATGTTTAGTTATACGTTTTTTTCCGAGTGCCGTCTGCAACTCAAGTTAGGTGATGGGTTAAAAATCATACTAAGTGGCTAATTTGTGCGTGTGTGTGTCATGTGATAAACAGAATATGAAATGAGTGTTTTTCTCATATAATATTTATGAAACTCGTCCGAATTTTCCGTTTGGACTTGCGAGAGGCTCGCCCAAAACGGGAAATTCTTAGACTCGTTTCATAAATATTATATGAGAAAAACACTCATTCCATATCCTCTATAAATCGCCTTAGCATATTAATACGTTTCCAGGCTTTTGCTCTGATTTCGGTAAGATGAGCTGACCATGTTCCTGTGTTAATGAATGTTAACCCAAGAACTTTGTGTTGAGAGGCTTTCTTGATTTCTGTGGAGGACATTTTTAAGGTAGGATGCTTTATTTCGCTGGTTTTTCTTGTGATTAGTAATGTTTCTGTTTTTTGTGGATTGAAATTAATAAGCCACTTGTTAGCCCACAATTCGATTCGTCTTATATTATTACCTAATAAGTCTGAGGCCAGTGGCGGCGCTACGGGGGGGGGGGGGGCATGGGGGGCATTTGCCCCCCCCCCCCCTAAACGAAGGCTTTGCCCCCCCCCCCCCCCCCCCCAGTTGACACCCCCCAACCATCTCGCATGCATTTCCATCCACCCTCACACACAAACACATTCAGTCACTCTCTCTCTCAGACACACACACACACACACACACACACCCCTCTCTTTTTTTATTCCCGATAATTTCCCATACACACTTAGCCCAAAGCCTCAGGCTAGCTGATGAACACATCCAGGCAGTAGAGATTTAAAGACTCGGATGCAGATACTTATAAGTTATAATTAAGTTATTAGCCAACAAAGGCATGTCTATCCATATCCCTTGTCTAAAAAAAATTCATGGATTTCGCATTATGAAAGACGGGCATTATGAGTCTCTCTCTCTCTCTCTCTCTCTCTCTCTCTCTCTCTCACGCAAAGACCCACCAGACGCGGATCCAGGAATAGTACAGGACGTACCAAACCAAAAAAGTATATTACGGACTTTGGGTCCAAGTTTGGACTACCTCATAACAAAGTAATGATATGATCCTTTACGTATTTGCCCCCCTTCATGGGAGTCTGCCCCCCTAGTTGCCCCCCCCCCCCCACAAAAAAATATCTGGCGCCGCCACTGTCTGAGGCAGCATTTGGGTCTTCGACAATTAAGTATAGTGAGGTGTCATCAGCAAACAGTCGTATACTACTAGCGATATTGACTACAATGTCATTGATGTCGATCAGGAAAAGTAAAGGGCAGAGAACCCTGGGGGACTTCTGCCGTAACTGGTGCCCAGCAGGATGACGCTGAGTTTAGGACCACACGCTGCTGCCTCTCACGCAGGTAGGATCCAAACCAGTACAGGCGAGGACCCGCTATTGCAATGGCTTAAAGTTTATAAAGACGGCCTTTATGCCAGAATTTGTCAAACGCTTTACTCACGGCACAGAATACAACCCATTATTTTTTACCATCGCCGAGTGCTGAGCTGAATGCAATGTAAATGTCAGTAAGTTGTAGGACTGTAGAATCAGATGGTAGAAAGCCAGGCTGTAGTGGGGTGAGCAGAATGTTAGTTTTCAGGAATGTTAAAAGTGTTTTCAAAAATGTCAACTATAGCCCTTCAGACAACTTTTTCTGACCCCAAAACAGGGGATCATGCAACAAATAAGAGAGAAAAATTTACAGCAAGGGAAGTGCCGTCCACGTGCACAAATTCTTCAGGGAATTCCCCACAGAAACACACCAAATGTAAATTGTATTTTTTACGTCCAAAACTCATCAAATCACCCTCTTTTTTATTCTTGAATATTCACCAATAATGCAAGATGTCAATAGAATGCTTCAAACGTTTATTGAAACAATTTATTTTTCCAAGGCTGTTTATTTTTAGAGATTGCATCACTTCCCGCGGATATTTCTAATTAAAATATTTAGTTCAGTGATACCTATAATCACCCCAACCCTATCGGAGAGACATTTTACCACTTTCATGAGATAAAAGAATCATTTCTGCATTGAAATCCAACTTTTGGCTTCTAATGAGTCAAAAACATGGGAAATTTGCTCTTTTAAGGAAAAGTGTCCAAACTGTGTCAAATGAGCTTAAAAACTGGTATTGCCTCCAAAGGATTTTCCTAGTCTGTTACCTAATAAATTAGCTGAGAGGGATGAGAATTTACAGCTTTCTTTAAAAACTACCCTGATCCCAAAATAAAACTAAAACCTGCACCAACACACAATATTTTGGGAAAAAAATGTCTCATTTAACCATACTGAAGCAAAACAGTGCCCCAACCCCCACGAAACAATATGAATGTCAATTTTGTTTAAGACATTGGGGCCTGCAGCTATATATTTCACCGATATAAAAGGACTCCTCCATTTTATCCTGAGAGCTGATGTAAACTTTTCTTCTACCTACTCATGTGGTAAACTATAGTCCTGAATAAGACCCCCTGGAAAGCCCGTTTTCAGCAAAATCTATGACAAATTTCAGAAATTAATTTATATGGACCCAAATCAAACCGCCTGTGATGTCAAACTCCCATTTGTGATAGGCTTTAACCCTTTACCTAACGTAACGGCCAAAACCGGCCAGCGCTATTCTCAAAAATCGCCAATTAATTTTCATTATTTTTTCATTTTTTGTCTCAAAAACATAGGTTATGACCCCTCGTTGGAACGAGCTACAGGAATATAGTGGTCTTTGATGTTCAATGTATTTGTGTGTGTGGGTGGGGGGGGGGGGGGGGTGGGGGTCGAAAATAGTCAGCTTCCAATTATTGAAAATGCAGACACAGGTAAATGAAAAACAAAGAAACAACTTGTCTGATGAAGAGACGGACAGATAGGTAGACAGACAGACAGGAGACAGACAGACAGACAGATATAATTTCACTCACACATTTAGGAAGTCTACATTAGAGTACTGAATGGCATACAATGAAAACTATAGCGGAGGAGCCAGGACAAGATACTCAAATAGAAAAATAACTCAGTGGACCATGAGTGCTGCAGTCTCAAAGTAAATTATAAGAAACTGAAAGTTATGATATTAACTGCAGCCTCTAAATATATGTTGTACAGTCTTTCTAATGTTATCGACAGCAGAAGAGTTAAGTGTGTATGGGAGAGGAACTTGGTCCAAGGAGAGATCAATATTTCACAACTGTCACTGTAAATCTGTGCTGTATCGTGGGAACTATGACGGCACGAGTACCAGACTACTATATTGGTAGCTATGCACAAATGTCATTCATTCACAATTGCCATTTTATTATGTTATTCTTCCACTGTAGCCCCATACCCCCCCCCCCCCCCCCCCAACATTGTGTTCTAAAATACTCTTTCAGTGAAGGACTTGCATTCTGACATTTTAAAGAGCATAATATAGAAGAGAAACCTTCTGAATACCAGTGAACAGAAGTGCAGTATAGATTGTTTGGCTGTGTGTTTGAATTGTTTTGGGAGGGGTTGAGTGTTGGAAACACCCTGCCCCTGGTACTATGAAAGGGAACCATGGTTTAAATAAATGTATTAATAGGGTAAGGTAGGCTGTTAGAAGCTGCCAGAGGTTATAGTATGCCCCTGGGGAATACACTGGCTCAAGATGTGAATTTGCTTGCATTAACAGCCTTAGTTTTGGCAATATATAGCCTTTGTTGCTGGCTGTGACAAAAATAGAACTTTTCAAAACAATAAAACAGTTTTCTAGGGTGTGTGGTCCCTCAATGAACATATAATTGTGAAATAATCCCAAAATACTAACTGAATCTGGTTTGGAAGCAAAAAAGAAATTTTTCCTATAGGTATCACGGAACTAAATATTTTCCCATAGGCGACCATTATAACGTTCAGGCAAAAAAAAAAATATGATCGCATCACTTTAATTTTGGCATTCAAATATCTTTGTCAATTATAGCCCTTCAGACAACTTTTCTGACCCCAAAACAGGGGGTCAGAAAACAAATAAGAGAGAAAAATTGACACCAACGGAAGTACCGTTCACGTGCACAAATTTTTCAGGGAATTCCCTGCAAAAACACACCAAATGCAAATTGTATTTTTTATGTCCAAAAGTCATCAACTCACTCTCTTTTTTATCTTGAATATTCATCAATAATGCAAGATGTCAATAGAATGCTTCAAACGTTTATTGAAACAATTTATTTTCCCAAGGCTGTTTATTTTCAGAGATTGCATCACTTCCGGTGCAACATTTCAAGGCGGGTATTTCTAATTCAAATATTTAGTTCAGTGATACTTTCAAGTTCTCACTTCCTCGAGCAATTTTTCAAGAAATTGTAAGTTAATGATGTTAACTTAGTGTGATGAGATGATCAAAACATCAATTAGAATCTACATTTGGATTGAATTTCTTAAATCCCTTGTCCTGCGTGTTTACTTTTTTTTTAAACAGTGTGACACAATTTCCCAAGCTCTCGGGACGCCAGTCAAATGACGTTGTTATGAGCTGTTTGTTTAGTTTAAACAATATTTATTCAATAAGTATGCTATGTATTACAATATTGAACACCAAAAAAGTGACAGTATATTTTGAGAACATCTAGAAAAAAACATATACTAACAAAATACCATATTAGTATGTAATGGGGGATCTGGCAGAAAGCTGGGAGCTTATGTTTAGTCAACTCCATCATAATCAGCTGTTTGTTTACCCGTTTGCGTGGAGACGGCCGTTGATTCAATGTGATGACCCTTCGCTCACAAAGATATAAAGATATTATTTCGTGCCAGAGTTACAGACATACTATTTATTTATTTATTGGTGTTTAAGGTCCCATACTTATGCACAATGGCTATTCATGACCGTGACAGTTTGACGGGTGGAGGAAGCCGGAGTACCCGGAGAGAACCACCGAGCAACGACGAGCAGCGACCATCTCCCCAACATCGTAAGTCCGCGCTGCAGTACAGGCAGGGTTAGATTGGTTGAAGACATGCGCACCACCGACGTGCAATACGCCTTAGTACACGGCTTCATCGTGCCCCCATGTGTGCAGTCGGGGTTAAGTGCCTTGCCCAAGGACACAACGCGGGAGTCCGAATCGATCGCTCAGACGGTCACCCACCCGAGGACAAACCGGGCGCGACGTTGCTTAACTTCAGTGATCTGACGAGAACCGGTTACCTCAACGCAACTGCGCCCCCTGTTACATACATTCCAATCAATTAATATTTAATTCACATTGAAAACGAGATGTATATTTTACATATTCACAAATAAATGTATGTTTTGACGAAGACGTTGGAGAGATGTCAACACAATTAGTTGCACTATGCATAAAACTACAACTGGTAAATGTCATCAAAGATTCGGTCAGATCAAATCTGGATTAGTTTTTTGAGCTCTACAGATATCTTCCATGACAGTTCAATGGCAACAATTAGAAGATTTCATATTCATTATTCGGGGTAGCCCAATCAATATTTTCAACGTGCAACCTCGGGGTCGCACGTTGAAAATATTGATTGGTCTACCCCACACATTTACTGAACAGACATCCTGTATAATGACGTTATGGCGTATTATGTTCCTGACCGCAAAAGCGGCCACTCGGGCTCAAAGGGTTAAGAATATTTTTTGTGTTGATTCAAAGAAACTAAATGTTTATCGAAGCTGGTCACATTTAGTCGGATAGAATATTTCAGCTGGTCAGAAAGGCGAACCTTAGCTCATGGAACTGTGTCAAACAAGTTATATTAGAATAAATGTCTGTATTGGATGTCCTGAGGCCAAATAGGTCTATAAACAAGGGGAATTTGGTGACTGTCCGCGAAATTTCTACAAACGCTACATTTTTTTTTATTAAATTAACAGGAGTGTACTATATAACCTACATGTAAGTAACTGATCAGGTTTGCACTGAAGGCATGATAAATGGTTTTGTGTTTAGAAGTTATTTTCAGTTAACAGGGATATTCAAATAAGAAGTATCCAATTAAGTGGGCTTCACTGTAGAACTTTATCGCCGCATAGGTATTGCCCACAATGCGCTAGAGCTGCGATGTGCGCCGGCCTCCAGTGGGAGGGAGTTTCTATCGTGTGTTAACGGGATAACGAAGCCCATAGACACTGAGGAAGATGTGTTTTAAATTTTATATAGAAGCTAGAAGTGGAGGGTAAAAAGTAATTAATTGCTCATTTGTTACCAGTGTTCGTGTGAGACATTTACAGTTGTAATTATCCCGATAAATTTTTATTACACTTTGTTGAAAAAGCTGTCAATGTCTGCGATGAATACCATAACCTTTTGAACACTGTGCATTCCTTGATGTTACCTTTACGAATATTACTTTCTTGTGCATATAGTGTAATGGGTAAACTGTGAAGACTTAAAAATGTGAATTAATGATGCTTTAATTTTAAAATCGTAACTAACGTGCTGTTGGGTTGATGAATTACGGAAACTCGGAAAAATGTTCTGCTCGTCATATTGCTTGATTGTCACATGTCACTTTTTTTCTAACGTCCAGTGTGTGATATAGTTCTTTGAAAGGGTTAAACTATGCTATATATTGCCAGAGTATGTACTTTAGTGTAGTTTGAGAACGACAGGTATAGACGTTCTCTTGATCGTTGAGTACAGTGTGTGCAGTGGCATATGGATCAATGGAGATTTATTATATTTTGGGGGTTATTCCTCTGGATTTTCGGGAATTCCTTTGGTAATGTATAGCTAAAAATAATTTTATCCAATTTATTTATTTATTTCGAAATCGAGCATATCAACATAAGAAATTAATCGCAATAGACATACTGATGCTAAAACAGCTAGGAGACGTTGCGTGTAGGCAGTCGATCGGGAGGATGTGTTTGTTTATTCCGTCCGGCATCTTCAGCTACCTCATGACCACAACACAACCATAGCGTGAAGTTTAGCCAATCGTTGACGATTGGTTAAACTTGTCTTCATGCACATGTCGTGGTAGTATCGACTACCAATGCTGCTCACTTTAGAAGACTCAAACCACTGCGTTGGTTACTTCGGGATTCTTCTATCGTCGTTGGGAAAGGGTCCGGGCCCCATTGAATTGGGAAGTTTGCATCATCAAGGCTACAATTGGGAATATATGTTGGTGAAGAAGAAACACACGAAGAATAATAGATGTTACCTTTAAATTGAATTGAGAACCCTGCGACAGTCTACATACATTCTTTGGCAATGAAATTGTATTCTGCGTTCAGTTAGGCTGGTGATTATTGGATTTCTGGTGGCTTATGACCTCTCAGTTCAGGACACCAATTGTAAATTAATTATTTGTTTGATTGGGGAATGAGGTTGTTAAATATTTGGTTGGAATTGGGAAAAATTATGCCCAAAGGCCATCGGGAAAGTGTCCCATATTCGGCCTCTGTAGAGATAAAAAAAAATCCTTGGACTCAGTCCTATTGTACCATCGAAAGGTCTAACTGATCTATCAGTAATCAGGTAATGTCCCAATTCCCGGGGTTTACCGGCGCTTCCCGCAGCTTCCCGGGATTTGCACTGACTGGTTTATAAAAATTTGAAATTATCTCTGTAAATTTTCTCTGTAGCTGTATTCACATTCATGATGCATCCCGTCACTCAGATTTGCCTCTCTCGAATTAAAATTGAAATGTGAGTCTTAGTGACTATTTGCACTTATTTTACTTTCATTTGTTTTTCTTTCCCCAAACAAATCGTATTTTCACTCCCATTCGCCGAAAGTGGTATTCCACCCCCAGCATCGTATTCCCCTCTTAGCGTTGACGGACTTTTTTATTGTTTACAAATCGGCTGAAGGAATAGTGAGAAAAGAATGACTAGACGGGGTGATGAGGTTGATGGAGAAGGTTTCATCGCTTGAGGACTGTGGCAAATCAGCAGATGGCCAAATCATTATTATTTTCGTTTGTTTGTTTTTTTTTCTAGAACTCAGTGTTACTACTCAATTTTTAACTGGTAGAGTGCTGGAAGCCCATTTTTGGGCTTTATCCTGAAGTGCAGGTACCACAGTTTAAAGGCTTGATATTCTGTGGATGCGCTTCAATTAATTCTTGATGTGATATTATTTAGTCTGGATGGAATTGCCCTGCTATAATTTATGGGAGAGTGCCCATAGGCACTCTCCCATAAATTGTGGCAAGGCAATAACATAAGAACAAAATTTTAACAAGCCAAAAAACTAAGCACTCTACCAGTTAATTATAATAACAATACTAGAAAGGATTTTGACAAACAAGCTCCCTTGGCATTATCATGATCCAAACATGAAATAAATAGGCTGCGTTAGTCATCAGTTTAGTCGAAAAATGTTACAAGCATACTCAAAATAAGAACAGGAAACGTTAATTTCTTAGACACAACTTTAAGTAGGAACCAAAAAAACAGTCTTAAAGATCAACACGGTTGGTGTTTTTTTGCCAATTTTTTTTTTTTTTTTTTTGCGTTTTGAAAGCTGTCGGGTGCACCGCGAAGATGACCGATTCCTGGAGGTGTAAACTGTCCGACTACAATTAGTTTGGACAAAACTGATAAAATATTCCAACGTCTTCATCAAGGCATACATTTATTTGTGGATATGTAAAATATACATGTAGTAGTCGTGACGCAACTTTTCATTTAATTAACTAATTCTATATCCGCAGAATAGTTTGTAGCCCCCCCCCCCCCCCATTCCCCCACAAATAAAAAAAACAAAAACAAACAATCGAGATAAGGCCACACAAAGTAGATCTTCTGCTTCTCAGGCCATTATTTGTAAAATCGCATGCGGGCGAGCGGTTTTTATTTTATTTTTTATTTCTGTAACTATTTCATTGCCATCAAAAGTTCATGTTCTCGGCTTCTATTTTAGGCCTCATAATCTAGGAAATAGCATGGGCGGTGCTGTATTTCGTCCCTTGAGAGCAAGAAGGCTTTGCAGTGCTAAGGCATTGCAAAGCCTTCTTGTACTCAAGGGACAAATTTATCATTTTTTTTTAAACTTGGGTAAAATATCAGACATAAACCATTTAATTTTTATTTTTTTTAGTTTACATTGGTTATAAAAAGAGAGCATGCGGCAGCCAAAAGGACCATGTTGGAGGGACTGAGAAACAGATTTATATTTTCTTAGGCCTAAACAAACCAAATTAGTTTCGAACATAGTGTTTCTCCATCCGTGGCATAAAACGAAACATCACCATTGCTCACCCCCTTTTATTATTCCGTGACCTCGATTTTTTTTAAACATAATTTTATTTCTCAAAATAGAAATAGGATTTGACGAACAGGCATAGCCTATATCAACGTCTCTCCCAATACATCTAACAAATTACAAAAAATAATAAATGGGTGCAAGTGCGTGTGCAATGGAGGGCAACACATAATTCTGATTTCATTAATCACATTTTACAAAGCCCTTAATAACGTTCTATTCGTGTTGCCCCGCATACAAATCCATTCTTCAGCAAATCTTGGGTAATTTTTCGCATGACATAGAGACATTTTCGAACACTGAAACACGTACTGGTCTATTAGATTTATGACACCTACAGTACAGTTGTGGCCACTGAAATAGGCTGATACTCCCTCTCCTTAGTCCCCTCCGTCCCTCTCTCTCCCCTCCCCTCTCCGTCCCTCTCTCTCTCCCCTCCCCCCTCCCCCCCCCCCCCCTAGAGAGAGAGGGAGAGAGAGAGAGAGAGAGTTTGGGATTTATCACAGTTTACCCATTCCGTTGAAAACGTCCCGTATCTAAAACATAGTCTTGGAAAGCTTGAAAAACCTGAAAATTATCCGAATTTGACAAAGATAAATCACCAAAAAGAACTATGTAAAGTGATGTTAATTTTGTTCTGCAATTCCTGTCTCTATAGTGACCACAGCTGACACTCAAACACAAAGTGTTGCTCGGTTTCTTCAAAATGCCCCCACGAACATCTCGGGTCTTCAGATATAAATCTTACGAATTTGTGAGTACTTGAATAACTACAACGTAGGCGTAGGTCGGGATGGTATATTTCCCCCTTCCTACAGCCAGTAAAACTGTGGAACAGTCCGGTCTCCACGCCCTATTTTTGAAACTTTCAGCGCTTTCACTATTACGTATTTCAGCGTTTCACTATTACGTATTTTAGCGTCGAGATCGTTCCACAGCCTCACCGACGACGGCAGGAAAGATTCAAAAAAGTCTTGAGTCCGACAAAAAGGAACCCTCAGTTGATCGGAATTTCTAAGGTCATACGAAGACAGCCGCATCACGGGCCTGGGCACCAAATTTGATAAATATACGGGACTTATTCCATTATTCATTTTATATAATATTGTTAATTTATGTCTTCGCCTCCGTTCTTTCAGTGTTACATAACCAGTTTCCTTATATAATAATTTATGGCTTGTCCCTCGTGGGGGGTGGGGGGGGGGGGGTGGGGTGGGGGGCACTACATATAGTTCTTAAAGCATCAAGTTGGAGGTCTTCTAGCTGTTTTGTTTTATCATTTGTACAGTTATCCCAAATGACACCTCGAATTTGACAGGGTTATTGACTTCACAACCTGGTCAACGTGACATTGCCCCACCTCCTGCCGGGAGAATGGGCGCTGTGAATTGCTGCTGTTGGCGATTTTGACCTTACATTTGACAGATCATTAAGGGCATGACATGGCTCGCCGCTGCTTGGTGGTTATCTCGTGTAATGCTGCTTTCTCCATCAGTAAAATTCTCCGATACGATATGACTCTAGCCGTTGAAAGTGCCGATAAACTCCAATAAACAAACAAACTGACTAACCTGTATAAACACAAACAAACCATTCCGCGAAATTATCCCTTGAAAATAGCCCCTGTCTACATGCAATTTAACCCCTTACACAACGCATCGAATATCAAAATTTATTATTTTAATTTTTTTTTTTTTCAAATGTCATATGATATGTTTTTGGGGATTGTTTTTTGAATATTTTTTCAACAGACAAGCATAGATACAATATGGGTTTACTAGGCCACTTAACACATTGGTGGAGCTCGGTGGCTCAGTGGTAGACTGTTGGACTTCTATGCTAGAGGTCCCGAGTTCGATCCCCGACCGGGACGACCCGCGTTGTGTCCTTGGGCAAGGCACTTTATCCCGGTTACCTCCATGGGGGCACGATGACGCCGTGTACTAAGGCATACTGCACGTCGATGGTGCACATGTCTTCAACCGCTGTAACCCTGCTTGAGCGGAGCTTGAACAGAGTTAGAATGTTGAAGAGCTGACAGTTGCTAATCGTTGCTCGGTGGTTTTCTGCGGTTACTCCGTCTTCCTCCACCGGTAAAACTGTCACGGTCACGATTCGCCGTTGTGCATAAGTATGTGACCTTAAACCCCAATAAATAATAAATAAATAAACTAGGCCACTTAACGCATTGGCACAGAATAGGTGGCCCGGAAATCAGTAGTGAGCTTACTTGTTTTTCTTTCTTTGTAATATCGAAGAGTTGAAGAACAATGGAGGAAACTTTCAGATCCTCCCATCTCTTCTGGGGCACTAAAAAAATTAACAGACTTCTCAATAAAGTTCACTAAAATCCGAGACGTTACTGTGCTCCGAAAAATACACGAAAAAACATTTCATGTGTCAATAAAGTGCACTAACATGACGAGACGTTACAGCGCTCGGAAAAACAGAGGAAAACAAATTCATGTCACAAAAGTGCACTAAAATGCCCAGACATTACTGTCCATTTTGACGCATTTTCGCACTTTGTCAAAAACGGACGTACTTTCAATCTGACAATTCGATTTATATGGTAAAATGAGGAGATTTGTAGGTGAAATTCTAGCCCACCTTTATATTTCCTACAAAAAATGCTGTATTTCATTAGAAAGTCATTTTTTACTGTGAGGTGGATTTCCTGTCAGTGTAAACGCTACTGAGATTTTATAAAAAAAAATCGATTGTGGAGAAAAATGTCACAAAGGTAGTTTTTTCCTGTTTGTCCAGACAAAGTTAAATGGAGATTTGAAGAGGAAAACTTTTTTTTGAGGTGGGCCAGAAAATGTAATGACTGAAGTAAAAAAACAAACAAAACAACATATATTCCAATATAATAACATAAGAAGAAATAAAAAAAGTATTAAACAAGGCGCACCAATCAAGACAATCGTGTTGAAAAAAATGGAAAAAGGCCCATAGCTTGGGAATAAAATGGACAAAGCCTTGTGAATATCCTTGTGAATAGAAACAAGTTGCTTGTGAATATCCTTAAAAATGTGAATAGTAACAAGTTAACCCTTGACCTAACAAGAAAAGCAGACGACACATGCAAAAAAAAATAATTCTTGAATAGCTAATTTTTTCATTTTTTGTGCCAAAACATAGGTTATGACCACTCGTTGGAACGAGCCTGACGAGCTCGTTCCAACGAGAGGTCATAACCTCTGTTTTTGACACAAAAAATAAAATATTTTGAAAATTAATTGGCGATTTTTGAGAATATCGCTGGCCGGTTTTGGCCGTTACGTTGGGTAAAGGGTTATGCCTTCAAAAACTAAAACTATGGATAATGTTCAAGACACAACTCACTACTTATCAATCTATTGAACATTGTCAATTACTCATTTAAATAGGAATTGAGGCTACATGAATGAATTGTCTAATGACAATTTTATCCACTTGTTGTTAGAAATGTAACAAACTGAGGTTAGTACGAGCGATTCGAAAAAATCGAATTTTAAGACTGATTCGGGATCAATCTCGAATCAAACGTACGATATCGATGTCGAATCGAATCTCGAATATTCGCAGGACCCTATCGTAGACGTAGTCATGACTGAATTAAAGAAATCTGAAGACCATAATCATATAAAGGATAGTATACAGAGAACGATAAACAAGCAATTCCAATCTTGTTTGGTTCTGACGAGCTCATTCAAAAGCCGTGGATTTCAAGGAATTCATTCCCGATTCTGTTTTGAAAGAGGAAAAATCTCACTTGATGGATTTATTTCGTCAGAATCTAGTGACAGGTATCAAAGTGTAAATGGCACTAAATTGTGTGAAATTGCAAGGAAACCTATATAATGTCACGAAGATACAAATGGCTTAGTTTAGGTCTAAAAAACGAGACCATGACAGAAAGTTCTTCGATATGTGATATTTTCGATAAAATGGAAGGTAAAATACTAGAATTCATTGCCGAATATCAACACAAGAACAACAATTGAACATCTGGAGCAGTTTTGAGTTTAGATATTCATAGAGAAAAGTTTGATCCACTGTGTACGTCATCGTATATGAAATTATCTTATTTTTGTATTAGAAGAAAAGCCATACTCAGCTTAAAAAGAAGACAGTCGAATGGGCGATCACTTACGCCGTACATACCGTAGAAGAAAAACTTAATCGTCAGCAGAGAGTATCGAGGTATAAGAAGACTTGTCGTCCCCTGAGTTTCAATGTGTTCTATGTGCCTAATGGTACATAGAACACATTGGAAATCAGGGGACGTTGTGATAAAGATTTAGACTGGCCGATAATAAATTTCCCCACGCGGTTACGAGACTTTCAAACATCGGAATCTTACCATTTATTTATTTATTTATTTATTGGTGTTTAAGGTCACATACTTATGCACAATGGCAAATCGTGACCGTGAGTTTTACGGGTGGAGGAAGGCGGAGTACCCGAAGAGAACCGCCGAGCATGGATGAGCATCTGTCAGCTCCTCAACATTCTAACTCTGCTCAAGCAGGGTTAAAGTGGTTGAAGACATGTCACCATCGACGTGCAGTACGACTTAGTACATGGTGTCATCGTGCCACCGTGTAGGCAACCGGGATAAAGTGCCTTGCCTAAAGATACAACGCGGGCCGTCCCGGACGGGGATCGAACTCGGGACCTCTAGCAAAGAAGTCCAACAGTCTAGCACTGAGTCACCGCGCTCCCAGCTATTGCCATAAACATCTTAGGATACGGCGATTTGATTCGAAGGATATTTCTGCTGAGAGTGAGTTCGCACAAGAAGCGGGAAAAAAATCTGTTTAATGTTGATATTGGAGAATGATAATAAACATTATTGTTGGATTATTAATTCAACACGGTTACTCTCAGATCAGGCAATCGTACATAAAGGGGAATGATTCCCTTGTTTCAACTGTCTGAATTCATTAAACTGCAAAGAAACGTTAAAATGGCATGAGGAATATTTCAACAAAAATCGATGTGTTGCAGTCGAAGTACCTAAAACTAATACTTTCGTAAAATTTAAAAGTCACAGTAGAAGATTGTGAGCTCCTTTCGAGACGGTTGCCAATTCCGAATTTTTCACGGTAAAAATGAGTGTTTGCCAGCCCAACAATAGCCAGAGTTATAGCGAAAAATATCAAAAGCATGTGCCAACGGGACACAGACTGTTCTTTCGACGATCGGCATGCCTCGGGTCCGTTCATCTAGACAAAATATTCGGACGAAAATTTCGTGAAAAACTTAGAACCTCAAAGAGACAATGCATGTTTGTTAATTTTTGGCATCTTATGGGGAAAACCCATTTAAAAACGAAATAAATAACTGCCGGTTTCATTTCACTCTTCACTAGGCGACGTGCGGTAAATTTAGACAAGTTTGCATTCAGGTCGACGTCACCAAAGCTCACTTTGGATGTAGTTCTACTGTAGGTGCAAAATTTAACTATTGAATTTCTGTTGCTGGCGTGTTCACCACGGTTGGTGTGTAAAGCTACACGATATGTTTTTTGTTTGTTTGAAATTTTATTTAAAAAATCAACTGCTCAAATTGCACATAAATCGCAAAGATGTGACCGATTCGTTAGCTAACGAGTTAACCCTTTGAACGTCTATTGACACAAGATTATATGAACATCATTAGTTATGTAAATGTTTTCGAATTGTATTTAACACATACAATATTCTTTCAATAAATATTGTTTAAACCAACCCTTTGAACTCTCGTGGTATCTTCCATGCCAGTTCAATCGCAGCAATTAGAAGACTCCACATTCATTATTTCGGTTAGACCTAATATGACAATACGCAAGGCGTAAGGAGGAACCCCAAAGCACGTAACTGCAGGAACTTGGAACCTAATTAGTATTGAGCAATGGTCAGTAATAAATAACATAATACGCACACACACCCTCCCAATTTTATAAAAAAGACAGTGTTCCTGTGATGCAACATATTAAAATACTTGATTCTACAACCATTCCCCGGAATGTGTAATTTTATCCATTCATTTGGGTATCACAGCACTAAATATGTTCCCATAGGCGACCACCAGGGGTAAAGCTAGGATGTTTTCAGTGGGGTTGGGGGGTGGGGGTGAATACTTTAATGGGGTGCATCCCGCTTCCCCGGAAGGAGGGGTTATTTTTCAATTTCTTTTACTCTGGGTGACTGTAGGGGTAGGTTTTAGTACATTCTGAAAATATTTCCAATCAGTTTAAAAGGCTGCAGCTAAATATCTATATAATTTTAGGTTTTAAGACGGCACAAAATAACAATTTTTTGCGGTACTGTAGTCTGTGCGTGAAAGTATGTCAACTAAAGTTAGGAAGTTACAGTAAAATCATCCCAAAACAAGTGGTACTACCAAGTTGCAATGATCATAATCCTTTCATAAATATGACTCGTAGACATTGCTAAAGAAATCTAGGTCACGTGCCGGCCCGGTGGTCATGGTTGACCGATCGTGACCAAAATACGAGAGTCTCATCTTGACATCATACTGAGCTCTTCTTCAAACCTACAATGAAATAGCTTTATAAATATAACTGTAGACTGTGCTAAACAAATCTAAGTCACGAGACTGCGCCTGTCACGGTAGACCGAACGTGGCCAAAATAGGACGTTCTCATCTAGATATTATACCGAGTTATCCTGTCAATTTTCAATGAAATCACTTCATAAATGCAACCTGTAGACTGTGCTAAAGGAATCTAGGTAACGTGCCCCTGTGACCGTCATGGTTGACTGAACCCAACCAATATAGGACGTTCTCACCTAGACGTTATACGGAGTCATCCTACCACGTTACAATGAAATCGCTTCACAAACACAACCTGTAGACTGCGCTAATGGTTTTCGGGTTTCGCCCCCACCCAGCCGTCACGGCTGATCGGTCGCGACCAAAATGGGACGTTCTCATTTAGACATGATCTGGAACCTGCATAAGAAATTTTGTGATGATCGGACAAGAACTTCGGGGTGTAGCAGGTTCTAACGCAAATGTGAACAGACTAACAGACTTCCGCGGGCGTGATGCCAATAGCTTATCTTGGCTTTGTCAAGCTGAGGTAAGTGAAAGTGTCAGTGACACTGTAGCTTAACTTGACTACGTGTAGTGTTTGATGAAAAGGATAATGTTCAATGTTTATGAAAGGATTATGAAATAAGACAAGAATTGTGATAATTGAGAAAAAGTTAATTTCTGTTCCCTACATGCAAGTTTTTCAAACAAGAAAAAAAATGAGGTGTGGACTGTACTAAAGAGGTGAGGCCTGGTTTAATGTGGCCGTCACAGTTATATTTATTTATTGGTGTTTAAGGTTTAAGGTGTATTTTTGCACAACGGCTAATCATGACACAACATGAGTGTCAACTCAAGACTAGGGGTGAGCGTTAATAAGTCATGTTGCCCATTTTAGAGAGGGTTTGCACCTCCCAAGCATTGGTGACTGGGTGCTATTTTACCGGTTAAACAAAGCCTGGTTACCGCAGTGAACAGGTACTGCTTCGCTTCCCGGGGTTCCCGCGGGGACCCTTCACAGTTAATGTATGTCAGTCAAAGTTACCAAGTTACAGTAAAATTACCCCAAACCAAGTAATCCTATCAAGACTCAATGAAACTCGGAGACTATGCTAAATGAGTCTAGGTCATGTGATGGTCCGACGGTCACGGTTGACCAACCATGACCAAAACGGGATAGTCTCATCTAGATATCATACCACGTCATCCTACCAAGTTACAATCAAATCCCTTCAGACAACCAACCTGTAGGGGGTGCTAAAGGTATCTAGGTCACGACTGACCGATCGAGACAAAAATAGGTCAGTCTTATCTAGACATCATACCGAGTTATCCTTTGAAGTTACCATGAAATCGCTTCATAAACAGGAACTGTAGGCTGTGCTAAACAAATCTATGTCACGTGCCTGTGCGACCGTCACGCCTGACCGATCAAGGTCAAAATAGGGTGTTCTCTTGTACACATTATACCAAGTCATCCTACAGATTTGCAATGAAATCCCTTCAAAAATGCAAGCTGTAGACTGTGCTGAAAGAATCTAGGTAACATGCCCTTGTGGCCGTCACGGTTGAATGAACCCAACCAAAATATGACATTCTCATCTAGGCATTATACAGAGTCACCCTCCAAGTTACAATGAAATCCCTTCACAAATACGACCTGTAGAGTGCGCTAAAGGTTTTCGGGTTTCAGGCCCACGGAGCCGTCATGGTTGACTTATCTCGACCAAAAGGGGACGTTTTCATCTTCACATTATACAGAGTTATCCTACCAAGTTACAATGAAGTCCCTTCATGAATACGAACTGTAGACTGTGCTGAAGGTTTTCGGGTTTCAGGCTCGCGTAGCCGTCACGGTTGACCGATCGAGACCAAAATGGGATGTTCTCATTTTGAGGTGTAGACTGTCCTAGGAAGTTGGGGGGGGGGGGTGGGTTAATGTGGTCCTCACAGTTAATGTATGGCAACCAAAGTTACCAAGTTACAGTGAAATTATTCCAAAACGAGTCATCCTATCAAGTTACAATGAAATCCCTTCATAAATATAACTCGAAGACTTTGGTAAAGAAATCTAAGTGACATGGCGGCTCAGCAGTCACGGTTGACCAATCATGACCAAAATAGGACATCTTCACCTAGATATCATACCAAGTTATCCTACCAAGTCACAATTAAATCCTTTTACAAAAAGAATCTGTAGACAGTACTGAATGAATCCAGGTGGTTGTAATGGTGACTGATTGAGGCTAAAATAGGAAATTCTCATCTAGACATCATATCGAGTTATCCTTCCAAGTTACAATGAAATCACTTCATAAATATGAACTGTAGACTGTGCAAAACAAATCTAGGTCACAGGCATGTGCGGCCATTACGGTTGACCGATCGCTGCCAAAATAGGACGTTCTCATCTAGACATTATGCAGAGTCTTCCTTCCAAATTACAATGAAATTCCTTTATAAATACGACTGCAGACTGTGCTAAAGTTTTTCGGGTTTCAGGCCCGCGCAGCCATCATTGTTGATCGATCGCGACCAAAAGTGGACCTTCAAATCTTGACATTATACAGAGTCGTCATACCAAGATACAATGAAATCCTTTCACAAATATGACCTGTAGACTGTGGTAAAGGTTTTCGGGTTGCGGGCCCGCATAGCCGTCACGGTTGACCGTCGCGACCATAAGGGATTTTCTCATCTTGACATGACCTTGAACCTGCATATAAAATTTGACGATGATCAGACAAGTACTTCGGGGTGTAGCCTGTGCTGAAGAAAATGTGAACAGACTCACTGACTTCCGCACGCGTGATGGCAATAGCTTATCTTGACATTGTCAAGTTAAGCTAAAAATCAGTTCGCAACCAATAATTTATCAGCTCAAACATCAGGTCAAGCTGAGCAGTGAGCACACTAATCATTCATATTCTTACAAAGTATGAGTAATGAGTTTCAAACTAACTCAGCATATATATCACAATATGTGCAGGTGTGTGTGTGTGGGGGGGGGGGGGGGGGGGGGGGGTGGCACCCGAAAATGCCCAGACACACACCAGGGGGTGGGTGGGTAAGTGGTGCAGGTCTGGAAAAAGTGCGTAAATGACAAAAAATGTTGTTATTTTTTTTCATCCATATAAAATCACTAAGTTGTGTATTTGTTTAAACTTTTAAAATCAATTATATGGCCGGTAGGGCCATTAAACTTACAAACTGTCATATTAAGGGCGTAGGTAAGTCCAAATCCATATAAATTTCGTGTTGGTACCTGCAGCCAATGCTGTCCGCATGGTTATAGAGAAGTTATTGGTAATATTTCATCAGGCAAATTGAATTACATGGCAAGTATTTTCAAATATAAACTTGAAACGACTTGAAATTATGATTTAATCAGACTGATTTAGTGTGCTATGGTGATTGATGGATATATAGACATGGACTTGCATATCTATGCTTCCTAATTTTATCTAACCATTGCATGTTAATTGAAGGAGAAAACAGTCCAGAATAATTTCATAAAGTTTATTTAAACAAAAATCATAATACTACCTGATACCACTGATGTAAAACAATAAAACAAAATAGAGGCCAGTTACAGAGGCCAACCGAACAAAGATGACTGCTATGCAGTATGAAACACTAACTTTCACCCCTCTCCCCAGCAAGATATACAAACATAATCACATTTAGACTATGAGTGTGACTTCCCTAATGCCACATGTCCATACCACAGAAATAGGGAAATTGAATTTTTGCTATCCCTACAGCTCCAAACTGAAGAATGAAGAGTGTTTTCAATTTAATTGAATGAGGTAGAATTGCCAAATAATCTAATACAGACTAGGGCATCAGGGAGTGTAACTGTATTTTGAAGGCTTTAAATTTTTTCGGATACACACGAATGTTTTGTGTGCTTAAAATTTCCCAACTAGAATGAGTTCCAGTTAGTAACTAAACGGATTATTTTCAGAACACTGCTCCTGTAGGTTGTTGCGTACGTGTTATCCACAAGCGCCCGTAGCCATAACAGTCACATAAAATTGTCAATGTTCGAGTGTCTTTGATGATATCGCTACACATTTATGAGTCCATTGCGGCTTTTATAACATATGCAGCAGGCCCCGCACTGGCTTAATCCGAACCTGAACACAGCCTCACAGGGGCACATTTTGAGTCCTAGTACAAACTCAGTCCGTGAGTGCATTGCATATAGAAGAGAACAAAATGCGTAACACGACCACGGTTGTGGTATTAACCTTGGAGTCCCTGAGGGAGAAGTCGGAAAATCTTGCGTCGTTCGATCAAAATTCTCTCTGCAGGTGTCAGCGGTTAGAATGTTCACGGAAATGTATAAAACCACATTCGGAAAAAAAGGCCTGAAATATGTCCAACTATCATGACTTTTGACAAATATTGCACCACCACCCCCTCCACCACCACCGCCTAGTTCACCGTTCGGAACGTAGCGACTACCCCCCTTCTTTCAGATTCCTCCCATCAAATCCATTGTAAAATTTCCCGACCAGTTTGGTCGCGACCTCAAAACACGAAAATGGGAATATATATCAACCTTTCACCTTTATTGCCGCCTGCATTCGATTGAACACGTACTTCTTTACATTTGAGCAGGGGCTTTTGATCCGAACTGTGTTTTATCCTTCACTTGTCGAGATTTGAACGCGGGTGAAGCGACAACGACCGCTTCGATAATGCCCATGTTTTTCGTGTTCTTATAGCCCAAGAACATTAGGTTTCACTAGGGAAAAAATCGGAGAAAGCTGATTTTTTGCAGGGAATGTCGAGTACATGTCACTGAACGATTAGACAAAAGTCCCCTAAAATCCCAGTTGAGCTTTTTTTTCTACAGCCTTTTTTCGAAAACGCGTTTGAAAAAAATAAAAAAAATCGCACGAACTTTGTAACCTCGAATTGATCCAACTGTATTTTTTTTTACGCGTATTTCGAGCTACATAATGTCTAATATACATTTATCTAGAGGAAAATGTGCATTCTGTGACAATTTCTGCGAAAAATTATTGAAAATTCACAAAAAAGTATCGGATTTACGCAAAAAATGACGATTTTCCTAACGGATTTGCCCAAAGGGTCGTAGTACAGTACGGGATGTTAGTTGGACAGACGATAAAAAATCCACCACCATTTGAAGACTTTTATCATTGCTTACAAAATAGACATTATGGAAGACCCCCTCTGCTTCTGGCCGAGTTCCCCTTTTGGCATAAAATTCGTCAGCATGAGAACTCAACTATTTTCGGGCTTGGGACCGAACAGACACGTCTGTGTCTGGCAGCATTAGATCAATAAATAATATTTACAGAATGTACAAAAATCAATAAATAATATTTACAGAATGTATAAATCAATCAACATGGATTAAGTTACATTGACTATTATCAACGCTATATACAGAAATGACATGACCTATATACATATTATTCATCGAACTCAGAAATTTCCGACAGGACAGTGTTTCTGTGGTTGTTACAAGAATCCGAACTGCAATTACACAAACCTGAGCAAGAGGGTCCTGCCTTCTTACACCCACACCTTTTTGTACAAGCACTCTTGCAACCACAACTGATCAGATTCAGTAGGTTATCGGGGGCACATGGTTTTGTGGCTGCAGTCGGTACAAGAAGTCCATTGTCTAGCGACCACCCCCAATCCGTCGGAGGAAGCGAAGTGCCCAGCCATCATTGTTGGACCTGGAGATAACATCTGTAGACATGTTGTTGTGCAGCATCGCTGCTTGGTGGGAGTGAGGCTAGGTCGATGGGTTTATTCAGTTTAGATTTTGCTACATAACGCTTGTAAGTGACATATCTATATTGGTCGAGAGAGGAAACAGTTTTACTCCCGTATAAGATCAGGAGAAGTTGTTCCCCGGCAGCGGCTACTGCACTTGGTGTACTGTCATCCGCCAAAATTGTGTTGACATACTGTTGTGAGTCGCTAGTAACATCGGAGACAATTGTACTGAATACTTTCTTCTTACCAACTCGAAAGAGTACAGAAGTAGTGTCACAGCCACTTATAGAATGTGCTACAAGGAGGTTGCTTCTATGGTCACCCATTTTGGTTGCTATTTCACTAACTGAAACTAGTAAGTTTGCGGTAATGGAATACATCATGTGAATATTACATCCCGGTTGGACTCGAGAGGTAAGAATGACTAACAAGTCTGTGTCTGTTCCCACAACGACAACATTGTTGTCATCTTGAGCGATGTCAAGTGCAGTTTCGGCTATCAGTACATCAGCATCAGCCTCGGCCTGCTTGGACTGAATATTGATAGCAGATAGCCCCTGCATTAGAAGATCGATCAGTTGGGTTTTGTTCTTGGCATTTGCAAGGAAATCGGATTGGGGTGTGGTGGCTGGTAACTCGGGTGAGATATTGATATCAATGGAATACCTGTCTTTAGATCTACGGGCTTGTTCCATGCCGTTTGTCGACATTGTACAAGCATAACCATCAAAAACAACCACGACGTTCGCCCCAAAATGTCTCACTAGATAATTGGAACATGATGTACATATGTCCTTATATGACGACTGTTTAGGCCATACAACTGCCCTCAATAAAAATCCACCATCTACAACAAACAGAGAATGTTCTGGGATTTTAGTTTGCTCGGAACCGTATGTTTTGAGGATCTTACCGAGCGTGCTTTTCTGTGTCTTCCTCATTCCAGCAGAATCAAACAATGCTGGTGGTTTCGGGGCGAGTTCATATTTGAGATACTCTTCCATCTCTGCTTGTGACTGAATAACACATGTGACGCGGTTGAACAGGGTCAATCACTACCTTACTTCCACGGACTTTAATGCTATTTGCCATCGATGCGAAAGACTTCACAGTGTCAACACGTCGTAGTTTGATGCTGTTGAACGTTTTGCTTACAACATTCGATACGCAACATTCACCAGTTTTGCGAACTTGGTCACAGTTCACAGTTTCGTCGGCCACAAGCCCGGTCGCTATAGAGACTAATTGTAGTGGATCTCTATTCTGAAAGGGGGAATGCACTCTGAGCCAGTTCAATAATTTGGTGATATCATTGGCATCAGTTAATTGTGAACTTTGACGGAGATCCCGATGTTGTTCGCCATGACCAGTGTGAACATGAACAAAATTTTCGAGAGCATTACATATCGGAAGGCAAAGAGGTAGTCCATGTACCCATTTCGCAACAGTGATATCGGTTATTCCCCTGCCATGTGTGAGACCACCAGGGAGCTTGAACATTCTCATTAAACACTGCTCTATGGTCTGATCAGAATATATCCCGTCCCAGAATTTATCTGAGCGCCTTATGGTAAAGTAACCTTTCTCAGTGAACAACTTCAAATCATCCTGTTGCATTATTTCTGTCAGCTCATTCATCTGCTGCAAATAGAGATGAGAACTTTTTGCGTATGCAAAATGACCACCTGCGTGAAATACTGGAATCATATTGCGAACACAATATGTGTGGAGTTCCCAGTCGCCTGTGCGCTCTGCTCTCAAGAACAACTGGAGAAGACCTATTTGCTCGTAGTATTGTACCCAAAGCTTTCATGTGCGTCCTATGGACGCATTCTGGAGCAGTTCGTGTAATTTTGACAGTAGATGGTTGACACTTTCTTGATTGACAGCGTCAGCTGTTGTACAGTCACCTCTGGCAAGTCCACAGAATATTTCATTGACTTCTGTGCAGTCTATGTTATCTAGTGTTCGGCTTTCTTCAAACACAAGTTTTGTAATGGCAACTTGTGTCAGCAAATGGGCACGAACTGCTCTTGAATATGCATGACCACTGATCAAATGATGGATTGACCCACCAGCATAAACAGTCCCCCAAAGTTCACCCAAGCCGCTACCAGCCATGATCGAACCAATTGCCCCTAAATATGACATAATCATATGGAAGCCGCCGAGTCTAACGAAAACTTTTGTCAACTTATCTGACGA
Organism: Pictodentalium vernedei; assembly: GCA_031216915.1. Lineage (NCBI taxonomy): Eukaryota > Metazoa > Mollusca > Scaphopoda > Dentaliida > Dentaliidae > Pictodentalium > Pictodentalium vernedei. Next base: position 603,572,388 of record CM062296.1, on the reverse strand, counting down.
AGACACAATCTCCACTGCTTGTCTGTACAATACAAATTTGTTTATGAGTACACATCAAGGGCGTGCACACATTACATGCCAATGCATCTTGAGTGTAGGCGAACACCACATTATGTGATTTAATCGAACATGGAAATTGAAACAATGATGCTATAATACGGTATTTGAATGAGAAAAGTCGATGCCGTTTGAATTTGAGTTTAGGGGGTATGGTTAATATTTCACACGTTTCACCAGTTCATTATGGAATAAATGACTATTGTTATATATCATTATAAAGCCACTGCTTTCCTGCAATTTTTGATATATAATTTAACTCCCAAAGTAGTCGTAGATTTGATTTAATGGACGTTGTGTACCTTTGTGTGTATGAAAACAATAATTTTTTTTCGTAATTTTGTACATTTTCGTGAATATTTCACCATTGAGTGTGAGGATTGGTACAAAGTTGGCATTTTCTGTTGGGGATGTGTATTCTCAATATAATTCAGCACGATATTTATGATTCTCACCCTACTAAGGCGAATAAGAATGAGAAATATGGAGCTGGGTCGAATTTTAAAAAAAAAAATTTTTTTCATCAAAAAAAACGCTATAACTAAAAAAGCTCAACTCGGATTCGCGGGGACTTTTCACACTTTATCTGCAATGTGTGTCCCGGAAACGTATAAAAAAATCAGCTTTCTCCGATTTTTTTCCTTACTTTCTCATTTTTATGTCTAATGTGCCTGGACTATTATAAAACAATAACCCTGAATTGCGCCGAAGCTAATAGACCTTTCATCGATGCGGAGACGGAAACTCGACCGCACACGCACAGAGGTCGATTTAGATCACTCCCTGGGGGGCGTTTTTATTACGAGTTCCCGTTTCACATGTAACGAAGAAATTGTTTTCTAACATGTTTTAAACAGCATATTATGGAGAAAATTTTTTTTTATAAATACCAGTAAATAAAAGTGCAATATAGGTTTTCTGGCTGAGTTTGAATGGTGATTTAGAAGGTGGTTGGAAGATTTGAATCCTCCCTCTGCCCTAGTACTCTGGGGGGAATCATGGTTTGCATAATTGTGCTAAAACTGGCTATTATTTGGCATTTGCCAGAGGCTATAGTGTGCTCCTGGAGGCTACAATTGCTCAAGATGTGAATTTGCTTGCATCAACAACCTTATTTTTGGCAATATATAGCCTTTATTGCTGACTGTGATAACAATATAACTTTTCAAAACAATAAAACCATTTTGTAAGGTGTGTGTGGTCCTCCAGTGAACATATAAATGTGAAATAATCTCTGAAAATAATAGAAAATCAGTTTTGGAAGGCCAAAAATGTATTTCCTGCAGGCCTAGCTATCACACTACTGAATATTTTCCCATAGGTGATCGTTATAACATTCAAAAGGAAAAAAATCGTATCACTTTAATTTTGCCATTCAAAAGGAAAAAAATCGTATCACTTTAATTTTGGCATTCAGATATCTTTGTCAAGTTTTGACCAAAAAAATCGTATCACTTTAATTTTGGCATTCAGATATCTTTGTCAAGTACAGCCCTTCCAACAAATGTTTCTCACAGGGGGTCAGGCAACAATCAAGAGGCCCCATGGGGCCCAGGGCGCCCGAGGTGCTCAGCTGATCATGTTTAAAGGAGGATTTAATTTGCATCTAAGGCTCGTTAGTACTACAGAGGAATGAAGTTTTTTAATTATTTATAATTCTGTTGCTCATGCCAGATGATTTTTCTCTAGTATTTCTAGTATTGGGATGCTATCATAGAAATAATGCCAAGATTTTCAGTAATGCAATAAGTAGGGAGTCCAAATATCAGTCTAGGGACTTAATTTGAACAAACTTAAAGGATGTTGTATACCAAATATCAAAAGATTCTGACTGGTGGTTCTGGAGAGGAAGATTTTGAGAATATTACAAATTTTGCACTATGTTAAAAATTTTCCTGCCCTCTTCGATAGGGACCACAACTATCAAGTAGAGCTGAAGCAGTTAACCAATTAATCGATTAATCGATGATCAACATCTTCATCGACCCAAAAAGTAATTGATCGATTAACCGTTACTTTTGAACTACTGTATTATGTGGGTTAACAAAGGAACAAACTTGCTCCAAAACAGGCAAACATTGTCACACTGACTCCCATCAATTATATGAGACAGAGTAAAGCATGCAAGTTACTTGCTGACATACTTGTTTACTTGCATGATCATCATACTGTATCAGTGGCTGGAAATGGTCATTCTTCAGTCTTTACCCATTGCGGGTACAGACGATACTTGCAAAATAAATTAATGAATTACTCAAAATTTTCAATTTTTGTCTCAAAAACATAGCTTATGACCCCTCATTGGAACGGCTCAGCGAGCTCATTTCAATGAGGGGTCATAAGCTATGTTTTTGAGACAAAAATTGAAAACATAGAGCAAATTTGAATGGATATTTTTTGTATATAGTCCTAGTCGGTTTTGTTTGTTACGTTGTGTAAAGGGTTCATGTTGTAAATCGTCAACAGTATGGCAATTATTCAGATATCAATTTGGACAAGTGATCAATCGGTTAACCAAGGTTAATCCACGTGATTAATCGATCAAGAGAACCCCTTAACCGTTTCAGCTCTAATATCAACTCTGGGAATTTATTTGAACAAATAGAATCGGAACCCTCTGAGGATGCTGTATACCAAATATCACAAGAAGCAGATTTTTAAATATTATTCCTCATATTGAACTAAGTTTAAGATCCAGGCTCTACTAGGGAGCCCAAATATCAACCCAAAGACTTGATTTGAACAAGGGTAGATGTGACATCCCAAAGTACACTGTATACCAAATGTCAAAAGATTCAGACTGGTGGATCTGAAGATTTTTGAAGATTTTGTCTCATATTGCACTAAGTTAAAATCCGGGCTCCCTTACAGAACCCAATTATTAAACAATGGACTTGAGTTGAACAAATTGAATCCGACACCTGTAATGATTCTGAATGCCATATATTAAGTGATTCTGATTGCTGTTTTGGGAGAAGAATAGTTTTCAAAATTAGTCCTCATATTGGACTACGTTAAAATTTGGGATCCAATAGGGAGCTAAAATATGAACCCAAAGATATGATTTGAACAAACGTCGATCTGACTTCCCTAAGGATGCTGAAAACCAGATATCAAAAGATTCTGACTGGTTGAGCTGAAGAAGATTTTCAAAGATTATTCCTCACATTGCACTAGATTAAAATGTGGGGCCCCCTTAGAGAGCCCATGATTGTGAGTTGATCAAAATGAATCCAACCCCTGTCAAGAATTTGTATGCCATGCATTAGATGATTCTGACCAGTGTTTCTGGACAACCGACGGCCATTTTTTACCATTCCATTCTACTTGTCATAATGGTGCTTCATACCAAATAACAGTTCCATGGGGTTTGGTTGGGGTAAATATGTGACCTTAACCCTTTACCCAACGTAACGGCCAAAACCGGCCAGCGCTATTCTCAAAAATCGTCAATTAATTTTCAAAATATTTTCATTTTTTGTTTCAAAAACATAGGTTATGACCCCTCGTTGGAACGAGATCGTCGAGCTCGTTCCAACGAGGGGTCATAACCTATGTTTTTGAGACAAAAAATGGAAAAAAAATTAGTTATTCAAGAATTTTTTTTGCAAGTGTCGTCTGCTTTTCGTGTTAGGTAAAGGGTTAAACACCAATAAATAATACGAATAATAATAATAATAATAATTATAATAATAATGGGAAATGTGGTTGTTTGAAAATACTTATATTTTTAGCTCCTGGGGTACCCAAGGGGACACATGAATTTATTTTTTTTTTGCATGAATCAAGTACTTTTGACTCAATAATGCCACATACATGTACCAAATTTGGTTCAATTCAGACCATCGGTTCAGAAAATAAAAATTTTGGGCAGGGCCAAAAATTTTGTCCCTCCCATTTCAAAGGCAAATTTTGCTCCACAAACTTTGTTTAAACAAACCTGATTCTCCATCTCAGAAGGAAGCTCCATACCAAATACCGAGTCATTGTACATGTACCTCCTGGTTCAGGAGAAGATTTTAAATGACATTTGGGAGCCTTTTGACCCTTACCCCATCACCAGAATTTTGATTTGAACAAAAACTCAATGCCCTTCAGATAACTCACACAAACTTTCACTTGAATTGGCTCAGTGGTTTTGGAGTAGCCTCAAACACAACTTAACATGTACAACGGACGACAGACAACAGACAAAATGTGATGACAATATATGTCCCTGTCCTGATTTTCAGCCAGGGGAGCTAATAAGAGAGAACAACAGGCCTTAATCGCTCACCTGACAAAGTGGTTTAAAGACGTAATTTGAGTCGCATGCAGTTAGTCATGGTTTATCAACGCTACAGAGGAATGAGGTCGTAAAATTATTCCCAGCTCTAGTTTGCATGTCAGATGATTATTATGATAGGTCTTCCCGACTGCTTTCAATTCTATCAGCTGTAGACAAGCATTTCCAATCATCCAAGAATTATTAAGTCAAGGCAAATTTTATGGAAAAACACTAAGAAATGACATTTAACAAGCTTGAACCTAACATACCTCCCCCAAAGCCCAAATATTAAGCTAGGAACAAGAACTGAACAAACTTGAATTCGATCCCCTTGAGATGTTACATACCAACGATGGAAGAATTCTCACTGGTGGATCTAAAGATGATGTTTTTTTCTCATATTACACTAAGTTAAAACTTTGGGCTCCAATAGAGAGCCCAAATATTAATCCAGGGATACGATTTGAACAAAATTGAATCTGACCTCCAAAGAGATGTTGTGTACCAAATATGAAAGGATCCTGACTGGTGGATTTGAAAAAGTTTTTTAAAGAAATTTCCTCATACTGTACTACATGCAAGTTAAAGTTCAGGCTCCTATAGAGAGACCAAAAATTAACCCAGGGATTCAATTTCAACAAACTTGAATCTGAACACTACCACCCCCTCCACCACCCAGAGATGTTGTATACGATATGCAAAATTTGACGAGAACGCTCGTTTCTTTCGCGTGATGGTTACGCAAATATAAATCTACGCGAACGTGTGACCGGTTACCCAAATATTGTACCTTGAATGGTGAAGTCTGAGAAACGTAACTGGTAGAGTGCTAATTTTTTTCTCAGCCTCAAGATTTGTTCACACATTTTTGTCTTGTTACAATTTATGGGAGATCGCCTATAAGCACTTTCCCATAAATTGTAATAATGCATATCGATGGAGATGAAGTAATTTTACTTCCATGGTAATAAGAAAGAAATCCACAAAATATGAAGTCTTCAACTACCTGCAGTTCAGAATAACGCCCGAATATGGGCTTCCAGCACTCTACCAGTTAACCAGCCTTTCTTGTGTCTGGTAGATTATTATACTTTTGCCTTGTGAGGCTATATATATTTAAATTCCACCCAATATATGAATACTTGTTAAAGATAAAAAACAGTTTTCCAAGAATTTTTGCATACTGCATAGTCGAGCTTTCGGTTAGCAATCTCCAAACCACATGAGCGGTCAGTCGGTTAGAGTAATTTTTTAAATTTAGCACACTGTGTTTACCAAATATCACATTGAATTCGGCTCTGTAACTTATCAGAAGTCGATAATGTGAAGTTCACACCGGATGGAAGATAGACACCAAACGATGGATGACAGAAAGTGATCAATAAGGTCATACTCTTCAATCATATGGAATATTCAATTTTAATGCAAGATGTGATCATGTCAGTAGAATGCTTCAAATGTTTACTAAACCAATATATTTTCCCAAGTTTGCTTACTTTTGGAGAAAGGATATTTTCAAGCCGGGTAACTCTAACTCAAATAATTACTACAGTAATGGCTATACTGAGAGCTTCAGTCACCGAGAGCAATGTAAAATAAAGTAATTAGTGTGAAATAACTGGTTATAATTTTTTGACAGTTCCATTCTACTGGTTCTAAGAATGCTTCATTACAAATAACAGATCTCTCTTTTGTGTGGTTATATGGGCATTTGAAAATATTTGTATTTTTAGCTCCTGGTTTTCCCACAGGAATGGGGGAATTCGTTTTTTTTCAATGTACTTATGACTCTTGTATGTAAATAACACCACATACTAAATTTGATTCAATCAGATCATCGGTTCAAAAAAGAGGAATTTCAGGCAGGGACAAAATTCTCATATAAACTCCACGAACTTTGCTCGAACAAACCTGATTCTACAGCTCAAGAAGGTAACTAAGTACTAAATATCATATCAAGTCACTGTACCCTTGGTTCATGAGTTCATGAGATTTTTTTTAAATTGCGAGTATCCTCCACCCCCCCCCCCCCCCCCCCCCCACACACACACACAAACACACTCTATAGGGCTGGGCAAATTCATTTGAACAGAAACAAAATGCGATGTTAGAACAATCACCTCAAATTTAACTGAAATCAGACCAGCGGTTTTGGGGTAGAAATTACAACTATGTTCACGGACAGAGGACAGACAACAGGCGGTAGGTGATCACAATAGCTCACCCTGACTTTCAGTCTGGTGAACTAAAAACGGAAATAACATTAGGTAGCACTTAACAATGAAACTGAGCAGACCAAATCCAAAATTGAACTTGACCAGCTGGTACCCAAATTTTTCCTACACTCCAACATATCAATTGTCATATGATGCTTTTTTTGACTGCTGACTTTACCTTTCAAAATCTAAGATCTGAACAGATTACAAGACATTTTTTTAATTTTCATTCTTTTCACGTCCCAATTTCCCCTCTTTATAGAATCTCCAAGTTGTGCCCCGGTCACTGAGCTCGGTTAGCAAATCATACAGCTCTGATGGTAGTGCCACATATGAAGCTACTATGTCACGGAACCATCAGGCATTGCAGCAGAGGATATTTAAGGTTTGATGGGTACATATGAGTTCTGAAAGAGTGAGGAGATATCATGATTGAAGAAATCATATGGAGGAATTGCTTTTCCCATAAAACTAACAAGAGCTATACCAGGTGAGGTGAATACACCCACTGAGCAAATTAAATAGTCGCTTATTCGACAGATAGCTTAAAAAAGAAAATAGGGGATCTCAATTTATTATTTATTTATTGGTGTTTAAGGTCACATATTTTTGCACAATAGCTAATCATGATCACAACATGAGTATCACCTCAAGACCAGGGGTGAGCGTTAATACGCCATGTTGCCCATTTTAGAGAGGGTTTGCACCTCCCAAGCATTGGTGACTGGGTCCTATTTTACCAATAAAACAGAGCCTGTTTACCGCAGTGCACAGACACTGCTTCACTTCCCTCCGCCACGGGAGAGAGCTCAATTCAAACTGAAGTTATTCAGCAAAGATTAAATTATTACCATTGCAGTGGATAATCTAGACAAACTTTCAAAGTCTCCTAAATTTTTATCTGAATTGTGACCTGATCCGCATTTCGGGACCAGACTGTAAATACATACTTTTTTCATGGTCCTTTACCCAACGCAGACGCTATCAAAATTTATTATTTTAAGTATCATTTTTTAACAATTTTCAAAAAATTTCAACAAAACCATATCATATGACCCCTCGTTGGAACGAGCCCGACGAGCTCGTTCCAACGAGGGGTCACATGATATGGTTTTGTTGAAATTTTTTGAAAAATAATATTTTATCAACTGATGAATTTGCATATTACGCGGACGGATACGGGCGATTCGTTGGGTAAAGGGTTAAGAAAATGACTAGGCTATGTAAAATATAATAATAAAAGGGGCTCATTTTATAATCTGATGGTCAATCTAATTTACATTTATTTATTATTTATTTATTTGTGTTTAAGGTCACATACTTATGCACAATGGCTAATCGTGACCGAATCTAATCTAATTTACAGGGCTACAGTATAGCCGCGGGGGACTGGTCGTAATACACGCGTGGGCAGCGATGACCATGCATGCATTTACCTGGTAATAAAAATTATCATCAGCAAAATTTTAATTAATGTAGCAACGGGTCGTACCCGGTACTTCTTTAATTAAATTTTTGATGATAATTCCTATAATTAGTGTTCTATAATTAGTGTTTGGAATTTAATATTATTTGCGTCTGTGGAAATATTGCCACCAGTGGAAAGTGACCAGTCCATGGTGGCCAGACCATATAAATCACCCCAAATTCAAGGTGGAAAAAGCTGTGCTCAAAATAGGAAACATATTAAAATACTGTCCTTGATTTGTCTCAATCCTTTTCAGCTGATAAGAGAGTTTTTCATTCTTTTTTCGGACGTGCAAAATTACTTTTGGCTTTAAAAAATCAACACACTTCCTTCATGAAAAGGTCAATGGCACTGTAGCTTAACTTGAATGTGTGTTGTGTTTAATGAAAAGGATACTGTTCATTATTTATGAAAGGATTATGAATTACGACAAGAATTGTAATAATTAAGAATGTGTTAATTTCTGTTCTCTGTATGCTATGTTTTCAATAAAAATTAAGAATTGAGGGGTGGGTTAATATGGCCCTCACAGTTAATGCATGCCAACCAAAGTTACCAAGTTACAGTGAAATTATTTCAAAAAGAGTCATCCTATCAATGAAATCCCTTCATAAATATAACTCCTAGACTTTGCTAAAGAAGTCTTAGCCACATGATGGCTCAGCAGTCACGGTTGACCAATCCTCACTAAAATAGGACAGTCTCGTCTAGATATCATACCAAGTTATCCTACCAAGCTACAATTAAATCCTTTTATAAAAAGAACCTGTAGATAGTACTAAATGAATCCAGGTCGCGTGACCAGGTGGTGGTAACGGCTGACTGATGGTGGCTAAAATAGGAAAGTCTCATCGAGACATCATATCCAGTTATCCTTCCAAGTTACAATGAAATCCCTTCATAAATATGACCTGTAGAATGTGCTAAATGTTTCTGGTTTTCGGGTGGAGGCAGCCGTCATGGTTGAACAGCTGCGACCAAAAGGGGACGTTCTCATCTAGACATTATATGAAGTCATCCTACAAAGTTACAATAAAATCTCATCATAAAAACGAGCTGTTGACTGAGCTAAAGGCTTTCAGGTTTTGGACCCCTGTAGCTGCCACAGTTGGCCGATCGCGACGAAAATGGGGGGTTCTCATCTGGACATTGTACGGTGTCATCCTACCAACATCCTTCCATTAATATGACATATAGACTGTGCTAAAGGTTTTCGGGTTTGGGACTCGGGCAGCCGTCATGGCTGACAGATCGGTACTAAATGGGGAATTTCTCATCTAGACATCATACGGAATCAGCCTACCAAGTTACAGTGAAATCCCTCCATATTAAATACAACCTGTAGACTGTGCAAACAGTTTTCAGGTTTCTGGCTTTAGCAGCCATCACAGTTGACAGATATGACCAAAAGGGGGCATTCTCATCTAGACATTATAGAGCGTCACCCTACCAAGTTACAATGAAATCCCTTCACTACTGTGACCCGTAGACTGTGCTAATGGTTTCGGAGTTTTGGTCAACCATCATGATAGACCGATCGCGATCAAAAGGGAATGTTCTCATCTAGATATGACCTCAAACCTGCATATGAAATTTTGTGATGATCGGACAAGAACTATGGGGTGTAGCCTGCGGTAAATGAAAATGTGAACAGACTGACAGACTTTCACACGCGTGATGGCAATAGCTTATCTTGACTTTGTAAAAATATAAGATGACATAACTGATGTACATGTAGAATGAAAAGAATATTCAGAAGTTGTTGAAAACGCTTGATGTGAGTTTGCCCATTCTAAGGCAATAAGAATCCTCTATTCCTCTGACGGAAAAGACAATTACCCGCTTTTGTCATTTCATTCCAAGAAGCTTCGTACCAAGACCCCTTTACCAACATTGTTTTAGAATAATTTTGGATAGAGTTATGCCAAAAAACTAGTTGACACAGACTTCCATACTGAATTTTAGCATCCCCCTACGGTATTAATGACTTAGTTTATTGTAAAATGAGTCTTAGATTTTGCAGGATGGGGTAAAATGTTAAGTTATGGCCTGATCTGAACCAAAATCTTCATACTACAAGATTTAATAATGATAAGGCCTCACAAAATACATGTAGATCTTCTGTTTCTCATGCCATTTTTTGTAAAATTGTATGTGGGCGGGCGGTTTGTTATTTTGTATTTATTTATTTTTGTAATTATTTCTTGGTTTGTTTTGTTTTAGCCCCATAATCTATAAAATAGCATAGGTGGAGGTGTATTACGTCCCATCAGTACAAGACGGCTTTGCAATGCTAAAGCATTGCAAAGCCTTGTTGCACTCAAGGGACAATTTTATTAACTTTGGTAAAATATCAGACTAAAGCAATTTGATTTTTATTTTTTTAACTTTTAAGTTTGGATTGGTTATAAAAAGAGAGCATGCGGCAGCCAAAAGGACCATGTGACAGGGGCTGAGAAACAGATTTTTATTTTTTAGACCTAAACCAGAATGCAGAAAATATGCAAGCTGGGACTGGAATTGCTGCAGTTATAACAAAAAAAAAAATGAAACAAGGATCACACATCGCTGAATCGGGAGGCCCGAAATCAGTTTTTTCTTATCACAAGAAAATCAAATCCATTGATATTTTTTAAGTTAGTGCTGACAATCTGAATACAGGCAAAAACAAGAGGGTTCCACACCCCAGGGCATACTCCCAAGGTGCATACTGCCAATTCATGACAAGAGAAGAAATAAACCATGATATGGTGAAAGCCTTTTCCATAAACAAGCTTCATTCCAAATTTCATTGAGATCAGATACCCAAATAAGGCAAACAGACAAAAATCGGGCTATTTTACCGGGCAAACAGCAACATTATCATCTTTGTTTTGCAGCAAAAAATTAGTTACCACCAACCCTCTCCCCTTACAAAGATATAGTGCCAATAAATAAAGTGGGAAGGTGATTTGCAGGTATTTTCTCTGTTTTACGGCAGGGGCATCACTCATTTGAAAGCCTTTCTCATAAACAATTTTTATCCCACATTTCATTGAAATCTGAGACGTAATGTTCAAGTTATAATGCAGACAGACATTGGAGTGCAGATAGACAGATATATGGACGGACATACGGATAGATGTCATTGCAAGAGATTGTACCAGAGGTGCTGACATACCAGTGTCAAGGATAAGGCTGTGTCAGATGACAGACAAATCTCTCACCCAATGGACCCAGCAACAAATCTCAAGGCAAAAGTTTTTTTGTGTAAAATCCTTGAAGTGTTCACAAACCCATTTTAGAACTCAAAACACCACAGAAACTCTATAGAGTCATTTAATTTTAAGAAGAGCAGGATAAGCATGGTATATGCACCTCCACACCCCCCCCCCCCCCCCACCCCTAGCTCTTCTCCGAAAATGCTAAGATGGACATATTTTCAACACTAGGCATACACACATGAGGGGTTTATTGCCTTTGTTTTACAGAAGAGAGGAATCCAACCCAGCAGAAATGGTGAGATCAACATACACCCGTTACCAATAGTGTGTCAATCAGATCATTAGCATGTGAGATGTAAAATAATTGTCTTTGTTTTGCAGCAAAATTAGCCCCCCCCCCCCCCCTCCAACCCAGTAGTAACTGTATAGGCCAGAAACACCTGTTACTGAAGTCTAGTGACGATTGGGCCATCCACATATGAGATAGAGAACAAAGACATAATGCCACAACTGGGGAGGTGATTTGAATGAATTGTCTTGGTTTTACTGCAGGGACGAGACTCATTTGAAAGCCGCCCCCATAAACAATCTTCATTCCAGATTTTATTGAAATCTGATAAACCAAACCTGAAATATGAGGTGAACAGACAAACAATTGGTCATTTTACGAGTCAAACAATGAATTTTCAAAGTTAAAAAGAGGGGTGTCTGAAAAATGAAAAGTAATAAATATCATTAGAGACCCATTTAAAAGCCTTTCCTATAAACAATCTTTACTCCAAATTTGACCGAGATCTGATAACCTAAACCTGAGATACGAGGTGAACAGACAAAAACATAGGCTATTTTTGTATATTCAAAGGGCCATATAGCGCAGAAAAAATATTTCAATAACAAAACGGCTGTTACTTGTTACAAATCTCACATGTATGATAGTGAATACCTGTATGAAATCTTATCGAAATCTGAACAGTAATGTTCAAGTTATAATGCGGGCAGACATCTGAATGTGGACAGATAAACATACACACAAATGCATGGATGGACACACAGACTCATGGATAGGCGCAATCCAGTATACCACACTTTTTTGAAAAAAGGTGGGGTATAATTAACTAACTGAGGGCAAGCATGTCAGTACCATACCAGTTTCCGAACTCCTTCAGGACATTGCTAAAGTCCAAGATACCAAATATTGATCAAATCTATTGATATTTGTTCAGGTTGTCATGCTAATGAGCTGACAACAGGCAAAACTTAACTATTTGAGGACCATAACTCCACTCAGTATGGCCGAACTGTACCAGTTTTCGAACTCCTTCAAGAAATTATTATGAAAGTCTCACATACCAAATATTGATCAAATCCTTTGATAATTGTGCAGGTCAAAGCGCAAACGAGCTAAAAACAGGAAAAAATTAACTAATTAAGGGCTATAACTCTGCTTAGTATGGCCAAGCGGTACCAGTTTTCGAACCCATTCAAAACATTGTCAAGAAAATCTCACATACCAAACATTGGCAAAATCCATTGATATTTGCTGAAGCTATCACCCTACCTAGCTAAAAAGAGGAAAAATCAATAAATGTAGGCCCATAACTCTGCTCAGTACAGCCATAACCTATACATTTTTGAACTCATTCAAGACATTAAGAAAGTCTCACATACCAATACTGAATCAAAGCTAATTGCTATTTGTTCCAAGTTATTGTGGAAACAATCTGAAAACAGGCAAAAATTAACGAATTAAGGAACATAACTCAGTATTGTGTCATTTTCTGGATTTTTCTAGAGTTCTGAAATTGATTTCTATTAAAAAATGGGGAGTATCCAGCATATCACATAACAATAAACTATTTGTAAAGGACTCTCCTTTTCAAGAAAAATGGGACAGCGTTGGCATTCACCAACATGCAGCCTTGAGGCTGCATTTTGAATTCCCAGCATTGTTACTGGATATCTGAAGCATACTTGGCCAGGTGTTTGTTGTTATGAAATATTATTTTATTATTATCAGTTCTGGTACAAATATGGTACACGTAACACACTTTCAGGAACCGATGATGTCTGGTGTCGACTGTGTGTCAGCGTGTAACGTACACACATATTTTTGAGGTTATATACACCACATTCTTCATTTTGCTGTACAATTTGTGTAAATTTATTTGGAATTTATAGAATGTCAGACTTCATAGTATTGTTTTTTTTCCTTAGTTATGTTGCGTTATAAGTAATGGGCAATTTAGTTCGAAAAAAGAGAGATCAGGAAGATTCAGTCCTTATAGTCTCATACTTTTTCCGGGAAAATTCGGTCTCAGTCATGGCCGAATCTTATCATCTTAGAGGCCAAATCTTCACAGAAACATTTTTTCGTTAAATTTTCTATGCATTTTTTCTATAGTTTTTTAAGGGATTTATGATTTCTAAGCATGACAAAATTGTGCTATATGAAACAAACCTTAATGAAACTGGAACAAAAAGAGCCCTTCCCAAAAGGACATTCACTCACATCTGGTCAGCTGACACAAGAATTATTCTTAGCATGCATTTTGAAGGTGTTTCCATGTTTTTGATTAAAGCTGAGTTTTGAACATTTGCTCATGTTGTTACGTTCTCAACCTTCTCTCTAAATTATCAAATTTGATGGGGGCTCAGTAGGTTGAGGTGCAGGTTGCAAGCTGAGAGGTTCTCGGTTCGAATCCCACCTGCAGCATCTGTGTTGTGTCCTAGGGAAGCACACTTCACCCACGTGGGGGGGGGGGGGGGGAGGTGGTGGTGTTGTGTACTAAGGCATACTGCACGTTAATGATGCACTTGTCTTCAGCCAATGCTAACCCCAGAGATGAAAGTGCCCAGAGACAAACATCCCTGAAAATCTTTTATCAGGAGCCAAAGGCTCTTGCTTAATGCCAAAGGCAGAACCTGTAAGGAGCAATGGGTGATTGCTCGTCATATGTGCAGAAATCTATGTGAGTAAACAAAAATTGAAGCCTGCATTCATTGAAAATCAGTATCCCTGAACACTTTATGGACAAAACCTGAAAAAAAATCCCTGAATTCAGTCAAATCCCAGACAACTTTCATCCCTGGCCAACCCTGCTTGTTTGGAGTTAGTATGTTGAGGAGCCTGACAGTTGCTTGCCATTACTCGGTGGTTCTGTCTTGGTACTCTGGGTTTCTCCACCTGTAAAACTGTCCGACATGAGGTGACCCTGGCTGTCAAAAGTGTCGTTAAACCGCAATCAATAAAGAAATCAAATTTGATGAATCCAAGACTTTTGAATGATGATTTTGATTGTGTGGGCGGGGGGTGGGGAGGGGGTGTTTTTGGTTATACTGCAAAAACAAATATCACAAACTAATAGTGAACTATGCACTTGAGAAATTTTCAAGTGGTCATTCTACAACATTTTGTAGCGGTTACTATGCAGTTTTGAAGGTTAAAATGTCATTGTTATTGATCTGAGGTATGAAAAACACAGAGAATATGCTATGTCTGTTTTCCAATAATCTGTAACAATTAATTGACAGTTCTGGGGGTATGGTGACTCAGTTAGTAGTGGTGCAAGCTGCAAGCTGAGAGGTCCTCGGTTTGAATCTCACCTGCGGCAACCACGTTGTGTCCTTGGGCAAGACACATTACCCCCATTTCCCACGTGGGGGCATGGTGAAGGTTGTGTACCAAGTCATACTGCATGCCGATGGTGCACTTGTCTTCAACCAATGTTAACCCTGCATGTGTGGAGTAGGTATGTTGGGGAGCTGACAGTTGCTCGCCATTGCTCAGTAGTTCTCTCCGGGTACTCTGACTTTCTCCACCCGTAAAACTGTCGTGGTCATAATTAGCCATTGTGCAGACACATGTGACCTAAAACACCAATAAATAGATATTGACAGTTTTTTTCTTCCTGTTTGTTTTTAATAAATTGCGCCTTAACAATTACATGGAGTTTGTCACCGATTGAATACACCTAGCCCGAACTCTGCAATTTGACTCAAACCGGCAGCTACATTCTGGCCTGAACTAACCGTTAACGGAGTCAAACTGTCCTTCGGTGGAAATATAGAAAAACTTAACATTTTTTTAGAAACCGGCACAATAGTAGTCACCAAAACATGTTGGATACCTTTTGGATCAACTTTTTTAACATTTGTTTTTACTTTGTAGTGGGTGTTTTATCCCCTGTAGAAGTTCTGTTCTTGATTGATGATTGTGTAAACATAAATTGAGTATAATTAAATAGATGTCGAATTTTCAAATATTTTCATTATTACCCAATATTGTTATTAGGGACCTGGTCCATTAGGACAATACCCTTATTGTAATTAAGTGATAATTATTATTTTGATACCAGGTGTTAAAAAATATTAATATTTGTGTAAACAAAATAGTAAACCAACAACTTCAAATTGTGTGCTTACATCCAGCAGCTAACATTGAGATAGTATAATGTGCTTTTTCAGAAACTTGATCAAGTATGGATGACAAACAACAATTTTCATTGCTTGTAATAAAATAATATTTGCAAACATCATCCCTGCGTTTTTTCAATTTGAACTAACAAAAAATTCTGTGCTTCTTCATGAAAATTATTTTGTTACTACTTGTTAAAAATTCCTTCCAGGACACTTCAACACCCGATGAAACATATTTGTAAAAATGCAGACATGACATGCAATTACTTCAATTTTTAATGTCGCTTCTCAGACCCTGATCAGTTTTATTTCAGCATAGTTAAGTTTTCCCCAACATGTTTTTTAATATATATTTATTTAAAATAAACTGAAGTTCAAAATTAAAAAAATAAATAAACAATTTGTGTTCTGTTACTTCTTTACTAATTTATCAATAAGAATTGGGCAGGCTGTAAGCCAAAAGGTACTCGATCAAATCCCAGCTGCGGCAACTGCTTTGTGTCCTTTTGCATGACACTTCATCCCCATTGCCCACGTGATGGCATTGTGTACTAAGGCTTAATGCATGTCGATGAGGCACCTGTCTTCAACCAATGCTAACCCAGCTTGTGTGGAGTTTGTATGTTAGGGAGCCTTACAGTTGCTTGTCATTCCTCGGTGGTTCTCTCTGGCTTCCTCCACCCCTAAAAGTGCCCAACACGAGGTGACCCTGGCTGTCGAAAGTGTCGTAAACCCAAATAAATAAATCATCAGGAATCACTCATATTCTGGAGGTCAGTTTGGGGCAAATTATCAGAGGATGGTTTGAGTTAGATTAGCATCCGGTTTGGGTCAAATTATTGAGAGGTCGGTTTGGATGCAATTCTCACAGATGAGAGACGTTAATTATTATTATTATTAATATTATAGAACACATTCAATGTGGATGACAGCAGAGATAATTGCTTGATATATATTTGATATTTTGTAATAGTTATTTTTTAGGAGTAAATACGAATATCGTAGCTAATCTAAAATATCCTAACAGATATGTATTGCTTTTCTTTCGGACGAATCTTCCCTGGGCTGAGTTTTCCCCACGACGAATCTTCCTCCTGTTCCTGAATAAAGATGACATGCCATTTTCGATGGCGTTAATTATCTAAAAAGGTTATTATATGCCATTTTTAGTATTCGAAACTACGAAGCATTGTTCATAAATACAGATGACATCAAAAAGTAACAAATTACTTTGTTTTGATTTCTGACGGGACCGAAAGTAACTTATCACTGTCACATTCACGGCATCACTCAGTGGCGCTGTTTTCAAGCAACTTTTTCCTTACTTTTGCAACACCTTAACATTTGGATAATTAAAAAACTGCGTTTCTCTTCGTTTTGATACTTCACGAGCTACGTGTCCATGCATATTGTATACAATCGCACCAATTTTCAGTTGTATTTTTTATCAGTTTTTTTCTGTGGCTTTTCGATTAAGGTTATCATTCGACGACAAGTTGCAACGAAATCAGGAGAGTTCGATCTGAAATAACGAGATTATCAGCTGAGCATATTGACAAACCTGCAGAAGGACAAAATTCGAATGATGTGTAGATATGTAAATATCACGCAAAACGTAGATGCGAATAGAGTTGCAACAGAAAACGAACGTATTTAACATTTTGTTTGATTGTTTATATCAGCCCAAATATTCCCAGAGGGGGATATGCCAATTGCAATTGAATGGACAATTCGATACCGGAAGTCAAGTGATCTTTTCACTGCAATTTACTGTCCAATTCAAAAAATCCTTTAACGGTATACAGAATTCTGCTCTGGAACACATTTATCTGACTGGGTATATGCAACCCCTTGCGGGCCTGCGGCCGCTTGGGGTTCCTATCAAAATTTTCAACGTGCAGCCTCAGGGCTGCACCTTGAAAATATTGATTGGTCTACCCCACACAATTACTGAACAACCATCGTATATAATGTCGTTATAGCGTATCATGTTCCTGGACGGAAAAACGATTGCTCGGTTTCAAAGGGTTAATACCCAGCCTAGCAAAAGAAACCTCTACATAACATTTTATGGTGACGTTTTCTAAATACCTGTTCTTTTTGTTTCAGCTGCAACAAACGACTGCAAAGAAAACGAAAAATTTGGTAACAAAAGGTGGTCTAAGGTAACTTTGCAATCTCCATTCCTTGCCGTGGATGCTAGTGGTGAGTTAATTACTGTTTTCGTTAGTTATGGGATAATCGAGTTTCAACCACGATTGTTGTATGTTTTCAACTTTATCCTTTACAATACAGATATTTCGAAATTGTTAGATACACCACTCGTAGAATCTGGCGTACGTTCAAGGACGCGACTAGGGGTTTTCGATTGGTGGGTGGGTGGGTGGGTGAGTGGGGGGGGGGGGGGGTAGGGTAGTGAATTACCAATTACGGGAGGGACTGGGTGAGGGAACCCCCTCCCGGTTCCTCCCCTAGTTGGAAATTCACTACCGAAAGATTTTGAAAATAAAGCCATGAAATGGGGCATAGATTAATTCTAGTAACTGAAATGCCAACACATTCTTGATAGAATTATCAGGTTATTATTATTTGGTATTATTCAGGGAATTAAGCATGTGCTGAACAATTGCTCAAGCTGAGAACTTTGAGCAATTCACTCTGTCCTAACATTAAATCAGATCTTATGCAGAAATGATCAATTTTCGATGTTTCATCATTCTGTAACTGTGAGTGATGGAATTAACTCAGGATAACGATTTTACATGATGTGATTTTTCTTAAAGTGCATTTCGAGGATTTTTTATGACGATAAGTGAACGTACTATAGAAATCTCGTACCGATTGACAATATGCATACTTATGAAGCTCGATATTGCGTTCACTGCAGTTGTGAATAGTAGCAGTTGGGATTTTTACCGATTTGAAACCGAGTTGGGATTCTGGGAAGTAAAGGAGACATCAGCATCACCAAATAAGCTCTAAAATCCAGATAGATGGAAATTCCAACTACTTATGACTTGCCCTCCGAATTTCGAACTTTAGGAAATTTTGGCCGGGATTGTTTAAAAACGATATGTAAGAACGTATCTGGTTCGCCACTTCGTGACGTCCAACTGAAGTTATGACTTGGGCGAAATTCTTCGATGACAAACAAGTGTCAAGTAAGAATGTAAACAAACCACCGAAGGTGATATTCTTTAAAAATATTTGCATCATTCATTTAAATCAAATTTAATCGTTGTGTAAATCCAGAAAACGACTCGAGTATTGAACAAGGGACGGGAATCAGGGACTCTTGTTGGCGTGTTTGCTGTATTTTACGCTACCCCTCAGCACACATGAAATACAGGAAAACGTCACACCCAGGTTGTAAATCCCCCCCCCCCTGCCTTACTCTACTCTCGTTCAACTCAGCCTTAACCCTTTACCCAACGTAACGGCCAAAACCGGCCAGCGCTATTCTCAAAAATCGCCAATTAATTTTAATTATTTTTTCATATTTTTGTCTCAAAAACATAGGTTATGACACCTCATTGGAACGAGTTCGACGAGCTCGTTCCAATGAGGGGTCATAACCTATGTTTTTGAGACAAAAAATGAAAAAAAATAGTTATTCAAGAATTTTGTTTGCAAGTGTCGTCTGCTTTTCAGGTTAGGTAAAGGTTAACCCTCTTGGACACGAGTGACCTTTTTCCGACACAGGAACATGATTCGTCACCATTTCAGTAGGTCTGATGGCCACTAAATGAATGTGTGGGGTGAACCAATCAATATTTCCAACACGCCGACCAAGGCTGCGTAATGGATATTTCAATTGCTGTCATTAAACCGACATGGAAGATGCCACCAGAGTTCAAAGGGTTAATGCTCATGTCTTTTACGAAACGTGACTTTCAAACCGACCCTTTAATCGCCAATTATATTTTTTTTCAATTTTAGCTCAAGAAACATAGCTTTTGAACCCTCACCGGAACAAAATCGATGAGGTCGTTCCATTGAGGTTTCAAAAACCTTTTTGGGGTGCCAACAAAAGAACAATTTTAATTAATGAAGGTTTTTATCCGTTCGCAACTGTCGACTTCTATTCGTTTAGGGAGAAGGGTTAACAAAACGAATTTCATAATTGCTGTGTCTCTAATTATATAGGTTTCCGTGAGTTAGCACTTTCGTTATTGTTCAATACTAAGGAGGCCACAGAATACTCCAATTGTTTTCAAAAGTTATTTCACAGGTCACTGATTCCGTGCGTCCGTTCAGTTATCGGTGAGTCCAACCGAGCGGCAGTGTGTCCGATTTCCGTCCTCTATAGTGAGCCCACAGAAAATTCTCACCCCAAAAAGCCTGATGACCCTAAAGAACACAAGGGTCATTTTATGAAAAGATTATTTGTATTTTTTAATTATTATAATTTCGATCATTTTTTCTTATTTTTTTTTCTTTTTTTGAAATTTGGGGATTTGTTTTCTGATCATCCAAATGGGTTTATATGAATGTTATTTTTCTTTGCAATGCTGCAAATCTTTTCCACCAGATACAGTACGTGGAGAGTGGATTGTAAGAAAATCACCCACGGAGTGGACTTATCACCCAATCTATAACTTTCAAATTCGGTCCATATGGACAAAAGCGACAAGAAATGTTTCAGCCAATGGACTCCGGGTTCAACCCGGAAGTCCATTGGCTGGAACTTTTCTTGCACTCGTTATGCTTTGCAACAAATATGCAATTATTTCTTGAGTTGATCTCCACTCTGCGGGTCATTTGGTGATAATACGCTCTACACGTACTGTCAATTAGAAGC
Source organism: Pictodentalium vernedei (assembly GCA_031216915.1). NCBI lineage: Eukaryota > Metazoa > Mollusca > Scaphopoda > Dentaliida > Dentaliidae > Pictodentalium > Pictodentalium vernedei. Next base: position 603,551,960 of record CM062296.1, on the reverse strand, counting down.
CCTCTTCTCTAGTTGGTTAACTTTGCATGCAGCAACTCCTACAGTTAGTGCAGCATTGCTGTGTAACCGGTATCAGGGGCCAAACCACCTATAAGTCGAAATGCCGGTTTAATCAGATTCGTAAGGATCTGGCGTGGATTTTACACCCAAAACTAACTACAAATTCACCTGGGCCGAACCACCTAGCACAAAATAACATAGGCTCCCAGACTAATACTTTCCATCTGCCTCAGATTAAAAATGTCATGATGTCCCTTAGAAATTCAGTTGGGCCGAGTTCACTAGGTACAAACAAACATGGGAACCCAAACTAATACTTTCAATCTGCCTCAGATCAAAAATGTCATGATGTCCCTTAGAAATTCAGTTGGGCCGAGTTCACTAGGTACAAAAAAACATGGGAACCCAAACTAATACTTTCAATCTGCCTCAGATCAAAAATGTCATGATGTCCCTTAGAAATTCAGTTGGGCTGAGTTCGCTAGGTACAAAAAAACATGGGAACCCAGCACTAAGACACCACACTTATATCGGTTCCGAAGAGGTAACTCTTTATTCACCTTCTCAGGTCCAAACCCACTTGGTGCTGAAGAAACAAGGAACAATTTACCCTTCACTTGAGACTGAATTCTGCATTTCAAACTAATAAAAAAAAATGGAAGCTTTTAAATTTAACGTGGTTTATTTAATAACAACACAAACGTGGCTCAACATAAACATATCAAAATAAGGAAAATAATGCTCAAAATTACAAAACCACGGTCCCTGTACCTACAGCCAACTTCTATTCCACCCACAATGAGGGCAAACTATGCAAAGCGCAACAGAAAACCGACCCTTATTGAAAGGAGTGACATCGGGTACGAATATCACGCCTCCGAATCAGGGGTGGTGTTCTGCTGTTCGCCAACCAAATCGGACGCTCGAAACGAGTGTACCCTGGTAGTGGTAAACTACCACATGGTCAGTGGAGCGGAATGCCTTACGGCAAAACTTTACGAACCTTAAAGGTTTGTAATTGTCTCGCAGCACAGCTAAATCTAAGCTTTATCGCCGCAGGACGAATAGGGCAATGAAACTGAAGCAAACAGCTTCTTTTATAGGCAAAAATACCGCGGAATTATGGGTGTAAATATCATTGGTTATAATATTTGTTGTGGACTAATAGAATTGCGTATAAGCAGCTGATGGTAACTACCAATGAAATTCCTTAATCTAGAATGGATTAACCAGACATGGAAGTTGGAATACCAAAATAATCAACAATAATTTTGAAAGGTAAAATACAAATCATACACTTGGGAATTATGATCCATTACATTCCCCCCTCCTAATAAAAAATGTCCCCATTTTTCCCTAATGAAACCCAAATATACACTAGAAGCAGCATGCAAAAAAATAAAACTTGCCTGAGAAAAAATAATAAGGGAAAAAGCTGGTTTTGGGTTTGTTTTTTTTTTTTACTGAGCATACCACCAGTTTTTCTGTGCAAACCACTCTCAGCATGATAAATATGACAGACATTACGAATGCTGCTAATGGTATGCCAGAACAACTGGGAACAATTTTATAAAAAAGATCATTGAGCATTATTTAATTATATCTTTTAAACTTTTCAAAATCTTCTTTCTCTGCTTTCTCTTCCAAAGCGTCCGATGGTTCTGACGTAAACTGCCACTTCCTCTTCATCTGTCTTCTGCATGACGTTTCTCCTCCAGAAGATATCGAAACCTCAACTTCCTCACACCTTGCCAGGGGATTGGAGACTCTTCCAACTAAAATCTGGGTCTGTGTTGTAGATACAGATGCCATCCGCCGTCTCTCTGCTGCTGCTTGATCCTTCACAACTACCCTTCTATCTGGTACTGCCTGACATGGCATACGTCTATCACCTGGATCAAGAAACTGATTGTTATTTTCAAACACTCCAGTGGTGGCTGTAGACCTTTCACTCGCCTGCTGCTTAGTCAAACTATGACTTCTCCAATAGTGTCTTTGGAGTTGGTTTCTGTGTATGTGACGGAAATCGCACAGTTCACAATGAAACTTTATGATTTCCCTAAACCTGTGACGACTGTCCCAATGGTGCTTTATATGATTGAATGTCTTAAACACTGTCTTCTCACATCCGTCCACCTGACAACTCATTCCTTCAACTGGGAACACAGGACATATATCGTTATCCAGTTCTGCCAACTCTCTTGCCTCTACTTTTATCTGCATTGAATCATCCATTTTTCTAAAAAAAATCAGAGGAACGTCAAATAAATCTCAAAGGAAGCAACAGCAAAAAGCATGCTTTAATATGCCTACCAAGGAGAATATTTGTTTCCGTTCATACACAGAAAGACCTTTTTTATATTTTTTTAGTTAAAGGGAGTAAATATCCCTAGGTTTCACAATTCACCCCCTTCTTGTTCTTTTAGGACTACTATTTACATCACATTCTGCATCATCTGTTATGTCCACCTCTTCAGATAACCCATCTCTGGTAGTGGGAAGATCGATTACCTCACTTAGGCTGGATTTAGTTTTCTTGGCAGCAGTTTTCTGTGAAACTTTAATATTTTCAGAAATCCAGCTTTCAGGAGGATCTCGACCACTAAAGGGTTTCAAATGATCCACGTGGACCACTACAAGGGGTCCTTGACAATCTTTCTGAATTTCATAATTCACAACTGATAGTCTTTTAGTTACCAAATAAGGTCCGCTCCAACCCTGTCCAAGTTTATTGTTTAGAGCAGGAGGATACCATCGCCAAACCCAATCTCCACGAATAAATTCATGAGGTTTAAGACCTCTGTTATAAAATTTCTTTTGCCTACAAGCTGCCCTCTGCAAATATTCAAAAACGAAACCAAATGAATTCCTTAATGCATTCTGCAGCTAATGTGCATAATGTGTTTGACAAACATCTTCAGGACTATCTAAAGGCCTTCCTACCATTAAATCTAGTGGACAATCAATTTCTCTCCCCAGCATCACTAAGTTGGGACTGCATTGTGTACTATCATGAGCTGAGGAACGGTATGCCATCAGTACATATGGCAGACAGTCATCCCAATCATTCAAGTTTTCATTTACAAAGGAGGACAACATCTGTATCAAAGTCCTATTGAATCTTTCTACCAACCCATCTGACTGTGGACGGTATGGAGCAGTTCTTGTTTTTTCTATACCCAACTTATCGCAAATAGACTGGAACAATTCTGATTCAAATTCTCTCTCTTGGTCACTATGGATTTGAAGAGGAATTCCAAAACATACAAACATTTCAGAAACCAATTTATCAGCAACAGTAAAAGCTTTATGGTCAGGTACTGCAAAGGCTTCCACCCACTTTGAAAAGTAATCAAATACAACAATAATATACTCATTCCCATTTCTTGTTAATGGTAAACCTCCCAGAATATCTATAGCTATTCTCTCCATAGGTCTAGTTGTTAAGTCTTGTTGTACATGAGATTTTCCTTTCCCAGGGCCTGGCTTCCTTCTGTGACAAAGATTACATTCATGGCACCACCTTTTTATATCTTTAGTCATCCCTACCCAATAAAAGCGTTTTCTTACTGATTCAATGACTTTATCTCTCCCTAAATGGCCAGAAGTCCTAGTTTTATGCAAGAAGTCAAACACCTTGTCTCTAAGTTTATTATATGGTGCTAAAATCTGCTTGTTCAAATGCCCTTGTGGGTTTTTTTCACAATGTCTAATCAATATACCATTACACATTTCAAACACCTCCCAGCTCTGACATAAGACACGGACATCATGACAAAATTTGGATAGAATTGCTTTAGCTGGTTTAGAAGAATGCTCCTGCTTCAACAAAATAAATTGTTTTATCAGTGGATCCTGTTCTTGCCAGTCCTTTAATTGTTCAAGAGTCCAGGACTCTACCCAGTTAGATACAAGACTTGATGAACTTTCACCACTTACTGAGGAGTTATCCAATAAACCTCCACCTGATATGACACTTATAGGAATCTCTTCAACACAGGAAGGACAATCAGCTCGCTTACATTTACGGGCTTTCCGAGAAAGTCCGTCAGCATTCAGATGCTGACTCCCCTTTCTGTACTGAATTTCATAGTCATAAGTGTCAATAATTGAGATCCATCTTGCTAATATTCCCTCAGGTTCCTTGAAATTTTTAAGCCAAACAAGTGATGCATGGTCAGTCTGAATTTTGAACTTTTGCCCCCATAGGTAATGTTTGAAATGTTTGAGAAAAGTAACCACACTTAAAAGTTCTCTGTAGGTTGTACAATAATTTTGCTGAGATTTATTCAGACTATGACTAGCATATGCGATTACTCGTTCCTCTCCATTCTGAATTTGAGATAGTAACCCACCTAACCCTGTTAAACTAACGTCTGTATCTAAAATAAATTCACCATCCTTTGTGGGGTATGTCAAAATAGGAGCAGTAGTGAGATGTTCCTTAAGAACGTTAAAAGACTTTACACAATTTTCATCCCATACAAATTTGATGTTCTTTCTTGTAAGTCTTCTCAAAGGTGACGAAAGACTAGCAAAATTTGGAATAAACTTTCTGTAGTAACTGGCGCAGCCTAAAAAAATTTTCACTTCAGAAACTGAACCTGGCGTTAACCATTTCTGAATAGCATCTACTTTTTGGGGGTCACATCTGATCCCTTCGTCCGAAACTATATGACCCAGATATGACACCTGGGTTGCAAATAATTGACACTTTTTAGGTTTTAATTTCAAATTAGCATTTTTGAAACATTCAAAAACAGATCTTAAATTTTCAAGAGCTATATCAAAAGATGACCCATAAACTATGACATCGTCCAAGTAACACAAGCATTTAGACCACTGCAGTCCCGCCAAAACCAGATCCATCAATCTTGAAAATGTGGCAGGGGCATTACAGAGCCCAAAACTCATAACATTAAACTCATATAACCCTTTTTGGGTCACAAAGGCGGTTTTTGATTTATCGCTTTCATCCATGCCAACCTGCCAATATCCACTAGCTAAGTCCAGTGTACTAAACCATTGTGAGTTCCCTAGTGTTTCCAGGATATCGTCTATTCGTTTCAATGGGAAAGCATCTTTCTTAGTCACAGAATTCAGCTTTCTATAATCAATACAGAAACGAACAGATCCATCCCGTTTTGCAACTAGGACAACCGGAGATGACCAAGGACTTGTGCTAGGCTCAATAATTCCATCCTGTAACATTTTATCTACCTCCTTCTCAATCATATCCCTATTTATGGGAGACACCCTTTTCGGTGGTAACTTTATTGGTTTTTGTTGCCCTGTCTCAATTTTATGTTCTACCAAATTTGTTTTTCCCAATTTCCCATCAGGACTCACAAAAATATGCTTATATTCCATAAGGAGACTAGTAACTTTTTCCACCTCTTGTGGGTTCAGTTTGTCTGACAAACCATTAAGCAATGGCTTAAGATGAGCTGACAACTCTTCATCTTTAAAATTGTTTGCTTCTTCGGTCTGATCAAACACTTCCTCCACAGGTCAAACTTGTGCAATTATAGAATTACTATTAATGTTAACTTTCCTTTGGGTTAAATTTACTATGGACATCAAAACATCATTATTTTCTGTTTTTACCAAACTCCGGGCCATTAACAACCCTTTCTGATTAATTAATGAAGTGGGCTCCAACATTCCCTCCGAAAACTCAACTGGGTTGGAAATAAAACCACCCACAATACATTCAACATCTGGAGATACAGTTACAGACTCACTTAATCTGACATGAGTACATTGATATTTCACTTGAGGAATTATTTCAATTCTATCACCTCCCAAATCAAGTACTCTCTTGTCAAAATTAAGCTCCCCTTTATATTTTGTTAGGAAATCCACTCCAATAATACCTGGTAAATCAACTAAATCTGCTACAATGACTTGATGCTCATAACACTTCTTCCCTATTTCAAGTTTGAGATAGGTTTGCCCTAAAACCGAAATATTATCACCAGAAGCTGTTACCAAAGTGACTTGAACACTTTTTAAATCAGATTGAAGCAAATCTTTCATTTCTGAGAAAGTATTTTTACTCACTATTGTTATAGCTGACCCAGAATCTATAAGAAATTTGAAAGGTTTTTTATTCACAAAAGTATTTACAAAAAGACAACTGGGTTGCACTGTGGTTAACTGGATTGTTTGCCCAATAATTGGCTTTTTCCGTTCTGGCAGGGTCAAGTTTTCGGGCTCAAACTCGACCCTGTCTATTTTAACTGTTCCTTCTTGGGATCATTTTTTGATTTAATTTGCACATCTGATTCAGCCTCAGTGGAACACTCATGATTAAAATTCCATGGTGCACCACACTTATAACATTTCTTTGACTTTCTACCTCCACAGGCTATTAAAGTGTCTTCCAATTGTTTGCTTAATTTGGAGAATTCCTCCTTAATTGTTTGCAAGACAGCCCCACTAAATTTTTCAATTTCAGACTCTGCCTGTTGCTTATTTTTAACTGCCGAAATAAAAAATTCAGGTTCATTTTGCTCTTTCTTAACTTTAAACTGACACCCATCAAATGCTTCAAACTCTACAGCCAGAGTTATTGCCTCATCTAATGATTTGGGTCTATTAAACTGCACATGCTTTCGAATTTCGTAGGATCCCAGACCATGTATAAACTGATAAATTACATATGACTCCTTGGCCGAATTTGGGAGCTCTGGAAAAGCAGCATTTGCCAAACGTCTCAAAGCATGGCCGAAATCAGCAGAAGATTCCATATTCACCCATTCCCTATTCCGAAATTCCATTCTATAAGCTACCTCTCGGCCTGGTGGTTTAAATCTTTGCAGAAAAGCCTGTCTTAGTTCTGCATAACTGCCCACCTGACTAAGAGTAAGGTCACTTAAAATCTTTTGAGCAGTACCACATAAGCACATCATTAATTGCTGAGCTTTTTCTGACTCACTCCAACCATTCCAAATAGCTACCTGCTCGAAGTGGATTAAGTAATCTTGGAAATCAGAAGAACCATCATAGGCTTGTGGCTCTTTCATGGCCCTTTGATAACCTTTATCTTCTCTTTTCCCAAAAGGGGTGTTACCTAGGGGTCCTCGAGGTAATGACTGTTCCTGCGGCCCACAAATATTCGATCTATCCACAAATGTACCTTCTGTAATGTAACTTTGGTGTGGTACCCATTGATTACTACCCACCGCAGTTAAAATCTCGCCTAAATTACTTCTAGACCTCACTCCAGGTGTCATACACCTTTGATCTGTTACACTTTCCATGCCCTGTGAGATATATGGATCCCCACTTCCATGTGTTAGTGGATGTTGTTGTCCCACCTTACGTGCTTGATTACTATCTAATACTTCTGAAAACTCACCAAAATTACTTCTGGACCTTTCACCAGATGTCATACACCTTTGATTTGTTACTCTTTCCATTCCCTGGGAAATGTAGGGATTCCCATTCCCATGTGTTAGTGGATGTTGTTGCCCCCACCTTGCTTGCTTGAAGAGGTGACGATTCCCTTGAATGTCTGTAATCAGCTGTATGAGTATCCATCAGTGGCATACTTAAGAAGGGAGACAACTTTGTAGTTTGTACACCAGGTAAACATGACCCACTCATATTTCTTCTAAGTGACATATTCATGTCATTCTCAATCAAATATTGGTTTTCAAATGTTCCTTTGGGTGGTGAATCTAGTAACTCCTGCCTATTTACATTACTATCCCAAGGTGCTCTTTGATAAGGATTAAAATTAGAAGTCTGTGTATCACTCAATGGACTGTCCAAAAAATGTACTCCATACCTAGGTGCAGTAGTAAATCATCCCGTTTCAGAAGTAGACACCTTTGACCTTTCAAGTAATGGGTAGAGACCTTGCCTTCTTATGGCCACTAAAGGATCAACTTTAGATTTCCTTTCTGGAAAAGTAAGATATCCTGAAGAGCCATCTCTCCCAATCTCAGTTACAGAACTCAGAGTATTGGTCTGTTTTACACTAGGAATCACTCTCTGTTCGAACTTCAAATTAGGACACGAATGACTGACTGATGGACTGTCTATGTCAGCTCCTAAATACAGCCTTTCGGTTCCATTATAAAATCCAGTGTTAAAAATATACTTCTCTCCCTTATCAATAGCAACTTGTTTTACCTCAGTATCCAAAAAAGTAGCAGTGGCTGAAAGAGATCGCTCAGATTGATAGGCTCTCTGTCACCTATCGCCTAAACCACCAATTTGAGGAGAGCCAACAGAACCTGCCACTGTATACTTTGCTGAGCGTAGAGAGTTTAGTGAACCAAAACATTGTTTTCCAACCAAACTATGTGGTTTTACTTCAACACTCATCTGGGGTTGCTGTGATGAATTGGTTACAGAACACATTTCATGACAACTAGGAATAAACTCTACATTATCTACAGAGTGATACACTCTTTCTTCTCCAAAAACACCTTCACACCTATCCATGACCCAATGAAACCAGATCCTGGTAGCCTCGCCAATTTGTAACAGGGGTAGGGTGAACGACTCCCCAGGGGCTAGAACACTGGCCGAAATCTCCCTGTTGTTCTTCAGCTGGAAATAACCAGATCCTGGTAGCCTCGCCAAAATATGTACTCGGTATCAGGGGCCAAACCACCTATAAGTCGAAATGCCGGTTTAATCAGATTCATAAGGATCTGGTGTGGATTTTACACCCAAAACTAACTACAAATTCACCTGGGCCGAACCACCTAGCACAAAATAACATAGGCACCCAGACTAATACTTTCCATCTGCATCAGATTAAAAATGTCATGATGTCCCTTAGAAATTCAGTTGGGCCGAGTTCACTAGGTACAAACAAACATGGAAACCCAAACTAATACTTTCAATCTGCCTCAGATCAAAAATGTCATGATGTCCCTTAGAAATTCAGTTGGGCCGAGTTCACTAGGTACAAACAAACATGGGAACCCAAACTAATACTTTCAATCTGCCTCAGATCAAAAATGTCATGATGTACCTTAGAAATTCAGTTGGGCCGAGTTCACTAGGTACAAGAAAACATGGGAACCCAAACTAATACTTTCAATCTGCCTCAGATCAAAAATGTCATGATGTCCCTTAGAAATTCAGTTGGGCCGAGTTCACTAGGTACAAAAAAACATGGGAACCCAGCACTAAGACACCACACTTATATCGGTTCCGAAGAGGTAACTCTTTATTCACCTACTCAGATCCAAACCCACTTGGTGCTGAATAAACAAGGAACAATTTACCCTTCACTTGAGACTGAATTCTGCATTTCAAACTAATAAAAAAAAATGGAAGCTTTTAAATTTAACGTGGTTTATTTAATAACAACACAAACGTGGATCAACATAAACATATCAAAATAAGGAAAATAATGCTCAAAATTACAAAACCACAGTCCCTATACCTACGGCCAACTTCTATTCCACCCACAATGAGGGCACTATGCAAAGCGCAACAGAAAACCGTCCCTTATTGAAAGGAGTGACATCGGGTACGAATATCACGCCTCCGAATCAGGGGTGGTGTTCTGCTGTTCGCCAACCAAATCGGACGCTCGAAACGAGTGTACCCTGGTAGTGGTAAACTACCACATGGTCAGTGGAGCGGAATGCCTTACGGCAAAACTTTACGAACCTTAATGGTTTGTAATTGTCTCGCAGCACAGCTAAATCTAAGCTTTATTGCCGCAGGACGAATAGGGCAATGAAACTGAAGCAAACAGCTTCTTTTATAGGCAAAAATACCACGGAATTATGGGTGTAAATATCATTGGTTATAATATTTGTTGTGGACTAATAGAATTGCGTATAAGCAGCTGATGGTAACTACCAATGAAATTCCTTAATCTAGAATGGATTAACCAGACACGGAAGTTGGAATACCAAAATAATCAACAATAATTTTGAAAGGTAAAATACAAATCATACACTTGGGAATTATGATCCATTACAGCTGTAAACCACATGTGTGGGTGTTCTGTAACCTAGCTGAGTTGAATTCCAATAGAAACCGCCTGGAAGGAAAAGGAACATTTAAGTTGATAGACATCTGGTTTCAAACCGGACAACTATTAAAGGAATGTTGCTTGTGTTTTTAAAGCAATGTAAATGAGTTACGTTTCCAGTGGTGCATTTTTTTAGCTGGTTAATGGCTGGCTGCATTCATATTTGCAAAATGGTATATCGGTGGTATATTAAACCATCACTTTTATCTTACAGTAAAGATATATCGAGTCCTTATTGCAGGAATGTATTGTGTGTCACAATTATTATACCCCCCCCCCCCCCCCACACGCTCCTCGTACCAATTCTGTATCCCGGAACTGCAATATAAAAGCACGTGCCTAGTTACCATGTGTTTACCTTAGTGTTCACAGAACATAACTTGCCGAAAGGCATCTGTGGGAGATTGTACACGTTTCTATATTTGAAAAAAAGTATTATTCTTAATTTATGGTACCACATTGCTTTTATGTTTCTGTATCTGAACTATCTGAAGCAATCACTGTGAACCAACACGTAGTTAAACTAACAGCGCATAGCCTTTTCAATTCAATTCAATTCAATTCATTTTATTCACCCATCGGACCCCTACTAGGGAACATGGGTCAAAATTCACATACACAAGAACAGATGACAACGAGTCTAAAGAATACATAATATAATTTTTAACCTAACTTCCTGTTTCGGAATCTTGAATAAACGCGCACGTTCATATTGAACTATTTATACACCCTTGAATGCGCATAGGTGTAAACAGTAGTGAAAATGACAATCTAAATTATTACAGCGATCTTCGGGAGAAAAACTTTCATTTCCCACAAATTTAATTTTTTTTACATAATGATCGAACATACGACCAAATATTTTAAAACATACATTTTAAAATGGTATCTAATACGTTTTGTTAAAATTAGTTTTTAATGTTTTTGGTTAAAAATTTTCACTTTTTATCCCAGTACATCGCCTTATTAAATTGGTGGAAAAGACTGCGGAGGGTAAGGCAAAAGTCCTAAAAATGTACTAAACTCTTGTCAAAAAATTTAGATGGAGATAAATTTGATTAAAGCAAAAATTAATGTTCTTTGCTCTAGAAACATATTTTGGATATGTTATTGTTTTAGTGGTTCCATTTAACTTTTAAAAGTGGTGTTTTTCTCTGTTTATGACATTACGATAGATAGTACCTCTCCCACTTGGGGACAATTACATGTCAAATATGGTCGCGTGTTTCGTGTGCTTTGGTGGGTAAAAAATGACCGGAGATAAGTCGAAATTCTCGCCCTCACAATTGGAGTAGAAATAGTTCAATATGCAAGTAAAAAGGGAATCGGAAAGTCTAAGCCAGCCGCATACTGTTTCGAGCGAAACGATTGGCATTTTATGTTATCAAGTTATCGTCAATTAACATGGTTGAAAATGGCAGGGTAAATCTTTTCATCAATATTCTGTTTACATGAAAAAAATAACGTCTCAGAGTCTCGCTCGTTTTGCTAAAGTCATATCCCGACAGGGGCGGGGAAGCGCGATACAAGTGGAGGGGCACAAATTTACAATGCGTCCATAGCTCGACCCAGTGTGAGAAAGGTTACAATCGTAATATAATAATAACACTTTGGCCAGCCGCTGATTTGTCGCGGTTCTCGAACGAGAAGGCCTTGGTTACCCCTGAACTCCCAACTGCCTCCCTGTTCCCACGCCTCTCCTCTCCTCCCAACATTCGGAGACGAACTGCTTGATGACATCCCTTACCCCATTCTTCCCAATCTCTCCGATTAGCACATTAACCCTCTCCTTTGAGTCTCCCCCTAACCACATGTCCTTCATTCTCCCATCCCACTTCCCCATTATACTCCCAGTGAATCTCATTCTTTTAGACTGATACTTTGGGCATTCTAGAAGGAAGTGTTCCAGGGTCTCCACCATGCCCAAGTTACACATCTGGCACTCCCTTTCACCGTCTTTCCCAATTTTTCCCCTCAGCTCTAGGGATCGCGACCGCAGCTTGAACAGCAGTGACCCCCCAAAGGTGCCATCAAGGTACTCTTCAAAACCTGGCCTCTCTTTATCACGCAGGCCACCCAAAGACCTCTTTGATTTGACCCCCTCTCGCCAATTACGGTTACAATCCTCCAAGACCCTTTCTCTGACGATTTTTTTACCCTGGTTTGCCCCAACGTCCAGGTCCGAGATCTCCAATGAGTAGTTCTCTACTAGCTCCCTCACTTGGATCATCCACCCCGTTTTGATATTTGAGTTGAAGATTTGCAGGAACATTACTTTACACCATCGGCTGTCGGGGAGATTCACCAAATAATTAAGATAACCGAGTTTCAACAGGTCTATCCTGTCCTTGATCCTCATCCACCCAAGCTCACCCCTGATTGCTTCTAGCGCTGCGGCATTGCTCGACCCCGTTATCCATCGGCCTGCATCGTTCTGTAAGATTTCCAAGCTCTTTATGGCCGTCTGGTTTAGAGGTACCACTTCCGTACCGTATGTTATACTTGGCAGCCCCACCATTTCCCAAATGGTTTTCCCCACGAAAACCTTATTGAAACTGTTTCTCCCTATAAGTTTCATTTGGTTAAGGATTCGCTTCCCCTTCAGAATCAATTTGTTTGTGTGGTTTCGGTAGATGCCTCTTCCTGTAATGTTTATATTTACCCCCAAATACTCGTAATCACCTGTCTCTCCTACATTGAGAAGTTTGCTGCTCCCTTCCGGAATGCAGAACTCACCCACTCTCCACCTTCGAGTGGGGTCCACTTGGCGGCCCACAGGTATAACTTTGCTCTTGCTTTCATTAAGTTCGAGTCTCCATTTGCTCCCATATTTCCCAACAATTCCCAGCATTTTCGTTAGCCCCTCTTCGCTTTCTGACACTAGAACCATATCGTCTGCAAAAAATAGCCCTGGGATCTTCAAGTTCCCAACTGCTACCCCCTCGTCGCTACGCAGGAGTTCATCTCCTAAACCTTTGATGTACAATGCAAACAGGATTGGCGAAAGGATACACCCCTGTTTTAGGCCTATCTCCATAGGCACACGTTTTGTTGTAATGTTTCCCAGACTAAGTTCACTCTGTACATCTTTATATAATGCTTTCATAATTCCAACAAACTCGCCTCCTAAGCCCAGAGCCTCCAGCTTGCGCCACATACCCTCCCTCCATACTCTATCGTATGCCTTTTTGACATCCAAAAAGGCCATAAACATCTTTTTCTTTTTTGCTTTCGCGGATTCTATCATTTGGGATAGCGTGAAAAGATGGTCGGTTACTCTCCTTCCCTTCCTGAAGCCATTCTGGATTTCTCCCAAAAAACCCTTCTCCTCAATTACCTCCTCTAGTCTCCCATAAAGGACTTTACAGAAAACCTTTCCAATGTTGCTACTGACAGAGATCCCTCGATAGTTATCCAAAACGTCTTTTTCCCCCTTTTTGTGAATAAACGTCACTTTGCTTTCCCTCCACTCCTTTGGGACCTCTTGTTTTTCTATGGCTAAATTGAATAGGGCAGTCAGGCTTTCCAAGAGTTCCTCTCCCCCTTTTTTGATAAACTCGTTAGGAATTTCGTCCACCCCTCCCGCTTTTCCATTCCTCAATTTTGAGATCACCCTTCGCACCTCCTCGGTTTTGATTTCGCTGCACACGAAGTCCGAGAGATTTTCCTCGACCTGGTTCGGACACTCCGGTGGGTTCCCCATGCCCCATCGCTTATCGTTTACCTTTTCCCAGTGCTTGACTAGTTCTAATGCGATTTGATCTCGCTCTTCTGTAACTCTGCCATCTACTTTAATGCTCTGTTGGTTATTCCCTTTGTTACGTTTGTTCACCCATTTCCAAAATACGCTCGAACTCGACCCCCCTGTCGTTCTTATCGTCCTAATAAGACAGCTATTTCGCACTCTCCGGTTGTCGTCTTTAATCTTATTTACTTTATTTCGTGCTTGTTGGTATTCTTCCTTTGCCACCATGGCCTCATTGCTTTCCACCCCCTTAAGTTTTCTACTTCTCCTGTATGCAGCACATTTATCTTTTCTAACCTTTATGGCCCTTTTCAGTTCTTCGTTCACTCTGTACCCAAGTTCCCGTGTTGGCACCCTAATCTTTCGTATATATCGGTAATTGTACCATGACTCGCTGTAATCTCTCATTTTGACAAGTAACAAAGAGATGCTAGACAAGCATCTCAGCGGAGGCCCTCTAACCGATCGTTTTCATAAGTATCAAAAAAGACCATTTGTAAAATTTAACATATATTCAGTTTGAAATCACGCTGGTAAAGCATTTTAAATTTCATAAGTGTATTAAGGATACCATATTGGTACTTTCCGGACGATTTGGACTCACAAAATCTAAAATGCTGTTATCAGAGAAAAAGGAGTTGTACATTCTCAAAGCGTTCATTTTATACAAATCCAGAATGTTGCGACCTTTTGTTTTTGTTTTTGATGTTTTTTGGTGTTAGTAAATTTGAAATGCATAACAAACCGTTACCGCGAAAGGCGTGAGTCCCTTTAAAGTCTGCATCAGTAACTGTCAGTTTTATGAAATTAGTCAAAACTTTTGATCTTTTACACTCACCTAACCTTCATGAAAGGCGAATTTATCAGACAAATCTTTGAGCTAATCTTCTAATTGTTTACAACTTTTTTAAGCACGGATATTTGTGATGTTTTGCACCTTTTTGACTTTAAGAGAGACCTCTCGATTGTTTGTATATTTTATCAAATGCCTTTGGTTTCTGGAGTGTTCGGCTTCCATTCAGTTATAATACAACGCATTCGCACGGTTGATATCAATGACTTTGAGTGAGTTGACAAGTTATCATAACAAGCAAAATCGTTATGACGATTTGAAAAGTCGCTATACCGAGTTGTGTACTCATTATAACCAGTTAATATGTTGTTACGAGTTCACAAGCCGTTATTATATAATATAACAATAACATGATTTTGAAGTGCTTTACAGTGTATTAACGGCTCAACAGAAATGGTTAACAGCCCAAGAGCTTATTAGCGGCCCGCGACGAAGTCGAGGGCCGCTAATAAGCTCAAGGGCTGTTAACCATTTCTGTTGAGCCGTTGATACACTGTAATGCCCGACAAAGTCATGTTATTTCTATTATTGCCATTTTCGTACATCGGGTACATTACGATTAAATTATAAGGGAAATAAGATAAATAAATGAAGTTTGACGTTTTAGAATTAAAAAAACAGCAACACTATCGTTTGATTTGTTGACAAACAAATTGGGTAACATGACTATTGTCTGATCAGTCTACGACGAAATTTGGAAAGTTAGATGATGAAATATATCTTCGAAATGCGAACTTTAGGCAAGGAGTTTATTCATCAAAGATGTCATCACTTACTTTGTGTGCATCGCTTTTTATATTTGATTCATTATCTATCCGTGACACAAAGGGAAACACTTGAAAAAAATGTGTTAATTGTGTTTACAAATTTAAAAAATCCGAATTGAATTTCGATCCAAATGGAAATCTGGGAAAAATATTGTTGATCGGCTGAGAGATTTGACGTCATTGTCTACATTTAGACGTGTTGGGCTGTTAGTGACGTGTTGGGCTGTTATAGTCAATAACGGCCCAACACGTCACATGACTTGTACTTGTTGAGCATTACGAGGTTTCAACGCCCGGTCAAACATCGTTAATATGCTAGGAACGCCCGCAAAAGTGGTAATAATGTGAAATAATTATGAGTTGCTAAGTCATTTTAACGAGTTGAAGAGTCATTATAATAAGATGTGAACTTGTTATAGTTAGTTGATAAGTCTTTATAACGAGCTGATAAGTTATAACGAGTTCCAAAAGTAATAATGAATTGAGTAGTCATAATAATGAGTTGACCCGTTGTTAAATCGTGTTGTGATGTCATTATGATAAGCCGCCAAGTATTGAAGATAGTATAACGAGTTTGGATGTCCCCATAACGTGTGGATAAACGGTTATACTGACTTGACAAAGCGTTATAATTTTTAAAGTAATTACAATGTGTTGTCATGTCATTATAATGAGTTTAAGTAATATAACCAATGGATACCCAGTCGTTAAATCATTATAATGAGTTGATCAATCATTATAACTAATTGTCAAATTATTATAAGGGTTTGCTTTGTCGTTATAGCGAGTTTTCAAAGTTGTTATAATGAGTTGTCCTGTCTTTATCAGAGCTGAAATAATATAACCAGTGGATAACATGTCGTGAAATCATTATAACAAGTTAATAAATCATTATAAGCAAACAACGCGTTATGATGACAACCCGTTATAATGAGATGTGGAATCATTGTGGCGAGTTGCACTGTTGTTATAGCAGGTTAAACAGTTGGCAGATCGATATAAAGAATTGTAAATTCGTGACGAGTTGTAATGTTATTAAGAGGATTAGACAAGCTGTTATAACTAGTTATGGAATCTTTATAATGAGTTGTGATGTCATTATAACGTGTTGAAAAATTATTAAAAAGAACTGTAAAATTGTTATAATGAGTTATGATGTTGAAATAACAAGTCGGTACATGTTTACACGTTTTATAATGTCTTGCAGTGTTGTTATATGTAAAGTCATTATAATGAGCTGACGAGTCTGTATAACCAGTATATAGGTACTTATGTGCTGTAAAGTCATTACAACGAGTAGTCAAGTCATTATAACGAACGTCGCCATAACGATCTGAAAGGCCACGGCGAATCGCGATGTTATTATAATGGTTTGTAAAGCCGTCATAATGAATTTACAGTTAGTTAATACAAGCGGTAAAGATATAATATTGAATGTGCAAGTCATATAACGAGTTGGCAAGTCATTATTACGAGATGCGAAATCATTGTAACAAATTGTTGTGTCAATATATCAACTTGCCAGGTCTCTATAACAAGGAGTGAAGCCATTATAATGAGTTGCGAATTTACAATGCGTTGTGATGTTAAACGAGTTGGAATGTCATTATAATGAGTTGAAAAGTCGTGGGTTGCCAATTCGTTGTAATGAGTTCTGAATCCGTTATAAGGAGTTCAAAGTCATTTTAATCAGTTCACAAGTTAGTGTACAAATCGTCATAACAAGTTGTGGTGTGATTAGAAGGAGCTGACAAATCGTTGTGAGTCCCAAACTTTCCTATAATGAGTTCGCAAGTTATTATAAGGGGAGTTGTGATTTCATTACACAGGGTGTATAACGATTTGACATGTCGTCCCCTGAGTTCCAATGTGTTCCATGTGCCTACTGGCACATAGAACACATTGGAACTCAGGGGACGATGTAGCTATAACGAGTTGGATATGCACTATAATGAGTGAAAAGTCGTTAAAATGATCTGACACATCATTATAGAGAGCCCCAGACAACCATATAATGAATTGCCAATTTATTAGGAGGAATTGTGAAGTTGTTAATACGATGTGTGGTGACATTATACTGATTTGTGCGATCCTTTTAACGAGTACATCTAACGTTATGGTGGGTTTTGAACACACTATAATGATTGGAAAAGTCGTTATAACAAGTTGTGAAAACAAATCTTGTTGATAAAGCATTACAGTGAGTTGTCAAGTTAGTAATAATTTGTATACAACATAACAAGTTGACAAGTTATTATAATTAGTATAATGAGAGGTCAACCATTAACGAGTCGACACCATTTTATAACGAGTTGTGAAGTCGTTATATTGAATTGTGTTGGCTTTATAAAATTTGATGTTATAAAAAAGTGTGAAGTTGTTATAACAAGTTGACAAGTTGTTATAAAGAGTAGTGAATTAATTATAATGAGTTGTGATATTATTACGATGATTTGCCAAAGCTTGACAATATGTTGTAACGAGCTGAGGAATCATTATAATGAGTTGAGTAATTGGTATAACAAGTTAACAAATAAGTCATTATAACAAGTCATTTCAAATTGTATATCGATGATGAATTGCAGTGTCATTCTAACGGGTTGTTCAGTCGTTATAACGGGTTTACGAATCATTCTAACGAGTTGTGAAGTCATTACAATGAGTTGACAAGTCGTTAAAACAAGTCTCAAATGTCAATATAGCGAATTGACAAGTCACGATGAGGTGTTAAGCCATTTCCATTTCAATGATCTGGCATGTCATTTCAAGAGGTGTGAAGTCATTATACAAGTTGACAATTTCTTATTCCGAGATGACAAAGCGTTATAACGAATTTAGTTTTAAAGTCACAAAAACAGGTTCTGAAGCATTATAACCGAAACGTTATAAGGAGTTCCGAAAGTCCTTCAAATCAAGAGATGGTGAGTCACAACAAGTTCTGAAATAATTATAACAAGCTGTCATTTCATTATAGAGAATTATAGTACTGAAATGGTTAACCGGATAATCGGTTTGAAACCAGTTAGCTACCTAACCGATTAGAAAAACCGTCAACCGGTTATCCGAAATATCGATAGTGATCGTCACTCCATGTTTAAAACGTTGTAAATCTGCCGCTTCACCTTTGTGAAAGATTACACATCGAAGCCGCGTTGTATAGATTGAGAAATAATCGACTTTGGCGTTCAAGACTTCGTTAATGATCGGCAGTTTCCGTGAGTAATGAGCAATCGCAGAAACTATTCCGTAGTGTGTATACAAACGAACGTTGTCGAGTACTCGACAACGTTCGTTTGTATACACACTACGAAATAGTTTGAGAATACTGCTTTCTATGTCCTATAGTTTTGATCCCATATTCGGTGACACAATGGCCACGGATAACCGGATATTATCCGGTTATAGCTCTTGGTTAGTCGGTTACAAAAATGAGCCAACTGCTTCAGCCCTAGAGAATTAACAAATCATTACAATGATATGTGTAGTCGTTATATGAAGTTTTGATGTTGTTGAAACGAGTGAGTTGGCAAGTCTTCATAACGAGACGTGAAATAATCAGAGCGAGTTCTAAAGTCGTTATAGCGAGTTGGTAAGTCATTATAAAGAGTTGTGTTGTGAACTCGTTATATATAGTTATCACGTCGTTATAAAGAGTTGAGAAGTTATAACAGGTTTCGAAGTTATAACGAAGTGACCAGTCGTTATAACGTGTGGCCATTTCATTATGACGATCTGCCAAGCTTTGAAGTTATAAGAAGTTCGTTATGAATTGTGAAGTTAAAATGAGTTGTGATGTCTTTATTCGAGTTGATAATTTGTTATAATGAGTTGACAAGTCATTCCAAAGGATTGGACATTCGTAATAATGGGTTGTGAATTCGTTAAAAGGAGTTCTCAAGTCATTATAATGAGTTCACAGGTTAGTTTACAGACCATTGAGTTCTAAACATAGTTATAACGAGTTCGGAAGTAATTATGACAAGATTGTGATGTCGTTATAAATGGGGAGGTTATTTTAACGGACTGTAAAGTCCTTATAACGATTTGACATGTAGCTATAGCGAGTTTGGAAGCCAATTTGGTGAGTTGAAAGGTCTTCAGACTAAGCTGACAAATCCTTACAGTGAGTCTCGAACATCCTTATAACGAGTTGTGGTGGCATTACAAAAAGTTGTGGAATCGATTTTACGAATAGAACTGATGTTATGGCGAGTTCTGGACACACTACAATTATTGAAAAATGCTTATAACGAGCTTGAAATCCGTTATAACAAGTTGTAAAAACAAACCTTGTTGATGAAGAATTGTAGTGGGTTCTCAAGTTAGAAAAATGAGTGTACAACAAAACGAATTGACAAGTCATTACATGGTGTTGGATAATAAAATAACAATAAAATAATAACGAGTTAATGAGTCTTTATAAAGGGTTAGAAGTCGTTATAACGAAGTGTAAATTTATGATAAATTGCAATCTTATTAAAACTAGTTGCCAAGTTATAAAAGGATTTCTCGGGTTGTTATAACGAGTTGTCGGATCATTACAAAGAGTTGTAGAATCGTTTTAACGAGTAGAGGTGGCACTATGGTTAGTTGTGGATACATGAGTTGTCAAGTTAGAAAAAGAGGCTCTCAAGAGCCTGTAAAATCTCACCAGACAGAACTACATATCCCTCGGTTATTCTAATCAAAAAGACTGCCATGCTACATCATCTGTGCGAAACTGATGGTTTTCGGAGGACTTTCCATACATTATTTTTGCGAAGTTTGCTTCACACTTGCCAAGTAGTTTCAGATTTAGAAAATAAAAATGCGACTTCCCATAGTGTTTCCATGATAACTATGAGATGCAAATGCGGCAATGTTTGCAACCCGATGAACATTACATAAGGATCATTGGAAGGGGGTGCCAAAGTCGTTAAAACAGTCATTGACACAATATGACTTTAGTCGTTGAAAGTGTCGGAAAGATACATAATCCATACTTCTACCTTAATGTTTCAGAATTGATGAGTTCATAGCTGGGTAGCTTTCCACTCGGCAGGTGTTAGAGCTGAAACGATTAACCGATTAATCGATTAATCAATGATCAACATCTTGATCGATCCAAAAGTAATTGATCGATTAGTCGTTACTTTTGAACTACTGTATTATATGGGTTAACAAAGGAACAAACTTGCCCCAAAACAGGCAAACATTGTCACACTGACTCACATCAATTATATGAGACAGAGTAAAGCATGCAAGTTACTTGCCGACCTACTTGTTTACTTGCATCATCATCATACTGTATCAGTGGCTGGAAATGGTCATTCTTAACCCTTTCCGCATCGCGGGTAGCACACGATACTTGCAAAATAAATTCAGGAATTACTAAAAATTTTGAATTTTGTCTCAAAAACATAGCTTATGACCCTCATTGGAACGAGCTCAACCAGCTCGTTCCTATGAGGAGTTATAAGCTATGTTTTGGAGACAAACATTGAAAACGTAATAAATTTGAATGGCGATTTTTGTATATAGGCCTAGTAGGTTTTGTTTGTTACGTTGGGTAAAGAGTTCATGCTGTAAATCATCAACGGTATGGCAATTATTCAGATATCTATTTAGACAAGTGATTAATCGGGCAATCAAGGTTAATCCACGCGATTAATCGACCAGGAAAACCACTTAACCGCTTCAGCTCTAGCAGGTGTTGTCACAGAAAATCACACTCTTTATGTGCTTACCCTCTCTAGTATCCAGTTCCTTATCTACATTTACATTTTCCACGACCCAGACTGTCTGTTAGTGCAGAACACAATCCATTCACACATAGCCACCTTCAATACGATGAGCACATTTATAGTTCTGCTTAAATGAACAAAATGTCGCATCATGGGCCGTTGAAATTGATGACATAACACTATTAGTTATCCCTGTGTTTTCCTACGGAAGCTTTGAAGGGACATTGGCTGCTAAAATTTATCTCGCCGCGGTGAAATAATATTTCGTCGCGGCGAATTAATATCTCGTTGAGGCGAAATAATATCTCGCCGATTTGAAATAACATCTCGCCGCGGCGAAATAATTATCTCGATGACCCGAGATAATTATCTCGTTGAGGCGAAATAATATCTCGCAGCGGCGAGATAAATAAGACAATTTAGAATGTCCCTTATAAAATTTCATACATGCGTTTTAAGTGGCACTAACATTACCCGGCGAAAATTATCATAAGTTGCTGGTATTTAGTTTGGCGGGGTTTACTTTGATTTTGGGTTTCACTACAAGGAAGCTCTTTATACTCGTGCTTAAAAAACACCAAAATAATTTTATCATTTGATTAGTTTAAACTGTATTTATTTCCAAAGTGTAAAAGTACATTTTATACAATACAATGGAAGCATACACCTAATAAGGAAATGGATTCAGCAGCAAGCTATAAGCTTATACTCGGCTGTTTCCAGTTAGACATTTAGCTAATCGTATATCTTATGCGGCTAATAGTTATACACACACAGTTGCACTCGCACGATCGGGATCCGGCACAGGAAAGGAGGGGGTATTGTTATAGTTTTCTTCTACGTTTTTCCATTTTTGGGTAATAGTTGTCCAGTTTACACCAAGTCCCGATCGTGCGCGTGTTGTACTGTTATTACACGTTGGTTAAAACCCTTTACCCAACGTAACGGCCAAAACCGGCCAGCGCTATTCTCAAAATTCGCCAATTAATTTTCATTATTTTTTCATTTTTTGTCTCAAAAACATAGGTTATGACCCCTCGTTGGAACGAGCTCGTCGAGCTCGTTCCAACGAGGGGTCATAACCTATGTTTTTGAGACAAAAAATGAAAAAAATTAGTTATTCAAGAATTTTTATTGCAAGTGTCGTCTGCTTTTCATGTTAGGTAAAGGGTTAAAACTGAACTGATAAAGCAAACAAACAAATGAAATAAAAAAGACTAAACATAACAGTGTGAAGGACTAATGAGTGACAGATGAGATTAAAATGGAGGTAGTGACCAACCCATGCTAGGTCGAAATCTCCGAGGAAGGAAGCATATAGGGATCAGGAGGCATCAGATCGTCGGTAGATAGAGAGCTACTCAGGAGTTCCAGGAGAGGGTCCCATTAAGGGACAGTAGCGAAGAAGGGAAGGGCGGGTCTGTAATAACATGGTAGGGCAGGCGTTGCTCTCGTGTCATGAGAGCATCTTTCCTTTTTATATATGGAGACAGGATTCAGTCCTCAGGGAGGAGAATCAGTCTTCCTTCCTATGGTGCGAGGAGGAATGGAAACTGTTGTTGAGTCCCACTCCGGGGGGGTGGGGTGGGTTTGATATTTAGGGCGGAGAGAGGTACCAACTGGCCAGCTGATCTACGGCGAAGATGCGTCTGAGGGTATATTTGGGTGGAAAACCCTTTGCAGGACTGGGAGTAGCAAAGTAGTGGGTGGGGCGCTACTTGTTGTTTCAAATGTCGCGGGAATATCTTTTCAACACAACTTTGCGGGGTTCACTGTTTGGCGGAACGGCACTTTCGCTTATTTGGGGTGGGGGCGCAAATGGTGTAGAAGAAGTGGTTTTGCGTATTCGCTGTTCGGTTAGGCACTTTGTGGGCGCTGTGGCAGTGATAGATCAAACCGGGCAGTATGTTCATGGGTTTGGGTTTCGATTAGAAATGTAGGGTGGTTTACAGCGGTGTCATGGATTAGGCGCGGGCTTTTTTGTACAATAGAGAACTGATATTGTTTAGGCGGCGTCTTAAACGGTCTTGGATAGTTGGATTAAGCGTATTCATTTTTCGGAAATTGTTACTGGCGTTGGTAAAATGTGCACTCCTTAATCACTCGCCCGGAAAATGGTTCCCTAGGGGTTAACTAGTTTCGCCTAAGCCAGGCTTTTCAGACCAACGAAAGATAAGGAAATCTCGGGTAAGTTTATAGCTGTCACCGGGGTAGGGCTATTTTTCCGGGTTGCACCGTCGATTAGCACGGTCGAAATGGATGTGGGAATGGGGTTAAAAGTTATTCTGTATGATGGGTTAGTGGAATAACAGTAGTGAGTAAACTTTGCGCTTGAGGGTAAGAATCACTACAGGCAACGTGGAACTCGAAGGAAATATTTGGTATTTATGGTCGTGTGTCTTGTAAAATGGTGAATAAACTTTTTGTTTAAGGGTAATAATCACTACAACCAGCGTGGAGCTAGGAGGAAATATTTGGTATTTATGGGCGTGTGTCTTGTTAGATAAAATGGAGGCAGTGACCTACCCCAAGCTAGGCAGAAATCTCCGGGGAAGGAGGCATATAGAGAACAGGAGGCATCAGATCGCCGGTAGATTGGGGATCTAGAGAGCTACTCGGGAGTGTCAGGAGGGGTCCCATGGAACATCTTTTCAACACAACATTGTGGGGTTCGCTCTTTGGCGGAAGGGGCACTTTCCCTACATTTGGGAGAGTCGCCAATTGGGTAGAAGATGTGGTTTTGTGTATTTCTGGCAATTTTCTCATTACCTTTAGGATAGTCCCCCAAACCCAACAGCCGGCCCTCTTCAGCTCGCACCTCTGATTTCAGACATTTTACCTGACGACCCACTTACCATGAAGAACTTGGCAATCCGAATTCAACTCAAGAAAGCTCTTCAGCTCTGGACATCTCTTGTCCTATCAACGGGATTATCCAGATGAAAGGCAAGAATGTCCAGCTGACTCCATGTCTGAGTTTGAGACAAAGAGCATGACCTCACCTTCCTCGGGGAGAGGTAGTACCTTTAGTGAGAGGAACCCCTATCACACTGGTCCTCGCCGAGGGAGTCCGGAAAGAAGAGTCCATCAGCCAAGCGCAGGGACGTCCGGCGCTTGGAAGCCTGACTTGAGAGGAGAAGAGCAGAGACAGAGAAACAGGAAGAGGAGAAGAGCAGAAACAGAGAAACAGAAAGAGGAGAAGGTGTCAACCATCAAACCAGCACAACCTTTCCCTACCACGCCAACCCTCACCTCTTCAGCGAAGAGGTCGGAAGGCGGGGAAACGAAGGGGGTTGAGGAGGCAATGGGGGTCACCCAATCCAAACCTGGATCTCCTATCTGCTTGGCCCAATCAAGCCAGGGCTCCGACGAGGAAGCCTGGAAGAAGAGATACCATGCGCTGAATCCATTGAAGCCCCGGATAACCGCGCCATCAACATCTCGTTACCTGTGTTCCAATGTGTTCAGTGTGCCTACTGGCACATAGAACACATTGGAACTCAGGGGACGATCTACGGATCTCTCACAACTGCCTCAGCCAATACATAAAATTTATACAGGACTACTGGGAAGAATGTGCAAACAAAGATAAACTTCTTTCGAATCCAGAAAAACATCTAGAAGACTCGACCATGACTTCCACAGACACATTAAAGAAGCACCCACTCGGAAAGACAACAAAAAGGGTAAAAAGAACAGACTCCACTAACCCAACCTCCGGCCTCTTTTCTCCTTTAACGCACCCGGACATGTTGCTAAATTCCCAATATACAGTAAAAGAGGGTCGAAATGGACTTGCCCCCACATCGTCCGTTCGCGTCTACGGCGCGTGAAAACCGTTGATCTTGCTTGCGGACCATACCATTTATTTTTCACACCTGGTCTCCAAGGTGTAAACTGAACAGTGGCGCACAACTTGTTTTTCAAGAAAGACTGCTCAGAATGAAGACTACCATTGCTACAACCTGGGAAGTATCCAGGTGCGCAAGGGAACAATTCACCTGATAGTGAATTTTGAGAGAGAAACAGAACCGGCGTCCTTGGTCCTTTCGTGGATGAACTTCCTCCCGCACTGGTCACCCTCCAAGTGACCCTGAGAAGCGGGATGATGACCGTCGGATCCAAACAACACAAGCCAGAAAAAGAGGAAGAGAAAGAAGGGACCCTCCGCTTGAGGACGTGATGTCCGCAGAATGACAGGAGAAAGATCAACATCTGCCACCCCTGACACGCCTCTGTCCAGCACAGAACGCCATCGCAGGAAGAGGATACGGGGGACAATGAGTTGCCAGGAGACATATCTAACCCATCAGACTATTCATCTGAAGAGGAGATTGAGGAGGATCTGTCCGCGGTGCAGGAAATGGTGTCGGAGGACGCAACATCCATCCCTCCATGTCTAGCTGCTCCGTCCCCTTTGGACCAGCGCTGCGGCCTGAAGGAGTTCATCACAAAATCCGTGGAAGCATTCCTGGAAGAGGAGATCGAGGAAGAAGATACACGAGATAAGATGCAGACTCAAATGGTAGCGTCTGTTGCAACCACGTTTGTTACAGCTCACAACTTTTGTTACAACACTTTCCCACTTTTTTTACAGCTCACTACTTTTGTTACAAAATCAACCACTTTTATTAGAAAATGAGCTCACCACTTTTGTTACAACCATCACCCTTTTTGTAACAAAAACAAAAAAAAACTCGCTCACCGCTTTTGTTACAACAATAACCCATTATTGTTACAATTTTTGTCAGTGTGAAAAATGAAATAATCTGCAAGGAATGCGAGACATGACGTTCAGTCATGATTATCTTGAGCGCGTTTGCTCAGTGGTTAATGCGTTGATCTTGAGATCAGAAGGTTGTGAGTTTGATGCCTGTCTGGGGTAACTTGCGTTGGGTTCTTTGGCAAGGCACTTAATCCCAACTGTCCGCTTGGAAGCATGGTTGCGTCGAGTGCTGAGGCGAATCGCACGTTGATAGCCCACACGCCTACAACCAATGCTAACCCTGTTCCTGTGGGATTAATAGGCTACAGCTACCTGTCGCTGCTCGGTGGTACTCTCTTCGACACAATATGGCCTTAGCTATGAAGTGTCACAAACACCAGCAATCTAATAATGATTAACAAACCAAACCATTGTCGCGCATGTTCAGCAGTAATGCCATACCATTGCTTATTATTGGGTGATATAGTAACCTGCCACCTTGCTACGTCATTGCCGTGGTGATGTGTAGAGTATCGTGTGCATGCCCACACGTGTATTTGAAATGGTACGTGCCTATCGGTGTCAATTATAGGATATTCTAATTCCTTGAGCCATAGACCTTAATAGTATGTGATGTCTTCTTGCCCTTTTAGCAGGTGTAGTATAGCACGTATGAATCGACCCTTATTACCCGGAGCTTTGCCGGTGCAACTAGTGCTAAATTTCCATAGGAACCGGAGCTTTGCCGGTGCAACTTTTTCCGGTGCAAAATTTTGGCACTATTCATCTAAATCCGGCATATGGTGTACGTACTGCATATATAGTATACTATAGTATGTATAGTGAAATATGGGGCGCGGTGGCTCAGTAGGTAGAGGTGCAGGCTGCAAGCCGAGAGGTCCTCGGTTCGAATCCCACCTGCGGCAACCGCATTGTGTCCTTGGGCAAGACACTTCACCCCAACTGCCCACTTGGGGGCACGGTGGCGCTGTGTACTAAGGCGTACTGTCGATGTTGCACTTGTCTTCAACCAACGCTAACCCTGCTTGTGTGGAGCTCGTATGTTGGGGAGCTGACAGTTGCTCGCCGTTGTTCGGTGGTTCTCTCCGCGTACTCCGGCTTCCTCCACCTGTAAAACTGTCACGATCATGATTAGCCATTGTACAGAAATATGTGACCTTAAAAACACCAATAAATAAATAAATAGTGAAATATGTTAAACGCAGGCCTCGTATGTGACCTTAAACACCAATAAATAACTAAATAAACACAGGTCTCTGGGTATATAGTATGGGCATGTGATGGAAAATTGATGGTAAAGGTGAGATTTTTCTTGAAAGTTTTTCCTCGCGAAACGGTTGATGTTGCTATTGACGCCGTGACGTCATGATGTGCACGCAACGTCATAGAGACGTTGACCGCTGTTGTTGCCCACTATACATTCTGACATAACGTTATTTGGTCAGGGTATGGCGGGCTTCTCGTATGGGGTGGCGGTGATCTGATCTGGTAGTAGTGGTATATATCCATGTTGGTATACTGTTAGCCCGTGGGCCTCCATGTTGTCCTATGTCTGCTATAGCTAGATCAAATAGTATTGGAGGGGGTGGGAGAGGGGGGGGGGGGTAATGCATGATCGCCTAGTGCGGTATTGGGAGGAAGTTCTTGGGTGTTTAAATTGCCAGTATAGGATGAATGATAGGTTGGTCTGTTACTTCCTTAGTTCTATTAACCTACCCAAACCTTTGTATTATCTTATGGCTGGTATATTGGTAGTTCGTAATGCTAGGTCAGGCAGTATTATAATCGTTTGTTTAGAACTGGGCCATAGGATGCATGGTAAGTAGTATGTCTCGTATGTTTGAGGGAACATTTGGATGACCCCGGTGGATGACCCCGGACGTGACGTCATGTCACGTGACGTAGTGGCGCCATGTTGTGTTGTCATGGTAACCCGCGTGAGCGGCCATGTTGTGACGTCATCCCCATAGTGATACGTGGTGTTAGTGCGCATGCGCAGCGCGTGTTGTTAGGGTGATACGTGTTTCCGTCGTCCATTTTGTATACTGGAGGCCGCCATCTTGGTTTCTATGGTAGCACGTGATTGCTATGTTACCCAATTGTTCTGTAATAGGACGGGGTATGTTTTGAGGGTGTGTTCCTTTGTAGAAGAGTAAATCTAATTACCACAAACAACCCGACACTCCCTCCAAATCACCAAAATCCACCCAAAAACACCGAAATTGACTTTATTTCCCCATTTTATCAGCTTAGCACGTAGTGCTATAGTACTAAGGGGTACAAGGGGGTGCATTCGATTGAAGTGGAGTAATGTTCCCATTTTTTTGGATCCCATGACGTTTTATTTCCTTATTAAGAATAGCACGTAGTGCTATAGGACAAATTTACCCAGAATCCATTATTAAAATTACAAGTAGGGCCCATATGTGTACATGAAAGCCAGGAAGCTAAGTTCCACCATATACTCATATGAGGATCTACCCAACAGATGTGTCGTACGAGGTCTAATTTACTATCCCTCATTTTGATTTTTCTTTGTACTTCGATGGAAAGTTTAAAAAAATAACAACACTAAATATAAATTTAAATTTCTTTTATTCAACAACAAAAATACATCTTTTTATGGTATGTAGATTGTCAGATATTCATAAACAGTCTTTCTGCAGATTGGACATCTTCTCAGTGGTTTACAGCAGTCTTTGCACAGGCACAAATGGTTACATGGTCGCGGAGCGACATTGGCTTCAGCTAATAAACACACACTACATTTTGTCCTCCGTGAATCTTCTTTTTCTTGAAATGATGTGTCCATTTCTTCTTCTTCTCTGATGGCCATTTCTTCTTCTTCTTTTTCAACGTCCATGAATTCAGGTGGTAAATTATGAATGTAATAACAGTCTGGAGAATATTTTCTGTGTTCTTCTATAACATCATCTTCGGTTTCCCAGAAACGAACAATAATACCACAATGAAAACATTGAGTTCTGTCTCCTGTCCCCAAATAAAAGAATCCAGCTTTTGTCAGTTCATTCGGGGTTTTCACACTTTCACTTTGTAACATGAATTGAAATGTCTTGAGACGATTTTCCTCCAATGCATACTTGATGTGTTTTGGTGGTCTTTGTTCTGGTGTCTTTCTTGTTTTTTCTTCTCCACGTAATAACTGCTCCAGTACTGGTGGCGGAACATCACGGAAATACGTTTCGAATGAAACGCTCATTCTCTCTACAAAGTCTCTTGGATTTCTTGTTTCTTGGTTTCTTGATTGATAATCATTCAGTGCCATCCTGATCAAACATGGAATAGTGAACATTCTTCAATCCTTTTTATCTTCATTCTTCTTTGGTTTTCTTTCTCTTTTTGGTTTGGGTTCTCCTATTTCAAGACTTCTCTTCTTTGCAATATCCACTGCTTTGGTCACTTGTTCCCAATCTCTGGTGGTAAACTGGAACCCAACGTCGTTCTTGAACAGTTGAATCTGTAAATCGTTGTTAAGTTTGAAGACGGTCACATTAGTAGACATCCTTCTTCTTTGGCTGTCGAAACACAAATG
The DNA here is from genome assembly GCA_031216915.1 of Pictodentalium vernedei. Classification (NCBI taxonomy): domain Eukaryota; kingdom Metazoa; phylum Mollusca; class Scaphopoda; order Dentaliida; family Dentaliidae; genus Pictodentalium; species Pictodentalium vernedei. The sequence goes on along the minus strand of CM062296.1, from coordinate 603,522,581 downwards.
AGCTGAACACCAAGTGCACCAGTTTTTATAGTTTTCCTTCAATGCAGCGACATCTAGTGACGGGTTTCCTCTATGACGTCATTAACCAACACATCATTATCCGTTAGATCAGTGGTAAACATGTTGGATATGGTTTCCATCGGTACACCGCGACAGCGATGTTTCAAGTAAAACAAACAGTATTGTCCACACACTGGTAATGGTCCTTGAAGGCGTTTCGTATTATACTTCCAATATCTGGAATTCTTCTTCAGGAAATTCTCGAATGGTCTGTGTTGTGGTGGTAATCCATAGGAATCAAAGTATTCTGCGTTGTGGTGACTCACAAAGAGAGCCACCCAATGTTCTCCTTTTCTGTGGTCTGGATCCGTGTTGGCTATCAAAGCCACTGGTCTGTGATCTGGTAATCTTCTTGGTAATTTGTTTCTTGAAAATACACCCAAACATATTCTCTTCAAACAACTATCTGATCGAAGTGAATTCTCTAACTGCAACGTGTTCATGTTGAGTAATCGAAGATTACTTGTCTATTCTTATCCACTTCTATGATGTTCTGGAATTCTGCATACACCAGTACGTTGATTGTGGTTGGTAATGGGTTTTCGAAATGGACTTCTAGTCTCAAGTTTCCTCTCTTCACCAGATCGAAGTGTTGTCCATGTGATAGATCTGGAGTCAGGTCGAATACGAATAGGGTGTATCCATTTATGTACTCTTCTCGGCTGATGTGGTTTCCTTCATTCTCATACATTTGTCCAGTTCCTTGGAACAGAGTTGCATAACATCTCGCCACTTCTTGTTGTTCGAATCTAGGTTGTAATGGTTTGGCTGGAATCTGCTGCCCATCCACGTACAATGCCAAGTAATTGATTTTGTAGTTCTTGAAATTATATGGATTCTTTGAAAAGTTTCCATTGAAAGCATCGTTGTCTACACATCCCACTACGATGCGTTTAGGTAGTTGGCCTAAAAATAAGTTTTCTTGTGTAATGCTCAGATTTCCTTTCGGCACTGAAAACACCTTGGTTTCCACACGCTCGATAGGATATTTTGCAGTTGCTTTTGTTAGTGCTTTCTCGTGAGCCATTCTCACGAATGATTGGAGTCTCTCTTTGCGTACAAACATGGATACATCTAGAATTTTGATCTTGTATGTAGCGGTATCGGCCATCAATGCGAAAGCATCTTTGGCTCTATTCATTTTAACATGAACATTAACTCCATTCAGCAAGTAACGAGTTTGGAAAAACATGTCCAAATGTAATCTTCCAGTCATGTCCACGATTTTACTTTTCTCTATAAATTTCTTTCGAAGAAGAAATCCCTTGTTATCATCTGTCAAATCTTCCATGTGTCCGGCCGTATCCTTGTACCATAATGCATTAGTCAGTTGTGACTTCTTGGCAGCTGATCCATAACTCAACAAAGTTTCTATGAAAGCTCTGTAATGATAAGTGTTGTTGGAAGGAGATACCAGTTTTTCATTCAAGCTGATATCGATTTGATTAAATAAGGAATGCATCCATAAATTGACTGGGCCCACTTTGGCATCGGGTGCAATTGATGCCCCATTGGAATCTACAACCGTTGCTTTAACATACAAGTATGTCTGTGCCAAATTCAAATAATCATCTCCTAATCCTGCAATGTGGAATTCTATTGGACCACTGTTTCCTATAGTCGCCAAAGGCCTGTGTTCTACCCATTGCCCATGTTCCACACTAGTCTGTGTTGGTGGTATGGAAAACAAGTCGAGTTCACTGTTGACACACTCACAAGATTTTTCATTAATGAGAGACATCATGCACCGAGATGGTCTTGGGTCTGAACAGTTCTCCTTCTTTTTGTCGATTTGCTAGTTTTGCGTGGTGCGGGCCTTTTTATACTTTTCCTGCCGGGTGGTTTTGAACCACCAACCACTTCATTCCAAGCTCCTGCACCAGCCTCTTTGACTCTTTTGATTGCTGCCTTTTTTACATTTTTCCCTTCAATGACATCTTCGGCAAAGGCTGCTCCTTTTCTCAATAACTGTTTTCCCACGGTCCTGGCTGTAGTTTTCAATAAAGGTAACACCATATTCTTCAGTCCTCCCAATATACTTCCCAAACCATATCCTCTCTGTATTTGAGCTCCAGAAAAAGCCGGTAGACCATTTCCAGCTTGTTTCGTGTAATATTCTTCGTATAATTTGGACTTACAACAGTAAGTCATGTTTATGTGAAATGAAGAGATCTACGATTTCTGAAATGAAGTGTCACTGTCACTTTCCCGAACTCGAATGGTACTATGGCTCCTGTGTCACCCCTTATATACACCTGGACGGTACTGAAATTTTTTCGTTCTACTGGTACATAATACACATTCTCAAATGTTTTAGAGATGATATCCCCATATTTTCCACGTACGGGGACGATACGAAGAAGTGGTATTCTTGTATCTCCAACGACTTGGTCACGAACCAAGTCACAATATACATAGAGGGAATAAAATCCTTGGTTGACATCGGCAACTCTGGAAGAATTGTAAGTTCCTGATTTAAAAACACACTCATTAAATCCCAAAATATTTTGAAGAGTAGGGCTCAATGTGACCACGACTCCATCACGTACCGTGATACGAACTTTACCAGTCACTCTATCCAGTTCAAAAGCTCTACCTTATCGTGACGAGGCAAGAGTAATTCTTTAACACCATTGATAGCTCGTATCACATCAATGGGATCCGAATAACGACCTTCCTTGAGAGTAAGTCGGTAATTCTTTTTCGAAGACCAGAACACTGTAACGAAAGCTTCTTCTCCACGAATATTGAACCAAGTATTTGGATACTGAATCTCTGCCAGACCTACTTCCCATTCTCCCGTGAGATTCACTGGTTGTGATAACTGAGTGGTGTACGTAGTCAACGTGTTTTCTGGAAACACGTTCATAGAACTATTACTTGGTAGAGTCAAATAAAACATTACTTTTTCTTAATGGTTGGATTTGGTAACAAATATCCTATGCTACTACTCAAGAGAGCAGTCCACAACTTGCTGTCTGTGTTTTCGAGAGTGAGATTAACGACACTGGTAATGATGATGATATACAAAATGATTATTTGTGAAATTTTTACAAAAATTTACCAAACAGAGGCCAAGAACCGTTCGATCCTTCTTCCATTTTGAAGAAACTTCAGAGGTTCACTTCCTTTTATAGGTGAGCTGACTCTGTTTGATCCACGAATTGAACGAAGTTGGGTATCCCAACCATTTTACGAACAATTCCATTTTCTTACCTCGACCACGTTTCTTCAGTACGTGTTCGATTTTGTAAATTGTTTTATGTGAAACTCGCTGAAGCTCTTCAGTGTAGAATGACCCTTTCAATATTTCTCCATTATCATCTTGTAACATATATGTGACTGGATGTCCTTTCTTGATGGCTACTACTGTGAATAACTCTTCGGTCCAATTGGGCAAATAACCTTTCTCAAAAGTTTTCTTAACTTTATTGATTCTCACTCTGTCACCTACTTTGTACTTTGGTGTCTTGTGTTTTATGGGTTGTCCATACAACCTTTGCCAAACCTCTTCTTGATTTTCAAAGTTCACGGCGATGGGGGCCATACCTATACTGCGATGATGAGAATGATTATATGATTTCACCAAGTTTTGAAGTGGAAAAGTTAGTGTATTGTTCTTGGTAAAATATTTCCACATTTTGGTTTTCAAAGTTCTATTGAATCGTTCTACTATGGAACATTTTGTTTCCACATTTTGTGTCGTGAAAAAGTCGACTTTGTGATCTTTGAGAAAATTCTGAAATTTTCTGTTTAGAAATTCTTTGCCTTGATCAGTTTGTAATTTTTCTGGTTTACGACCTTGTTTGAAAATTTTACTAAAAGCTTTCACGATGGAATCACCAAGTTTGTTTTGTAATGGTATCACCCAAGCATATTTACTAAATACATCTATACATGTCAACAAAAATTTTATGTTTTTGTTGAATTTACTTATGTTTGAAACATCTACCAAGTCAGCTTGCCATTGTGCATCTATACCACTAACTATTACTTTTCTTCTACGAAATGTACGACGAACAGGTTTGTGAAGAGTGTATGTGTCTTGAGTCTCTAACCATTTTACAACTTGTTTGGTTTTTTTCTTGGATGCTCTACGAAGAGCGTCTACACCACCAAAACTACCAGGCACTTCAGAATCATAGTAGAATGCTTCCATGACTGCCTTGTTCAAGTGTCAACTCTATTTATACCTTTTTTTCGATCCACTTTGGCGTTTCTGTTTTCTTTGGTTGTTTTGGTTCCGACTTTATCGGTGCCTGTTTCATAAAATCCCAACGTTCTTTATGACCAATTAATTCTTGGGGTATGTTACTATCTCTCAAAGCTTCGGCCAACATTTCCCATCCCTTTGGTTGGAAAGATTTTCGTCTTCTAAGTAAATCGTTTAGAAGATCTGTTACATTCGACCCTACCACTGTTTGATCTTTGTAGACTAATTCACCCTTCTCATTCCAAGATATATTTGGGTCACTTCTAATACGATTCAACAACAACTTACCCTTTCTCTTCATTGTCATAGGTACAGAATCGAGAATGTCTTCGTCTTTATTATCTTTCTCGAATTCGACTTTAATTGGTCGAGGAGCCATTACCTTTTGTTGAAATGTCAAGTATCTTTGTAAAATTTGATTATATTGAGTCATCTTTTCATCAGCCGAAAGAAAAGGGGCATCGAGAATATCTCTCATTTCTCTATCCAGTGATGAAACAGCCAGTTCATTCGGTTGTCTTGGAGTCTCTTGTAGACGTTCCAATAACCTTGGTTCTACCAAAGCCATATTCTTTGCATATTCCATCATCCAAATATACCTTTAACAGCACCCAATAGTACAGGAGGTAGCAATGCACCCAAGAATCCCCCTTTCTGCAAGATTTGTCTCCTCTTTTTGTCAGAGGTACCTTTGTTTGCCACTGCCCTCACTAGTTGTTTCTGACGAACGAGTTTGGTTCTCTGAGCTTTGGTCAGAGGTACTGCTCCCTTCAGTATATTCGAGGCACAGTCACACAAACAAGTTATCAATTCTTTGTCTGCATGTTTTAGTATGGATTTGACGAGTGTGGGTTTCGATTTAATAAGAACCTTGAGAAGAGCGATGTTGCGCTTGAGACGGTCAGACATGCTTCTGACTCGAGTCAGACTTGTTGCTCCCCTTTTATACTTTTCGGAGGTACACATATTGGGTTTCCCCAGGAAAAATTTGACTTCTTAATCTCATGTGTTCAGGAGTATCTTGTTTGAGATCTATTAAAAGGTAACCATATGGTGTCGAAGTGGCATCTTCGAAAACTTCTCTCAGAAACTTGGAATGACCAGGATACATCTGTGCTGCCAAGTGTGAGATCTGAGAACGATCCCTAGGATTTTTAAACAAGATCATGTAATGACTATTGAGAGCTACAGTCCTATGGACTTTATTTTTATCGAATAAATTTTGAACAATGTAGATCACACTAATGTTACGGTGATGACTACCTTTAGTAAATAATCTAGACACTCGAACATCTGCATCGAGCATCAGATCATCCAATATGACTAAACTATCAGATTTTAATTCTTGAGGGAGACCCTCTACGAATTCTACTTGGGGTAAAGTATTGTATAATGGTTGCCATTCACTATAACACCAAATGATGTGACTTGGGACAGGTGATATAATATTTTGAATGTTTTGAATAACCCGATTTACAAAGGATGATTTACCACTACCCGTGGGACCACACAATAAACAAGTGAATGGATGCTTCCAACGAGGATCCATCTTTGTTGTTCTATGTGGGTACTACTTCCCTTTTATACCTTTTGGGGAGGTGGCTCCCACTGAACGTGGGGACTACTCCCCCTTTTATACCTTTTGGAGAGGTGGTCAATATGAACCGTCATCCAAAAAAATATTTAAAATTGGTGGCCCTCTGACTTACTGGCTGGGGACAGTTTAAGTTTGTTTGATATTTGTCAAGAAGATAAACATCAAATAACTTAAGCGTCATTACCACCTTTTTTTTCTTGTTTCTTAATTTTATACTTTTTTTCTTCTTTTTTCTTTTTATAAAAAAATCATCTATTTACAACATCTATTTACATCTTCAATTAGAATCCAATTGTAACAGGTTTCTTGATGGTCATAAATTCAATCACCAAATCCATAATACAACGTCTCTGTTCATTTGTGAGAGGTTTCTCGAACATATCTTCATATTCTTTCTGTACTGGTGGTGGATTCATTCCAGAAGTATTATGGTGCCACAGTAGATGAACATCATTCTTGTTAACTCTTTCAAGTGCGTCACTAAAACATGTTATAATCTTCTCTTCTTCAGACATCATTAGGCATACATTATGCTGAATCTGACTTGGGTGATCGACTGTACATCCATAGCATTTTTCTTTCATTACAGCGTCAATGTTCTCTTCGACATAATGAGCATATGCCAAGCAAAGTTCATGCTGCAAGCGAACTTGCCTGAGTTCACTATCAATTTCATCAACGATCAATGGTCGTGGTTGGGTTATTCTCACTGTGATCTTCTTCTTCTTCTTCAAAGGTGGTTCTTGATTTGGTTTTTTGAAGTCTTCATGGTTAGTAGGTTTAGTGTCTTCAGTTAAAGTTGTTTGTTGGGTTTTGATGGCTGCATCTACTTCTTCTATTTGAGATTTCAAGGCATTCCATTCTTCTAAAGATAGAGCAATACCAGTCTTCGTAGGATAAGGTTTCTGGTCTTTTCCCTCAAAGTATCTTCTGAGATGAATCTTCAGTTCACCCTGGTACTGGGTGACGTTAGCATAAGTCTGCTTGGTGCCAATTCGGAACATCTTCTCTGGTCAATGGTTCGATCGTGAATGATGCCAAGTCCATGCTTTGCCTAATCTTATATATCTTTGACGGACGTGATTGAAAACATCACCCCAGTTGAACAAATTTTGATTGAGTTTTTTATTCTTGGTTGGGGTTTGTGTTTGTTTCCTATAGGATTATAGGTTAAAGTTGGAAAATTTAGAAAATTAGTATAGAAAGTAATGGGAAAGAAACACAATGAGAATACAGAAATTTGATTGGTTGATTAACTTCGATCTGATTGGTCAGTTTGGCGATCAAACTGCAATCTTGATCCTTAAACTGTAGGATATGGCCCTCTGCATTTTATACTGGCTTGGGACAGGTCAAGCTACAAACCTCTGTCCAATGGAGATAAGTCAAATAGCTCGAGTGCATTCCCACCCCTACAGTTCGTATCCTCTTTGAGGGAATTTTTTTTGTTCATCAAAAAAGAAAAAACGAAAACAACATGTCCAACTTAGCAATTTAGTTTTTCTATCATAAAAATTTCTCATTTCTTTTAAATATTCACAACAGAGAATTTCTTAGTAATGATGATGATGATGATTTATTCCTTTGGTTATACAATAGGGGTAGCCTAAAAGACACCAGGAATCAACTTTAAAAAATGAAATGAAACTAAAAAGTAAAGAAGTATCATCTGGTTCCAATAGGTGTAACCTAAAAGATACCATGAATCAACATGTCTTTTAAAATAAATGGAACTAAAAAGTTTTGAATGAAACTAAAAAGTTTTGAATGAAACTAAAAAGTAAAGAAGTATCATCTGGTTCCAATAGGTGTAACCTAAAAGATACCATGAATCAACATGTTTTTAAAATAAATGGAACTAAAAAGTTTTGAATGAAACTAAATTTTGAATAAAGAAGTATCATCTGGTTCCAATAGGTGTAACCTAAAAGATACCATGAATCAACATTTTTTAAAATAAATGGAACTAAAAAGTTTTGAATGAAACTAAGTTTTGAATGAAACTAAAGAAGTATCCTCCACTTCCAATAGGGTTAGCCTAAAGTATATCAGGAACATAATGATGATGATGATGATGATAAAAAAACTCTCTGTATTAGAATAAATAAAAAAATTGAAAAATCTTTACACTAGAAAAAAATGTATTGCCTTGTAAGACTTGCCATTTAGAATTTTTTTTTGAAGACTGCCATATAGGACTTTATGAGGACTGCCATAAAGGACTTTTTACTTTGTGAAAAACTTGCCATGTAGGACTTTGAGGACTGCCATAAAGGACTTTAGAGAATGCCATAAAGGACTTTAGAGAATGCCATATAGGACTTTATGAGGACTGCCATACATGACTTTAGAGAATGCCATATAGGACTTTATGAGGACTGCCATAAAGGACTTTAGAGAATGCCATATAGGACTTTATGAGGACTGCCATAAAGGACTTTAGAGAATGCCATAAAGGACTTTAAAAATTTGATGAGCCTAATATGATTGAGTAGACCACCTAAAAACCATTTCGGTTTTTTTTTAGGAATTTTTTGTAGGCAAAAGCTAGACTTGGTTCAGGTTGTAGAAAAATATGACACTCACTCAATTGGTTCTTCTTTAAATCTCTAGTGGTATGGTACTAACTCCATCTTCTAAAACTCTTCGTTTTGGGTAGAAATATGATAGTCCATCTCTGCTCTGCTGGTAGGTATACATAGTGTTGTCATTCATCACAAATCCTCGGTTGATGCCAGATCCACTTTGTTGAGTCTTCAAAACTTGCAAATATCTGTCTTTCGTCAAATCATTGTGGCGTTTGCTGATTCCCTTACAACTGAATTTATTGGTGGCTCCGAAACAATAATATGTTTTACTACACAGTCCAACAATGCCGGTTCCTTGCCATTCTACCTTAAACAAGCCTGGAGTTCTCCTGTCAAAACGCTTTCTTTCTTGGCAGCATGAGGGTGACAGCCATTCTTTGCCTTCTAATTTGGTTTTCACATAATCATCTCTGTGGAAATCACAACACTCTGATGGAAACCACTTGTGATTCTCTTTGTAAAATTCTACTCTCTTCTCTGGTTTCACTAATTCATCTATGGATGGTGACGAGGTACATATATATGCAGAATCTGTGTCCATTTCAGCATATTCGAAATCTTGGCGGTTGATAAAAGTATCGATGACATCATAATAGAACTGAAGCATCCGGAGTTTCGCATACTGGTAAACAAAGAATCCGATGTGAAGTGGCAGATCCAACTTGATGGTCTTCTTGTTGAGTTCGACTTCATATAATGTATCATCTAATGGATTCAAGGCTCTGAAGGACATGTCATTTACAGCTTTGGTAACTTCTTTGTCGTCGCAATAGCACACACGTCGATGCTTCTCTTTGTTGGTGACGGTTTTGCCATATCCAGAATTTCCCAACAGCTTCATGGTGTCGGCAACGATCGACTTGTCAGGGTCAACATCTCCTTGTCTTCTTGCTTCAGATACTTCATCTCCAAATTTTTCAAAACATCTTCTTGGTTTATATTGGATAACTTGATAGACGTGATCAACTTCAATACCATGCTGGAGGTACCACTGCAGTAAAGGGGTTGCAAATAACATTTTCTCCGCTCCATAGCTTCCGATCAAACTTCTACGGGGTTTCTTCATGATTCCATTCTTCTCGGCAAAGGCCCTCATGTGTTCACCAAGATCATCTATGGAAATATCTGTATTCTTGAAGATAGGTGTCATCTCTTCAAAGTACTCTTTCAGGTGATCTGGTACATGTATATCACATTCGACTAAACCAAACAGTTCACCGGACTTCACTTTGTTCATTATTTCTTCCTCTGTCATCGCACCATCTATTTTGTCTGAAAAGTTCTCTTTCAGGAAGGCTTTGAGTGTGGCATCGGTCTTCTTCATCTCTCTCCACTCACACTCCCAGATTTCAATAAGTTTATAGCCCAAATCGGTGATGTACTTTGCATTGGTACGGGTGTCTTGTAGTAGTTCTTTCATCGATTTATCTCTGACTTCATTATGGATGATAGGAAGGCCATTCTTATCTTTCATGCAGGTATGTCCGTGCCAGAAGCAGCCATGGAACTGGTATACAGTCTGTGTCTCTTTGCACCAACCATCAACAGGCAACTGTCTTCGACCAATCATTTTTTCAGCTCCGTTAAACTGATGTCTGATGTGGATGTCATCTCTCATGGATAAAAACTCTAACCATTGTTCAGCCATTTTACCATACTTCATTGGATGTTCTGGTTTAAACTGGTTTACTTCACGACGTCTAATACTCCAACCCGTTGGCATCTCTTGCATTAGGCACCAAAGATATAATGCATTCGCATCAAAGCCTATAATACTTCCACATGGTTTTGCTTCTTTGCCATATTTTGTTTCTCTGATTCGGGTAACATCTTTCTCGTGGTATCGGTTGAAGATAATTGAAGGTCCACCAACGATATTATCTTTCACCAAGTGATGCAAGTCTTTATTCTTCTGGTTAAATAATGTGAAGTAAGTTTCATCATTCATGGTCTGGAACAGGTATTTCAACGTGAGGCCCGGAACACTGATACCATCTTTAAACATGTCGATGTGGCGTTCTTGGTAGAAAGCAAACTGCTTGTCAACTGCTTCAAGGAATGGTTTTACATCTCGGTTATTATACCAGATCAGAAAATCACGGAAAGTTGTCATCTCCAGGTCGTTCCACACATGCTGGCAGTACTGGTATTCTTCATTGGATATATTTTCTTTCTTGAGAGAACTGTAGAAGGCTTCATGGTCTGGTAGGTGGTCTTGATCCAATTTGTTCAAGCTGTCGATCCATTCATATGGTAAAAATCCCTTTGTCACGGAGCAGCCAAATGCTTTCAAAAACTTGTCATAGCTGAATCCTGGAGCGAGGTAGTTGCAAATATCAACAAACTTGAAAGATTCTGTCGAGACGCACATGTAGTTATTCGATTTCTTCACTGCAAACTTGAGTGGATTCTGTCTCTTCAGGTATGTCATCAGTTCACGCTTGACTACATTCATATCATATTTTCCAGAGTTGAATCCGATGACGGGCATCTCTTGCAGGTAGTCTTGAAATTTCTTCTCCAATTTTTGTAAAGGGTGCATCTTGGATGTATCTTCTCCAGTAGCTCTGGCTTCCGCTTCCAGCGTTTCATCAATTTTCTGTCTGAGTTTAAACAAGGTCCAAGCATGATAGGTCTGCATCAGTTGGTGGCAATGAGATGAAATAGCTGTGAGGTATGTCATCATTTCTTCAACAAGTTCTTGAGAATTTCCATTTGTAATAAAACATTTCGGTTCTTGGTATTCTGGAACATTACTACATATGCTCACACTCAATGGTCGGTGTTCTGCTTCCCATATCAGTTTATCACTGTCAGCAGGTAGACTGGATTTGACAAAGTAACTTTCAAAATCAAACGTTGCACGGTATGGATAAAACTTCTTCTCTTCAGATACTTCTATACCTTCATCTTCTAACAGATCAAATATGGACTGGGATGGATGGTATACACCGCCAACATACTGGTAATTGACTTCATCTGTACAGGTTTTCTCGTGACGATTGAGTAGAAATCCATTTTTCCATAGTTTGCCGCATTTGCGGCATTCAAAGGATTTGCAGTATTGGTCTATATCGATGATGTAGCTAAAATGGTTCTTGTAAATGTTCACATACATGGTATCTTCATACTTTCTGTGAGATCTCTGTACTAATTTGGCAACAATTTGGTCATCATCATTCTTGACAAGTTCATATACTTGGATATTTACTTCAAAACATTTCTCCAAGTCAGGTAATTCGGCTAACGTTATTCCACGGAATTCATTCTTTGGCTTCTGGGTATACTTGTTGTACATGGCATCTGTTGTTTTATTCAAATTGTCTGTTATGGAACCACTCCATAAAGCTAAACAGCGGAAAATACACAGGTTGTCTTCATAGGTAAAATGGTGAGCTCTATCTTTCACCAAAGCATTTACTGCTTTGTTCTGGAGAATGTAGTCAGGAAGATCTTCTGCCATTCCAATTGGGTGGTCTTTCAGCTTGTTCACATAAAATGTGACGTTGGTAACTCTCTCCACAAGCCATTTGGTGTTGGGTCGTTTTAATTTGGCCCATTCTAGGATATCTTCTTCCATGACATCATCAAGGAATTCTTCAAAGTCTTCTTGGCAGCATACAAGTTGTGGACCATCAAGTACCCGGGCGTTGTTTTGTGATGGATGGTAATACTTCAGTTCATTCGTTTCATTGTGTCGCAGGATAAAACCAAAACTCAGATTAATTTTAAATCTTAGCTGTTGTGGCAGAAATATGGTAGTCATCAATTCATCAGTCATCATCTTCAGGTTCACATCATTGATCCGGTAGTTATATTGGTCCTGGACTCTTCTGTTCATCATGTGGCGAGTTCTAATAGAACTCCAGTTATCTTCGTACACGGTCAATATCTCATCTGGCTCTTCTTCAGACATCATATTCTTTTCAAACTCCATTGGGTCAACATCATAATGGGTGGTCGTCGTGGTCCGTGGTTGTTTTGGTGGTCCTCTCTTCGGTTCATCAGTCTTCCTTTTCGATGGTACAGGAACTGGTCGGTGGGCAACGCTCTTGTGTCGATTAAAATGGAGTAGTTGGTTGAACTCCTGGCCGCATTCCATACATGTATATATCTCCAAACATTTCTTCAGGTGTTGATCTAGCTTCTGCTTGGAAGCATGACTCTTGTTGCAGTTGGTACAATCGTGGGTCTTCTTCTCTTCGGCAGCGTGCTGGGTGCGTACATGGCGATTCCGGTTCCGACGGTCCGTAAAGGTCTTCCCACACTCTTCACAGGCGTAGACATCAGTTCTGGTAATGGCAGTAGCAGCTTCAGACATCTTCATAAATTTTTTTGCAAAGGCAAAATTGCTATAGAAAACTCTCTAGCGATGTGTTCAGTTCGAAAGATCGAAACAGAATGACGCGACGTTATTCTTCTCCGGAATTTATTTAGACGTGACGGACGTTTTTGAAAACGTCACGACGTCGCAACGTTTTTTCATCGATATTTTCATTCTCGATGGGTGTTTGTGTTTGTTTCCTATAGGATTATAGGTTAAAGTTGGGAAATTTAGAAAATTAGTATAGAAAGTAATGGGAAAGAAACACAATGGGAATCCAGAAATCTGATTGGTGGATTAACTTCGCTCTGATTGGTCAGTGTAAAAACATCTTGATCCTCATTAATTTTATTATTTAAAATCATGTAGTTAGGGGGGTCATTTAAAGAAATTGCTAAATATAGACACTAACAATTAGTTAGGGGGTCAGTTAAGGATGTTACTAAAAATAGAATTTATAAAAATATAGTTCCAAGTAGAAGCAGAGGAATTCTGGGTAAATTTGTCCTATAGCACTACGTGCTACTCTTAATAAGGAAATAAAACGTCATGGGATCCAAAAAAATGGGAAAATTACTCCACTTCAAACGAACACACCCCCTCGGTATTACGTGCTACTCTTAATAGGGAAAAAACGTCATGGGATCCAAAAAAATGGGAACATTACTCCACTTCAATCGAATGCACCCCCTTGTACCCCTTAGTACTATAGCACTACGTGCTAAGCTGATAAAATGGGGAAATAAAGTCAATTTCGGTGTTTTTGGGTGGATTTTGGTGATTTGGAGGGAGTGTCGGGTTGTTTGTGGTAATTAGATTTACTCTTCTACAAAGGAACACACCCTCAAAACATACCCCGTCCTATTACAGAACAATTGGGTAACATAGCAATCACGTGCTACCATAGAAACCAAGATGGCGGCCTCCAGTATACAAAATGGACGACGGAAACACGTATCACCCTAACAACACGCGCTGTGCATGCGCACTAACACCACGTATCACTATGGGGATGACGTCACAACATGGCCGCTCACGCGGGTTACCATGACAACACAACATGGCGCCACTACGTCACGTGACATGACGTCACTTCCGGGGTCATCCACCGGGGTCATCCAAATGTTCCCTCAAACATACGAGACATACTACTATGGTATATACATACCCCTGTAGGCCCCTGTAGTCGTCAGTATTAATAACCAACCGAATGCTTTGTATTATTCTATGACTGGTATAGGTAGTACGTTATGGCAGGTCAAGTGTGGTATTGTGGGATGGGTAGAGGTAATGTCTGGTAGTATAGAACGGCTGTATAGTATGGGCGAAATATACCTCTGTAAGCACCCCCCCCCCCCGAAAGCCACTAGTATTACTAATCGGCCTAATGCTTTATGTTATCCTATGGCTGGTCTGGATAGTATGTAATGCTGGGCCAGACGGTGTTGTGGGGTTGCTGGGGGTGGGGCATGGTTGCCCAGTGTGGTGGTATTGGATGTACGCCTTTTACCCCTGTAGGTGCGATGCTTCCCCTTAGTACTATCAACCCACCTAATGCTAGATGTTTCCGATGACTGGTATAGGTAGTATGTAATGCTACGCATAGCAGTATTGTGGGTAGAGGTAATGCCTTGTAGTTTAGAACGTAGTATAGTATGGGCGGTATATACCCCTACAGGACCCCTTTTAGTGCTTGGTACTACTACCCAACCGAATGCTTTGTTTTATTATATGGTTGGTATAGGTAGTACGCTATGGTAGGTCTAGTGATATTGTGGAGGCGGGGGTAATGCTTGGTTATTTAGAACGGTAGTATAGCATAGGCTGTACATACCCCTGTAGGTCTCTTGTTAGGCCTTGGTACTACTGATCCACCAGATGCTTCATATTATCAAGCGGTACTGTGGGGGTGGGATTAATGCCTGGTAGCACAGAACGGCAGCAGAGTATGGTTGGCATATTCCCCTATAGGTCCCATCTTAACCATTGCTAGTATTAAGCTACCGAATGCCTTGTGTCATCATGTTACTGGTAGGGTGGCACGTAATGCCAGTATTTCCTACCCTATTCCGAAAACACTTGTTCTTTTTTCATTTATCCAGATCATCCAATCAGTTCATTTTTCGGAAGCTGATTAACCAATCAGATTGCTTCATTTCCCATAATTTATACATATCCATACAAAGTTATCCCCTTCTTGCTGGACAGGGGCGTGTTCTTAGGGTGTGTTGGTTCAGCGGAAGTACATCGAATCACCACAATAACCCAACAACGACCTAAACCTACCGCAACTGACCTTTCATTGGACCGAATCCCCACCGAAACTTACCCAAACGAATACTTGTGAGTTTTTCCTCACACGAGAACAAGATGCTTATGAGGAGAGGCCTCACGGGCCCTAACTCATAGCTCTCCCTGCCCTCTAAGCCCACATCTCATGTCATTCCCTGATTCATAGCACTCACCACATTGCTTCATCTGTCCTCTAGTGAACATCTCCCGTATGAGGATAAGAGGCCTATGCGGTGAGGCCTCAGCTCACACCCCACTTATCCTCATCTCGGTTCGAGTGATCATTAGTGATTAGCTATGGTGATCACTTGTCGTGATCACTAGTGATCATCTCCCCGTATTAGGATAAGAGGGGTGTGAGTTGAGGCCTCACTGAGTGGAGAAGGATGGGGCTTCTGGAAGTAGAGGGAGGACGACTGTGTCGCTCTTGGCCAGGACGTCTGGTGCAGGGTCATTTGGTAGGGTCCCAAGAACAGGTCCCCATGAATGACTAAGGAAGCTAGGGATAAGGCCACTGGGAAGGGTCACCGGGTCACACATGCGTGGGATGGTGGGTCACGTGGGGAGGTCATCTGGTCGAAGTTTCTCCGCTGGGTTTGGGTTGCTTGGGAGGTGTGTCGCTCATGGTCGGGATGCGGGAGTAGGGCCCCTGGGCAGGTCTTCCTTGGATGGGTGGTGAGGTGATGGGTCAGAGAGAGGGGGAGGCGGAAGGCGAGATAGAAGTCATGCTCTCTGAACCTGGGTCTCTTATCGGTCCAGATCTATCCACCCACCATACCACCGAGTTCACCATCCTGCAGCACCAGGAGAAGAAAGATACGGAGAAGATCAACTTCAGCACCATGACCTGGAATGAGTTTACTACCACGGCAGACGGTTTCTTCATAGCGGAATACGGCACAGTCACCATCAACGGCATCGGCAGCATGATTCAATACCCCCACTACGTCAACACCCAGCTGAACAAAAACATTCAATTTATGATTCTAGACTGCTTCGGCAACAGACAGCGTCGGTACTACAAAAAAACAGAGACCGGGAGTTCTACCAATACATGCTCTCCTGCTAGCTCCTGACACACGTTTCCTCCTTTGACGCGCCCAGACATAAAAAAAAAATCACTTTACTATCAGAGAGGGTCGAAAGGGGATTGTCCTAAACCGCCCACGCGCGCCTTCGGTGCACGAAACCATTTGATCATCCATAACTGCAATTTATGATAAGATCTACGCGGACTACCCACATGCCTGAGAGACGAATGAAATCCAGGAGGAATATCCCATATCCCCCCGGAGGCCTAACATTAGAGCTCATCTACCAGATTCTTCAGTTCCACCAGGAGAGGCTAAGCTTGCCCAGCGTCACCAGGTCTGTGACCAGTGGATACAACATGTTCAATCTAACAGCTGGACATACAGAATACGGGCGCCCATTGTAGGAGGCCCCCGTATTCACGGGGCCTGGTAAAAAGCTACAATACCTCGACGACATAAAGCGTGAAGCCTCCAGAGCGACCATCCTAAAACACATAGAGAAATACAAGGAGAATACAAGGAGAACGGCACACAAACACCTGAAGTTGAGAATGATGCACACTTTACAACCTTGGCAGCAAAAGTCTCTGTTTTGGTGGCTGAGACCCTACTTAAGAGAACCAGTCCACCACGCCAAGAAACTGATAGCAATTAAGGCGTTACCCGAATAAGCCTTACCCAACGGCTCTTTTCAGGGCCACCAACTTCTCCAAAAGAGTACATTATCGCAATGCACAATTTAGTTTGCTGTTTTGAATCACTAACCAGGTGGATTTACACTCCCCTCATATGTATGCGCTTACCTCCAGTTCCATTCCCATAAATCTACTTGCCCACCCCCTGGTGACCAATCAAAAAACACAATTTACTTTGAACCACTACCTAAGTGGATCTATACTCTCCTAATAAAATAAGATAAGATTTATTTAGCAAATACATCAGAACAAAGGCAGATTGCTTTGTACACACAAAATCAACATAAATGTGTATGCTTACCCCCCCCCCCCCCCTCCCTCGTTCCATTCCTATCAAACAAATTGTTAAATACATCACCCACCCCGGGGGACCAACAAGAGCTTCCTTTTTTCATAGTACCCCAAGAAATAAGAGTGGCATTCCTGTTGCGAATTTAGC
Organism: Pictodentalium vernedei; assembly: GCA_031216915.1. Classification (NCBI taxonomy): domain Eukaryota; kingdom Metazoa; phylum Mollusca; class Scaphopoda; order Dentaliida; family Dentaliidae; genus Pictodentalium; species Pictodentalium vernedei. The sequence continues at coordinate 603,505,339 of CM062296.1, read as the reverse complement.
CCTGCTTCCTATGAGGGAAAGATGCTCCCAAGACACTAGAGCAACGTCTGCCCTACTGGGTTATAACGGACCAACCCTCCCCTCTTTCGCTACTATCCGTCCCCAAAAGGAACCCGCCCCGACATACCCGAGTAGCTCCTTAAGATTCGTGGTCGACCGGCGATGTGATGCCTCCCTCCTCTGAGAATTCTCCACAGCTTGGGGTGGGTCACTACCTCCATTTTTAATCGACTACGCTGTATCAAGAGAATTACAAATGTAGGAAGTCCCACCATGTTTTGCAAATGTGTTAAAATGTGGCGGCAAAAACTTTTAAAATAGTAGGGTCGAAAGCTTACAGCGGAAATTTGGCTGCCAAAATTTATCTTGCCACGGCGAAATAATTAATTCGCCTAGGCGAGATATTATCTCGCCTCGGTGAAATATTATTTCGCCGCGACGAGATAATTATTTCGCCGCGGCGAGATATTATCTCGTCTCGGTGAGATATTATTTCGCCGCGGCGAGATAATTATCGCGTCTCGGCGAGATATTATTTCGCCGCGACGGAATAAATTTTGGCAGCCAATGTCCTTTCCAAGCTACGGAGGTTTTCCAGGGTGTATGGGAATTTACTCCTGTTTGGGAACGCATACACCCTGAGGCGAAGACCGGTGTAACCTTCCATGTATCATGGAAAAGACAAGGATAGGGGATTTATTTCCAAGAATTTGGTGTACTTAATACTTTAACCTATACATTGTGGGCAAAAACTGACAAAACATTTGTACTTTGTAAGTTTCTAAATAAAACGAAACAAATATGGATGTCATTGGAAGTGACTCAGTGAGCCAGTTCCATTGGAAGTGGCTCAATGAGCCAGTTCCAATGACATCCATATCTGTAATATTTTATTGCACATAAATATTAAATTTTCTGTATTTTTATTTTTGTTCTGACATAACCGAGCAGAAGGTATGAATTAATAATTAAAAATGGGTACTTTTTAGCCATACAGCCTGTTAAACTGTTATTGTATATTCTTGTTTTTACACCGTAGTTAACCACAGTGTGAAAAAGCTAAAGCGGATTGCCAGTTACACTATACATCTCAGCCAATCAAAATGCAGTATTTTGTGTCATTTGGAAATATTACAAATTACCCACGACACGAGTTTATTTAAAGTTATAACATTATCGGTTAATTTGTTTAACATTATACGTGGAACACAAATGTAACCTTCTATAACATTATGCCTTAGAAAAACTTATAACATCATGCGGAGTTTATAACATTATCGCTTGTTTATAACATTTTTTGTAACATTATGCATTGCTGTAACTTTATGCAAAGTTGTAACATTATATTTTATAACAAGGCTCTGTTATAACTGGTAAGGTTACAACTTCACATTATGTTACACCGACGCATAATGTTACAATAATGTTGTAAACAACCGATAATCTTATAAACTCCTTATAATGTTAAAACTTTTCTAATGCATAATGTTATGAAAATCAACTCAGAGTGTTACAGTTTTTTCAAAGCATATTTTAAAACAATTAACCAACAAGGTTGTAACATTATCAGTTGTAACAAGCCCGGTCATCACTATTTCAGATGAATTCAAACTTGAAGTCGCGTAGCTGCCATTTACCATCTTAAACACGTAATATATCAGATGGGTTCCTTACCTGGTTACGGGGACCTCAATGGGAAACACGCCTATGGGACTTATTTTGTGGGGACCTAGTCGCGTGACATACATGCAGGTACCCCTAGTAACCCACCATCCCCTGACGTCATCACCGTGGTAATACTCGCGCACGTGCTTCAAGTGTGTCTGGTTAGGGAAATAACCAATTTTGGGGAATTTTGGAGCAGGATCAGAACCTCACGAGATTTCTCTCCAATTAAAACATACTGGGAGGGGGAGGGGGTGGTATGTTATCCGGAGGGTATGTATTCCGCACGAGTAGTCTCTTCTACTGGACAAGTAGTATATTATAGCCTTCTGGCCCCCGTTATAACAATATCCTATTATTTGTTTATTTTACCAAAAGTTTTTTTTCTAAAAGTTAAGACTGAACAAAAAGAGGTGGTGTTAGTGGTGGTGGAGATGGTGAAGAAGTTGATAGTCCAGGTGGTTTAGGTGTTGGTGTCACTTGCATCTACGAAAAAGAAGGGACGTGGTAGGATGAGGAGGAAGAGTGCAGATTAGGACCGTTGAAAGAGGAGGGGAGGAATACAGATTAGGATGGGGACTTTAATAAAACTCGTAACGTGGGTAATTTATAGTGTTATGGCATCAATTTCAAGGAGCTATGATGCGACATTTTGAAGATGTATGCAGAACTAAAGATATAAGGGCCCATCGTATTGAAGATGGCTATATGTGGATGGATTGTGCTCTGCGTTGGTGTAACATTACGCAGAGTTGTGACATTATCAGTTGTGATATACTCCACTCGCCAAGGAAAAAGAAAAGTCGAAGTCCGCAGATATGGTTAAACATTGAATATGCGTGATAAGGAAAGTTGAATGTGTTGTTTATTAGCAGAGCCGGGCAACAGTTTGTATAGGAATTTGCAAGCTTGTAGCCAAGCGAAATAAGATTCACTGAGCGCATACTTAGAAAATGGGATGTGAGAATGAAATGAACGACATGTGAGTACTGCATTATAATCGGGAGAGGGTTAATATGCTTAACCCTTTACCCAACGTAACCACCAAAAACTGGCCAGCGCTATTCTCAAAAACCGCCAATTAATTTTCATTATTTTTTTCATTTTTTTTTGTCTCAAAAACATAGGTTATGAACTCTCGTTGGAAAGAGCTCGTCGAGCTCGTTCCAATGGGGAGGGGGGTGTCATAACCTATGTTTTTGAGACAAAAAAATGAAAAAAATAGTTATTCAAGAATTCTTTTTTGCAAGTGTCGTCTGCTTTTCATGTTAGGTAAAGGGTTAACAGTCAAATCGAGAAGGTGAAAGTTTTGAGATATCGTAGGATATCATCACGTGAGTACTGTGATATCAGATAGAGAAGAGAGCAATGGGGGAACACAGACGTGATGGAGGTCTTCTCATTTGAAACTGTGAAAAAACAGCAGATGTTAGTATTATGTATCATAGGGCCCGGCAAATCTCAAGTGTCGGATCGAAACGAATTCCGAATTAAATCAGGCAGATAATTTCGAATCGAAGAGAAACTCGAATCGAACTTCACTGCTGTTCATGCTGAAGATATTAACCATCAACGGAAGTGTTGTATTCAGCGGCGAGGCGTCTGTTTCAACCAAAAAGTAGAATATTCCAAAACGAAATCAAAATACGAACGGAAACTGAACCTCCTTGAACTCTTCTTCTGTCACCAGGTCTCTTGTGCGGGAAATCTAATGAAAGAAGACGAGAGACATGGTTGGACTTTGGGAACATCTCGACTAACCCAAAAATTCCGAATCGGCGAATGAATTCGGATCATAGGGACGATTTTCTAATCGAATTTCATTTCGAACCTTCGCAGGTCCCAACTATAGCATATTAACACCGCTGTGAGTGTCAACTGTGCATTTGACATTAATTTGGGGGATGTATTATTTTCAGATGACACGATTATCGTCCTTGACACTGGATCGGCAGATTCGATTAACAAGTATGAAATCGATTGTTGCGGATCAATTAAAGAATGGGACATCGTAGCACATATAAGTGATTATATCAGTTTACAGATATTTCGACTATCTGGGACTGATTACAAGCTAATAGCAACGGAGGAGTACTTGCCAGTTGACCTAGGTAAGTATCTATTTGTTAACGCCTATCCCTCCCTCGCTCGCCCTCTCTCTATCTCTCCATCCCACCCAACACTTGTACTTTACCAGCTCAGTTATCTGTGAGTCCGCCTCTCTCTCTCTCTATCTCTCTCTCTTCATGAAATGGAAAATGTTATTGTTTCTGTCTTCTGTCCACATATTCCGATTCTAACCCCACCCAGACAAGAGACTTGTCTCTCTTAGTACTTTACCAACTGACCTTGTCCGTCCGTCTCTCCCTCTTTCTCTCCCCCTCCCGCTCTCTCTTTCTCCAGTACTTCGCCAACTCACCTAGTTTTGTATGTATTAGGGACCATCTCTCGATTCTTACCGCTCTTCATATGTAATAGAGGTATGGTCATGTAACTATTGTTACTCTACACAGGGCCGCCGAATCTGAGGACGGTCCCGAATCAATTCGAAGAACGGGCGTTACAGGCCCAGCGATCGTCCTCCCCAGAATATTTTTTTACATTAATGCTAGGAAAAATATTCTCCAGCATTTTCTTAACAATATCTACTCAATTATTTCCTTACGATTTGGGTAATTTATTACCTTTATTTTTGTTTGGATGGTGCACCTTTCTCCAAAAATAATCGTGCAGGAAAGAACGATGGAAAACACAGAAACTGGAACAAGTGTTTTTATAATTTTTTTTATTTGAATGGAACCTAGTTCAGCGATCTGAACGTAGTGGCTACCCCTCGACCTTCAGATTCTCCCCATTCAATTCTGTAGAAAAAGTTCCCCTCAAGTTTTTATGGGAACTCAAAACTCGAAAATAGGAATATATATCAAGCTTTCGCCCTTATTACCGGCTGCGTTCAATAGTACACGTATTTCCTTACATTTGGGCAGAGTTTATTGATCCAATTATCAAACTCGATTCCATTCGTGTAGAGGAGGATATCAGCCTCCTCTGCGCCAATGCGATCGAGTTTCCGATTCTGCACCGATGAAACGGTCTATTCGTTTCGGCGCCCTAACCGAGGTGTTGTTTTTACTGTTTTATATTTAGACAAAAACAAGGACGATATCGAAAGATTCGTTGACGCTTCGCAAGTCTTCAGATATCGATAATTAAAGGATAAAACAAAGTTTGGATCAATAAACTTTGCCCAAATGTAAGGAAATACGTGTACTATCGAACGCAGTCGGTAATAAGGGCGAAAGCTTGATATATATTCCTATTTTCGAGTTTTGAGTTCCCATAAAAACTTGACGGGAACTTTTTCTGCTGAATTGAATGGGAAGAATCTGAACGCAGAGGGATATCCACTACGTTCAGATCGCTGAACTGAATGGAACCTGGTCAGTAATGCAACTACGGACTCTTGCCACCTCCACCAGCGTTGGAGGCCAGTACTAAAAGGCTTCCCAAGACTTTCAGCTCAAACGTATCGATAGCTCAACCTATACTTTTTTAAAACACCCAAACTCCTGGGGCAGTTACCCCCAGTCCCCCGTCCCATCCAACCCTTACGCCCCCCCCCCCCCCCCACACACACACGCCTCGATGCTAGTGGCTCTAAACTCCAGTTTTATTTGCAACTGAGATTCGTCTGTTTGAGAAAACAAAAAAGCAGAATTTTCCAAAATGGAATCCAAGTAGTTTGGGAAGTGGGACCTCCTTGAGATTTATTTATTTATTTATTGGTGTTTAAGGTCACTTATGCACAATGGCTAATCGTGGCCGTGACAGTTTTACGGGTAGAGGAAGCCGGAAGTAGGTATATATTGCGGATTTACTATCACTTTGTACATGTACGTGTACAACATACGTACACGATGCGTTCACCAACGTGGAATTCAGTGTTAAATCGCACGCTTGTTCATAAAAATGTACAGTGATCTTGAATCCCCCATGTTTTTTGTGACTCCTAGATCGCACTTTTAACGTTCAAATACTCGTGGTGAACGCGCGTTTTTAAAAAAGGGTGAAATTGTACATCTTCACTTTTATCTTTTACTTTAAAAATTTTTGTCAACGTTCTCATCGCAGATCAGACCATCGATCCATCGTTGGCGAACGCGAGCAAAAAATTCTGGGCCATCATCAAAAAACGGCTTGCGGATTCTACATCACTGATGTAGAATCCGCAATTGTTTTGAGGCGGTGGGTTTTTCCCATTTATGACGTCATTAGGGGAATTTCCCACTATGGGAATTCCCAAACTCAGCTAATCGAGCGATCGGATCGCTCGATTCTCCGTCAATCGACCGATCGGATCGCTCGATTCTCGTAAACTCGATCATACGGAGTTATCTCCCCTCGTCGTGGGGTTGGGGGAATATCCTAGGAAATAAAATAAAAGTGATCGATATATATATATATAGGAGAGAAAAAATATATAAATAATAGTTATTTAGAAAATTAAATACATCAAATCGAATAGATAATAAAAACGTAAATCATGAGCGATTCTCAGGAAATTAGAGTGAGGTTTCTTTTAAAAATGCTGATGAGAGCCTACGCATTCTGCGTGAACGAACAACTAGGTCATCTCTTGTTAGAACGATGCGTCGGATGTCGGGATCACCTAGACTTCGATCACGAGAATCATTCGTGTCTGTGGATGGAAAGGGAAGATATGGTCGTCAAGTATTTCGAACCGGCGTTCGAACGCGTTCAAATCGATGAAGTGATCGCGTTTTGGAAGAGATTACTCTACTGTAAGAATCGAAGCAAGCCCACAGATTCGGAAGAACAGAAATTGGCGCGTAAAAGTCTGACTTTACGAGACAAGGGATGCATCTTGAAATTATTGTTCAACGAAGCATACGTCTAAGTTTTCTCGTTGATATAAAATAAGGGAGAATAGAAAATAAAAATAAATACACGCATAAAATTTTTATCTAATATTAGAAAGAAGAAAAAACACAAAATGAGAACCAGAAATAAATTGTATCCGACGTTAGTGGACGACGAGGACGAGAAGCCGAACGGCGTTTTGCCGACGGCGCCGTCGCTAGAAGAAAGAGAAAAAGGAGAGAGGTATCGCATCGATCAAATCAATAGAATCCAAGAGTATCTAATTCGAGAGAGAGATTCTCGTTGTTCCCTCAAGAAGAAGTATTCGCGTTTCGTGACAGTCGTCAACGTGATCGACACGACACTCATCACGATTTCTCTGGGTTTACACGCGGCCGGCATCAGATTTTTGTCGACCGCGGTCGGCATTCCAATCGTGTTGACCGTGGAAGGAGTGGCTCTCGCCGCCGGACTGTTTAGCACGCTCGGAAACTTTTTGAGTAGGAAATTATATCTGAAGGCGAGGAAACACGACAAGATTCGCGTCTTGGCCGACTCCAAGATCGACACGATATCCGAAATGATCTCTATGGTGTTGAAAGATGGTAGGATATCGGATGGAGAATACTTCGCGATATTGAGCGAGAAAACGAAATACGATGCCATGAAAGAAGCCGTGAGAATCAAGACTCGTCAGATCATCAAGGAAGAGATGAAGGATTCTCTCGTGGAAAAGGGGAGGAAAGAGGCCAGGGAGGAATTCAGTAAGATGATAGAACTCAAGAGCAGCGATTGAAAAAAAAAATATATATATATAATAAGAACAGAATTTTAAAAAAAAAAAAAAAATATTAAATTTATATATAAAATAAAAAACGAAATTAATTTAAATAACTCTTAAAAAATGTATTGCGTAAAGTGTAAGAGAGTTACCAAGACGAGTAATTCTAGAAAAGTGCAAACTAAAAACGACAGACAGATGCTTCGCAGAATTTGCGACGTGTGTGGTTCTGTCAAGACGCGATTCATCAAAAAAAAGAACGCGAGCAAAGGTAAAGGCATCTTGAATAAAATGATGAACAATCTACCTTTCGAAATGCATCTGCCCGGTCACAGTTTCACGGAACCCAGAACGAAATTGAACAAGAGACTCAACGCCGATCTGACTCCCAAATCTTGGAGCAAACCCGTGAATAGGGTGGACGCGGCCGCGTACGATCACGATCTGTGCTACGCCGGACATCCCGACACCAAGACTCGCAACGACGTCTGCGACAAAAACATGTTAGGGAGATTGAGAGGCATATCGAATCCGACCAGGAGAGAGAAGATGGAACGTTCGCTGGTCGGCAATCTGATCGGTGCAAAACGTCGATTCGGATGGGGCGTTCAAAAAAAAAAAGCGCATCTGAAAAGAAGAAGAAACGATTATTGACGAGCGAATTGGCCGAGGAGTTACACAAACCCATAGTGCGTAAATTTCAAAAGAGAAGGGTGTTCGTGAAGGGTCTGGATGATATTTGGTCTGCCGACTTGGTCGACATGAGAGCGTTTTCGAGGTGGAACGAGGGCGTCAAATATCTATTGACGGTCATCGACGTGTTTTCCAAATATGGTTGGATCAGAGCTTTGAAGAATAAATCGGGACCTCTCGTCGCCGAGGCTCTGAAGAGCGTGTTCGACTCGTCTTCTCAAAAACCGAATAAATTGTGGGTGGATAAGGGAAAGGTATTCTACAACAAGGACGTTCGTCGATTGGTAGACCTCTACTCGATCGAAAACGAAGAGAAAGCCAGCATGGTGGAACGTTGGAATCGAACGATGAAGGAAAAGATGCACAGATACTTCACGGCGAATTCGACCAAGAAATACATATACGCTCTGAACAGTCTGGTCAAAGATTACAACAACACGCGACACAGATTGATCAAGATGACTCCCGCGGAAGCTAGCGATCCTCGAAACGAAAAACGGGTCTACTCGAATCTATATCCCGAGAGATCTAAGATCAGGAAGAAGTCTAGAACGCCAAAATTTGCAGGCGGCGATTGAGTGAGAATCTACGCTTATAAGAAGCACTTCAAAAAGGGTTATACTCCTCGATGGACCTTGGAAATCTTCGTAATCATCAAAATATTTCACACCAATCCGGTGACTTATGAAATCGAAGCTTTGGATGGAGAAGAGATCATCGGAAAATTTTACGAACAACAATTACAGAAGACGAAGTTTTGATGAAGAAGACATTTTTTTTTTTATTTACTCTCTTTGACATTTTCTTGTTTACACACATATATATAAGAGAGAAAACAATAATAAAAATAATTAAAAGCTATTTTTAGATAAAGAAAGCAAGTTAATTAATAAACAAAAAAACTAAAAAAATCCTTTAAAATGACAAACATACTAGATATAGCACAAAGCAAAGTGAAAGATGAAAGTATTCAAGAATATGAGGTTCACGAATACGAACCGGTAACCGGAACGAGTTTGAACAATGCAGGAGAGATAAGAATCAATGTCGAAACTCAAGATTTATTCGTACATCCTAGCGAGAGTTACATAGTGGTGCAGGGACGTCTCACCAAGGAAGATGGGAGCGACTACGCCGACGACGACATGGTTACTCTAGCCAATAATGGCATCATGCTTCTATTCAGTAACATAAAATACATGCTATCCGGACAAGAGATAGAATCTGTGTTTCATCCCGGTCAGGCCACCACGATGTTCGGACTCTTGACGTATCCTGATGATTTTCAAAATCCAGAGGACTTAATCAGTTGTGGATGAAAGACACCGTCGACCCTGCTAGCGCCGGCGCCGCCGCGATATTCGACTACGTTGTCAAGACGTCCAGACCTAAAGGAACGTTTTCGTTCAGGATACCTTTGAAACACATCTTCGGATTTGTGGACGATTACAACAAGATCTTGTACGGATTCAAACACAATCTGACGTTGATTCAAAAAGGAAACAACGATGCAATAGTGAGACTCACTGTGACCGATGTGGGTAAAATAACTCTACACAAGATATCGTGGTTCGTTCCGCACGTGGAGCCTTCCATCGTGGAGAAAGTGCGTCTCTACAAGATCATAGAATCCAAGAGTAAATTACCCGTGGGATTTAGAATGAGACAGTGTGACACGGCAAGCATTCCTCCCTCCACGAATCACTTCGATTGGAGATTGACGGTGAAATCTGCTTCCGAGAGACCGCGTTTCATCGTGGTTGCATTTCAGACCGATAGGGACGGGTCTCAGGAAAAGAATGCATCGCTGTTCGATCACTGCAGTTTGCGAAACATGCAAGTGTTTCTGAACGCCACGAGATATCCAGCAATCGATTACAACGCGTCGTTCGACAAGAATGATTTCTGCAGACTGTACGGCGACGCCGCTGATTTTAGAAAGAAGTATCACGGTCTAGACGAATTGATGAGCAACCCCAACATATCTCCCGGTGAATACAAGTCGATGTATCCCATGTTCGTATTCAACGTCAGTAAACAGAGTGAACGACTCAAGAGTAGCGTGTTAGACATTCAGATCAAGATGCAATTCGATAGGAATGTTCCGAGAAAAACCAAAGCCTTCACCCTGGTCCTGTCGGACAGAGAATTACAATTCGAATCAGACGGAAATAAGATGTCGATCATTCGATGAGAGAAGAGTGTGAAAAAAAAATAAAAAAAACAAAACAAAATAAAAAGTAATGAGTCATTATTAAAAACAAAAAAAACAAAAAAAAGAATAAAAAAATAAATTCGTTTTTAATGATATTTTTTTAACAAAAAAAAAAAGTTCCATCCGAGAAAAAATCGTCTTTTTTCAACATTCTCAACGTATAAAATGTTACAATTCCTAAGTAGTCACGTAGAAAACGAAATACACGTTCCATTTTCATGTTTGAAAAAAAAAAGAAGATTTTTACGATTACGTTCTGAATTATTTAAAAGATTGCGTGCTATTCACTCGAGAGAAACAAAAAGGATATTTCATGACGAAGATATTAAAACTCGAAGAGATCTTAGATTGTTTGATCCTGTGCGATTGTCTCTCTGTTTCCATCCGATGTTCCATCCTGTGTTGCAAGCCAAAAAACAAAAGAAAAGATGTGGAAAAATGGTTAGGTAAACAGCGGGATAGACGGTTGGAAATGAAAAGAATGAGACGCGTTCCACCATCACCACTACCTTCTGAAGAGAATGGTAATGATGTGAGTGTTACCAAGAGATGCACAACATTCGTTCATAATTATGATTCGGATCAACAAAAGTGTTGTCATAAACATATCATATCACAAAGAAAAAGAAAAAAAGAAAAAGAAGAAGAATCGACGCTGAAAATTGAGAAAAAAGGAAACGTTATTATAATATATGACGATAGTGAAGAAGAAGGAAAACAAAAAAAAAAGTAATGAGATCATCTTTAGATCTCAATTTTTTTTGTTTTTTTTTTTTGTTTTTAATAATCACACATTATTTTTTTTTTTAATTCATTATTTTCCACACGTTCACTGTTTGTTCAAAGGATCCAGTTCGATCAGTAGACTCACCACGGAAGTGGCGGCTTCAGGATTATTGGTTTTCGTAACGAAATTAATCCTGTCTCCGGTGTTCACTTTGAGAGGCGTGCCGAATGTGCTAACATTCGCGTGTTGATTCTCAGTCTTTTCGACGCTGTATCTCTTATTGCACTCCACACCATTCACCATGAGATTGATGACCACTCTGTTATTCAAATCCGAGGAAGCCAGACTCATTCGAAGGATTTCACCTCCCAACGGCATGGGATTTCACACCTGACCATGTTTCGATCCGCTACTTCCATTTCCGAAAGACCACTCAGCTTTTCCTTCATCTAAGGTGCTGGCCTCTTCGGCCCACACGGTGATCAATTGTCTAGCATATTTGACTTTCTCCACCACCGAAATCAGGGTGCAGGCATCCGTCATGTGCACGGATTCCGGTAGATTCGTGAGCGCGTGTCCACCCATGTCTAGTTTACCTTCCATGATGTCACCCTTTCTCCAGACCGAGTTGTCATCCACGTACTTTCTGCTGACCGTGCTGGAATCGAATTCGGGATCGTGATCGAAACCGAATAAATTGTGACCATTCATGTTGATGCCACCCTCCATGGTTCCGCCAGATTGTTTGTTCAGGTAGAGATTGTCCACTTGCGATTCTAGGTATTCTTGCGATTGTATCATGGCAGAATCCACGTAGCCCTTGTTGACCATGGTTGAGTCTGCATCCGTGTCGTCGATCTTCGACAGATTCAATATCTTGTGGAATCCCGCATTCAGATCCGATTTCATTTCACATCTGTCAGACTTTCTCTTTTCCAGATCTACATAGTGTTTGGTCGCCACGTCCTTGGGATTCGTGGGAGTGGCCACGTTCGTTATCTTGTTATAATTGGCGTTCAATTCCGAGTGCATCGTTTTCAGAATGTATCTATTTCTCAGGTGTTCGCTGAATCTCACGTGAGAGTCGTCCGCGTATTTCTTGGTTGCGGCATTGGTGGGATCTACGGGATTCGCGACATTCACCAAACGTTTGGATTTCAGATCGAGATCGTTGGTCATGGTTTTATCCACGTAATTATCTAGCAGGATTTGTTAAAAATCAGCGTTCCCCCTGTCGACATATTTTTTAGTCACAGCATCTGCGAGATCTATCAGCTCGGGAAGATTGTAGAGCTTCTTATCGTTCATGTTCAAAGGTTCTTCTCGAGGTTCGTATCTCTGAACATAACGTTCGTCCAAGTTGGCAACGTCGTAACCATTGTCGACTTCGAACGTCTTCCCCTTCTTTCTCGGGTTGACTTTTTCGTCGTCACTTCTACCAAATTTATCGACTGGCATGTTGTTGTGAGATTTTTTTTTGTTGTTTAGAAAAAATATGTTCAAACGCAGTTTATTAAAAATGAACTATGTTATTTTATTTTTCATTTTTATTCGATTAAAATTTTTTTAAAATAATTTTTTTATCTTTATATATACTATAAAAAAAAAAAAATCTCTCTCTAATGTAAGTCATTGAGAATTTCTTGAAATCGATCTCCTTCAGACCATCTCTTGAGAATGTAGAGACATAGGTGACCGCAAAACACTTGATGTGGTGATTGCACTTGTTCCGTGTTGTAACGAACCATCGATTTGTTGAAATAGTTCTTTATTTCTTTTGGCGGCGAGATTCCGTAGCTGTCAAAATAATAATTTTTCTTCTTCCCGTTCTTCATCCATGCCACCCAGTGAGTGCCTTCACCCGATGAATCATCTAGATTTAAAATTCTGCATTCCGATTGTCGAGGTCTTCTCTTCGGCAAGGCAGCTCTGGAAAACACTCCTAGAAAATCTTTGATTTTCAAATCTTTTGCCGCATTCAACAGATTGATGTTGGATAGGGGTTGGTTGGGTAAGACGACACCTTCTACGGATATCTTTATTTTCTTATTCATAAGCGTATATATTTTTTTTTTATTTATTTTATTATAATTTACTAAAAATGACGTTATTTTTTTTTTATTTTTTTATTTTTCTTTTTAAACTAACTTTCTCGATGTCACTATCGATTTCTATAATTTTGTGTTCATCTAATTCTTCTTGATTTTCTGGAATCCTATCATCCACAATCATATCTGGAATCCAATCATCCCCATTCATATCATCTAAAATTAGATTCAAAGTCCAATGTCCGAGTGCCAAAGTGCTTATTTTATCATCTAACACGAATCTCTTATCATCGTCGGCCGTCAGCTAAATCTTGTTGGCTATTTCGGTATACAAGTCGTGATTTTCACTTCGAATCGATTTCATAGTCTTATACACCAGACCACTTCCTAACAGACAATCTTTATACTCTTGGAAATAGATGTTTTTCTTCACCACGCATGCTTTAACTCCTTTGCACTTCTTGATCTCTTTGGGTCTCAAGCCCACGAATTCGACGATCTGTTTACCGCCGCTCTCGTCCTTAAATTTACCCAACACCTTCTTGTTGTCATTCGATTGAATGTTGGACGGGTGATCGACGGGATAATTGCTCATGTCGAACCACTCGGCCACGTCCGGAGATATATCTCGGTAGACGTCTTTCATCTCTATCTTGTAAACTAAACTGTCCATGTTGGTGAACAGTAGTTTGGCTTTGTCACCAAATTTTCGTTTGACGTAATCGTAGTGAAACTCATACATCAATCGCTTGCTGACATCTAAGATGATCAGTCCAAGATAATACGGTTTGTCGAACTTCAGGTGCGTCTTTTGCATGTGAACGGCCACTAGATTTTCGTCAAATATGGTTCGGTGTTTGTAATTGGGTTCACCACTAATTTTTTAGCTCTTTTCTCAGACGTGACGAGTCGAACGTCGGTTCTCTTCCTGATGTTTTCCATCGATTTGCCGTACACGCAGTTGTTCATGAGTTTGAAGAAATCTTTTTCAAAATCGTTCTCAGCTCGAGTTCTGAGATTCGTGTTGAGATCGATGTATTTTTTCATCCAAGGCTCTTCGTCGAATCGAATGATGCGATGTATGTCGACTAATTTCATCCCGTAATCGATGTACTGTTTCAAATTCTCGCTGTAGACGACGTAGTTACATTTGTTAAATAAATTGAGAATGAGTTTTTCTTCATCTCCTTCGTTCGGTTCCATTCGTTCGGGAGCCAGTGGATAATCATTGTGTGGATTGTGTAATTCTTCCGGATAGTTCAAATCGACTTCTAAAATGCAAGGATAGTCTCTCCATTTTTGCATCTCTTCCGGTTCCTTCACCCATTCGAAATTTCTAATCGGTAAAGGATGACTCATAGCCCAACCGTACAGATTATTGGCGTCCCAATACTGTATGTATTTAGTCGACCGTTTTGAATTGAAACCTTCTTTCATGTAGGGATTGTTAGCTTCAGAATATCTGTGAGAGATCATCGAGACACCACCTCTCGCAGCCCTTTTGAGCATGAGCAACATGTCCACGTCAGATAATAATTCTTCGGTGGTCTTCAACAGAGCATCCCATGCCAGACCGGGTGCGGTGAAATACCAAGCGGGATCCAGATCGTAATTTCGACGACAGACATCTCGAAAATTTTCGAACACGTCTGCCAAGAGCAGAACGTCGGTCTTCAGATAGAGATCGTGATAATCTCTCATGGTTTTCATATCGTAATTCTCATTGGAAATGTCGGATTCATATAATTTCGAATAAAAATCTTCTTTCGAAGGTAGTGCGGTGTCTTCGAATCTCTTTAGATCGTTCATGTAATCGTAAGGATAGACTCCTTTCCTCAACATGACGTCTACTCGTTCTCCGAAATGTTCGCTCGTGATTTTAAATTTATCCTTGCTCATGTTATCAACTAATTTTTCCAGAGCGGTCGACATGAATTTAAAACTGTTGATGAAACGTATGCATCTACGAATGGATTTCGTTTTTTCTTTCAACGTATTTCCGTCGATTACTCTTTTCTTCTCCATGAGCTTCCATTTCGTGAAGGAAATGTATCTTTCTTCACTGTTCGCGACGCAATTTAATTCTTCGTGTGAGGTGCCGAGATTTTTCACGAACAGATGACTGTCATAACCCGAGAGATTGTGAAACATCACCAGATAGAAAGCGGCGTCTCAATATTTTAAATTACACTTGCTGTGAGCCGGACCGCAATACAGACCCGTGTAATGATCATGGTCTCTGACCTTCTTATTTTCCACCGAATTCTCGTCGAACGATTGTCTGCATATGTGACATTCGGTGGCTCTGTTATTTTCGTCCTGCTGCTCTCGCGTGATGATCATTTTCGCCGGAGTTTTGAATTTGTCAGATAACATTTGAATTTTCGATTCTAACTCTTCCACGAACCTTTGTGCCACATCGTCGTCTTCGCACTGTTTCGTGTAGGTGAAGGGACCCATGTCGTGTTGCGAGTCGAAAGTGCATTTCACATAAATGCAATAGCCCGAAGGTATGTGCTTTTGATATCTTTCAACGTAACTTTGAAGAGCGTTGGGTTGACAGGAACTCATTTTCGCGGTGAAACAATCGAAATCGGCGTACACGACGAATGGTACTTTTAACCTTCTATTGTGATTTTCAAACTTCACGATGGTGTTGGGTTTGGGCATTTCGACGGTGACACCTTGATTTTCGTTGCAATATTTTTGATGTTTCACTAATGATTTTTCGCTGTGAAACACGTTCATGCAATTGTAACATAAAGATATCTTTCCTTTATGATTATTATTTTGTTTCGACAGTAATCGGGTCGGATGTTTAACCCAACAATAATGACGATTGTCACCATTCAAAATCAATAATAAAATAATCGTCTTTTCTCTTCCGAGATACGAAGTCTGTCTGAGAGGATAGATCTTTCGGTTTTCGTCATTGTATCCCAGATGTTCACCGCTACGGTGGGATTTTGAGCCTCGAAACGTTCGATATGTTTTAACTCTGTTGGAAAAGTCACTCCGGTCCAATCGAGATTTTTAGAAGTTTCCTCATAATGAGAAACTCTATCAGAGTTTATTTCAACAGGGTATAAAGCGGAGGTGACTGCCCATTTAAAACACTGATCATCTTTATTTCTCATGTTGACCACGGCGTGTTTCTTAGTCAAGAAATATGGTAATTCCAAGTAGGAAGATCCTTTCAATGGATCGTTTTTAGTTATGTGAATTTCGAGTTTCAACACTTCATCGAACATCCAATTACTACCTTCATGTTGATAATTCGCGAGAGACGTCAACATCTTGTCTTTCATCTTTTCGAAAACGTCCGATAGATCTGAACCTCGAAATACGGGTTCGACGTTAGATCTGAAATATGCATTTTTCACGATGCTCTCACCGGACTTCACGTTGATTTTATTCATTATGCAATGGAGTATCATCTTAATTTTTAATCCCACATTCATGTATTCGCGAAACAAATCCAATACTTCTTTCTTCACCCGTTCCATAAACAATTTCGGATCGACTTTCTTGAATGAGGGAACCACATCGAAAGTTTTAAAAACGTCTTTGATCGCACTCTCCCATTCTACAGGTTTTGATTGGAATAGTTCCACAACGAGTTGTGTTACATATTCTTCTCCTTTCTCTTCGTCGATTGCTCGTTGAATTTCGCTCGATATATCTCGTTTGTCTTGAATCTGAAGTGCATCACTCGTTTTCGTTTTAGTTTTTCTTTTCTTTTCTTCGGAAACTTGATGTTCTTCAATGGCTTTTCGTTTAGTTGTCTTCTTATTTTTCACAATCGAAACGTTTTTGGTTTTTTTTTGACGTCGGCATTTAAATTCCTTTTACTATCTTCTCATTTTTCACAACCGATGCATCTTTTGACGTCATTGCTATCGACATTTCGTTTGCCTTTCTAGCGTTTCGCAAATATTCTTGTATGACATCAATTTTTTTTTATTTAGTTCTATGATTTCTGAAATCTGAAATTTGTAATAGTTTACAAATGTCGTTTAACTGAGGTATGGTTTTCTCATTTAAATTTACCATTGTTTTATCTGTTTGCTTCATTTGTAAGAATATTTTTGGGGGGGAATTTTGTATTAAATAATTTGTTAAAAAAGTTTTGCTTTTTTACTCTTTTTATATATATAATAAAAAAAAAAAAAAAAGTTAAATTTTAAATTCAATTTTTTTTTTCTTTAATGTGTTTTTTATTCAAAAACAATTTAAGACCGCTTTTATTTCTCGTTTGCAAAACGAACAGATATTCTCGTCTTCAGAATAACATTCTCTACAACAACGCAGGTGTGCGCACGGTAGAAACAAGACGTTTGCGACACCTTCGCAGACCAGACACTTGGTGGACGTTTTGCTCAGCTCGTTTTTGACGAGTGACGATAACTCGTCTGCTTCCGCCATGAATTTGATGAGATGTTCTAAAGTTAAGAATTGAGACAGGGTCTTGTTCGCGATGTTTAACACATCGTACAATTATTCCTTGGTGTATCCGAGTTGTAACATATCCATCAATAATTTTTGGTTTTTGTCTCTATCCCTCTCTTCGTCTTGGATTTTGATCAATCCCAACGTTAGGATCTTGTTCAAATAATCGCATTCACCTTTTTCAATATTACTTATGTGTTCTAGTAAAGGTACATCGTGAGGTTCCCAATTCATCAAATGTATGTCACAACAAAAACATCTGACTTTGTCACCTTTACCCACGTAAACGAAACCCGCGGTGGCTAAGTCTTCGGGTTTTTGAGCAAGATGCGAAGGCCAATTTTTAAACGTTTGAAGTCTTGCACGTTCTAGACTATAATTCGGATGTTTAGACTTGATCATTGTTTTTACCTCAAAATTGAGTTTGTAAGAATATTTTTTTTTTAACTTTTATTTATATATAAAGAGAAATAAAGAGAAACTTTTTTAACAAATTATTATTTAAATACAAAATTTAAAATATACATTATTTGCAAGAATTCATAAAAAACAAATAATCGATCATGACAACAATACCTAAAAGATGGGAATTGAAAATGAAATGAGACGAAGCATATGAGAAATCCAGTTTTAATATCTATACATTACAACAACACGATCCCATTGAATTGAACGAGGTCGAGATGGTAGACTTAGAGCGCTACTACTACAAATATCGAATGTGTTTGAAAGTGGATGAAGCTGCGCTCGATTTGTTTTACGAGTACCAAAGCGAACTGCTGAATAATATCATCATCGCCGACGACAGAGAATTCGACAGGGGTGATTTATTGTTGTCCTATGGAGATTACATATATCCAATAATCTCACCCGAACTTGTGAACAAATCGGGTGGTGAGAGCGCATTCGCCTATGAAAAAAAACTCAAAAGAGTAAAGATAAACATTCATACCATTTTCGTATGTGGAAAAATTATGAATGTCAACATGCTAATAATGGACTTGGAAATATAAACAATAGAGAGATTGAAATGTTAAAATTTAACTTTTTATATATAACAAGAAAAAAAACTTTTACTAAAAAATTTTACATTAAAAAAATTAAAAATTAAAAAAAACAACTTTTTTTTTATATATATAAAGAGCAAAAAAAAACTTTTTAAACAAATTATTATTTAAATACAAAATTTAAAATATACATTATTTCCAAGAATTCGTGAAAAACAAAAAAAAAACAAATAATCGATCAGCAACACCTAAAAGATCCGAATTGAAATTGAAACGAGTCGAAGCGAATAAGAAATTCGGTCATAAAATCTATAGATTACAATGACACGATCCCATCGAATTGAACGAGGTCGAGACGAAGGGCTTAGAGCACAAATACGACAAATATAAGATGCCTTTGAAATTGGATGGAGCCGCACTCGATTTGATTTACGAATACCAAAGTGATCTGCAGAACATCGTCATCGCTGAAGATAGAGAATTCGACAAGGACGATTTGTCATTGCCCTATGGAAATTACATATTTCCAAACATCTCATTCGAACTCGTGAAGAAATTGGGTGGTGAGAGCGAGTTGACCGATGTAAAAAAACTCAAAAGAGTAAAGATAAACATTCAACATGTTTTCGAAAAAGGAGAAGACACGAGTGTCAACATGCTAATAACGGACTTGGAAATATAAACAATAGAGAGATTGATTTTTTAGCAAAGAAGAAGGAAAAAAAAAAGTAATGAGATCATCTTTTGATCTCATTTTTTTTTTGTTTCTTCACACTCTGTCTCGCGATATTCGTCATTATCATCTAATTGTTTCTCCACCTTTTTATCCATTTTATATATTATTTTATACTTTCTATGATTTATATTTATATAATTTTATATTATAATAACATATTCAAAATTGGTATGTTCTTAAACGGTGAATTCTCACCGAGCAACAAACCCTTGCCGAGTCGCTCGACATTCCGTCCACTCTTCAGATAGAGACCGTTTCCTCTCAGAGAGTTGCCACCTCTAACGGGTTCTAGATACAATCCTTTACCACTGTCGTCTACGTGGACGCGACACACGGCTCCTCCCTTCTTCAAAAACAGTCCGCTGCCACCCATTAATTTCTCAACTGACGAACTAGCGAGTCCCATGAGAGCTCCCACGCCGAGAGTCTTTCCGAGAAAGGGTAGTGCCTTTGCGGCGAAGGGTAATGCTTTTGCAGCTATTCCTGCCAATAGCGGTAGGAAACCGCCTTTCATTCTCAAATTGTATCTCAGTTGAGCGGGACTCATTCTCACCGTCAACCCTCTTCCATTGCGAATCGCTTTCTCCATCCTTTTGATTTGACTTCTGGTCCAGGCGATCAAATCCTGACTGCCTCTCGTCAGATCTTCGTGAGTGAATTTGAATCTCACCGCCTCGCCTCGAGTTGTTAATGCTCTCTTAAGTTTCTTCCTCTGTCCTGCGGATATGTTCACGTTTTTAACCACGTATTCTGTCATAATTCTGTTTTTTAAAATATATTTACTTCAATTGTTTCTTGTTTAATAATTATATTAAAATAATTTTGTAAAATTAATATTGCGTTTATTTTATTTTTGTTATCTATATATATACAATATTTTTTTTTTTTTGCTTTTATATTTCTCTTATGTGAAATCGTATCATCACTCTCTCTCCACGAAGATCTAACAGTTCACCATTTTGATCCGTCAATGTGGTTTTCAGACTATACAACGTGTCCAAAATCACTGGTAGATAAACTAAATTTCGAGGTCGCTCCACGATCTTATAACCCGGCGACACGTTTGGAAAGAAGGAATAGATCGTCGGTTGAGCGCTACCATTCACGTAGCTTCCAGCAATCACGTCCACGTTCACCAGAATGCTATTGACAGCGAGAATGTCAACCGTATTTTCAGATGCCGCATGGCCTCGATACATCTTTCGATTGAATCCCAACATCTTGCCTATAGAATCGTCCGTGTTGAAATCCACTGCGTCTGTCTAGGCAATCGAAAATAATTCTGCGACAGGTAGAAACAGTCCACGTTGCTGTGTCGACCCCTAATGTAATACGATTCGCATCGGTTCTGTCTCTCCAAAAGCAGATCGTCGAAAATCATGAGATTCTTATCTTCCGATTTCAGTTCTCTAGGATCCGGAACGTCGCTAGCATTCTCATAAAATCGACACTCGACGTTCGAAGATGCATTTCTCTTCATAAGCTCCATCGCCGCACCGTCCAAAATGGTCGAGAGTGGAGCTCTGCTCTTGTCGAATTCCTCCCTACTGTCAAAGATTCTGGCTATGACGTCCTTGGGCAATCTACGATCCATGCACTCTCGAAGCAATCTGTATTCAGGTTGAAACAAGCTCTTGCCAAACACGAACAATCTGTCGTAATCCAACCAGTCGGGTCGGGACAACAGATTCATCAACAGATTAGTCTTTCCACAATTCGATTTTCTCACTATCAAGCCTCTTATGCTCTTGGGAAAGAACTCGTTATTCGACCTCTTGGTCGCAGCGTCATTCCAAGACATATCTTTAATGTTCATCTTTGTTTTATTTTGTTTGTTTGTTATTTTAGATTCTTTTCAAACGCAATTTTTTTTATGTTTTTCAAACTCTGTTTTTAATGTTATTATTTATTTATATCACACCGTCGCAAGTTCTCTTCAATCCGGATCCACTCGTCATTTTAGCTAAATCTTGTATGGGCACCACAGCATCCTTAAAATCTTTCCAACTTTTCGGCGTTCGCTCTAACGCAGCTCACTTCGCCGGCGGACTGATCAACTTGTCGATCAATGCGTCGGCTGCCCTCTTGCCAGCCACAGAAGCTATCCTACCACTGGCTCTTCGGAAGCGGCTTTCTTACCAGCATCCAAAGCCGTCTTCTTACCGACTTCAAACGCGGTCGATGCGAGTTTTCTACCCGCGTCGCTCGTGAATGCTCGCATTATAGAATCGACGATGCCAGAACCGCCTTGAACGTATGTTCTGACGTATCCCCTGTTCTTTATCACCAACATATTTTATTTTTATGATATATTTTTGTTTTTTTCACTGGTAAATCGTTTTTGCCGTTTAAATACCTTTATTATTCTAGTGTAAAAATTTACTGTTTTATTTTTGTTTGTTTGTTTCTCTCTACTTATTATATACACATCAATCCTTCAATTCGTTCATCAGCCTTTTATACTGTCTTAACAATTCGTCAGATATAGTAACTATCTGATTATCTAATCCCGTGTTACCAGCCCGTCTGCTCGCGATCAACAAACTCAATCTCTGAGACAGAGTGTCGGAATCGCTCGGAAGAAAAGTGGTTTTCACCCCTTTGCCAGTCACCGATTCGATGAACTTCTTGTTCATATCCCATATGGGTTTCACCACTTTCGTCCACTTGTAACCTCTGTTGGCTTTGGGTCTCGTCTCTCTGGCATCGTTATTTCTCTTCATGGCGTGAGTTTGAACTAGAATGTCGCCGTAATTATCGAAATCCTTTTCCGTGTAATCTCCAGGCTTGTCGTAAAGGAGCAATCTGCGCAGCCCATCAGTCAATTCGTATCTGTTCGAACCCACGATCAATTCATCATCGCCAATATCCACTTCCGTATCACTTACAAAAATCCTTCCCTCTGAATCCTTATAAAATCCATACGACTGATCTCTCTTACCGCCATCATCATCGGACGATGCGACGCTACTAGTGGTGATAGTCGAAGCGTTTCATCAGACTCGCTCTCTGTTTGAATTCCCGTGGGAATGTAATCCGGTGTAGATTGAACGGAATACCGATTTCCAAAACTAGGAGGCAACGAACCCATTCTCAAAGAACTCTCCTTTATGGGTCTCAATTCTTCGACTATCTCCTTCCTGCTTCGCTCTTGACCCTCCGTCACGGGTTTAAATATTTTTGTGGCTTCGCGATTGAGTTCCATCTCACCAAGACGTCTGCTCCTATCAGCCGACTGGATCCCCTTCTTTGCACGTTCATACTGGTCTAAAATTAAATCTCGGCGCCTAGGATCCATCTGTAAAAACATCTTTCGTTTTTAATTGTTAATGTTTCTTTGAGTATGCTAATATGAGTTATTTATTATCTTCAAAATTAAATGTATAATTATTTTTATGTTTTGTTTTAAGTAAATAAAAATCTTCCGTCTTTAATATAATAACTAAAATCAGTTGAGAAAAAAAAACATTTGCAAAATGACACCTCGATAAATAGTTAAAAATATTAAAATAGCATCCGTTTCAAACGTGTTAAAAATCAGAAAGAAATAGTTTTTCAGATAAACCATTTAACTTGACAAATTAATCTCATTTGAATAAAAACCTGTAATACATCTCAGGCGTGACAAAATAGCGTTCTCAGTAAGTGTTTATACAGTAAATGTCACTTTGACATACAACCTGCTTGTCAGTTTTGATAAAAACATAGACTGATGATTGTAGACTGACATTCGAATGAAATGGATGGTTTAACACGTCCCAAGGCTCGCAGGAGCTCTATTTATCACTTTTATTTTATTTCCTAGGATATTCCCCCACCCCCACGACGAGGGGAGATAACTCCGTATGATCGAGTTTACGAGAATCGAGGGATCCGATCGGTCGATTGACGGAGAATCGAGCGATCCGATCGCTCGATTAGCTGAGTTTGGGAATTCCCATAGTGGGGAATTCCCCTAATGACGTCATAAATGGGAAAAACCCACCGCCTCAAAACAATTGCGGATTCTACATCAGTGATGTAGAATCCGCAGGCAGTTTTTTGATGATGGCCCAGAATTTTTTGCTCGCGTTCGCCAACGATGGATCGATGGTCTGATCTGCGATGAGAACGTTGACAAAAATTTTTAAAGTAAAAGATAAAAGTGAAGATGTACAATTTCACCCTTTTTTTAAAAACGTGCGTTCACCACGAGTATTTGAACGTTAAAAGTGCGATCTAGGAGACACAAAAAACATGGGGGATTCAACATCACTGTACATTTTTATGAACAAGCGTGTGATTTAACACTGAATTCCACGTTGGTGAACGCATCGTGTACGTATGTTGTACACGTACATGTACAAAGTGATAGTAAATCCGCAATATATACCTACTGCCAGAATACCCGGAGAGAACCACCGAGCATCGATGAGCAACTATCAGCTCCTCAACATTATAACTCTGTTCAAGTGCCGCCCAAGCAGGGTTACAATGGTTGAAGACATGTGCACCATCGACGTGCAGTATGCCTTAGTACACGGCGTCATCCTGCCCCCATGTAGGCAACTGGGACAAAGTGCCTTGCCCAAGGACACAACGTGGGTCGTCCCGGGCAGGGATAGAACTCGGGACCTCCAGCTTAGAAGTCCAACAGCCTACCACTGAGCCACCGCGCTCCATCTCCTTGAGACCCCTGTACAGGAGACCTGATGAGCGAAGAATAGTTCAAGAGAAGACATGTGGTAGGACTTTGAGAATTCTTCGAGAAGAAAATTTCGAAATTAGTGTGAGATATAAACAGAACCGCAGTTACGTTTGAATGGGTAAGAATCATCCAGGGACGTGGTTACAGCTTTCCGATTAGGGGGTGTAGGTAGTGAATTTACAACTAGAGGGAGGGACTGGTAGGGGGAACCCCCTCCCGGTCCCTACCCCTAGTTCGGAATTCATTACCGCGAAAAATGTTGAAACTGAAGCCACGAAAGGGGGCATAAAATTGATTCTTGTAACTGAAATGCCAACACATGACAGAATTATCATGTTATTATTATTTGGTATTATTCTCGGAATTGAATATGTATTAAACAAATGCTGAAGCCGAGAACTTTGAGCAGTTCACAATGTCCTACAATTAAATCAGATCTTATGCAGGAATGATCAATTTTCGATGTTTCGTCATTTTGTAACTGAGAATGATGGAATTAACTCAGGATAACGCTTTTACATGAAGTGATTTTCTTGAAGTGCATTTCGAGGATTTTTTTTATTACGATAAGTAAACATACTATAGAAGTATCGTACCGATTGACATCATGCATACTTATGAAGCTCGATATCATCTACACTGTAGTTGTAAATTGAAACAGCTGGAATGGGAAGCACCGCAATTACAAACTACCGACAGATGGCGCGAGAGTACTACTGGTTAGAAATGCAGACTGATTTTTGTTTACGCTTAACAAAGCACACACAATAGCGGAAAGCTCAGTTTTCAAAATATTGATAAAACGACTGTTCCCTCAATAATGCCACCCAATTGTTGTGTCCCATTATGTGGGAATGTTATAGATGTTTACATGTTTAAAAAAAACAATTTACACGAAAGATGAATAAAAGCTTTGAAAAGAAATGTCTCGAGTCGAAGCAATCGTCAAAACGCTGGATGCCAACCGGACATGCAAAAACTAGCAATAACCAGTGATTTTAAAAAAAAGTCATATTTCTGTGTTTTTTCGTTCTAATGTATTGTGTGTGGCCCAAGAAGTGATACAGAGTCACTGAGTAGTACGGGATTCTCACAAAAGTTGCCGGAAAAGTCACAATTTTAGGCAAAGTGCCGACAAAGAAAATTTTGAACTTTTCCAAAAACGACTAATTCCCAACCTCGTTCTACTGCAGAAGCTGCATATGCCTTACAAATTCTGGGGTGAGTTTGTTGTGACCCTCTGAGGTGAGTGATACAGGTTGAAAAATGACAGTTTCAATCATATTTCTAAAAATTATGGCACCAAAATAACCAAATTTCAATTTTCGAAAATCATTAAAAAACGAAATATTTGTATCATCCAATCCATTTTCCAGGCAGAAATCCCATCTGGGTGCATCATAACGATGGCTTTAACTTATATACTGATTCCAAGAACAAAATATGAAAGAATCATCCACTTTTTAGAGATCCTTGGGGAAAAATGAGACAAAGTTAAAAATCCCAAAATCAATGACAATCCCGCTATTTCCCTCCCTTTAGATTCCATATGTCCTTGAATGGGAAATGAATCACTGGAATTATTGAAAATGATCAGGACACCCCGTTGGGAGAATAATATTGAATAATATTGAATGAGATCACCATCAGAAATTTTTCCTGTGGCTGGTGGTCAATCAGTCTAATATATCCAAGCAGTATAGGGTGCTAACTGCTATTCATATACCTATCACATTATATTGAAACAGGCTTTTCCGAAAAGTTTCAACTTTTAAAAGTCAGGGTCATCATTGGGGGGGGGGGGGGGAACCCCCCACACCCCCTTTTGAAACGTCGTACTTCGAATTCATGATTTATAAGTACAGGTATTTATCATTTTGCATGAGCAACATCATATTATATTGATATATAGCAATACAAGAAGTAAAACTTGAAATTCTACACAAATAGTATAAAGAAAAATTCAATTGTATCAAAGCCCACATTGAGTCGAGAATTTCCCAACTATTTTTGTTGACAAGACTACTCACCCCTTTAGAAATTGCAGAAAATAGGCAGTATTATGACAAGGATATGACTGATTACATTGATATTATTAACTGTGGGGAAATATTCATAGACTCCTACAAAAATATCCTAGAAAGTGCATGCCGGTTACACTCTTGGCCATCCATGTCACATTTTTATGCTCTCAGTGCTGCTCTAGGAATCTCACTGAATTCGTATTGTTCACCGCTTCTAAATGAATATTTTATGACAAGACCACTCACCCGCCGTGTATGTGGACGTGGCGTTAAAAATTCAAAGCCTGATATAACGATAATGTGGACACAAACTTCAGTTCCAAGTAAACGGGGGATTTTATTCCTAATCATTTTGTATTTCTGAGTAAGTAACCGGTCGTGAACACTACTGTTCTTGTTGATTTGAGTGAACCTAAACATTCGCCACCGAGTATATGTGAGTAATTCCGGGTAGTTCTGGGTAAGTGCGGGTAATTTCTGGTGATTCCGGTGTTTAGGAGGACCCGAAAGTGCGCCCCCGGGGAAAAGCGGGAAACTAAGATTTGAGTTACGTCCCCTGTTGGAATTTGGAAGGTATTTCCAACAGCTAATCAAATTTATAAGCGCGTTATGGCGCTTTTTCTATCGAACGGAATTTAATAAAGAAGGGATTGAAATGTTCAAAAAACACCACGAAGTCTACTTCACGGATCTTTACGGTAAAAAACGCTTTACGTATATTTTTTGACAACGGCAAAATATACGAAATTTTCTCCTTTCAGCTCACTTCGTTGCAACATGTTGAGGTCAAATCTATTTTTAACGATAAACATGCCTCATTTCTTGCGTACAAGAGATATCTCATGACATGCTAAGCTTTTATATTTACATGGGGGTCGCGTTTCCGATTTCGGGGCAGCCATTGAACAATCTTTTTTATAGAGACAGGTAGCGCCGCCCTATCGGACGCGGTTGTTGCTAGTATAAACTTAAATTCCATTGCGAATTAACAAGTGATTTCCTCATTTAGTAGTCACCATATGTCAATTTACAATGTTTAAAGCAATGTGTTGAAAATGACCTGCACCAAATTGAAATGACCTGTACCAACTAATTGGGGCAGAACATTTTGACCTGCACCGGGAAAAAAAAAAAATTAGCTCTGATTATTAGTTTTTTCTGTTCAATAATTGATTTACTTTTAGAAATAATTTTAAATATTTATCCATACATACCTGTCATTTTAAATACTTTCATTGGCTGAGTTACGGGACAAAGACGGGTGAAGTGAAGGGGAATGGGTGTTAATAATATTAGTAAAAAGAAGGAAAATGTTAATTAATTACATACACATTCCTACTCTGGTAATTGGTAAAAGCGAGTGAAGGATGTACATGCAACAGATAGAAAAAAGTGCTATCCCCAGTGGCCCTACCGACTCCAGTTTGTTCGGCACTTTCTGAATAATTCTTGAATGAATGAATAAATAAATGAACGGGTGGATGAATGAACGGTTCACTGAACAAATATGACAAGTTACATCAGTACCAAATACAAAGTGACATTGCTGTTGCGTTTATATCATTTTTAATAGGATAGAACATTATTAAATGAAATATTAATATCAACAGTATAGTGGTAAGAAAAAAGTTGTTGAAGGGAGATGGTAGAAGTGTAAACTTATAGGTAAAAATCCCCCGAGGATTATATTTAAATTGTTTTACAGTACACTTATTTATCCCGGTTTTATCTTTTATCACTTAAGATGAGATACCGCATCAATTTTTGTCAGATATAGGGAAAAGGATGCAGGAAAAAATAATTTTTTACATATGTACATATATGTTTATTGTTTTCTTACTATTTCTTATAAGAATGTGTTTTTTTATATTGGTATATGTATTGAATAAATTTTATTGTCTTGACACTGTTGATTTATTGTTTTTCTTGAAAACATGATATTGTCTTGCCAAACTGTATTTGTTTAACAGTTCCACCTTGCATAATTTTTTGAACCCAAATATTGTTCAATTTGTTGCAATCTTTTAGTTCGTGTTGTAGTGAATTCCATTATCCATAACTTAACTCCTGCAATACTAGTGCGGAGTGATTTTTTATTTGTACTGTTTTTGGATCACCAACGATAGTTGTGTGAGCCTATGGCATAGCCCTCATGTCGGCGTCTGCGTCGGCGTCGGGATTCATTCATTTTGAACTTTTGTGTGCAGGTTTTGATTTTTTTTGTTGCTTTTTTTATGATACCAGCATGCTTTTCAGGGATAATAATATTTTATTCAACCCTTTCCATGATTAGTTACCTGAATTTTGTACTTTTGTGTACAGGTTTTTGACTTTTCTGTGCAGGTTTTTGACTTTTGTGTACAGGTTTTGCAATTTTGTCTTCAAGTGAAGTTTTACCTTACTGGCATATTGCCATGGTGGTTACTTTAACATTTCAGGGTATTTTTCTCAATGTTAACCCTTTGAAACAAATGTGATACTTTTTTTACTTTTATGTGCAGGTTTTGAGGTTTGTCTTTCTTTTCTTTCAAGTGGATATTTTTTCAAGTAGACTTTCACCTTACTGGCATATTGCCATTGTGGTTACTGTGACATTTGCAGGGTATTTTTCTCAATTTTAACCCTTTGAAACAAATGTGATATTTTTTTTTACTTTTATGTGCAGGTTTTGAGGTTTGTCTTTCTTTTCTTCCAAGTGGCGACTTACCTTGTAGCATATTGCCATGGTTCCTGTTTTATGTTAGGATGCTTCTTGGGGCTAGTATTATATTATTTAACCCTTTAGCTGCTTATTTACTTTAATTTTGGACTTTTGTGTGCAGGTTTTTGACTTTTGTGTACAGGTTTTGATATTTTTTTTAAGTGAAGTTTTACCTCACTGGCATATTGCCATGGTGGTTACTGTAACATTTTCAGGGTATTTTTCTAAATTTTAACCCTTTGAAACAAAAGTGATACTTTTGTTACTTTTATGTGCAGGTTTTGAGGTGTTTCTTTCTTTTCTTCCAAGTGGATATTTTTCAGGTAGAGTTTCACCTTACTGGCATATTGCCATGGTGGTTACTGTGACATTATCAGGGTATTTTTCTCAATTTTAACCCATTGAAACAAAAATGTGATACTTTTTTCTTTTTTTACTTTTGTGTGCAGGTTTTGAGGTTTGTCTTTCTTTTCTTCAAAGTGGAGACTTACCTTGTAGCATATTGCCATGGTTCCTATTTTATGTTGGCATGCTTCGTGGGGCTATTATTATATTATTTAACCCTTTAGTTGCTTATTTACTTTAATTTTGGATTTTTTTATGCAGGTTTTGGACTTTTTTTTTTACTCCAGCCACCCCTTTACATTGGCCACCTGCTGGTGAGCCACGGAGTACTGATACCCCCTCTAGTTTATAAGTCTGCTGCAAGACTAGAGGTCCTCGGTTCGAATCCCGCATGTACCAATTGCAGTGTGTTCTTAAGTAAGACACTTCGCCCATAATGTCAACATGGTGGCATTGTGTACTGAGTCATACTGCACGTCGATGGTGCAACTGTCTTTAACCAATTCTAATCCTGCTTGTGTGGAGTTAGTAATATTGGGGAGCCTGACAGTTGCTTGGTGGTTCTCTCCGGGTACTCAGGCTTTCTCCACCCGTAAAACTGTCTGACACAAGGGGAGGGGGGGGGCTGACTGTTGAAAGTGTCAATAAACCCCAATAAATATTTTTTTTTACAAGTTTTCTGTTATTTATCATGGGACAAAATGATCATCCCACTTAGGATAATCTACTTGGGATGAATAATCCTGGGGCAGACTGGTTTTGGGACGACTCGTACCAGAAGGATTGGTTGGACAAAAAAATATAAATCAGTCACTTACTCACAAAACTTGTTTTGTAATGATTTTTTTGGGGACAGTCCTTGGCTGAAATTCACCAATATATTGTTACAAAAAACTGCATGAACAAATAAACTGCGACAAAACGTCAAAAGAGCTAACTCAGAAACTGTAGTGTAACAGTTGTTAGTGTTACAAATATTGGTGATCCAAAAACACCTCTTGCCACATTTAAAATATGTCTAAAAATGAGTTGTTAGACAGATAATTTTATACTACAAAGTTAATTATGAGAAAACCTCCATACTCAAAAGGCAGGTGTCACTGAGGAATGCCCAAGTGAAGCGCTTAATTCCATACGTGTGTTTCAGAAACTTGAGCAAGGGCATACCGGACTCAGGTTGTTACCGGTAATTAGCCTTTGTTCACGCAACATAATTTTGTAATGCCCCGTGAAAATGATTCGTGTTTTTGCACCAAATACGTCTGTAATAAAAACAGAGTGGAGGTGAAGTAGAGAATATCAGAAGGTAAAAAGTGGTCTTTGCGGGCGAGTTCCCTTTTTAGTTTTTCAGTACATGTGATATTTCAATGACTGGGCGAAATTAGGTTACACTACACGAAAACAAGACACTCGCCTGGTTATCAAATCTGTCTTCCAGCCGGTTATAATGACCCTTCTATTGTCAATTTAAATTTTCAGACGTTTAACGTTGTAATTCCCGCGATTTGACATATTGATCGAAAAATATTTCAGCTTTTGCGATAACAAGCTTGCGAATACTTTCATGAACAAAAATAACTTCCACTGGTCAAATCGAAAGTATAGTATACCCGATAGAACACGCGCGCCATCTATCGACAGTCCACGTGGTACGCCCCATTTTTGCCGATTTGAAACCGAGTTGGTATTTTGGGAAGTAAAGGAGACAACAGCATCACCAAAGAAGCTCTAAAATCCAGGAAGATGAAATTTCCAACTACTCATGACCTTCCCTCCGAATTTCCAACTATAGAACATTTTGGCTAGGATGGGGGTGAGACCCCCACCCCATCCCCTCTGTCCATGTCCCTGGAATTATCGCACGAGATTGCTTTGGCACACGATATGATGTGAGCCGAAGGCTCGAGTGATATCCTGGGCCAAAGAAATCGACTGCGATAATTCTTTACCCATTCAAACGAATGTGCGGGTCTGTATTTATCACACGCCTCCCATCATCTCCCATGTAACAACCAGTCTACGCAAAAATTGAAATAAAAGCACCTTTTAACTGGACAATTGCAATGTCTCCTCCGCTGCCAACAAGACATCACTGCGAGTTGTGATACCAACTCTAATTTACTTTTGAATTTCTGCGGCATTCAATTGGACGAAACCAATTGACACCGATCAGTGCCACGGCCACGATGCTAATTTCAACCATTTTGGGTCGGCGGGGAATAACACAACAAACAGTTTTTAAATAGCTAATAAGTTTACCACACTCCATCAATCATGTTATGACCAGTTGTGGAAAGTATTCGTCAAGGAACAAGTCGTCAGAATGTTATTTTTATTTTGTAAATCTTTGCCTGGAATCTGATTGTTTAAATATCCCGAGTAAAAAGATTTAAATGAAGAACTTGTCATTTCCAAGCTATCTCGACCCCGGTGCATTCGACCAATGATGACGTGATTTATTTAAACAGGGTCCTTTTCTGTTTACGTTGGAAACGTAGTCGAACGTGTTTTGTACCACCACATGTGCGATACAACTTTATTTTTATCTTACAGACAGAACAGTGGAAATCTCGTGTTTTACATTAATAGGTGTGTTTTACAATTTCGAATCGAATTGAATTTCGATGCTTCGAAGGGCCCGATACAACGTCCACAAACTGCCTCCATTGGGACCATCCACCTCTTTTAGATATTTCGACATATTGATCACATGACCATGGGAAACAAAACGCCCAATAATAATCCAATCATACAAAATATGACCCGGACATCGTACTTCAAGTCTAACACTGGTCTCACGCGGTAATTATTTCTATCTCAGCGGTTCGACTATTCTCTTTTATTAGAAGACCTTGTTGGTACTTTAAGATGATGTAAATTGGGACCAACTCTGTAATGGTCCTTTATATCGATGTTACAGTCTCCGTCGAGAAAAAAGCGGTCAAAGACAATGGAGTTGATTAGAGGACTGCCTGCATGCACAGCAGAAACCCCGAGACTGCAAGTAAACAAATTAAGAATCAGTATTTTCCATCCATAAATCCCAAGAGTTTTACTCAATAAAGTCACGTGTCTCGACTTGATACCAAATTTCAATGTGACGCGTACACTTCCTGTTTTAACCCTTTACCCAACGAATCGCCCGCATCCGCCCGCGTAATATGCAAACTGAGCAGTTGAAAAAATATTATTTTTCAAAATTTGTTAACAAAACCTTATCATGTGACCCCACGTTGGAACGAGCTCGTCGAGCTCGTTCCAACGAAGGGTCACATGATATGGTTTTGTTGAAATTTTTTGAAAAATTTGAAAAAATGGTATTATTTAAAATAATAAATTTTGATATCGTCTGCGTTGTATGAAGGGTTAATCCTTTGAACCTTTGAGCCCACTTTCCGGCCCAGGAACACGGTATTTCACAATTTCATTAAGTATAATTGCTGATAAGTGAATGTGTGGGGTACACCAATTAATATTTTCAACGCGCAGCCTCAAGGCTGAAGGGACTGGTCTACCACCAAAAAAGGAGTATGGATTCTTCCAATAACTACCATTGAACTGACATGGAAGAAACCACAAAAGGTTCACGGGCGGCTTTGAATTTTAACCCTACAATCTAGCAGTGGCGGCGCCAGAAATTTGTTTGTGGGGGGGGGGGGGGGCAACTAGGGGGGGGGGGCAGACTCCCATGAGGGGGGGGGGGGGGGGCAAATACGTAAAGGATCATATCATTACTTTGTTATGAGGTAGTCCAAACTTGGACCCAAAGTCCGTAATATACTTTTTTGGTTTGGTACGTCCTGTGGACGTACCAAACCAAAAAATTATATTACGGACTTTGGGTCCAAGTTTCGACTAAATGTAATGGTAATTAGCGGTCCTCCTTTAAAAAAATCCTGGATCCGCGTCTGGTGGGTCTGTGCGTGAGAGAGAGAGAGAGAGAGAGAGAGAGAGAGAGAGAGAGAGAGAGAGAGAGAGAGAGAGAGAGAGAGAGAGAGAGACTCATAATGCCTGTCTTTCATAATGCGAAATCCATGAATTTTTTTAGACAAGGGATATGGATAGACATGCCTTTGTTGGCTCATAACTTAATTATAACTTATAAATATCTGCATCCGAGTCTTTAAATCTCTACTGCCTGGATGTGTTCATCAGCTAGCCTGAGGCTTTGGGATAAGTGTGTATGGGAAATTATTGGGAATAAAAAAGAGAGGGGTGTGTGTGTGTGTGAGAGAGAGAGAGAGTGACTGAATGTGTTTGTGTGTGAGGGTGGATGGAAATGCATGCGAGGTGGTTGGGGGGGCAACTGGGGGGGGGGGGCAAAGCCTTCGTTTGGGGGGGGGGGGGGCATTTGCCCCCCCCCCCCGTAGCGCCGCCACTGCAATCTAGGACAAAACGTTGCCACCATCAACAGTATAGGTTGGTCATTTGTGACTGGGGTGAATATATCGTATGACCTCGATTTTATTCATAGCTGCCCCTGCCGCTACCGCGGAAGAATGTTCTTAACCTATCTTTTAATAATAAAAACATATCATTAATTAGCTACGTGGGTGTGAACAAACACTTACATTTTTAGGTGTTACGATGGATGAGAACTTAAAATTCTATCAACGTGTTGCATATGTTTGTTAAAAAAATAGCCCGAGCCATTTATATAATCAATAGAGCAGAAAAAGTACATCCACTATCCGCAGTGAAAAGGTTGTACTTCTCCCTTATACACAGTTGTCTTGTTTATGGCATCTATATCTGGGGCCACGTGCCATCCACTAATAGAATATCCATATTGCAAAAAAGGCATTAGGCCGCACAAAATAAGTTAATTGATTCTAAGGCAATCTTCATTTCAAATCAGGGAGGGAGGGGGGGTTTTAATTTTTATTTTTTTCTTGCATATAATCAGCATGGATTGAGTAGGTTTCCCACAGGCAGAAATAAGTCCGGAGGAAATGCGTATGCCCGAGTTTTGTGTTACTGTTTGATCATTTTTGTACACTGAAGCCTGTGGAGAAGTTTTTCAAACCATTTTAAAAACTGATTCTATTAAAGGTTTTTTATTTCCTCTGTTATTTTGATATAGCCCAGTCTTTATATTTTCACGTTCTGTTTTAATATTTCTTCTACGAAAAGGAAAAGTTCGGAAAAGAAATGTGCGTACACTCTATAAAACTTAATCCGCCCCTTGCTTCACCAGTCATTGGTTGTGTTAAAATATATGCATACAAAAAACATGACCCTGCAAAACAAAGTGGAGAGGATGAAGCCCCCCCCCCCACCCCCCCCCCCCCCACCCCAGCTCCCTCCCCGGTTCCGCGCCCGCTGTATATGCT
Organism: Pictodentalium vernedei; assembly: GCA_031216915.1. Classification (NCBI taxonomy): domain Eukaryota; kingdom Metazoa; phylum Mollusca; class Scaphopoda; order Dentaliida; family Dentaliidae; genus Pictodentalium; species Pictodentalium vernedei. The sequence goes on along the minus strand of CM062296.1, from coordinate 603,471,047 downwards.
GTAAATGAATGTTTCATTTAACCCTATTGCTACTGAAAGGATATGGCATGGGCTACCAAATGGCCGCTTGGACGTTTGTCCGTTACGGCTATTTCTGTACATTACAGTTTTGCACGTTTGCTCATTGTTAAGCAAGATAATATTATTCAGAAAATAATTTAAAATCACAAAAAATAAATGCACATAATATGCATGGATGTGTATTATATATGCCTTTAAAATTAAAATTTTATATGTAACGCACGTTATGAATTATAGGTTACTCAAAGTAAAAAAACAATTGTGTGAAGGTTCTGAAAATTGACGTTTAAAACCCTTTACCTAAATGAAAAGCAAACGACACTAAACAGAATTTTTGAGTACCTAATTTTTCGAACGAGGGTCTATAAGCTATGTTTTGACACAAACAAATGAAAAACATAATGAAAATTGAATGGTTATGCTTGTGAATAGCGCTGACCGGTTTTGGCCGTTATGTTAGGTAGAGAGTTACGTCGAATTCACAGCTGCTTTGTGGGGGAGAGATTGGGTTTAGAGTGATTTTATGGACTCGTATGTATGTGAAAATGATTGTATGAGTGACGTATTGCATTATTGACATCCACTGCAGGAAACATATTTTCATTTTATTACACACAGAACCAACTTTAAACCCCTGTATTTAACGCAATGGCCGCTATGTCATAAATGATTCTGTATTCAATGGGTGATGTACAAGCCGGAACCTTTTTCCCAGCACCGTTCTTACTAGTTCCTTTCCCAGCGAGTCATCAGTTACGCTTCGAAAAATTCCCAAATTTCATTGTACAATTATCCACCGTCTGTCGCATAGTGTGAAGATGAAAACGTCCATAGCAAAATAAAGTCGGTTCACAAAAAATTAGTTAACCAAAAATGAGATAATATTTTAAAAAAAACCCAATCATTTCCAACCAGAACATTAACCCAATCCCGAGGCCGTCTCGTTTTGTGGATCCCGTTATATCTAAATTGGCCAACTTTATTTCGGTAAATCTTCGTACATCTTGACATGCTTCGAACTTCTTTTAAAAATGTTTCTCCCAGCTATTTTGCAAATCTGCACAGATTTGTACTTACATTTTTACTAACAGCAATAGCCACAAAATGGTTAGGCCTGAATGGGCACCAACTGAAGAGAAACAGCGATACAAATTTCAACAAACACTAGTTCCCAAAAGGTTGTTTTGATTTTTATAGACCCATTTGATCAGTACAGCTTCAAGCAAAACAAACGGACCCTTCACATTTGGGTTTAAACATCGGAATTAAAATTTGTTTATTTAAATGAATTGTAATGTATGGGATGTGTAATGAACACAGAACGCGATGTGTGTTTGAATCGGTGGGTGTTTTACATAACTCGTTGGAATGGCGTAGTCATATTTCACTCCGGCGAGAGAAATATGACTACGCCATTCCAACTCGTCATGTAAAATACCCACCGATTCAAACACACATCGCGTTCTGTCTGTATATCAGTGATACCGGCTATTCATTACAATACAATTACAGTTTTGCCAAAATCGTTTATCAGTTGGTTATTTGAAGGATACATCCGACATTGCCTACATTTTAACGACAAAATATGAGTAAGGCCAAACAAAAGTTAAAAGTCTGTTTCTCAGGCCCTCCTGCATGGTCCTTTTGGCTGCCGAATGCTGAGCAGCCCTCGTTTAAAAACAATGCAAACTTAAAAAAATAAAAATGGTTTATGTCTGATATTTTACCCAAGTTAAGAAAATTGATTTTTCCTTGAGTGCAACAAGGCTTTGCAATGCTTTAGCATTGGAAAGCCTTCTTGCCCTCAAGGGACTAAATTCACCACCACCTATTCTTTTCTGTTGATTCTGAGACCAAAAACATAAAACAAACCAAGAACATGAACTTTTGATGACAAAGAAATAATTACAAAAATAAAATAAAAGACCGCCTGCTCTCATGCAATTTCCCCCCCCCCCCCAAAAAATGGCCTGAGAAACAGACGTTTTGCTTTGTCTTTCTAATGCGTGGAATATAGGGATCCTAGTGTTCGGTAATGTATGCAAACGCGATTTTCAATCATCCACAAAATGCCACTGCATATGGTATGCTTTATTGTAGTTTGAGGTTCTTTGTCTATCCTGAATTGCACAGCTCCCTTGAATTCTGTATTACTATAAACAGAAGGGGTGTGCGTGTGTGTGTTGTGTGGGGGGGGGGGGGGGGGACGAAGGCATGTTTTCAGCAGTGGGTGTCTATGGTTTGCAGTGACAGGGGATTTCCTTGATGCGTTTTATGGACCATTGCACAATCAAGTTGTTAACCCCCTTTTCACCCCAATGCCTTTGTCTCCTCCGGGTTGGTAAGAGACGTGAAATACCTGATAGAACTATAGACTAGGTGTTCAAGTGACGTCACTTGAATACTTGTACTCACTTACCATACTTGGGTCCGTGCATTCTGTGAATTGGCGTGTAAGTATGATACGATGCCAAATGACAAATATAGATTACGTCTCCTCACTAAAGTAAACTCCGTTGATAAACAAACATTCCAGTCGAGGTCTATTTGAAAATGCCGTGGTGGACAATTGCAACTATTTTCAAGATACGAATCCAACAAAACGTAGGAGAATCTGTGTTGTCGAAAGCGATTCCGATTGAAATTCAAATCTTGCCTTCATTGTTTTGATTTTCACGTTTCATGTTCGAAACGAACGTTCGATATTACTACGCGTTTGGGATTCCCCAAGTCCATAAACTGTAAATTGTTATTTGGCTAATATAATTCTTATTGTATTGATTTTTCGGGTGTTGTTATTAGTTTAAAATACTAATTGTCATATAATAAATAAATTACTACAACAGTCAATTGATCTGTGTTGTTGTATTACGTCTCGCTGACGGGATGAGATTGGCCAGATCAAACGCCTGCCACATCTCATTTGATCTGGCCGATCTAATCTCATCAACTCGACGTTTACCTATGATGGTGAGGTGGAAGGTGGGTCGAAGGTTGTTGTGGACTCAAAGAGGAAACTAGGAGGCGGGAAACGCGGGGGAAGAACGCTTGATGTTGGAGATGTAGCTGAGGAGGGGGATCTAGTAGGAAAATTCGGAAGGTGGCGTCAGGACAGGGCCGCGTAGAGTCGGCGTAAGGCTGCCAAGGTTGCTATGCGGTGTTTTGAGAACAAGTTTAGTATTTTAGATTCTGATACCCCTGCAGATGAAAGTGAAGGGGGACACTGAGGGGGAGAGATTGTTGCTGATGTTGCTAGGACAGACAGGGTAAGGGGGCGGTGAAGAGAAAGAGGGGGGGGGAGGCATGCAAAACGAGGCGAGTTGCAGATGCTATAGGAGCTGGGGGCAGAAGAAGAAAATGAGTTGAAGCGGGGAGAAGCATTGTACGTGGAATTGACAATGTGCTTTGTGGTCCCGATAGTTCAAATGGAATAGTCTTGTGCTTTCCGGGGGCGAAGGTGGAGGATCTGAGGCACCGGGTAGATGGTATTGTGGTAGTGTCAGGATCGGACCCCGTAGTGGTGGTCCATGTGGGAACCAACAATATCGGGGAGAGAAGGTCAGTAAGTCTGGTGAGTCATATAGAGGTTTAGTCAGCAAACTGCTAAGTAGGAATGCAAGATGGTTGTATCCGGGGTCTTTCCAGTCCTTGGGGTGGGGACGAACGGAACTCACGGATTTTGGCGCTGAATGTTGAGTTGGAGGACTACTGTGTTGGCCTGGGAATACCCATTATCGGCCATTTGGGAGATGTTTTGTGGCCACGCGAACATGTACGGGCGTGACGGGCTGCATCTTAGCAGAATGGGGAAAAGGGTATTGGGGGATAAAATTCTACGGATAGCGAAGCCTTTTTTGGAGAGGAGCGGGGTGGAAGACCAGAGGCAAGTATAACGAGAGTGGGCACAGGTAGGACGAACACGAGCGAGGCGGACAGAATAAATTTACCAAGGTTAGCGTCAGAAAACAATGGCATCAGTAGGCGGAAGCCAATCAATCTCGATACCCTGAAAGAGATTTATAGCAACATCCGGTGTCTCCACCGGAAAGTAAGTGAAATTGCTACATTGAACGAAGCAGAGGAATTTGATGCCATGGGCTTAAGCGAGACGTGGTTAAGACATGAGGAACGGGTAGACCAAGTAAGGGGGTACGTGTGGATAGTTGTAGGACGAACAGAAGGCCAGAAAGGGGGGGGGGGGGGGGAGAGGTAGGAATGTTCAGTAAAGAATACTTAAAATCGACGCTGATCAGAGACCTGGGAGATGCCAGCACCACGACTGAGGCATCGAAATAAATTGGATGGGTAAAGATCAATCTAAGAAACCAAAGTGTTGCCCTTGGATTGTGTAACGTGCGGCGGAGGGAAGCAAGCCCGAGTGGAATGTCTCGATATACTCAACACTAAGGTCCACTATTACAGAACTAGAAAGTATGGGGCTCGGTATAATTTTGATGGGTGGCTGTAATGGACACATAGGTGATAAGGAAGAAGACATAGAGAGCGGGGACAAGAAAGTCACCAGAAATGGAATGAAGCTATTGAACTTCACAAATGAGCTCGATCTGAAGATTCTGAACAGGGACACGAGGTGTAAGGGGAAATGGACCTGAGAGACGAACGACAGAAAATCAATAATCGACTATATTCTCACAGATATTAATTTTTGAAGGGAGGTGATGGGGGTAGAAGTGGATGATGAGGGTAAAAGGGAGTTGGATAGTGATCACAACTTGATTACAGTGACGATCAGGTCAAAAAACCTAGTAAGAAGCAAAGGAAGCTTTAAGGAGATTTGGGAACTCAAAAAGGATGCTGACTGGGCGAAGTTCAAAGAAAAAATTAAACCAAAGCTTGCAACCGGGGGCCAGTGCCCAGAAAATGTCCGACGCCATAGCTGCGAGCCTAGTGGAGGCAGGGAAGGGAAGTGTAAGAAAGATTAGGGTGCCAACACGGGAACCTGGGTACAGAGTGAACGAAGAACTGAAAAGGGCCATAAAGAGTAGAAAAGCTAAATGTGCTGCATACAGAAGCAGAAAACTTAAGGGGGCGGAAAGCAACGATGCGATGGTAGCAAAGGAAGAATACCAACAAGCACGAAATAAAGTCAATAAGATTAAAGACGATAATTGGGGAGTGCGAAGTAGCAGTCTTGTTGGGACGATAAGAATGACAGGGGGGGGGGGGGGGTCGAGTTCGAACGTATTTTAGAAATGGGTGAATAAGCGCAACAAAGGAAGTAATCCACAGAGTATTAAAGTAGAAGGCAGAGATACAGACGATCAAGATCAAATCGCATCAGAACTAGTCAAGCACTGGGGAAAGGTAAACGATAAGCGATGGAGCATGGGGAACCCACCGGAGTGTCCGAACCAGGTCGATGAAAATCTATTGAGCTTCGTGTGTAGCGAAATCAAAACCGAGGAGGTGCGAAAGGTGATCTCAAAATTAAAGAATGGAAAAGCGGGAGGGGTGGACGAAATTCCAAACGAGTTTATCAAAAAAGGGGGAGAGAAACACTGTGAAAGCCTAACTGCTCCATTCAATTTAGCCAGAGAAAAACCAAGAGATCCCAAACGAGTGGGGAGAAAGCAAAGTGACATTTATTTAAGAAATAACTGTTGTTTTCCTTCGGTTTATGCGATATAAACCGAAAATTTTCAGCACAAGCTTCATAACTCGCGTAGCGAGTTATGATTAAGCTTGCGCTGAACATTTTCGGTTTATATCGCATAAACCGAAGGAAAACAACAGTTATTTCTTATAATTTAATCCGGCTGTAATATTAAAATATAAAAACTATGTGTACGTGAACGAAAACTTTTTAATTTTCCCATAAGACAACAGTCAAACTCAGGAATGTGTGCCACAAACAGGTCACGTCAATCATTATTATCAAATTGTTTGTTGTTTTGATTTTCGATCGCAGACGACAGATATTTAGCAAGTCACGTAACAATATCATTAAAATTATTTTTTTCAAGTTCCCCCAAAATCATGTTTGGGTATATGATCTTTTATTCGTCTCCCACTTCGGTATATTTTATGAAATTCAATTGTTCCTGAGAAATTATCATTATATTCTCGCTGACTGGAGGCGATGAAAAATCGATCATTGATCTTTGTTTACAAGCTTGTTATCCATCTATCAGTCTGCCGTCACGCCCTCACGGTGACAATTGGATTGAGTGGGCGGGGCTTCCAGGGTCTTCAAAGTTGGATCGGATACATGTGCGAACGTATTGACATTCCAAATCATTACGTGATTTGTTTTGTACGATTTTGACAACTTTCACGCTGTATGCTTTGTACCAACCACTTTTGTAATACAACCACTTTTGCAATAAAATTTATAACAAAAGTGGTTAGCGCGTACCAACCACTTTTGCAATAAAACCACTTTTGTAATAAACTAACCATTATTTTAATAAACTCGTTTCGGTGATAAATCACGGACGTCCATTTTATAGTCGGACATTGGTGTGGGGTGAGGGACTAGTTTACCTAAACATGTTTGTTTGTCGTTCGATGGAATAACGTGTCCATTCACGTATTGAAACTTGGTAGTGACTGAAGAAAGTACGAAACCACTTTTACAATAAACTTTATTACAAAAGTGGTTATCGCGTTCCAACCACTTTTGTAATAAAACCATTTTTGTAATAAACTAACCATTATTGTAATAAACTCATTTCGGTGATAAATCACGGACGTCCATTTTATAGTCGGACATTGGGGTGGGGTGAGGGACTAGTTTACCTAAACATGTTTGTGTGGCGTTCAATCGAATAACGTGTCCATTCATCTATTGAAACTTGGTAGTGACTGAAGAAAGTACGAAAGCACTTTTACAATAAACTTTATTACAAAAGTGGTTATCGCGTAATAACCACTTTTGTAATAAAACCACTTTTGTAATAAACTAACCATTATTGTAATAAACTCATTTTGGTGATAAATCACGGACGTCCATTTTATAGTTGGACATTGGGGTGGGGTTAGGGACAAGTTTACCTAAACATGTTTGTATGTCGTTCAATGGAATAACGTGTCCATTCCATTCACCTGTTGAAACTTGGAAGTGACTGAAGTAACCACTTTTGCAATAAACTTTATTACAAAAGTGGTTATCGCGTACCAAGCACTTTTGTACTAAACTAACCATTATTGTAACACACCTATTTTTGTGATGAATCACGAACGTTCATTTTATAGTTGGACATTAGGGTGGGTTGAGAGCTAGTTTACTTAAACATGTGTGTGTGTCGTTCAATGGAATAAAGTGTTCATTCACCAGTTGAAACGTGGCAGTGTCTGGAGAAAGTACGCAACCACTTTTGCAATAAACTTTATTACAGAAGTGGTTATCGCGTACCAACCACTTTTGTAATAAAACCACTTTTGTAATAAACTAACCATTATTGTAATACACCTGTTTTTGTGATGAATCATGGACGTCCATTTTATGGCCGGACGGTGTGTTTGTTTGGAGAGGGGGGTAGCACAAAGTAGCGTCAAATCTGTTCCCAAATTTGGTGGGCGCAAAAATCTTACTGCACACGGATGGATGGGGAAAGCTGGGTTTGACGTCTATTGCTTTTGATATATCTATCTACGGGCGCAGTTTGTCTTAAACCCCGTAGTTCCTATCGATCTTGTTGTCCCTTTTTATAGGTCGGGTTGAATTCTTCCGCACACTGTTAACCCCAAAGGAGGCGAGAAAATTAGAAATTTTATTACACACTGTTGACTGGTGTTAGTAAATTATCACAATACAGGTGGACGTGCATCAGCCACCAACATCGTTGAAATTAAGCTCCGTTGAAGCCGGTTAGTCTATTGATGGGGTGACCATTCAGTGACCGATTTGGTTTAACACTTCGTGCCCTTGGGCAAGGTACTTTACCTCGACTGCTCGCATGTGGAGAGGGTGGGGAAGGTGACGGTGTTCTGACATGGACTGGTGTGCACGCGTCTTAACCTTAATTATCCTGACTGTGTTGTGCAATGCGTAGTACTGATGTACAGTGCGTAGTGCTGTCTTGGCTTATGTGACGTTGAAGAGCTTATAGGGTCTCGTCGCTGCTTGGTGATTCTCTTCTGGTACATCGGCTTCCTCCACTCAAAACACTGTCACAGACACAAAATGACTCAGACTATACAAGTGTCGTAAAACACCAATAAATAAATAAATACATTAATAAATAAATAAGAAAATAAATAAATAAATAAATAAATAAATAAATAAATAAATAAATAAATAGACCCACCGAATACCGTTTTTCGTCGAATGGAACACTGAATGCTGTAAAAATGAGCACATTGCGCGCAAAATCATATGTCTCAAAATGAAGATTATGAAAATGAGTTCAATGCGTGCAAAATCATAGTATCATAGCCTCATTTCGATATTTTTGGATCCACCGAGTACCTAACTAGGACTCATTAAATGGATTCTAAGGGAAAATCATTTTACATACAGGCACTTTCTGCTTTCAATGGAGATAACTCTTGTTATTTTTTTAAACAATAAACGGAGAGGGAAAATGGAAGAAGAGGAGCCTCCACCGCTTCTAGTGCCCTTAGCCCCCCCCCTCGGTTTCTGCTACCTGACCGCCCCTGCCCCTTGCCGCCCATATCCCAAAAGCCTCTGGTTCCCTGCCGCCTCTGCCGCCTCATCCCGAGAGCTCCTGGTCCCCTTTGCCCCTGCCGCTGCCGTCCATCGTGTCTGGAAGATGCGATATTTTCAGAAAAAATTCCATCCATGGATAGTTTTTTAGACATTGTCAAGCTGTTTTGGGTAATTCTATATTTAATATCGGTTGTTTGGGGTAATTCCATGTTTTCTCAAAACACACTCCGTACAAACATTGGATCCGGAACATTTCCACGTCCCAGCTACAACATTAACATGGTTACCAGAGTAAAATCCACTAAAATACACGAAAGTCTGGTTCATTTGTATAATTCTATACTACCGGAACATACTCCCCTCGAATCAAACATACCCTCAAAACATACCCCCGATCTTATACCAAGAGGTAAGGTTTCGTCACCAGGCAACCACGTGACACTTGAGAAATCAAGATGGCGTCCCTATACACAAAATGGACGACCAAAACACGTGTCCCCATACACACCCAAGCTGCGCATGCGCATTTGAACCTCGTATCGCTATGACAATGACGTCACATCACCACATACATTGGTTACATGTCAACACAACATGGGCCCCCACAGTCACGTGACATGGTGTGACTTCCAAGATCCATCTGAATTACATGAGGGCGTCTTTGGCTGGTCTACTGCTGTACTAAGCGGCTGCTCTTAGGGATGTGATAGCAGGTCTGACTCTGCAACCTTGAAAAGGGGCTCACATCATATCACTTCTGACACATGAATCTAAACTTTCGCCGTTTTTTTTTGTTTTTTTTTTGTTTTTTTTAATGAACATAACAAATATAACAAATATTGAGTATTCAGTAGTAAACTCAACTGCACGTTATCCCTCTGGTCTTGTCTCTCCGCGTGCCACAAGACAACAAGTAAAACATTCCCCTTTGCTTTTTGGTACATGAAAGAATGGCGCAACTTGGACGCTGGTGATAAACTGGATTCAACTTTGATCACTTTACATCCATGAAAAGGATTCACCACTGGCCCGATTGCTCGCTCTGAAACGGAGTAATAAATTACGTGCAGTCGCACATGTAATCTTATCAAACATCTGAGTCTGAACTTTCATGAACCAAATTTGCCAATGTAACAATTGACTACGGGCCGATTGGTATATTGCCATACCGGAAGGATGAGTGTTTCAGTTGGTAATATAACAGTTGGCAAATGTATAGTGGTCAAAAGAAATTTATTTACTCTGATCTAGTCCTTCCACGTAACACGAAACCAGTTACGCATGCCCCTGATCTTGTGCCGCATGGTCGGACTGCGCAACGGTTAACTTATCCGTAGCAATAATCGTGTCTGAACTTTCATCGTTCTTGAAAAGAAAAAAACTATGCTTAATGCAGAATAGTAATAGTGACCACTCATGGTCAATCTGACGCGATCCCTCCATGTGCTACCAACCAATTGAATATCTTGCTTTACGTGGGACATTGACCCCCGAATGCAAAGTGGATCAGCGCATCAAAACCCGTGATCAGATATAAAAAAAGATGTTTATTCCATTTTAGATTAATATTATTAACGCTTTCATTACCGCATTTGGCAACACAAAGCTCCTTATGTGCCAATCCTGCTGACATGGAATGTTTAGTCGAGCAAGCCAGTCAGCAGTACACTGAAGATTTGTCCAACTGATGTGAACGTCCTAACTTTTTCGAGTGACCTATTAAACAGATTTTGATAACTTGTGTAACTTGTTTTTCCTTTTTACTTATTTTTTTTTTTCGTTATAGGAATTACACCGCCAGACATATGCTGTGGTAGACATACCCCCTCTGGCCCAACAATACAACAGTCTATTTTACCATGTATCGTGAGCTGCGCGCTTTTTAATTACCCACACAATCCACTCGATAAGCAGTGTTACAACCGGTAATGTAATACAACCTATTATGCAATAAATTTATTGCATTATCGGCTGCGTTGAATGGCAAACCTAACCTATTATGCAATAAATTTATTATATTATTGGTTGCGTTGGAAGGCAAACCTAACCAATAATGCAATAAACTTAATACATCAGCGGTTGTCTTGCATGGAAAACTTAACTGCAAATGTAATAAATTTATTACATTATCGGTTGCGTAAGATGGCAAACCCAACCTATTTTGCAGTAAATTTATTACATTATCGGTCGCGTTGGATGGCAAACCTAACTTATTATGCAATAAATTTATTACATTATAGGTTGCGTATGATGGCAAACCTAACCTATTATGCAATGCATTTATTACATTTTTATTACAAAAGTGGTTTTATTACAAAAGTGGTTGATACGCGATAACCACTTTTGTAATAAAGTTTATTGCAAAAGTGGTTGCGTACTTTCTTCAGTCAGTACCATGTTTTAACTGGTGAATGGACACGTTATTCCATCGAATGACACACAAACATGTTTAGGTAAACTAGTCCCTCACCACCCCCCCCCCCCAATGTCCGACTATAAAATGGACGTCCGTGATTAATCACCGAAATGAGTTTATTACAATAATGGTTAGTTTATTACAAAAGTGGTTTTATTACAAAAGTGGTTGGTACGCGTTAACCACTTTTGTAATAAATTTTATTGCAAAAGTGGTTGTATAACAAAAGTGGTTGGTACAATGCTTTCAACCAATCAAAGGCAGAGGCGGGGCAAATGATTAAATTATTCACATAAAAATAAGGAAAGGAACGTATTGGATAACTGTCGAGGAATCTATGTGAGTAGCAACATTGGAAAAGTTTTCTGTAAAGACATGTATGGGAGATTAGAGGAGGTGATTGAGGAGAAGGTCTTTTTGGAAGAGATTCAGAATGGATTAAGGAAGGGAAGGGGAGCCACTGATCATCTTTTCACGCTATCCCAAATGATAGAATCCGCGTAAGCAAAAAAGAAAAAGATGTTTATGGCCTTTTTGGATGTTTAAAAGGCATACAATAGAGTATGGAGGGAGGGTATGTGGCGAAAGCGTAAGGCTCTGTGCTTGGGAGGCGAGTTTGTTGGGATTTTGAAAGCATTATATAAAGATTACAGAGTGAACTTAGCCTTGGTGACATAACAACAAAACATGCCTATGGACACAGGCCTAAAACAGGGGTGTGTGCTTTCGCCAATTATTTTTGCATTGTACATCAAAGGTTTAGGAGATGAAATCCCGCGCAGTGACGAGGGGTGGCAGTTGGGGACTTGAATAGCTATTTTTGCAGACGATATGGTGCAGTGTCAGAAAGCGATGTGGGACTATCGAAAATGCTGGGAATTGTTGTGAAATATGGAACAAACGGAGACTCGAACTAAATGAAAACAACAGCAAAGTTATACCAGTGGGCCGTAAAGTGGGCCCCACTCGAAGGTGGAGAGTGGGGAAGTTTTGAAAGGTAAAAACAAACGTCTTAGTGTAGGAGAGACAGGTGACTACGAGTATTTGGGGGTAAATATAAACATCACAGGAAGAGGCATCTACCGAAACCACACAAATAAATTGATTCTGAAGGGGGAGTGGGGGGGGGGGGGGGTGGGTAGAATCCTTAACCAAGTGAAACTTATAGGGAGCAATAGTTTCAATAAGGTTTGGGAAATGGCGGGTCTGCCAAGTATAACATATGGTACAGAAGTGGAATCCCTAAACCAAACGGCTGTAAAGAGCTTGGAAACCTTGCAGAACGATGCAGGCAGATGGATAAATGGGCCGAGTGATGCCGCGGCACTAGAAGCAATCAGGGGCGAGCTAATATTGTTCATACCTACAACTAAACTAGAGGAAGTGGCTTCCAGTGATTACGGAAAGCCTGTCTCGGTAATAGGCGGAGATGGTGACAAGTTATATAAAAAACGCCGATGGCTACGGGCTTTCGGATTTGAAAAACGTAGCCGCGTGGTAAACTACGCCTGCTGAATCAACTTGTCAAGCGCGAGTTTGTGCACAGTGACTATCTTCTAAATTTGTTGAGGGTTGTACTGAACTAGAAAGAGATTTAAAAATGCTCCGAAGACGTATCAAAGAGCGTGTTTTTCTAAAGACCAGTATAGTACAGCGGTCGTGGCCTGGTCATAATCCACGCGTGGGAAGATGGTACCAGTTTTACCCGGGGCTTCATTCATTAAATATTTGCTGATTATTCCTATAATTAGTATTTGGAATCTAATATAATTGCGTCCATGGAAACATTTCCCACCCGTGGAAAATGCACAGTGTACGGTGGTCATACTGTAAAAGCGGGCAGAAACTAATTTCGCGATCCGGATGGAATGTTTATTGCCCCAATCTTTGATCACAGCTGTATGATATGTGCATATATACCAAAGTTTCAAAGAGCGAAGTTTCCCATAACGCAAATAGGAATTTCACCAACTCAATCTTGTGTGACAGAACTTTTAACCATTTGAACATTGATGGTATCTTCCATGTCAGTTCAATGGTAGCATTTGGAAGAGTCCATATTTATTATTTGTGGGTAGACCAATTAATATTTTCAACGCGCAGCCCTGGGGTTACATGTTGAAAATATTGATTAGTCTTTCTCACACTTTAACCATTTACCTGAAACCTGAAAAGCAGACGACACTTGCAAAAATAATTCTTGAATAACTAATTTTTTTCATTTTTTGTCTCAAAAACATAGGTTATGACACCTCGTTGGAACGAGCTCAGCGAGCTCGTTCCAACGAGGGGTCATAACCTATGTTTTGGAGACAAAAAAATGAAAAGAATAATGAAAATTAATTGGCGATTTTTGAGAATAGCGCTGGCCGGTTTTGGTCGTTACGTTAGGTAAAGGGTTAACTTAGCAGCCAACCTACTTAATGAAAGTATGACGTATCGTGCCACTGGAACGGAAAGCGGTTTCTCGTATTCAAAGGATAACACCACTCTGTCAGAGACTGAATTGGTTAAATTACTAGTTGCATCATGGGAAAAGTTTGGAGCTAAAAGTTTTGATATTTTGCTATCAGTCTGCAAAGTGTTAAATTCCTGAGTGTACACCCTCTGGTACCTCCATATTCGCGTTCCATTGTATATCCCACAATCAGATGCCATTGTCCGACGCGAGGTGACACTGTCGGTCGAAAGTGTCGTTAAACCCCAATACAAAGATGGAATGGAGCCATTGCCCGTTGCTAAATATACTACTCAAAGTTTGCTAAGCATCAAGTATATCCAACTATATCTGTTTTACGTTTCAGTTGAAATATTGTTATGAAAAGTGTATGTATTTTATATTTAATTTTTAATTATATCTTTAATGATTCAAGCACAGAAATTGAGATTTTGTTTGTGTTTGACATTATTTTTTAGCTTCTGAATACGATAACCATGAAAAATGGATATTATTAGTAAAAGAGGAAATTTTTCAGATTTGCCAAAAAGTTGACGGAGCGAACTGATACTGGTTCAATATCGAGTATGAGACCCATTATTGTTAATTTCAGTTTGAGAACGCCTTCTCATGCTCCCAATTAGATTCCAGATGGTCCTTTGAGGGATGTTGTTCCATTCTTGGACCAGCATGGCACCAAGCTCCTGGACACTTCTTGGTTGGACTGGGCTGAAATTACAAGCTGCAACTCATTCCAGATATGTTCGATTGGATTGAGGTCAGGGGATCTTGCTGGTCAGTTCATACGCTCAATCCTCTCCGTCTGTCCGGACAGCATGGACAACATGAGAACGCGCATTATCGTTCATTAGAATGAATCTATCACCCACTGCACCTGCATACAATCTGACATGGACATCCAGGATCTCATCAATATACCGCCGTGCAGTCAATGTACCGCGGTCAAGGACACAGAGCTCTGTACGTCCATCTCAGCTGATACCGCCACAGACCATTATTGACCCTCCACCATAGCGGTCAAGCTCAGGAATGTTGGCTGCATGGAATCGCTCTCCTGGTCCTCTCCATACCCTAGAACGCTATCTGTATTGTCTAGGCAGTACCTTGACTCATCTGTGAAAAGGACAGGTCGTCAATCTTCGTGGTCCATCCAACGTGATCCATTGCCCATTCATATCGTGCCTGGCGGTGGTTATGGGACAGCTGAATGCGAATACATGGTCTTTTCGATCGGATACCACCTTCGTGCAACCTTGCCCGGATAGTCAGCGTCGAACCATTTACCCCGGATGCATTCTGAAGGTCACTGCGATGCTGGGTTGCTGTATCAAAGCGGTTCCTACGGGTCTGAATGATCAAAAACTGGTCTTCAGCTGCAGATGTTGCCCTGTCTCTGCCATCACCATGTCATCTGACTGGTGTGTCGTACTGCTGAAATCTTGCCCGGGTTCTGGTGATCACCGTATGGTGCACAGCAAGGGCTTCACCAACCTGACGACGGGTAGCCCCTTATTCCACCATCCCTACAGCCCACAACATTTCTGCTTCAGACAAATGTCTTCTTACATTTGCATTCGCCATATTCAATCATTAAATCAGAAGGGTTTGTGTTGAAATGAAGACTGAATACCCTACACATCTCATGTACATATAGAGAGTACACGAAAACATGAACATCAAGGGGAACATGCTTTCCATGACTGTCACGAAGAAAAGTCTGCCTGTCAAAAGAGCTAATACAAACACTGGGGACTATCTCAATACATTCCTCAATCATATTCACCCAAAATATCGCAAATGTGTCACAAGAAAATTATTTCAGAATGATGTGCCAAATATGTGGTGCTTAGCAAACTTTGAGTAGTGTATACTATGTTCTATAGTTGCTCACAAAACGGAGGTTTAGAGCGCGGTGGAGGTTAAGCGTTGGCGCTCGCCTCAGAGTCGAAATCCAAGTTGATTAGACAAAATATGTGGCATAGCGGGTAGGCTTCGTCGAACTGTGAGCTCATGCCGAAGTCGTGTACTTGCCGGCCATTCTATTTAGCCAGTCAGACTTCACTTCCTGATTCTATTGGGTGTATCTCGTCAATGGTCAGTCATTAGACTTAAGCCCATTTACATGACTATTCTAAATTTTTATTATCACAATACAATTAAATACAAGAAATACATAACCCTGCTCTCTACTTGTTGCAACTATCTCAGCACGGCGGACATATTCATGCGTCAGACGTGCTCCTATTCCGAGAGCTAAGACCCCTTAATTCGCGCTCCACAATACCTTTTTGCCCAGTCGCGGGACAATTGATTTGCAAACGGAGATAACAGGGTATAAAATAAGAAATATTGATCACTGCATAATTTGCGCATCCCATGTTCTGGCTGTGGCTAGCTCTAACGCTTATTTTAACCAATCTGCATGCTACCATGTGTCAATTACTGATCGAAAGAGTAAATAAATAAATAAATAAATAAATAAATAAATAAATAAATAAATAATGCGACTAGAATATCTCGGCGTCAGTTACTGTGGAATCAGTATAATCTCTCAAATAACTGTCAACGCCTTGTCGACAATTAATGAATTTCAAGAACACTGTTTTTATATCTCCACCTTACAGGGAATAAGTCAAGCTCCCAGGACACCAGTGAAATTCTCGGAGGGATCCGAGGCTGTTATGAATTGTTTGTTTCCCCATTTCCGTGGATCTGAGCATCGACTACCATTGAGATACGAAGACATCCTTTCGAGCTCCAGTTTTTGATATTTCACTCAACAGGTCCTTAATTTTACTTGAGGAGTTCGTGAAAACTTAAACATAAGTTGAGTGTACAACAGACTGACAACGTGGCTTGTCACACTATTCAGTCGTGATTGCGATAAAAAGACTCAATGCAAAAAAGACCCTCGACAAGAGGCTAATCGATTGCTTACAACCACCAGACAACCACCCATTCCGCACCTCAGAACAGACTGGATGCTCCCAGTCGTGCTCAGTGTTTTTTTGCGGACCGAACATGGGATTCCATTTTACCCCTTGAGCCAGTAAGTCGGGTCTGTTTGTACATGGGTAAGGTTTGGGTGTCCAGTTTGGTCTCCAGTTATTATCTGCTGGCATCGTAATCTCCTATTTCGCAAACTATTTTTCACACACCACGACTGAACCAACTCGTTTAGTGTTTCTTCGGTGCAACCTGATTACATAAGTCGGAACGTGCCTTATTTGAGCTGACAAATTGGCCCTTGGGCAGCAATAACTGTATTTCCAGACAATCAATTATTACGACTTTACCGGTAAGAACTAACACTCTTACAAAAATCAAAAACCGATTGCTTACCGTGTTCACAAAACTTACCGAACTGAATAGCACATACATGAAACCATTTGATCTTGTATTACCCACATTTTCTGTCTTTGTTATTGACTTGTTCTTGGTTGGTAGTTATAAACGCCTACAGCTATCTAATTGACCATAGTGTTAACCTTTCACTCAGTGTTCAACACACCAAGTTGTTTTGAAAAAAATACATATACATCCACAAAATACATCATCTCTTGAAAAAAATAAAACTGGAAAAAATATATGTTGCCACATGAAATTTCAATTTAAAATTCGAATTTTCACAACTACCCTATGGTCCTGCACTGGATGGCCTTGACACTTTTTTTCATGCCTCATGTTTCTGAGAGATTCTCACACATTCCGGTGTGACAGGAATGATAGTCCGTAGGAAAATTAGTCCCTCTGGACTATTATTCCGCGGAATTATAGTCCTAGGTCTAACATTTCTAGGAATAGTAGTCCGCCGGACTACTATTCCTAGAAATGTTAGACCTAGGACTATAATTCCGCGGAATAATAGTCCAGAGGGACTAACGTCCTACGGACTATCATTCCTGTCACACCGGCACAAAATTACAAACTTTTAATCTTTCCTAAAGAGGACAATTTTTTTTTTAATTAATGTTTTCAAATCCCACTGATATTGAACCAATCAACCAATCGGACCTATTTAATCCTACACACAACTTAAATGTCAAATGCTCAAAGTCACGTGTTCACCAATTTAGTGGTTCATAACCTAAAGTGATCACAAAATTTCTCAAAATGTCTGTTTTTATTGGTTTAAATCAATGGAAAGTGAGTGTTTGAATGAATAAAATTTGTCGTTTCAAATGTAATTGCTTTTACCTGAATTATTTGTGATTTCTTTAACCCACCCTGTTTTCTTGACCAAATGTATGAACAAGTGCTTTTGCAAATTGTTTTTTCATCATTTTAACTGGTAGAGTGCTAGAAGCCACTATCAGGGCTTTAATACAAAGAGAGGTACCCCAGCCTGAAGGTGTCATATTCTGTGGATGTGCTTCACATTATCTTAGAAGTGAAATTACTTAGTATACAAGGGTTTGCCTTGTTACAATTTATGGGAGAGTGCCTCTTGGCACTCTCCCATAAATTGTAACAAGGCAAAGATGCAGGAACAAATTTTTATGACCAAAAATAACTTGGCACTCTACCGGTTAAATAACTTTGTGAATATTGAATAAATTATATCCCAATGACCCTGGTTCCGTAAAGAAAACCTCTTGACATTAGGTCAGTGGATTGCTTCGAATCTGCGTATTTTCAAAACATGTAGCTTACTGAATATTTTAACCCCCTGAGTCACTCATAATTTGGGGAGGTAGATAGGTCGATTTCAGCACATTAAAATCAAATGACATTAGTGTGGGTTTCATTTTAATTGCTGATATTGAAGAGAGAGCCATTCTGATAATTTTCAACAGATGTCCTCGTTACAAGCTGGTACAAGGAGAATGTATGGGGTCTACCCCACCCATCCAACTTGGTATGAACACAAAAAATGGTCATCTGCAAAACATGTGCTTGTTGTTAAATTTAATTGGCAGCCTGTGTACGTGAATTTTTCATTTTCAATGTATTGGGACTTCTACCCTTCCCAGTGGTAAACATTAGTTGAGTGTACACCCTATCGTTGTCAGGTGGAGATAAGACTTGAGAAAAGAGGCTGAAATTTCCTGATCACATGCATCAGTCTTGACATTTTAGAGGTTTTCTCAAATTATTCATTTTCAAATTTGAGCACGCAAACTTGGCTGCTTTTGAGTAAAATACATAAATTTTGGAAAAAATAAAAAAGCTTGCTGAAATTATTGGATTTGTTACCAAAGAGTAATTTTATGTAGCTTCTGTATTGAAAAGTAGTGCCAAAAACATAGAACATAGATTTTTGTCGAAACCCGGTACCTATGTGCCAAGAGAATTTCTTACAGTTCAGAGAAGTCTATAAACTTACGCTCAAGGAAAGTTATGGTCTCATCTGGTGAGCTGGAAAGACCATCAATGGTTCTTGAGCCTGAGCCACGGCCATCTACTTCAAAATCTGGGCCACTGAATGATTTGGGGAATGTTTCTGAAGATGAAAACACATGCAGGTAAATAAAAAAAACCCTTAATAAGCTTTTGACTGATTGCATACTATTGTGTAATGTTTTGTATAGCCAAGACGTCCATTGGAAGAGGGTTGGGGGTGTAGCCAGTTTCTTTTTTTCTGAGAAGTATGTCCATGAGTTCATTAAATTTGGACAACAGCACCAAATATATAGTACAGTGGAGCCCACTTAATTGGATATCTCTTAATTGTATATCCCTGTTAATTGAATATAATTTTCAAACACAAAACCATTTACCATACCTTCAGTACAAATTTGATCTGTTAATTCCATAAGGGTTGTGCATTTATTCTATTAAATCTTGTTTGACAGAGCTCTATGAGCTCTGTCAATCAAGATATAATAGAATAAATGCTCAGTTTACCCCCAGAACACAGGAAACTGACCAAATCCCTGTTAATTGTGTACTCCTGTTAACTGAATAATTTTCACTGGCAAAATGGATATTCAATTAAGAGGATTCTACTGTAATTCTACTGTAATTATGCGACCTTCTCATTAATATCTTACATCAGAGTGCCCATCCAGCTCATTTTATTGCCTATGGACCAAAAGAAAAAAAGGGTGTTGAAACTGGCTTGAATGAGCTCAAAGAGATCACTCCTGCAAGTTTCAACAACCTTTTTTTGTCTTTTTTATGAATATTCTCTCAAAAATATGCAAATCATGTACGTGCAGCATATAAAGATAAAATGTCAGGGCAACAATCAGAATTATCCTTACTTAATACTAGAGAATATACATTTTGCTTTTTGGGAAAACCTTCTTTTCACAAACAGTGACATCCAATCATAGACTGTTGAAAATAACGTAGGAAAGTATAATTCAACGCTGAATTTTTTGTAACTCACCGGAAAGAGCACCGGGATGCATCCAAAAGGACATGAAAATGAATTTCCACTTAATAGTTGCCATGTCAAGTCCACTAGACATATATGCACCCCACCCCCACCCCCATTTATCAAGCCCTCTTCCTTATTATATTAGCTTATCTATACTCAACATTTTACAAAAGTATGCAAAAACTCAAATTTTCATTATATATAAGGCTATGGGGGAACCTGTGAGAGGGGGCGGGGCTATCTAGTTCTCAACAGAATGCTCCTTCTTTTTATGAACTCATTGAAGATAATTAACACAATTAAAGACCATCTCTGAATATATCAGACTCTTAGGGTTAAATTTTTCCCTTCCATCGATTCAGATTACCATGATAGGACAAGTGCTGTCTAGAAGCGTGAGTCACAGTCATACAGATCTGTCCATGTTCAAAAGAATGCTGTTATGTGGAACTCTGCTTTCAAAGAACTTAGAAAATCCTCCCCCTTGTGTGAAGGGTTTTTGTATTGGGATTTGGCTGCTGAACAGCCCATCGGTCTTTGCGGCAGATAGCGAATGGTTTGCACAAACTGTCGCTGCCAATCAAAAATGTTTAATTTGTTCGAAGAAGTTGAAATTGGCAAAAGGGGGCGTAGACCAGCAAAACTGACTATTTGATTGGTAGTTGGTCTGACTCCAATAGCAGCAACCTCATTTAGGCGGCTTTGTTTAAGATCTAACATGCCAGCTCCTTCTAGATCTGGATTACAGAAAACAACAAATAAAGTTTTACCTAAAATCGAGCAATTAAATAGGGAAGATATGAGGCAGCGCCATACAAAATTAATTGGAAAATAGACATCAGCTGGAATCGAAACACCAAACGTTCTTGATCTCCAGGCAGATGCACTCTATAATAATAGTATTTATTCTGGGATTGGAAAGACTCCTTTCCAGCCCGCCACTCAAGTAATTTATAGTATTGCAGAAAATGTTACAGAAGATCATGATATCATTGGCGTAGTTGTGCACAATAAATTGTGTAGCAGAGGAAAGCATTTAAACACACGACACAAGTGTCGGGTGTTGTAAATGCTTTCAAACAATCCCTTTTGAAAAAATATAAGAGATGATAGGACCTGGACAAAAGAGAGACTGCTCCAGTTAAAAGACGAGAGTGACATAGAAGTTCGTAAATTGCTTACCGGCCCTAGCAGTGGTGCCTTTCTGGCCGCTGAAGATATGTGCTATGAGAATATCACTAAAACTCAACCTGTTCATATACTTGATACAGCCCATGTTTCACGCAACCACAGAAAGTATTTGAAGAGACGTATGAAACTCCCAGGGATTATTGAAGGTCGTACAGCCACAATTCGAAAAAAATCTAAACCATTTAGCATTAAATATGGCTGAAAAATTCCAAAGTGAAATGAAAAAAAAACATCCGGAAAATATAAAGATGACTTGGCAAAAATAAAAACCAAATTGTCCTTTGCAATAGATGCTATTGTAGAATGCTACCAGGGCTCTCATTTACTGTGTATTCTTAGATGCAGATTTCTCATTAAAGCAAACCGAAGACACATCAGACATTTTAAGAGATTGTGTGAATTATAGACTGGGCCCAGCTATGCTTAATAAAACGCAGATCGACCTCAATACTCAGAAGGTTGAGACATTTAATAGGGCACTTAGGACCCCTCTTCCCCAAAATATTACGTATTCTAGGAATGTGTCAGGCAGAGCTCATTCTGCCTGCCATTCCATCAATCAAGGGAGGGGGCAACTCCATCGGGAACCTCTGTAATCAATTGTGATCTACAATCCCTCCAAATAGCAAAGTTGATCATGCTTTAACCCTTTACCCAACGAATCGCCCGCATCCGCCCGCGTAATATGCAAATTGAGTAGTTGAAAAAATTTATTTTTTCAAAATATTTTAACAAAACCATATCATGTGACCCCTCATTGGAACGAGCTCATTGAGCTCGTTCCAATGAGGGGTCACATGATATGGTTTCGTGGAAATTTTTTGAAAAATTTTAAAACATTATATTTAAAATAATAAATTTTGATATCGTCTGCGTTGGGTAAAGGGTTAAATCAGGTCCAAAACGTTGAAACTAATAATCGGTCTTACAAAAAGGCCAAAAAGGCAAGGAGATCGCGTTGTAAAAAGAGGAGAAAGGTGTATACTCTACATGAAAAAAGTCAGAAAGATATCCCTCTCCCACCCCGTTTGAGTAAAATGAGTAAAAAGATTATGCACCACGGTTACAGCAATACAGAACGTGAGAAAAGGGTTAAAGTTAGAAAATAATATCTCACCTCTCTGCACAAGGGGGGAATCAATGTATTTTGCAAGGAGGTATGTGGCAATTGCTACAAACTCCTTGTACAACACAGTGAATCCTCTCCTGGTTAATACAACGTTTTTCAAAAACAAGGTGACCTGGGTTGACACATGTCTTCTGCCCACAAAGATGGCTGTACTCAACTCAATCGGGGACCTGGTATGGAGGGAGCGTTTCTCTTGTCAACTTGTGATTGGCTAAGTATGCCATTCGGGGCACCTTCTCCCTATGCTGGCTGCCATTCGGCCAGTTAACCATCATAACACCATAAACTGACTTCGTGCACCACCCTGTCCATAAAACACACCCATCCCCACCCCCAATGGGGCTACAAACACTATTTTATCAAGTTTGGATAGGATCAGCTCCCAAATTTCTTCCATGATGAAAAATTGTCTTGGAAAACAAAAAAATCTGGAATTGTGGCATTATGAATCTGATGCTGTACATTTTCTGAAATATTGCTTTAGGTTATGAACGCCTAAAACAATCTCATTGATCACAGTTCTAACCTTTCACTCTCTATACAACACACTAAGTTGTTTTGAAAAAAAAATACATATACATCTACAAAGTACATCATCTCTTGAAAAAAATAAACTGGAAAAAAATATACGTTTCCACATGAAATTTCAATTTAAAATTCGAATCTTCACTACTACCCCATGGTCTTGCACTGAATGGCCTTGACACTTTTTTTTCATGCCTCATGTTTTTGAGAGATTCTCACACATTCCGGCACAAAATTACATACAGACTGTTTAATCCTTCCTAAAGTGGACAAAGAAATTTTAATTAATGGTTTCAAATCTCACTGATATTGAACCAATCAACCAATCTATTTAATCCTACTCACAACTTTGTGTTAAATGCTCCAAGTCACGTGTTCACCAATTCAGTGGTTCAAAACCTGGTGACCTTCCGTTTTAGCGTGAACTTATAATTGTGCAAATAACATGAATATGACAAAAATCGAAATTTCCGACAAGATATTTTGACAGGTGCCCTATTCTATCGTCCCTCCCCTATGTCAACAGGAATGGAGATAACCTGTGAGCGATTTGTGAAATACGCATACGAGCTACAGGTTACAACAAAGTAATACTACATAATTTTATGAAATTTATAATTTCGACTGTTTTACCAGAAAGACTTGACAATCTTTAGGAAATGTCTGGACTCAAAGCTTGAATATTGCATCCAGATATGAATAGAATGGCATGCTGTTTATATTTTAAAGAGTTTCCAGCAAAACAAATAGCAACCACTAACATCAGGCGTGGCATTCTTTAAGAGTACAGGAGTGCTGCACGCCTACTGCACTCCTAGAAAAAAATGAGGAGAACATTTTTTGCACCCCTTGATTTTCTGGAATGGCAGACCTATTTGGGACTGCCTTTAAAATGTATTATAATTTCGTCCCCTGGGTCCCAATGTGTTCTCCGTGCCCACTGGCACAGAGAACACATTGGAACTTAGGGGACGATTTGTCACTGCTGCATTGATTCGCAATAATTCATGGTCCATTTTGTGTCACATTTCGATAAATTTTGAGTGTTTGAGACATAAGAATTGAATACAAAATTTTGAATGAGATGTGTGTGCCAAGTTTTCCACTATGTAGCTGAATGCAGTACAATTTTTCAGTCACAATATTAATACCTTGAAGTGAATATAACCAAAATAGCGTACAAGTTGTTACTTTGAAAATCTCAGGGTTATTGCACTCCCAAGCAACCTGATGTTTTGCACAACTTTTGATTGCCAGGCCTGATAACTTGCGGTCTCGCTTCGCCGAGATCGCGCGTTAGTTGTTGATATTTATTAAGGCGGAAATCCTGTTTAGACGTAAAACATCATGACTGGCGTAGTAAGATCAGAGAAGGTGGAGAAGCATCGCAGCACCCTTTTCCTCGGGTTACTGTCATATATACATGGGTGAATGGGTTAATCCATATAACACGAGTGTCAGCGAGGAAGTATAGAACGAAAGGGCACAGGCCTCGAATTTTATCCTTCCGCGCGCTATGGCACAAGTGCTATATCGATTAATAAATTCACATAGGTGTGTTGTTCTGCGTTTATTACAAGCCTTGATGTCTATAAAAACAATTATTAGAAGGGCACTCAGCAATTTATGTGACAACTATCAACAAAAAGAACAGATTTTATCGCCAACCAAATTTTCGAGGGGAACCCTTGTTACTATTTCGTCCACGAGTTCCAATGTGTTCTTTGTGCCTACTGGCACAAAGAACACATTGGAACTCAGGGGCCGATTTTTAGCTATCCCTAGCGATTCAAATTGTAATTGCAGTGCACGGTTTATAGGAACTTCCAGTGAAATTTCGCTTCTTTATGAAAATAGTCCGTCAACGATTATCATTCCGCTCATGTGTGCGGAACGGATTTTCAATTTCCGCATGGTTTAATGTTGCTGTAGATGGGGATTTCATAGAACAGGCGTGTAATGAAGCGTAATCTTTCAAAGAGTTACGATATACGCCCTTTATTTCCAGGCCTGTATCAACGACGCCATTAACTGATATCCTTCTCAATTCATTCGAATTCATCTTATTTTCATTATTCCAGGCAATAGAGAAACGGTTCCTTATACTGGTCCGTATATAGTTCTTCAGCCAGGAGACATCGTAGGATGGTGAGTGTTCGCTTTATAGGTCGTATTTGACATGTTTGTTCAATATATGGACAAAGTGAGTACATAAAAAATCAAAATTTACAAAAATTGATAAAATATAAAATTAGAAGCCCCAAGTTCCAGTATAACCTCTTCTAAATCAGGGGCGGCGGAACCGGGGGGCTGGGTGTGGGGAGGGGGAGATTTCAGCCCCTCCACTGTTTTTGCTGGGCCATAATTTTTTGTATGCATATATTTTAACACAACCAACTACTGATGAAACAAGGGGCGGATCCAGAGCCTCCCCCATATGTTCGCCAGCTATGTTTCTCTCGTACTGGTTCAGTTTCGATGGATTTCGGTTCATTTTTTTGCAGTAATTTGCTGCAAACTCTAAAATGTATACAGTCTGTTAAAACATCGGTTAACTAACATAGATCGTAATCTTACAAACATACAAATCCACCCTCAGACAAGATAATCCATAGACAGTATAAATTGCTGTAAACGCCTGGTAAAGCATACAGGTGAGGTATATTTATCTGCTGTGGTCGTTTCGACCAAAGCTGATAAATAGACCTCACCTGTATGCTTTACCAACATTTTTTAACGGCTCTCAAAGTGTGAAATCTTTCAAATACATCTCCTGAAAAATCCCAAGATATCCACTCAGATGCATGGAAATGGGGGTTTTGGGACCCTGGAACTTAAATTTTTCATAAAGTTTTCCACTATGTAGCTGAATGCAGTACAATTTTTCAGTCACAATATTAATACCTTGAAGTGAATATAACCAAAATAGCGTACAAGTTGTTACTTTGAAAATCTCAGGGTTATTGCACTCCCAAGCAACCTGATGTTTTGCACAACTTTTGATTGCCAGGCCTGATAACTTGCGGTCTCGCTTCGCCGAGATCGCGCGTTAGTTGTTGATATTTATTAAGGCGGAAATCCTGTTTAGACGTAAAACATCATGACTGGCGTAGTAAGATCAGAGAAGGTGGAGAAGCATCGCAGCACCCTTTTCCTCGGGTTACTGTCATATATACATGGGTGAATGGGTTAATCCATATAACACGAGTGTCAGCGAGGAAGTATAGAACGAAAGGGCACAGGCCTCGAATTTTATCCTTCCGCGCGCTATGGCACAAGTGCTATATCGATTAATAAATTCACATAGGTGTGTTGTTCTGCGTTTATTACAAGCCTTGATGTCTATAAAAACAATTATTAGAAGGGCACTCAGCAATTTATGTGACAACTATCAACAAAAAGAACAGATTTTATCGCCAACCAAATTTTCGAGGGGAACCCTTGTTACTATTTCGTCCACGAGTTCCAATGTGTTCTTTGTGCCTACTGGCACAAAGAACACATTGGAACTCAGGGGCCGATTTTTAGCTATCCCTAGCGATTCAAATTGTAATTGCAGTGCACGGTTTATAGGAACTTCCAGTGAAATTTCGCTTCTTTATGAAAATAGTCCGTCAACGATTATCATTCCGCTCATGTGTGCGGAACGGATTTTCAATTTCCGCATGGTTTAATGTTGCTGTAGATGGGGATTTCATAGAACAGGCGTGTAATGAAGCGTAATCTTTCAAAGAGTTACGATATACGCCCTTTATTTCCAGGCCTGTATCAACGACGCCATTAACTGATATCCTTCTCAATTCATTCGAATTCATCTTATTTTCATTATTCCAGGCAATAGAGAAACGGTTCCTTATACTGGTCCGTATATAGTTCTTCAGCCAGGAGACATCGTAGGATGGTGAGTGTTCGCTTTATAGGTCGTATTTGACATGTTTGTTCAATATATGGACAAAGTGAGTACATAAAAAATCAAAATTTACAAAAATTGATAAAATATAAAATTAGAAGCCCCAAGTTCCAGTATAACCTCTTCTAAATCAGGGGCGGCGGAACCGGGGGGCTGGGTGTGGGGAGGGGGAGATTTCAGCCCCTCCACTGTTTTTGCTGGGCCATAATTTTTTGTATGCATATATTTTAACACAACCAACTACTGATGAAACAAGGGGCGGATCCAGAGCCTCCCCCATATGTTCGCCAGCTATGTTTCTCTCGTACTGGTTCAGTTTCGATGGATTTCGGTTCATTTTTTTGCAGTAATTTGCTGCAAACTCTAAAATGTATACAGTCTGTTAAAACATCGGTTAACTAACATAGATCGTAATCTTACAAACATACAAATCCACCCTCAGACAAGATAATCCATAGACAGTATAAATTGCTGTAAACGCCTGGTAAAGCATACAGGTGAGGTATATTTATCTGCTGTGGTCGTTTCGACCAAAGCTGATAAATAGACCTCACCTGTATGCTTTACCAACATTTTTTAACGGCTCTCAAAGTGTGAAATCTTTCAAATACATCTCCTGAAAAATCCCAAGATATCCACTCAGATGCATGGAAATGGGGGCTTTGGGACCCTGGAACTTAAATTTTTCATACCGACGACCATCCATCGCCCGATCCAGCCCCCCCCCCCCACCCCACCCCGACACACTTTGAAAACCGTTCCGCCGACCCTGTAAATACCAAACATCCGGCACCGACGGTGATGTAAATATCTTACTTTCACAAATACATCACAATTGAGCCCCTACCTCAAATCTTACCCCACCGCTGACAATGAAAGCAATGTCCAAATTATAAAACTTTCACAACTGTATCTGATAGGCGGCGGAACCGTACTTTGATCACAGTACTTTGATCACAGTACTTTGATCACAAAAGTGGTCTATTTCTCGATCCGATCCTGATTCGACCGTGATTAACTTACTGCAGTGAGTCGATATTTCATAAATTAAATATTGCGAAATCGAGACAGAAATGAGAAATACGAACGAAGTAGCATAATTATGTAATTCGTTTTTCTTGCATTTTTGTTTTCGACAAATGTGCTTCTCTAGTGCAGTAGGAAAGAAAGCCGGAATTTAATTTCGACCGGATCGCGACGCAGTTATCTGTCCAATTCTGTAATTACAGTTCAAGTGTAACATGTACCGGGACGAGCACCATGCAATACCCGGGGATTTGCCGGTGTAACAGTGTCAAATTCCCATAGAAACCAGAGTTTTTTGCTGGTGCAAAATTTCGGTACCATTCATACCACATCCAGCAAGTGGTACATGCACTGCATATATAGATAGTATGACTAGTAATACATGTACACACATGGATATGGGTACATAGTACAGGCGTTATATACCAATGTAGATCCCCCGTTAGTCACTGGCACTATTAATAGACCTGTTGCTTCATATTATTCTATAACTGGTATAGGCAGTACCTAATGCTATGTCAAGCAGTATTGTGGGGTGGGTGGGATAATGCATGGTTTTCTAGTGCGATAGCATAGGCTGTGCAGTCTGTGCCCTGTTGGTTCAATATTAGCCCTTTGTGCCACTGATTCACTGAAGGCGTTATACTACCCTAAAGATGGAATAGGTAATGCGCAATGCTACACTATGAGGAATTACGAGATAAGTTTAGACTGGTAGTATGGGATGTAGGTCTGTACCCAGTAGCTTTACTGTTACCCTTAGTACTACAGAATCATGCAATGGTTTGTACTATTCCGGGGGTAGTTCAGAATGGTAGGCCGCGTGGTTGCGAGATATATGCTTGGTGTCTAGTATCGTAGTAATGTATGGGTGGTATTTTGCCATTTTAAGACTTGGCCGAGGGTAGATGCCTTTATTTGACATAGTTAGTAAACCATTAGTAATGCTACAAGTCAGTAGTAATGGTAGAAGGCAGCAAGGCTGGCTGAACGTTATAGAAATGATGAATACAACAGAGGCTAATCATAGGGTTGATGGCTGAAGACAAGATGGAAGACGATGGAAATACTACCCGAAGCTGGAAATCCCAGTGCTGGAAAAGAACAAAATTGACGGGTGCAGTTTTAAGCTCCCGCGAAATCAGAGACGAGAGTAGATTGCACCCGTAAAATGTTAGTATGTGAATTTTCGAGGGAATACTGTCACCAAACACCAGAAATCTTAGCCTTTTGAACCCGAGCGGCCGCTTTTACAACCAGGAACATGATACGTCATAACGTCATTATATTGGATGGCTGTTCAGTAAATGTGCGGGGTAGACCAATCAGTATTTTCAACGTGCAGCCTTCAGGCTGCAGTTGAAAATATTGATTAGTCTACCTCAAATATTGAATATGGACTCTTCTAATTGCTTCCATTGAACTGACATGACAGATACCACTAGTGTTCAAAGGGTTAAATGTAATGAATTACTTAATTATGACAGTAACTTGCCACTGCCCACAGAGTGCTGCTTTCTCAAAACGACACACATTTACCCTCACAATATATTAGTACTCAACAATATGTTTTCAACGAGTGCATTTTTTAGCTCCCGTAAAATAGAAAACACGGGTTCTGACGGGAGCAATTGCACTCGCACCCGTCTCATTTCCAGGACTGGAATCCCTATATAATCCTTCTTTGGAAAACGCCTGTAGTTGTAGAATCCACTTTTTCCTTGATGAGAATAATAGTCGTATGTGGAGTCACACGTTCGAGCAATTCCTCGAAAGCTCATTTGCTCGATGAGATTCGAGTCATTCGAGCCGTCCGCGTTAGCTAATAAGCCTGAAATAATGCTACAAGTTAGTTCTAATCGTGTTAGGAGCAGTATAGGAGCTGAACAGGAGCCACTAAGCTCCCTAAGCTTGCATTTGTCAGTTTTTTTTCACTGACCCACATCTCACAAGTCATGCACCTCTGAACTCCACACACTATGCTCGATGATGTCAACAATTCAAATGGACGGAGTAATGAATGACCCTTCAGTTTGTTATTTGATTTTCATTATTATTAGTTTCCATTATAAAATGCTTGGTTGTAAATGCCAACACTGCACACTTTTGTCCCCCAGTTTATTTCACATTCGTCACGTCAAGTAGTTTGGTAGCAAACAAATACCATTCATTTCAATAAGGGGTAACAATGTGTTTGTTACATTAAACTAAGAAAAACAATTTTCACTTGGCAAGGACATTGTTTCGTTGGATGTCTTCTGGAAATTATCTTTGCGATTTCAAAATAATCTAGTGATGTTATTATGTCCAGTACCGCACGCCTGGCCTTAACCCTTTACCTAACCTGAAAAGCAGACGACACTTGCAAAAATAATTCTTGAATAACTAATTTTTTTCATTTTTTGTCTCAAAAACATAGGTTATGACCCCTCGTTGGAACGAGCTCGACGAGCTCGTTCCAACGAGGGGTCATAACCTATGTTTTTGAGACAAAAAATGAAAAAAATAATGAAAATTAATGGGCGATTTTTGAGAATAGGGCTGGCCGGTTTTGACCGTTACGTTAGGTAAAGGGTTAACCATAGATCTGTCCTCAAATGACGCCAACAGGACCGCGCTCCAGGAACTAGGGCATGCCGTGGTCAAGAAACACCCCATCAAGATCGACAACAGCGAGGTCATGTCCATCAACGATAGCCTTGTGTATCATTGCTATGGCGACCTCCAGAAGACAGCGCAGGAAAGAAAATGCGCACTATCAAGGAATTGTAACCTCAGCCGACAGAAACATAACTTAGCCGCTGGTCAACGCAAGGACGCCACCGACAAAGAAGACAAGACCATCGCCAACGACTATGGTAACAGGTTCTTTTTCCCTTGGATTTTGAGCTCGAGGAGAGCAACATTCTCTTCTACCAGGGTGAGCAGGCAAGTCTCTGAGTGTATCTCCAACGACTGCAGAGGAGTTATACAGGCTACAAGCAAGCAAGAATGATGCGAACTATGCCATTGACAATATCAGCCTGGAGTTCGAGAAGGTAAACCTAGCAGATCTGGCCAAATTGATTCGCAACCAATACGAAGGGTACCTCGCCATCTTCCATGACTGTGTCCTCCGACATTGCAAAATAAAGAAAAACAAGAACGACATGCTGTTGAATGTCAACTTGAACATATTTGCGAGACGCACGAAGAGCAATCTGATGCTCCTCGTGGATCGGAATGCTGCGTCGAATGCCCGAGAATCTCCTACTTTCTGCAGCCATAAAATCACAAAGGCCAAGGTAACCACTGTGGGTCTGCCCAACCAGCTCTACAACCAGGAGGTGCATGCCAACCAAGGACTGATGTGTCGCCACACCCGCCAGCAAATGATAACCTGAGGTGACGATAATCGCAAAGGATCTTGCTTGCGCAGATGTCTTCCAAGCCAAGTTTTTTTACCACAAACTACGAACTGTGTCTTGATATGCGGACGGCCGGCTTCATGGCAATGGTCTCATGACTGAAAATCCGAGGGAAGGTGCAAACGCATTGAACAGCGCCTGGTGTCCGAAAATGGATGCTCAATTTGAAGCTTTTTTCTCCACTCACCAACCATCTGTGGCCAGACTACACCAAAGGTTCTAAGAGAAGAAATAGGACATGTTGTCTGCTCCGGCCTCCAGGGGCTGCCACGCAGAGTAAAGCGTGTGGATGCTGACCCAAAAATACAACTGGGTCCTGAAAGACCTCCGAGAGCAGACCCGCCTGGCTGCTTTATTTAACTTCAAAGGCCGTGACAGTTTTGAAACATGTCTTCGCAAGAACGATGTGATTAATTTAGGCTGGGAACGAGATGCAGTACGTCAGCTACTTCCCGAAACCAAGCATACCAAGCTTCCGCTAAAGGCTAATAAGTCGGCTGCTTATAAGATACTGTAATAAGCAAGCATGTGGGAAACACTTCTGCTTACTGTCTCGGCACTTCTGCTTGTCGCCTAGGCATACCAGGTTGCAATTTCATGTTATGGAATTTACGAGTATTTTAGACATAGGCGCTAGCGTATATATTGTGTCGGGGTAGGATATGTTGTATCAATAAGGTGAGGAAGTTAGTTAACTGTACCGGCGCATCATCAACTAGGACGATATCATAACCCAACTACTGTCCCGAGTACAGGCGGAGCCCATAAAGGGTGACTGCCACACAGGAGGATGTTCATCATGAGGTCATCCCGGTCATCTGTGCCTGAAATGGTCACCTTTATGTTCTGTTTTCGGCTGCCCTTTGTCAAGTAGATGAGTGGGACTGAAGTGTGAGCAAAATGTTCTTTTTGTGTCTGGAGGTATTACTTCTTGGCTTTATCTAAAACGTTGTTCCAGCTGGTAAGGATCAGGTCGCGTCTCTAAGTCTGCCATAGTCTCACAAACTAGTCTCATCCATGACAGCTGAAGAGTTTGCCTGGTCTGTTTTGCGGCGATTAGCTTTCTTGGGGGGGGGGGGGGGGGGTAAGAGTTTCGTCTTTTACCCTGTGGTTATCCTCGACCTCTTCATACTGGTTTATTGGTTATTCTTTCCATGTTTTCTGCTATCCTTTCTAATAATTAAGTTTCGAATTCTCGCAAACATTTGTTTTATATTTTTAATAATTTTATTTTTTTTATTTTATTTTTAACTTATTTTTTTATTTTTTTCAATTCCACTTAAAATGATAAATTTTTTGTATTATTAATTGCAATTGTCTGGAATATAAATATTGTCCAATCCATTTCTGTATTTTCCATGGTATTTACCACTCGCCAGTTCGATGATCACTAAATTATAAGGATCATAATCCCACACCCACTTGCACAATCTTTTGATTTCTCTTTTGTTCATGTCGTTGGCCACGTGATCGTCGTAGATGTGTTTGAGATTCTTGAGATCGTGATGAAACAGACACAGAAAATTCGCATTCTCTCTTTGGGTCTGTTATAATAGCAATGATTTTCATACAAGTTCATTTTCAATTTTGATGAATTATTCAATGTTATTAGATTTATTTTTAAGACCATTTCCTCCATTTCTGCATTTCATTATGTTCTAAATCTATCAAATGTCACGTTACGAAGAGTTAAGTTAATTTCAAACGAACCTTATTTATGACAAGTCTGAACAGCCCACGGTAGCTTTTCACCAAGCGTCCCTCAATCAGGCATTGTTTATAAAATCTAAGCTAATTGTTCGTAGTATTTTGTTGGGGTTGCGGTCATCGCGGCTTGTGTTAATCTATTGTGTAATTTATATGTATATAAACGCAGTTCTTGTATTATTTGGTAACTTTTCTGTCAGGGAGACGCCTCAGAAGGTTCATTCTCCACGATCCAGTCGGAGGATCCCGATTGTTCGTGAACCTTTGTTACTGCGGTATGTGGAGTTCCAGTACTGTCGCTGTAAATAAACGCTAATTCCCCAAGAACTCGTCTTTGACTTCTATTTCAACGATTCAGCTCTACCATCCCAACAGTTCGTAATTTTCACATTACGAAACTGTCTCGGCAATCTGAAATAATTTTGAGATAGACAGAAACAGTCAACATTGCTGTGACGTCCTCGAACGTAGTAAGATTCGTACTGATTCTGTTTCTGAAACATGTTTCACTATGTTCGTGTTCTCTCGATGTTTCGTGCAAGATCGTTGCGAACGGTGGATCGCATTTTCTAATTGTCTCGATGATCGAAGATTCTCACTATAGCGTCTGTCGATAAGTTTGGGCTCCGATTTGTCGCAATAATTCTGGTTGAGGAAGACTCTTACCAAGCATGGACAATCTATCGTAATCCACCCCCTCAAGTCTCAACAACAGATTCATTAACAGATTCCTCTTTCCATAATTCGATTTTGCCGATATCAATCATCTTAATCTTTGGGGAATTTGTTTGTTATTCGATCTCTCAGCTTTTTGGTCCATTCCACGATAAATCTTTGATTTCTATTCTCGTTGTGTTTTTTTTTGTCAAGTTTTTCAGACCAAGTTACTTTTTTATCCTTTGTTAAGCTATTTTTATATTTTATTTATTTATTTATTATACTTGTAGAAAATGAACTTGTTTTTTCAATTTATTTCTGATTTGAAACCATTTTCAATCCGGATCCACTGCTTTTCAATATCTAAGCCAGTTCTTGTATCAGTATAACGCTAGAGCCCTTGGAATTTTCAAATGTCATGCATGTTCGCTAGAAACTCTTCCGCTTTCGACGACAATTTCGGTCGTTTTGTTTTATAAACTTAAATTGGCACTTCTACTGCCAGCTTTCGAAGCAATTCTAGTGCTCGCTTCCATCGCGGCCGCCTTACCCACATCCATCGTGGGTTTCTTTCCAACGTTCATGGCGGTAGAAGCGATATGTTTCGCCATATCGCAGGTGAGGTCGCACGGCAGAGCTCTTATCATCGAATCCTGCAAACCCGATCCGCCGTAGACGTAAGATCTCATAAATCCTCTGTTTTTTTTATCACAAGCATATTTTTGTTTTTCTTTCCTGTCATTTTTTTTTTAATAATTTCATATTTTTGTATTTCCTTTTTTATTTACTATTATTTGACATCTCCTTCTTTCAACACGTTCATGATCAATTTGTACGTTTGTCTATTCAAAACCTTCTGTCGCAACAATTTGTCACATATTACATTACAACCACTATAAGCCTTATTATTATGCCTCAAGTTTGTAACATCAGCCGTGATTGGTTAATTTGACACCTTCTTAAAGTCATAGTACTGGAGTTTTGGGGCAAAACACGGGTACTATCGGAACGTTTTTCCCTGGAGACAAGAGAACAAAGAAAATGTAAGCGCCACTTCCATTGATCAGTGTCGATTGGAATTTCTCAACACCAAACGCTGGCTCCGTGTCCGTTTAACTTTTTTCAACATCGGTAGACACAAACTTACCAACAAATATATCATCTTCAGTGGGTATGTTTTCAATTTTAACTGCAAACAATGAATTCAAAAGAATCAGAAATATTAAAAAAAACTCACGTGTTGTTCACCACTTCAGTGAATCCTGAATATGAGTCTCAGTTATGACTTCAATCAATTATATTTAAGAAATAATTGTTGTTTTCCTTCGGTTTATGCGATATAACCCGACAATTGCCAGCACAAGCTTCATAACAAGCATTAACAATGAATTATAACATGAACAGCATGATGCAGTTGTAAACATTGGTATTTGTTGATATAGAAACTCCCAAAGCGACGGCACTTGTGGCAATTCATTTTCGAAGAGACGTCATTCGTTCGAAATGACGTCACGTTTTTGGATTCGACTACATTGTTGTTACAAGATTGATGGCATGTTGCAGTTAACGCTTCACAATGAAAGTCATATTTTGTTCGGCATAATAAAATAATTAGAACGTTTCTTTTCATGTTCTATTGGTCGATAGTACCTGAGTTTGTGTGATTTCTGAAATAAAACCTTCAGCAGCTTCGCTGCTTCAGGTTTTATTTCAGAAATCACACAAACTCAGGTACTATCGACCGATGGAACATGAAAAGGAACGTTCTAATATTATAATATTTACGTTTGTCATTCGGAATTAGTATTGTTTTATGTTTCTATTTATGTTGATTTTGTATATACAAAGCAATCTGCCTTTGTTCTGGTGTATTTGCTTAATAAATCTTATCTTATCTTATCTTATGCTCAGCAACGCGTTTCTCAGTCCGGTATTACCGGCTTCTCGACTCGCCTTCAAGAGATCCAATCTCTCTAGCAGTGCATTAGGATGGTAAGGAATGAGCGTTGTGGTTGTCATTCCATGTCCGGTGACCGATTTGACGAATGCTTTATTCGCATCCCATATGGGTTTCACAACACTCATCCACTTCGAACTTTTGCTCGTTTTCGGTCTCGTCTCCCTGGAATTATTGCTTTTTCTCATGACATTCGTCTGAGCCAGGAGATTGCCGTAAGTTTGTAATCCTTTTCATCATAATCGTTAGGTTTAGCCAGCATAAGTAGATTCCACAATACTTTAGTATTTTCGTATTCTCGATCTTTGATGATCAAATTATAGTTTTTGGTTATCTCCACTCTTCTGGTCACCCGTGTCCAGATTGCCATCGTCTCCTTCTCGCAAGCCGAAGCCAGAGTCCGTGCCAGCGCATTATGATCGACGAGTTGTATGCTACAAAAAGACAAAGGCGTATTTTTAAAATTTTAAATGGAACCATTCAAACAATGCCACACCCAAAATACTTTCATTGCCCCCCCCCCCCCCAAAAAAAAAACAACAACAAAAAAAAAACAATCACTTCCTGCTGTTCTCATTTCTCCATCAGCATTTGATATACTGCATCCTTTTTTAATTTTGAAGTTACCCCCACCATTCCATCCATTTTCGTGAATTATAAGGCGATGCACCCAACTAAAAGGCGATAGTTTTAAGCAGAAATGGAGTCATGAAGGCCGGATACAGTACAGCTGTCGTGGACTGGTCGTAATCCACGCGAGGGTAGTGATGCCTACGCGTGCATTTACCAAGTAATAACAATCAGCATCAGCACAATTTTAATTAATGAAGCACCGGATTGGTCCCAATATTTCATTACTTAAATTTTCTGTGATTATTCCTTTAATTAGAGTTTGGAATCTAATATTATTGCATCCGCCCAAATATTGCCCACCCGTGGAAAACGACCAGCCCACGGCTATCCGTACTAAAAATTAATTTATTGTGCAGAGTATGTCATGACCTATTTTACCCAATGTCCATATATATCCTTTTGTAAAACAATATTTTGTTAACAATGAAAGTTTGTATTTTTCTTCCACCAAGAGACCACTGCATTATATTCGATAGTGGCCAAACTCAAGTTTCCACACATGCACATCGTCATGGAAGGGTTTCAGTTGATCTATATGTTTTCTGTGATGTCCGATATAGTTCTATTATCACAAATAAACCGTGTACGTGAGAATGCTGCAGCTGGGTATTTCCCCATCGTTCTCTGTTTTACTTCACTTCTCTCAAAAATTGGAACTAACATATTTCGTATCACAGTGCGCCTCGGATACACTGCAAAAAATATAGGTTCTCTTTAGAACCAAAACTGGTTCGAATCTTGTCCCTGAGATGGAACCAGTTCTGTTTAAACAGTATTTATTTCAAATCAAATAAATTTACCAAGATTAGCATTAAATTTTAACAGTATGTTACATGAACTGAAGTAGATTCAGCAGTAAACTTGGAGCTTATTCAACGCAGTCGCCAAACATTTTGAAACAAAGAGGATATGAACAGTTGGCATATCGAACCAGTTTTGGTTCTGTAGAACCAAAACTGGTTCGATATGCCAACTGTTCATATCTCCTTTGTTTAATAATGATTTGAGACAACCTCGTATAAGCTCTAAACATACGACTGAAACCACCTCAATTTTTGTTTAATTCTGTTAATATTTAATGTTAATCTTTATAAATTTATTTGATTTGAAATAAATACTGTTTAAACTGAACTGATTCCATCTCAGAGTCAAGATTAGAACCAGTTTTGGTTCTAAAGAGAACCTATATTTTTTTACAGTGTGTCCCACCTGAAGCCAATGCTATTAAACTTTTACAATTCTATTTTCTAGAATTGTATCTGCTACCTATTGATTTAACTGACTAAAATAAATCATTACCATTTTAAGGGATATCTTTAAAAATTCTAATGGGTCATTTCAGCCCATTTAAATTATATGTATATATTAAATGCTAATTATTCACTTTTGTCATTTATATTCACATGTAGAAAATACAATTCGGGAAAATACAATTGTAAAAGTTTTATTGGCCCCTGATGTATTGTAATAACATCGTACGTCATTTTAAGACAAACAACCCAAATGACCAATGGTTTATGTTTTTAGATAGTACCTTACCCCCCCCCCCCCCCCCCCCTCTCTTTTTCGGCAAAAAATGTTCAGTTTGACTACAATCTTTTCAGGACGGGAAATGCTTTAGAATTTGAAGATGGTACAAGCGGCAATTATGCCGAAAATATCTTCAGTGCCAACGGTTTGACATTGGTAGAAGGTAGTGATTACACAATCAATACGGATGTAACACCTGGGGCACCAGGAACAGAACGGCGCAATTATGCAATACAGTTATTGACGAGTAAGGGTAAGTCTCATGTATCGAGTTAACCATTTACTCACTGAAATATCAATAACCGACCACCGATATTCACAAAATGCCCTTGGACAAAATGCTCTTAGGATAAAATTAAAATTTCTACAGTGTTCTCACTTTGCCAGAAGGCAGGGATGTGGCTCTCGCCAGATCACCGAAGTTAAGCAACGTCGAGCCCGGTTAATTCTCGGATGGGTGACCCCTTAGAGATCGATTCGGACTCCCACGATGTGTCCTTGGGCAAGGCACTTAACCCCGATTACCCACATGGGGCACGATGACGCTGTGTACTAAGGCGTACTGCACGTCGATAGTGCGCATGTCTTCAACCAATCTGACCCTGCTGTTATGCAGTGCGAAGTTACGATGTTGGGGAGCTGGCAGCTGCTCGGCTGTTCTCTCCGGGTACTCCGGCTTCCTTCACCCATAAAACTGTCACGGCCATGATTCGCAACTGTGCATAAGTATGTGACCTTAAAACACCAATAAATAAATAAATAAGTAAATAAATAAATAAATACATAAATAGGGACGTGGCGATAGGGTGGGGGATTAGGCGTGTCAGCACCCCCCCCCCATCCTGGCCAAAATTTCCTATAGCTGGAAAATCGGAGGGCAAGTCATGAGTAGTTGGAAATTCCATCTATCTGGATTTTAGAGCTTCTTTGATAATACTGATGTCTCCTTTACCACCAAAAACTACAACTCTGTCTCAAATCGGCAAAAATTCCAACTGTTACTATTTACAACTACAGTGTACGCTATATCAAGTTTCGTAAGTATGCATGATGTCAACCGGTACGCGATTTCTCTTGTATGTTTACTTATCGTAATAAAAAATCCTCTAAATGCACTTCAAGAAAATCACTTCAGCGTTATCCTCAGTTAATTCCGTCATCCACAGTTACAAAATGATGAAACATCGAAAATTGAT
The DNA here is from genome assembly GCA_031216915.1 of Pictodentalium vernedei. Classification (NCBI taxonomy): domain Eukaryota; kingdom Metazoa; phylum Mollusca; class Scaphopoda; order Dentaliida; family Dentaliidae; genus Pictodentalium; species Pictodentalium vernedei. Next base: position 603,432,327 of record CM062296.1, on the reverse strand, counting down.
CATTCGTGCATAAAATCTGATTTAGTGTTAGGAGAGTGTGATTTGCTCAAAGTTCTTAGCTTAGGCATTTGTATAGCACATATTCAATTCCCAGAATAATACCAAATAATAATAACAACATGAGTAGTAGGCGAGGGGGTTTTCGTCTCTCATCTGGTGAACCTCGGCTGGTGGACCCCGGAAGTGACGTCATACCCCAATGTATTATGGGTATCACGTGGTTGTCATGGTAACCCACGTGGACGGTCATGTTGGGACGTCATTGTCGTGGTTATGGGTAATGTGAGTGCGCATGCGCAGCTCGTGTTGTTAGGGTGATACGTGTTTCCGTCGTCCATTTTGTATGAAGGGGCCGCCATCTTTGGTTCTATGGTGGCACGTGGTTGCTATGTTACCCAAAGGCTTCTTATAGGACTAAGAGGTCTGTAACAGGTATGTTCGATTGACTGGGAGTATTTTCTGGAACGACTTCCCTGGATAATTACCCAAATGAGCCCGAGAATGGGCGTAAATCACCGGAAACGACTTTATTTGATACGGATTCCCCGCAGAATCCTGCTTTTAACCGAAATGGACTTGTTTAGAGTAGCACGTAGTGCTATAGATTTTTTAAAAGGTCGTGTTCGATTGAATGGGAGTATTTTTTGGAACGAAGATAATTACCCAAATAACCCGACAAACCCTCCAAATCACCAAAATCCACCCCAAACTACCGAAATGGACTTCGTAAAGCCTCATTTTTGTTTTATGAAGGCTCAAATTTTGTTATTCCGGGTCAAAATCATCGTTTTACCTTTGTTTCGTGTCTATCAGCACATGCAACACATCAGCACATGCAAAATGTGCCAATATGTGCCTGTGTGCAAGTGCACAACGTGCGCTCAAAACATGCAGCACATGCGCACATTCGGGTATTTTAGGACAAGTGTGGACCAGTGTTTGAGGACCAGTGCTTAGGGATCAGTGTTTGGGGACTATTGGAGACCAAGCTTTGAGGACTATTGGGTACCAATTTTTGGTGTCAGAAATATTGTCTAACCACCGTCTCTTAACTCAGTACTAAAGTTTCTGCTACCAACTGTGTTACCGTTTGCAACCAAGATCTTGGCTTATTCCTCCTTTCCTCTATATCCACCCCAAACTACCGTGAGATGTGATTGTACACAATGTGCAAATAGCACATGTAGCACATGTAAAATGTGCCTGTGTGCAAGTGCACAATGTGCGCACAAAACATGCAGCACATGCGCACATACGGGTATTTGCGGAACAGTGGGGACCAGGATTTGGAGACCAAGACTTGATGGACCAGTGTTTGGGGGCCAGTTGTGGATGTTGGGGGGAATAGTTAACAAATAACAAAAGAATACATGATATCCAATTCATTTTATTTCACTATTCTCAGTTGCATTTTGCATATTAGCACATGACAGTTCAAATTGTACAAAGTCAATCCTCCAGGAAATCGTTATCGCCAAAGGCATCTTTGAATGATGTGTAGTTCGTTGATTTTCGATCCTTTCTTCCCGAAATGGTGGATAACCATCTGCTAAGTGGCGGTGTCTTGGTTTTAGGTGGTTTTGAAACCTCTTTAACTTTTCTGTTTTCTTTTACTGCCAAATGAGGTTCTTTCGGAGTGTGCTCTCCAGTTTTATTTGTTCGATGTTTAGTAGCAGGCTGCTTGGCCTTTGGCACCGGCAATTTGACTTCGTTGGGGGCGACATGACTCATCTCGTGACTTTCACTATCCATTTGATCTTGATTCAGAATTTCAGTCTTCGTTTGGTTCAATGTTTGAGTTGAAGTTGCACTCTTTGTTTTGTGTGAAAGCTGTCCGGTACATAAGCCTTTGTTCCCTAGTGTAGCATGACCTTCGCACGGTTTGGTGGGCTTTGTGATTTGGTTCGTTGACTGGTCAGCCGTCTTAGCTGGATTTTCGTTACTGACTAGTTGGTTACGTCTTGGTCTCTTTGTTGCAACTACAGCTTCTTCTGATTCAAGCGTCTTCCGTTTAACCCTTTCCATTGTTTTATGCAACAGTTCTACGTCCTTAGATGTGAATTTTATTCCAGTAGCATTCTTGAAAACTTGTATTTGAATGTCACTGTGATATCTGAATAGGACTGCGCACAATTTGTCAGACATCTTCACTCTTCGATGGCTGGAACACAAATGATTTTTCTTTGGGTATCGACTCTCTTATATATGTTGTGTCACACGAGCGCTACCTGTCGGTAATTTTTTACGGCAAAATTCACACTGATGTTCACCCATGGTAAGTCAAAAGTATTTAATTTTTGGAAAACACTCCCTTATATACTCTCCTTCTTACGACTCGTCATTAGATTCTGTATCCATTCCAAATGTGTATTGATCCAAAATGGGATCGAACAAAAACTTTTCCAGAGCATATTTCTGGGATTCAATAAGGTCGTAGTCTTCATTCTCTCTTATGTGTTTTGCTGTTTCCTGGATTTTTTTATAAATGGGATCTCGTCGAAAATATTTCATAAACACGCGTGTGTCAAGATATCCCGCGACGACTGCTTCTCTAACTCTACTTCTGAGACATGCAGCTGCTTCTTCGGCCGCTTCATCTTTATCCATTCCATCTTTTATGTAACAACTAAGGAGTTTCTCGAAATCCTCCTGGTACTCATCATAAACACCTCTAACGATACACGCCATCGGATTAGCGGAATCGTCATCCTCCATTAATTCTTCTTCAGATTCTGTATCTCCTCTTCGCTTTCAGAATCTTCTGACTCCTCAATGGAATCATCTGTTGATGGAGGGTCACGTTCGGAAGGAGCACGGCAGTATTGCATTGTGTCTTCACTCTTGGGCGACCAGGGCACAAATAAGCACATTGTCATGTGAGCGTCCCTTTTATAGAACTTTTGCAAGGATTGTTGATAGCCCACGGACTACAGGTTTAAGCAACTTTCCTAAAAATCCACCGTTTTGTATGATTCGTCTTGCTTTCCGTCTAGGTAATCTTTTGGCTATTTTCCTTATTTCTTACTTGTGTGGAATGAGAAAAGCCCCCTCAGATTTAGTCAATGGCACATTATAGTCCAAAAGGTTGAAGGCACAATCACATATACATCGAATCAAGAGATTACTGGCCGTCCGCATCGTAGTTTTCACTTCGTGTCTGTCAGCGTGGGTAAGATATCGCAGGATATCTTGGTTTCTTATCAGTCTCTCAATCCCTACGTTTTTGAATTCTTCATTCCTTTCGTGTCTCTCGGGGCAATAACCATCTTCGTGTCTTGCGAGTGAAGCTTCTGGAAAATTGCTTCCCACAAAAGCTACAGCAGTGACTAGGCATGTCGTTACTCACTGACGGCCGGGGATCGAATGAGAGCTGGATGATGTGCACATGTCTTTTGTACTTTTTCAAGTGATTCTTTCAGTGTTACTGGAAGATTGACTTTGTACAATTTGAACTGTCATGTGCTAATATGCAAAATGCAACTGAGAATAGTGAAATAAAATGAATTGGATATCATGTATTCTTTTGTTATTTGTTAACTATTCACGCCAACATCCACAAATGGCCCCTCAAACACTGGTCCATCAAGTCTTGGTCTCCAAATCCTGGTCCCCACTGTCCCTCAAATACCCGTATGTGCGCATGTGCTGCATGTTTTGTGCGCACATTGTGCACTTGCACACAGGCACATATTGGCATATTTTACATGTGCTACATGTGCTATTTGCACATTGTGTACAATCACATCTCACGGCTTATTCTTCCGCGCCAAGATCTTGGTTGCAAATGGTAACACAGTTGGTAGCAGAAACTTTAGTACTGAGTTAAGAGACGGTGGTTAGACAATATTTCTGACACCAAAAATTGGTACCCAATAGTCCTCAAAACCTGGTCTCCAGTAGTCCCCAAACACTGATTCCCAAGCACTGGTCCTCAAACACTGGTCCCACTGGTCCTCAAATACCCGTATGTGCGCATGTGCTGCTTGTTTTGTGCGCACATTGTGCACTTGCACACAGGCACATATTGGCACATTTTGCATGTGCTGATGTGTTGCATGTGCTGATAGACACGAAACAGAGGTAAAACGAGGATTTTGACCCGGAATAACAAAATTCGAGCCTTCATAAAACAAAAATGAGGCTTTACGAAGTCCATTTCGGTAGTTTGGGGTGGATTTTGGTGATTTGGAGGGTTTGTCGGGTTTATTTGGGTAATTATCTTCGGAAGTCGTTCCAAAAAAAAAAATACTCACATTCAATCGAATACGACCTTTTAAAAAATCTATAGCTCTACGTGCTACTCTAAACAAGTCCATTTCGGTTAAAAGCAGGATTCTGCGGGGAATCCGTATCAAATAAAGTCGTTTCCGGTGATTTACGCCCATTCTCGGGCTCATTTGGGTAATTATCCAGGGAAGTCGTTCCAGAAAATACTTCCAGTCAATCGAACATACCTGTTACAGACCTCTTAGCCCTATAAGAAGCCTTTGGGTAACATAGCAACCACGTGCCACCATAGAAACAGAGATGGCGGCCCCTTCATACAAAATGGACGACGGAAACACGTGTCACCCTAACCACACGAGCTGCGCATGCGCGCTCACATCACCCATCACCATGAGAATGACGTCACAACATGGCCGCCTACATGGGTTACCATGACAAGCATGTGATACCCATAATACATTGCGGTATGACGTTACTTCCGGGGTCCACCAGCCGGGGTCCACCAGATGAGGGACGAAAACCTCCTCGCCTACTACTAACATGATAATTTTATCATAATTGTGTTGGTATTTTAGGTACTAAAATTAATTTTATGCCTCTTTCGTGGCTTAACTTTCAAAATTTTTCTCAGTTCGTGAATTTCCAACAAGAGGGAGGGACCTAGAGGAGGTTTCCCCTTCCGGCCTCTCCCCCACTTGGCAATTCAGTACCCTATCCCCCAATCGGAAACCTCTAGGCACATCCCTCCCAGCTGGTATTGTTGTCATAAAAACGTGTTAATAGCTTAGAAAATAAGGATTTGAAATATATAGACTGTATTTTTTACTGGGATGATTTATTGTGAAGCATATCGACAAACACAGCTTTTGTTTTGTGTTTTATTGATTATTATTGTCTGTGACAATTTAAGAATCAGATTAAATATAATATTAAACAAATGTAGGGGATATCCAAACTGATGTTGATATTTTCGGAAAATAGTATTGACCCGCGTGATTGCACACATCAGTGTGTTGCCAAGTTTAGTGTGGATCATCATTGTCACCGGCCCACGAAAATTGTGTGCAGGATTTTCGCACGAGCGCCGCGTTAATGTCTGTGGGGTACGTTTTGAAAATTTTATTTGCACTAAACGGACATTTTCGGAGGTTTCATCTTTCTTTTCTTGGTATAAACTGGTTCATCAATAGTTTCAGGTCGAAACGTAACTTTTGAGGTATGCGAAGACTGACACGTGACGAACGTTTACGTGCCGTTGGCATGCTGGAAGCTGGCAACAGGCAGACTGCGGAGGCTCAAATTCTAAACGTTACTCACTCAGTGATTAGCAAGTGGAAGTCACGCTATCGTCAAACAGGCAATGTTGATGTCAGACGTCGGTCAGGTCGTCCAAGGGCGACAACTGCTAACCCGCATCGTTTCATCCGACCCACAGCATTACGTAACTGCCATCAAGTGCCTCAGAAATTGGACAGCAGCTGCACCAATCGACTGAGGTGCGAGTCAGTGGTCAGACTATCCGAAATCGCCCACACAGCTGGAAATTGTACGCTCGACGACCTCGAATAATTCTACGTTTGACTGAACGTCACATCGCAGCGAGGCGTAATTGGTGTTGAGCACGACAGCGCTGGGACAATCGTCGGTGGAGCAACTTCATGTTTTCGGATGAATCGAGGTTCACTCTCAACTTCCACGACAGGCGAAACAGAGTGTGGCGGCGGCGGAACGAACGATACCACGACGTAACCGTTAAGCACCACGATCGTTTTGGTTGTGGATTGGTTATGGTGTGGAGAAGCATAACCATGACAAGCAGAACAGTATAACATGTCACCCAAGGGCGTGTCATAGGGCAGTACTACCGTGACAACATGTTGGCAGCGCATGTGGTGCCATTTGCGCGACGCCACGGCCGTCGATTCATTTTCCAAGATGACAATGCAAGAGCACACGCGGCCCGTGTCCCTACAGAGTTCCTCCAGGAGCAGAACATCACTACACTGCCTTGGCCAGCACTAAGTCCAGACCTTTCACCACTCGAGCACTTCTGGGATATGCTTGGCAGGCGCCTACGACAACAACGCCAGCAGCCCCCTACCAATGTCCAGGAACTCGCCACAGCACTGCAGGAAGAATGGAATAACATCAGTCAAGCTGGTTTTGGACGTTTGGTGGGTAGTATACCACGACGGATCCGCGCTTGTCTCGCGAACCCAGGAGCATTTACAAGAGTCTTGGGCTGAATGTGGTAAATTATCTAACTGTCTGTCCGTGTCTTCTGCAGCTCAGTGCACGCAATATGTGCTTGTCAGGTACCCAACTATCGCTGAAATCATTCACCCGATGTCATAGTGTAATGCCACAACTGTCTTTTTTGATGAAAACATAAATATATTTCTTCATATAATATCACTTTTATCAAATATTTGAATAGTGTACATTAAATTGTATACATTTTAAACAGTGTGTTTATGGCAATATTTTTAAAATATATTCTCTGCGATTTTATACACTAAATATTAATTAATATATATTAATTTATATATATCGTCTCTATCGTCTCTTGAGTGCAACACGGACGATCTGCAATAACAGGGCGCTGCATATGGCGTCTTCTTGCAGTAGAGGGATGATATGTCGTTGAATTAACCCTTTACCTAACGTAACGGCCAAAACCGGCCAGCGCTATTCTCAAAAATCGCCAATTAATTTTCATTATTTTTTTCATTTTTTGTCCCAAAAACATAGGTTATGACCCCTCGTTGGAACGAGCTCGTCGAGCTCGTTCCAACGAGGGGTCATAACCTATGTTTTTGAGACAAAAAATGAAAAAAATTAGTTATTCAAGAATTATTTTTGCAAGTGTCGTCTGCTTTTCAGGTTAGGTAAAGGGTTAAATAAACTTCAGTATTGCCCCACAATCCAATTGGGAAGTTAACCAATTCATTTCATTCTCGACTGGCGGGGGTAACATTAAATTACGTACTTGTTTGAGCATTATCCATCTTGCAATATTGAATTTTAAATTCTTGGCCTTTCATAAACAGATCTATACAAGAACTGTTCTGGTTTGTGCTTTGAAGATGATGATTGCTGATTCAGTTATTGGTCTGTGTGAAACACACAGAGTGTTAGTCCCCTATCGGCATCGCCGGAGGGGACTATAGGTTTGCACCCTGTCCATCCGTCAGATGTTAGTCTGTCAGTCTGTCACACTTTAGTTTTCCGGACTTTTTTTGGAAATGCTTCAACCGAATGATTTCATTTTTGGTAACCAACTTTTGAACGATGACTTACAGATCAAGTTTCAGTTTCACGCTGATTGATCTTGTGTGAGTTATGGCCCTTAAAAATATGGAATAGCGCCAAAATATCAGTTTTCCGGACTGTTTTGGAAACGCTGCAACGGAAAGATCTCGTGTTTGGTAAACTACTAAAGAATGATGACTTACAGATCAAGTTTAAGTTTCATGCTGATTGCGTTATTCGTGTGTGAGTTATGGCGCTTGGAAATATGGAGAAGCGCCAAAATATCAGTTTTCCGGACTTTTTTTGGAAACGCTTGAACGGAATGATTTCATTTTTGGTATCCTCCTATAGAACGATGACTTACAGATCAAGTTCCATTTGCACTCTGTCCATCCGTCAGTCTGTCAGTCACACTTTTTGTATTTCTTTCCTCTTCTTTCTTCTTCTTCTTCTTCTTCTTCTTCTTCTTCTTCTTCGAAAATGAATTGTCCCAACCCTCTGATATTTAGCATACTGGTAGATAGTCAAAACAACTCGGCCACCCATTTTTCGGATTTCTGGGACACTAAGAGTGTCTATAGGGGTGTTTTGATAGTGCGTAATACCCATATCTCATCGCATGGTATGGGCTATGGATCTGGGACCAACACGAAATTTGTAGATACTCCATGAAGGTTCAAAATCTGGATTAAAACTCTGAGATCATCCAGGTGTCATTGAGTGTATTTTTTGCAGAATTGCGGAAAATCGCATTTTTGACCCCCTTAAAACATTCTCGAAGTTTATACATGCATTTTCACACAAAAAAAAAACAGTAAAAAATATCCACTGATGACTCCTTAAAAGAAAACATTTAATGTTATGCCAACAAGTTATTTCCAGTTTCTTGACAAATTTAATCTGAATCACCTGTATGAAGATCTTTAAACGCTGTTTACGAAAAACCTATCTCTGAATTCTTTAAGGTCGTTTTTTCCTCGAAAATAAGTACCTTTAAACTCTTTTTCTGTATAATTTGGTTCCAATACTTTCATCATTTTCACTCAGATTCCAATTTACTGGTTGCATTAAATTATGTTTCATTTGTAGGTTCATTACCAGTAATCGCCTATTTGGAGTTAGCACTCCCGATAAACGTAGGACCAGTGACTGTGAATTTCTGTCACTAATACTAAAACAGACCATAGCAGAGGTGTGAAAATTTCTCACTTCTGCTTCTTGCGGGCAAAGTGAGAATACACCACGAGGACAAATGGTACAGAGAACAAACCCACTCAAAGGAGATGACTTCCAAAAGCTTATAGCTTACTGTTGAATCCCTTACATGTATTCTTTGATTCTATTGTTTTGTTACATCGTATACTATTAATTGCACAAGTTCTTCCTTTCTATCTGTTTGCATTATGTATACAGTTGACACTTCCAGGAATAAAATATTGTTTAAATTAACTAAAACCCACTCACTTCTATTATGAAGAGAGAACGTGATAGAATAATCATCAAATGCCATTGCAACCAATGAGCTCAGGGTTTATGGTTCTAGTGTTTTTATATGATTTGTTACCGTGTGATTATAGCTATCAAAACCGATAGAAATTATTTTTTTCATTATTAGTTCTATTTATTTATGATTTTAACAACTTTCTTTTTAACCCTTTGCCCAAAGTAACGGAAAAAACCGGTCAGCGCTAATCTCAAAAATCGCCAATTAATTTTCATTATTTTTTTCATTTTTTGTCTCAAAAACATAGGTTATGACCCCTCGTTGGAACGATCTCGTCGAGATCGTTCCAACGAGGGGTCATAACCTATGTTTTTGAGACACAAAATGAAAAAAAATAGTTATTCAAGAATTATTTTTGCAAGTGTCGTCTGCTTTTCAGGTTAGGTAAAGGGTTAACAAAGTGATATGTCGTCCCTTGAGTGGTACAAGGCACCACCTGCAATTCCAAAGCATTGCAGATGCATTGTTCCACCCAAGCATCGCGATATGAGACAAAATAAAAAGAAAAATAATTTCTGAACCCTTTGAACCCGGGCGGCCGCTTTTTCCGGCCCAGAAGCATGATAGGTCATAATTTCATTAAGTAGAATGGCTGCTAAGTGAATGTGTGGGGTAGACCAATAAATATTTTCAACGTGCAGCCACACGGCTGCACATTGAAAATTTTAATTGGTTTACCACCAAATAATGAATATGGACTCTTCCAATTGCTGTCATTGAACTGACATGGAAGATATCACCAGAGTTCAAAGGGTTAAAATGTCATATGAAGCGATAGCGGAGATCGCGTTATGTCCAGTTTGGACATATATCGTTCCTTGAGGTGAATAATGCACCACCTGCAATACTTTTCCTTCGCCCACCACGGTGAAACCTGGCCAATTCTCGCATAAATCTAGCCCCATTGCATAGATAACTGCGAGGCGAGTTTTCATCACTGGAATATTAAGAACAGCAGATGTCATAATTTATTTTGGTAGTGATACATTCAAAGCGAACGCTTCGAGTAACTTGAACGTCAATGCAACAGAACCTCGTCCTATATGGTTCAAATATTAACGAATGTAGGATGTACAGTATTTATTTATTTATTAAGGTTTAACGACACTTTAACAGCCAAATCCATATCGTGACGTTGACAAATTTTACGGGTTGAGGAAACAGAGTACCCGGAGAGAACCACCGAGCAATGGCCAGCAGCTGCCAGCTCCCCAACACCGTAACTCCGCATTGCAGCACAGACAGGGTTAGACTGGTTGAAGTGCAGTGCGCCTTATTACACTGCGTCACCGCACCCCCATGTGGACAATCGGGGTTAAGTGCCTTGCCAAAGGACACCACGCGGGAAGGCGAATCGATCGCTCAGACTGGACACGACGTTGCTTAACTTCGCTGGTTACTGTAACGATACCCCCCCCCCCCCCCCCCCCGCACCACGTTGTATATGTATAGCTAGTTCCTGCTCTGATCCATTCCGAAATACATACAGGGGAAAGGGTTATTTGCGTTGTGGCAAAACTGCTAAACCTTTCAGAAACATGTGATAAATACACAGAACGGCCTGTTGTTCTATCCTTCCGCGCTGGCACGAGTGCCATATCGATTAACACATTCACACGCGTGTGTCGTTCTGTGTTTATTATACGCCTTCACGTCTAGAAAACCATTATTAGAAGGACACTCGGCAATTCATTGGACAACTAATAACACAGACAACACAGTTTATCGCTAATCAAATTTGCGAGGGCAACCCGTGTTACTATTTCGTCCCCTGAGTTGTAATGTGTTCTGTGTACCTATTGGCACATAGAACACATTGGAATTCAGTGGATGATTTTCAGCTATCGCTAGTAATTAATAGTAATTAATAGTCGAAGCAGGACGCATAATGTTACTGGGTTCATATGAGGAAAGTACTAATAAGACGGTCACAGCCGCAGTACCGTAACAACTGGAAAGTGGATTCCATTTGAGATCTGATTCGATTTCGAACGTTTTTTCCGATACGATTAGAGATTCGATAGTCAAATTTTAACAAAACCATATCATGGGCCCCCTCGTTGGAAAAAATAGAATATATTTTCTCCTGCTGAAGTTGCATATTACGGATGCGGCCGATTCGTTGGGTAAAATGTTAAAATTTGATTTATTACAGACTTCAGTCATTTGTCGATGTGCGTGGGTGCGTGCGTGTATTTTGAAAGTTTCGGATCCACCGTCGGGAATCGAACTCTACGACGAACAGGAGTTCAACACCCTCAACCACCAGACCGTTGCACGCTGTCAGAAAAAAAAAAATATTGGTGGAATCGAGCTTTTTAGACGACATTCTCGTGTTTACTTTGTTCACTTTCTTTACAGCAGCTGCCTGAAAGTTAAACGCGTTGTCCCCAGTACGGTGAAAATGCAGTGGGGAACCTCAGACGAAGACTGATACTGGACTGCGTGTTTAAATCATGGTAACTTTGTGCGCGCGTCAGTGCTTCATCGCATTCAATTCTAACCTTTTTTGTTTTCCACTTAGATCTTTTTCACAATGTATGAACTATACTTTTGCATTAAAACTTTTGCTTTTATTTCTACAGATGTGACATTGACTTGTACGGTAACAATAGCAACTGGAACCATTCCAACGACTACGCTCGTCACCACAGTGATTGCATCAGCCACTTTTGACAACCCTTATCTCACAAGTACTACTCAGACAGTTACCGTGGATCCAACCTATTTTAACATTGCAGCAAATGGTTAGTATCCATGTTTCTACTAACATTGCTTCACCGCAATCATCAACAGCAATTCTTCATAGAAAATCAATAGAATATGATTTCAATAGAATGAGAATAAAAGAAGGACTTTTTCCGCTGAGGGTTATTGGGCATTTGGTGCTATGTTCATTGGAGGAGATAGATCTCGTTGTATTGGGTGCTGATGTTTCTGTGTGTGTTGGGGTAGGGCTATTGGAATTTACACGATAACTAGGTAGACATTTTTTGCAATTATTTTCTATTGTAAATGCAACAATACATTGGAGACAAAATCCGTAGAACTCTAAAACTTGCAACAAAATCGTTGGCGATGACTGTGCAAGTTGAAAGTGAGATTGCCTTTCAACCCCCCCCCCCCCCCTTCCTGCATGCTGTACTCATTGGGTATCGCTTTAAGAGTTTCAGAGAAATTCATATATCCTCTCTCATACTGTCAAAAGTACATCGCCTTGTGAAGTATGTATAAAGGGTTTGGTAATTGATTGTAAAATCCCTTTAGAGAGAATCTCCTTCGGAAACAACATCCTCCGCTTCAAAAACAAAAAAAAAACATTAGAACGTAATCCCCTCACTTCAGTCTTCAGAGATTGGATGGACATAATCGTCTCTGTTTAGAAAATACTATTACAGACGTTACACTGTCTCAAAACGTAGCCTATGACCTATCCATGGGCGGAGTCCATCGGGTAGTGTCCAGTGAACGTTCGATTCAATTTTGAATCTTGTCGCTGACTCGATTCGATTCAAAACCATCTCGATCATTTGAGAAAAATCGAATCCTTGAAAGATTTGGATTTCATACAAGTCTTTATTGTCGACTCTCTGAAGATAGAAACCCACCCTGTAGTTGTCTGGTGAATAAGACGGAACGAGTCTATGTAGCACAAATTCAGTCGGAAAATACATAAAAATGACATTTCGTCCCCTGAGTTCCAATGTGTTCTATGTGCCTACTGGCACATAGAACACATTGGAACTCAGGAGACGATTTGACGCGACAGTTAAGATTGCGTTACATCGCGCCCTTAGTACAACAAATAGAAATTCTCCAAATTCTTCAAATATCTTAACTTTTTAAAATATTTTTTCGCAGGTGACATTTCCGTAGCATCCACATTAACGGTAAATCCAGCACTTGGATCAACACAGGATTATACGATAACAATAACTCTTGAAGATGCGTGTAAGAATACTGCGACCTGTTCAGGTGTTCAGACAGTCTCCATGATCAACAATGTGAGTCTCCGTTAAATTATTCCACATCTTTTGTTGTTGCTTATTATACATATTGTAATAGAATGGTGGTTTCCCTCACTTGTTGTTCAACAGACTTTGAGTTCCAGAAATTGGCAGCCTCCCAAGCATACGATAAATAAGTTATCGTACTCTCCAATTTCAAAGAGACACCGCCGTCATTGACCTTTTGAAAAGTCAGTGAGACGCGTGTTCTTACCGAGGGACTCGCTCAAAGTTCTCATCTGTCACTGTGATGGCTTCAGCTGACATTGACCCGTCTCGGTGAACGTATAGCTTATTTGGGAAGAGGTATATGGAATAAAAATCGAGAAACGGTACTTACGGAACGGTGGAAATGATTTGTATTGAAAGCAAAGACAAGAAGTACAGGTTATCGGACACTTAGTTCGAGGCCGCGACAGCGGCCGAGAACTAAGGTGTCCGATAACCAACTTGTTGTTCAGCGTTTCATCTTGCCGACTGTACTTGACAAATTCACCTCCCACTATAAGTTGTGTCGGGATTTATAGCCTGACGCAGAAGTGTGTCTGATGAAGTTGTCGCGTTGCCAACTTGAGTTCGTGCTTTGTCGATTTCACTTTTATGCCATCACAGTGACAGTTGAGAATTTTGAGCAAGTCCCTCAATACGTGCACAGATGCGCTGGCACAACTTATTGTGGGAGCTGAATTTGTCACGTACAGTCGGCAAGATGAAACGCTGAACAACAAGTAGGTTATCGGACACCTTAGTTCTCGGCCGCTGCCGCGGCCTCGAACTAAGTGTCCGATAACCTGTACGTATTTTAGTTGTCACAAAATTAAAAGAAATACGAATACAATGCAAACTTTAATATTATCGCTGTGTGTAACCAAAATCAGGCGTGTACTAAAATACAACCTCGTGTACGGAAAAACAACCGCGAAGATGCATAGGGGACGTATTAAAAGACAACCATAGAAAAAGTAATGGGGTTACGGGGAAAATAAAAGTTCAGAAGCGTTGATATTGACCTTATCAACCTATGTGTGAGATATAAAGATTGGATATGTTTGGCCCATTTTATAGTGAAAAATGTTGATCCCTGAGCAAAAATCTACGATCGTCTACGTGTGCAACACTAAAAGGCGTAGATTGAGCTGTTAAGTCAGGCAGACTGCGAGCGTTATGGATTAACGCCTTTGAGGTTGTAATCCCATTGATAATCATTATCTGACACCCAAGGTGGAACCCCCAAGTTATGTTTGGATTCATATTGCCTGGTTAGTGACCCAAACGGTAATATACTAATATTAAACCACCTGGCATACTACAGAAGTTTGACCAAGGACTAAAAGACTCATAGATATTCCTGTCCTGCTTAGAAACTGTTTTGTTTCCATATATACTGAGTCAAAAAAGAAAGTATAATAGAAACAAATGTGAAAAAATAGCTTAAGGGATGAAATATAATTGGGATGAAATATAATAGTTCTTGGGCATGAAGATCTATTGTGCAACTGGGGGACTTTGTGGCTATGACGGGACTAAGAATGGCGGATAACATTACTTTTGACGAGGTCCAGTCAAAAGATGAATATAACTTCCTTCATGTCTTTAACGTTATGGTTGGCCAGGATCAGTCTCAAGATGACTCCCCTTTTAGAGATATCCAATACCAGGAATGTAAGTATTATTTACCGGAGGAACCTCCCCCAAATACGAAAACGACACCAAAGATACGTTCTCAATTTTCCACTTGAACCGTCAAAGCCTTAAGGCCCACTGGGATCCATTGAAGGAATTGTTGTATGAAATCCAAGAAATTCAGAATACCTTTGATGTTATTGGGCTGTCCAGAAATATTTCAAATTCCCCCAAATTTGTCCTTTACTCTAAATGGGTACCACCAGCTTGTTAAAAAATTAAGACCCGACAACGATGATGGTAGGGGTAGTGTGGTTATATACGTTAAACAGGATCTACCATTTAAAATACGTCAAGACTTATCCGTATTCATTCCGCATTTTATAGAGTCCATTTTCATCGAGATAAAATACTTAAGATAGATCACTTATTCAAACTTCAGGCCTGTCTCTTCGTGTTTGATTGGAAATATGGCAATCTTCCTGATTCCTTTAACGATTATTTCCAGTTCACAGTCAATTCTTCAAATTTATATACTGGGCAATCTCAACTGCTTCACATCAGTAGAACTCGTACAAAAGCTTTAGACAGATTGCCAATATTTGCCTTCCAGAAACTTTGGAACAACTTAGTCCAATATATACGAAATATCACAGGTAGAGTAGAGTTAAAAAAAACAACTCACATCACAATTTCTATCTTTATATTATACCGAAGTCCAATGTAATAATCCCTATTGTGAGGAGTGTAACCGCTAATGTCCTTACTGTTATCCTATTATTCATCAATCGACATGACTGCTAACGATATTGAATCCAGTCTCATCGTAGGTCTGTACAACTGATCTTCAACTGATCCATAATATATTGCAATGTACGAAATATCAACCCAAGATACCTATAAGATACGACTGGTCATCTCGTCCATGGTTGTTCCCTACCATCTATATGCCACCGGTTCTTTTCAGTTGCATTTAATTCCATATAACCAATACAAAATGATATCTATGGTCTGTAAACAATTGTACCTACTCACTTTATTGGGAGATGCCAGATAGACAGCCAGTTTGACTATGGCATCTCCCAATGGAAAAGCATTGGGAGATGCCAATGCTTTTCCATTGGATTAATTATTATGTCACTATGTATTTATTATTTACGCTTTACCGTTGAATAAATTATCTATCTATCTAATGTTGCATGTTTGTGGACAAGAAGTCGTGCAATGAGTTGACATGTTGTTGTTGTCCACTCATGCGTATACAATTTTGCTACGGATTTCAAAATAGCAAATGCTACCGGAGAATGTAAAATTGAATGGGTGGCCAACGATTTTCTTTGAGTTATGTTGTGCTAGAGAGCCTTGGTTATTGAAAAAACACGCCAGTTTTTGTCTTCCGACATTTTAAAAAATGCCAAGGTTAACCGAAAATCAGAGGTTGCGTGACTTTGGTATGCATGAGGCTGTGACACCTCCAGATGAGCTCGCTGCTGAGTTCGGAGTCACTGTGGCCTCTATTTACCATCTCATTGGAAGTTATATAACCACTGGATCTACTGCCGACCGACCACGTTCAGGTCGACCAAGAGTTACGACCCCTGCACAAGACCGACACATCAGTTCGTCTCACTTGCGGGATCGCTTCCTTCCAGTGACGAGGACAGCAGCAATTACTCCTGGTAGAACTAACAATAGAATTAGTGCACAAACTGTCCGCAACAGAACACGGCATCCGAAGTAGGCGTCCATACCACAGATCAATCCTTACCCAACGTCATCGCACCGTCAGAATGGAATGGGTACATCAGCGTGTTCGCTGGACTCAGCAGCGTTGGAGCACAGTTCGTTTTACTGTTGAATCACGATTTTGGCAATGACGCGCTGATGACAGGGAAACAGTGTATCGCCGACGAGGAGAACGCTTTTCTGATGCCTGCGTGAGGGAATGCGACAGTTTTGGCGAGTGTAGTGTAATGGTTTGGGCAGGAATTTCCTTGCACCATCGAACGTAGTTGATCTTCATTGATGGTAATCTAAATGGAGAGCGATATAGGGACGGAATTCTTAACGCTATTGTTGTCCCATTCTTCAACGCTACCGTCGGATTGCAGTTATTCCAGCAAGACAATGCCCGATGTCACGTGGCGTGCTTCTGTCATGACTTTTTGAGGGGCAGAGCATCGAATTTCTTCCCTGGCCCCCACTTGCGCTAGATTTGTCGCCAATCGATCATCTTTGGGATCAAATGGACCGTCGGGTATGACTTCATGATCTTCAGACGTTAGGCGATTTAGTTATGTTCTAAGACAGGAATTGAACACAATACCACAGGGTGACATCCAGAGACTTATCGGTTCCATGCGCCATTGGTGTCTTGCCATCCAAGAGGCAAACGGTGGACATACACGCTATTGACTGCATGTGCGAACTTTTCATTTCACCCATGCCTGAACTGAGACGTCCTGACGTGATGCTGGCAACAGTAAGAACATGAAATTATGCACATTCATACTGCTAAATTCGAAATATGAATTTACAGTAATTTTTTGGGATTAAAGTCGATAATACTAAAAAAAATCCTTCCTCAAAGTTTATTATACTTTCTTTTGTGACTCAGAAAATAATAAACGTTAAATTGCGACTTTGTTCCTATCTCAGGTCCCACAATGTTTTTAGTCTTTTTTTCAGTTTTACTTCAGTTGCAGCAGAATGAATGAAAGAGGAGAAAGAAACTGAATTCTTTCACCCTGCGATTTCGCACATGATAAATGATACCATTTGTCACATATATGATATGCAATATCTCCGAAAGTCTTCGCAGTTATTTGAGCAGGCACCACAAGGTTAAGGCACACTGACCTTTCTGGAATAATCCATCTTTAAGAATGATAAATAATAAATTACTAAACAAGACTGAAGGTTTGCTGATGTTCACGAGATGATAAGTAAAATCGGAATGCAAGAGAGGAATGAAAGAAAATTTCAGTGCACCAAAGGCACACAGGGAGGATGTGGGATTTGAAGTCCCTTGCGACCTGAATAACTTTATTTGTTTATGAAGCTGCAACAGACGGAATTGAGTGCCAAGAAGATTATTTGGTTTGGGTGTGCTCTCTGGTGGTAGGGTAGTGGGGTGAGACCTAGCTATTTAAAAAATGAAAATAATAAAAGCCCCGGGGCAGATGGTTTCATAACGGAATTCTTCAAATTTTTCTGAAGAGACATTGGTAAATTCCTTGTTCGTTCACTCAAGTATGGCTTACAAAGAGGACTCTTGTCGGTCACACAACGTCATTGAATAATAAAACTGCTACCGAAGGATAAGAAAACCCGAGAGTACTTGAAAAGCTGGAGACCAGTTACGTTGTTAAATATTTCTTATAAGATCTTATCTCGTTGTCTACGGAAGCCCATTACGGTCATGAAATTCGTGTAAAAAAAATATATATATTGCGTTTATTCGCAATAGTATTGCGTTTATTCGCAATACTATTGCGTTATTTCGCAATAGTATTGCGTTTATTCGCAATACTATTGCGTTTATTCGCAATACTATTGCGTTATTTCGCAATACTATTGCGTTTATTCGCAATACTTATTGCGTTATTTCGCAATACTATTGCGTTTATTCGCAATATTTATTGCGTTATTTCGCAATACTTATTGCGTTATTTCGCAATAAGTATTGCGTTTATTCGCAATAATATTTCGAGTATTAGCTGTGCGTAGATAATTAGAGGTCCGTTCGTATGACGTTTTCGGTGTTTGCCGGAGCTTTTTTGCAGCTACGGGAATGTCGGATATCGACATTCGCCCTCCCCTAAAACTTCCGAACACCTATTTTATTTCTTCGGAGTGATGTCCTAGTGTATAGACAGTTTTTGTTTATTTTTCAATTTGTATAATATTTTTATCGGACGATCACTGAGTCAAACAACACACTGGGAGCGGCCAGAGGTGAACTTGAGAGGATTCCACCCAAAGATAGATTCGATAAAGGGAAATTATGCTTCCTAAATTATTTGGCAAATTTCTCAACGAGCACATGGTGTAGAACATCGGCCTTAGCTGGAGCCCTTTTAATTGGGGTGGGCGAGGTGGGCGAGGCCCCTTGAAATTTAGTGATGCGGACCATACTGACCGCCAATGGTGGTCCGGTCCGGTCCGGTCCGGTCCAAGAATTAGCGGTCCGATATTCGGGCAGTCGGTCCGTTGTTTTCTAGATGGACCGGTCCAAGGCGGTCCAATTCAGGGGCACATGTCTCTCTCTTAGAGTGTGTGTGTGGGGGTGGGGGAGGGGGGTGGGGACACACAACGCGAAGGGCCAACCATAGTTTGGTCCTGCGGGCGGACATTTTGAAAAAGTAAGCTGAAAATACACGATTTCCGCCTATTGCAAGCATTGCTCGAACAATATCAGCTCAGGCTATCGGCCCTATATATATGGGATGGGTGCGGGGGACATAACATATAATGCCCCCCTTGAAAAACTTTGTGGGGGACACGTCCCCCTCCACCCCCACCCCCCCCCCCCCTTCCCCGATCTAGGCCCATGCTCCAATTCAATAGGGTCACCATACCAAACTCACCAAATCAAATACGGGGACCAAGCTGCTATCAACTAAACAGTTTCCATGCGCACATAATCCAGATCGGGGTTTATAGAAATAGAAACACAATAAACATTGAAATTCTCTGCCGACAAAGGAATTGAGTGACTTCTTGTCACCGAATTTAAGCGTTCGCTATTTTGTGAACTTTATTGTAAAACCGCTCATCGCTGATACCTTCACCCGACACCCGTGACAGAAATCACAGGACGCATGTGGTTGATTGGTGACAGATTGGCTTAATATAGTTGACAGTTACTTCAAACTTACTTGACTTCATTGTACTCACCGTCCATCAAGATGAAATTATCAGTTTGTGTATCAAATGGGACATGCAAAACTTTCCTTTGCGTCTCCCTGGACCGGTCCCTTGGACCAGCGAGTCCAGCGAGTCTGTGTACCGGTACAGCAGAGGCGGTCCGGTCTACGTCGGACCGTACCGGGGTCCACACCTGGACCGGTACTGGACCGGTTTTTGCGGTCCGGTCCGCAACGCTATTGAAATTCTAATTTGGGTGTAGATACGTGATCCCCCACCTCCTGCCTTGCAAAAATGTTTGAAAATCGCCTTTGGGAAAGTGGAGTTTTGTGCATACTACACTGTTAAAAAATACCGTACTTTTTATGGGCCTTTTTACTGATATCCCTGCTGCTGCCAGCACTATTTGCGGTAATTTTCACGGAACTTTTGTTAACACTATAAAATGTAAACATAGGCATCAGCTTGAAATAATTCTGCGGTATACACACCCGGGACGCTTCACACCTTCCCACTATTCCATTGGAGGTGTACAAAAAAATAATGTGGAATTTTGTGACAAAAATGACTGGATAATTGAATTAGTGGGCTGTCTGTGTGATAAAATTTGCACTCTTAACTGGTTGATGTTTGCTCATTTTTCATGTTCAGTTATAAGTCAACTGTATTTTGTTCTTATACACTTAATTTATTAAAAATTATTGGAGAGTGCCTATAGGCACTCTCCAATAATTTTTAATAACGTGAATTTATAAGAACTATTTTTTATATCCAAAATATTAAGCAGGGGGACGAAAAGTTCAAAAGTTAACCCAAAGTTTTCTCAAAATTACGGCAAAATGTGCTGACAGCAGTGAGACCAGCAAAATGTTCCGTAAAAAGCTACAGAGTTTTTTAACAGTGTAGAGCATTTTTCAGGCACTTGACATGGGAACAACTACTTATTTATTTAAATGCGAATTAGGCGCATTATGGCACCATGTAGCTAACCTTTCAGGTATATCAATACAGTATTTGTGGCTGTGGTCCTCATTGTGTTCCTCCAGACTGAAAAAATATGTTTGTTAATTAATCATGTACGGCACCCCCACCCCTACATGTCGCGTCATTTCTGTGTAAAACGATGCTTAACTACGTATGGGACTCAAACTTTCAGGCGGGACGAACAAGGAATACAAATGAGTGAGCTTGTGGGGAATTATTCGATTGCGAATACGGATCTAGAAGGGCGCTTAAGGCGAGCTGCTTTACCAATGGAGAATCTTTGAGAATTGTAGAAACTGTCGAGCAGTAGTTAGGTCTAAAACACACTAGACATGTTGTGTAAAAATGATGCGACACCTTTAGGGATGGGGTTAACCTGAAATTGTCAGGGTGGGTGGGGTGGTGTTGGCCATGCCCGTGAACCATTCATAGTGTTAAATTGAATTAGAATAAGGGCCTTTTTGTCGATTATCAGGGTGAAATTCTCATAAAACGGGAGCCCTTTCCGGATCCCTTATGTCAGGGCTGTTCTCATAATGTTAAATTCCCATGGAAATGGGATTTTCTGGATCTCATATTGCCGGATTTCATGCCAAATACCATACTAGCTGCCAGTGTAGCGTGGTACTGTGGACACTATGCTTGATTTTCTGGTGTGGGTGTATACTATATATAGGCTGTCTATACACTTGTCGGTCCATTGTAGACCCTAAGTACCGCTGAGACATCAAACGCAGACAGGGTCTGAAATAGATATATAGCATTCATATGGAGGTGCTGCGGCGTATAAATAATCACTAAGACACAACTGCCTTCGGTCTTTTAAAGTCACCAAATATCCAGATGATGATATGAGTAATGATAAATTGTGTCTAATCTGGTGGCGGCCCCATGGAGGCATTCGTGCATAGGGAGGGGGGGGGGGGGTGGGTAGGAGGGGGGGGGGGCATGTCTGTAACGTATTCGTATCCGTAATCCCTATCATTACATTCTTGAGGCACGAGCAATGCTGGGAGGTTTGTTGCAGGCGTTTTTCGAAGTGTGAGGGACTTATTTTTCATCTACAAAGATGGAATTCGGGCATCTCCACGCAAGTATTAAAAAGGAGTTATATTTTCAAATGAAGTGTCCTTCTGATTTTGAGAGATAATCGCAGCATTTTTCGGACATCGAATAGGAAGAAACGATACCGATATTTAAGTATCTGCATCCTACCTTGTACTAATCTTTATTGGATATGTCCACCAGTTGGGTGCGTATGAGGGGAAAAGGGAGTCATTTTGGCTATGAGGGAGGGCGGATAGGGTGTGTGTCGACCTGGGGAGGAGCGAAAATGGGGGGGGGGGGGGGGGGTAAAGTCTACGTTTGGGGGCAAATCGCCCTATGTCCCATGTAGCATCGAGACTTGCATCGACACAGTGTCCCAGATATTTGCATCTATATATGTTATAATACCCCCCCCCCCCAATTGATCCATACGATAAGAAAAGGGCGCATACAAAAGTAATTACTCGTTTATTTGATGGGGTACCGAAAGTCGAGTGATATCGTTCACAAGTGAGGACACGTGGTGTGATAGTTTTTACTATAATGAGTGATCCTCACCCCACCCCAACCAATTGCCTCATTTACGATGAAAAAAGGGTGCCGAATGGGGTTCCTGTGATGGATTTATTCGCTATAGTATTACGTTTATTCGCAATAGCTATTGCGTTTATTCGCAATACTTATTGCGTTTATTCGCAATACGTATTGCGTTTATTCGCAATACTATTGCGTTTATTCGCAATAGTTATTGCGTTTATTCGCAATAGTTATTGCGTTTATTCGCAATAGTAGTATTGCGAATAAACGCAATAACTATTGCGAATAAACGCAATGATGACGATAAAGGGACATAGCGGCCAATCAGTTTGCCTCAATGTCTCAATTTGGGGTATCCGTAATGTGAGATGTTGACCAAGCAGTTGGGGGAGGGGGGGGGGGGGGGTGTGAGGTGTTTCCCTTAAGCATAGCGGTACCGGGTTCGCCTCAGTGGCTCATATATTTGCATCTATTATGTTATAAGCTGACCAGGATGGTGCATCGCAGAGGGGGTGGGGTTGGGTAGGCTATGCCAGCCCCCCCCCCCCTTTCCGGAAAGTGTGAAAATGGTCTTGTACTGCGTGTGCACAGTGCTCTTGGTTGTAAACAAAGAGGTTCCCGATGGGAACTATTGATGTAGGACCAATTCTTATGGGGGAGTTGTGTCAAGTTGTGTATATGTTGAACTCCTATTGAGTGATTTGAAAAAAATGTGAATTGGTGATCGGGTGTGGCTGGTGTGAAGTCAACTGTATATTAAGACGATGTGGATGAAGAGCTCATTGGTGGGCTACATCTCGGGGGAAAATTATAAGGAGACAAATAAATGACTGCGATAGAGCCTCTTGGTCAAAGGACATGGTTACCTTGGAGGTAAATAGATGGACAAATGGTCCGTGGACTAAAAGTGTGGACTTTGTGATATGAATTATGTAGTGTTGCTGTTTGTCAGCATGTAATTGCTGGTTGCACTAAAACGTCGTTGTATTTGGCGTTGTTGGCCCGTGTGGGAACAGACGTAGCCTTAGTGGCAAAGTAAAAATGGATTGAGGACAGGTAGAGCTTGCAAGGGGACTCGTAACAGGAGCTCTTTACAAGAGCTCGAGTAGGAATCTAGTGCAAAGGTACACTCGTACTCCGGAGGGTGCGAAAATGGTCCTGTATACTAGATGCGTATAGCGCTCTGAGTTGTAATTAAAGAGGTTCCCAGTGGGAACTATAATTGATGTTGGCGCAAGGCTTATAGGGGAGTTGTGTGGAGGTTGTATATGGTGAACTCCAATTTCAGTGGTCGGAAAGTTTTTGAATTGATGACCATGTGGCGCTGGTGTGAAGGCAAGTGTATATCAAGACAGGGTGGTATATCTGCAAGGTAGATCCCATTGGAGGGGCACAGCATGGTAGAACATTGTAAGGAGGGCGAACAGTGGTGTAGATAGCTTTTCGCTGTTGGAGGGGCAAGCCCAAACTTTTTCCGACAGACCGAAAATTTTCCGACAGTTTAACAACAACAGAAAACCAAACAAACAGATAGAATCTGTTGTTTATTGCAAATGTACTGAAAGTTGTCTTTTTTACCCAAAATGGCATGTTTTTATCCCCAAAGCCAGCATTTTAATGTTATTAGGCATAAATTCGCCTAAAAATGGTCTCAAAAAAATTCCAAAAAGCCTCCGGGGGGAGCGCCCCAGCGCCCCCTCCCCCTTATCTACGCCACTGGAGACGAATAGATGGCGCTGATAGAGGCTCTTGGTCAAAAGACACAGTTTACGTAGGAGGTAAATAGTCGGACAAATGGTCCATAAAGTTGATATCCTTGCGCTGAGAGCCCTGTACACATTCAGTATACAAGACCAATTTCGCACTTTCCAGAGGGGGGGACCCCACCCACTGGACCTATCTCCCCCGCGATGCATCATCCTGGTCAGTTTGTAACATAATAGATGCAAAACCCTGAGACACTGAGTCCGAACCCGGTGATCGCTATGCCCCTTTAAACGTGTGTTGCTTGTGTCCATTTCATCGACTGTCCTCCCACCTGATGAACCAACAAACACCCAATAACGGGATATACTATGCACCTAACCACAGTGTTTTCTAGAATCTCAGTACAATCTTGGAATGAGCGCATTCTACTCCGGTCGCAACCCATGTTATACATTATAGCTTATACACTGACCGACATACATTCACCTGAAACGCTGGCTGTTCTAAATTCCTTCTACCATTGTAACCTCGTCGGAATACCTAACCACACCTTACTTACGGGAAGCACCTTACGCCACCCCTCCCTCCAACTGCTTGGTCAACACCTCACATTACGGATACCCCAAGCTGAGACATTGAGGCGATCT